>JANBPO010008819.1:0-600000 GCA_024336825.1 Amorphophallus titanum
CATTTTCACCCCCATAAACCCCATTCCTCCCCCATTACCCTCAATGTATTGTCCACCTATTCGTAGCCCAGAGAGCCTGAAGACTGCAGAAGATATTACGATGCCATCTGGATGATCCAGGAGGCCCAAGAGGTACCTACAGAAGCGTCTCTGTGTCTTCTTCACATCGGCGGTTGTCTCGCCTTCATCCGATTTCGTGGCTGTCTAGGGGAAGCGTTCTACCCCGACTGCGCAGAAGAGCCCTAGTCAGCAACCTAAGAATGATTGTAGATGCTGCCACGACCAGTGGTCTGAAGATCTGATGACGGGACTTGGCCGACACCTTATTCGACGAGTCTTCCTCCTCCTCCAAGAAGAGGGGCTCCGTTCGGCCACCGGAACAAATTCTTCTCTCTTTTCTCCTCTGGGTGCGCGGTTCAGTCCACCCTGGGATAGAGCTGACACCCCATCAGTGTTTGAGTTGCAGCGGCCTACTCCGACATCTGCTGGCACCACCATGGGTCTCGTTTCGAAGAGAGCTCGACAATGGTCCCAAAGCCACTGACCGTGCCCAAATCAGAGTTCAGGGCTGTTCGTGGCGACATCAACTTCCAGAAGCTGCAGTGCTTTGATAGTCCATGGCAGAAGACAGAGGCCCTGCTTCCAGCTCCACCACGCCCGGTGACGGCTACACCGGTGCCCGCCAAAATTCCAGTACCATCCCAAGCCAATGTCAGAAGTTTTGGCGCTGGCCTTGCTGTCATCGGAGTTCGGGAGCTTCCACAAAAATTCCAGCACCGACAGTTGGTACCCTGTTCCTGCGTAGAGCTAGATTCGTCACCGACACCGCGTGGAGTCCAAGTCTTCGTCTTTCCCCTCCCCGCTTGGCCAGCTGAAGGCCCCTCCCTGCGCGGAGGTAGTTTTGGTTGTACCTACATTAACCCCCACCCCAAGATCACCCCCCCTATGTGGGGCGTAGTGTTGTATTTGCTCGAGCAGGTTGAAGCGACCTCGCCGCGGCGTGGGTGAGCCCCACGCTTCCCCGTTGTGTTGTCTATTATTATTTTTTCTTCTGTGTGTGTCCTTTCTGTTCGCCGGTGGAGAGGCCCTTTTATACTCCCAGCGGCAGGAGTCTTCGAACACACCTGGCGGAGGCGGGAATGTGGGCCATTAATGCATATTTGACCTTGGTTGTCCTTGGTGATAGGGGGTAGGCAGTGTGGCTAGCTCTCCGTTTGACACCTCAGACTGGCCACTACGCGCCAAAGATTTGTAGGGGATGGGTGCCATGTCCGTTTTGCCGGTGAAGAGGACGCTTGGGCGTGCCACGGGTGGCCATAGCCAACGTGCCGCTGAAGGGATGGCAGGGTGTGTCGCTGGGCGACCACCCTGGGCGTGCCACTGGAGTGGCCCACAGGGGCATGCCACTGAAGACACTTTTGGCCTGGGCATGCCGTTGAAAGGGGGCACAAGGGCGTGCCGTTGGAAGAGGCACGGGGTGTGCCATTGAAAGGGAGCATAGGGTGTGCCGTTGAAAGAGGCACGGGGCGTGCCGTTGAAAGGGGGCACAAGGGTGTGCCGGTGAATGGGCCCTAAAAGGTGTGCCGGCGAAGGCTCGCTGGGCATGCCGGTGAAGACCCACATGGGCGTGCCGGCGAAGGTTCGCACGAGCGTGCCGACGAAGGACTGTTTGGGCGTGCACTGAAGGGGGCACTTGGTGTGCCGTTGAAGGCTACGTAAAGCGTGCCCTTGAAGGGGCATATGGTGTGACTAAAGGTGAATTTTGGGCCCGTTTTGGGCAAGATTGGCGATCCACCTGGTTCTCTTCAGGAAGCCTACAAGTAGTGAGTCTCCCAGGGGTTGGTTTCTCTTCGTCGTCGTGATTCCAGAGACGGCTCCACGACAACATGTTGTGTATTTGGAAGGTCCGGATGGGACATATTCTCCATGGTCTCTTCGGTTGAGAGGGTTGTTAATGTTGGATTGGTCAGGACACGGGGACGTGCGATTTTACACGTCCACACCCTACAAACAAAAAGAGTTTTAATAATAAAATTCAGACATCCTTTAAGGAGAAGATGACCCAAGCCCCGGTCCTATGCCTACCCGATTTCTCTAAGGTCTTTGAAGTCACATGTGACGCATCTGGGATAGGAATAGGAGGGATCCTTAGTCAAGAGGGTCACCTAGTGGACTTCTTCAGTGAGAAGCTATGTGATGCTAGGACACGGTACTCTACTTATGACAAAGAGTTCTATGCCGCGGTTCAGTCCCTCTGACATTGAAGGCACTATTTGTTCCCAAAGAATTTGTCATCTTTTCAGATCATAAGGCCCTCAAATATCTCAACTCCCAACAAAAGTTGAATGCCCGACATGCCCGCTGGGTTGAATACATCCAATCCTACACCTTTGTCATCAAACACAAGGTGGGAAGTGAGAATCGAGTGGCGGATGCTCTTAGTAGGAGGGTCTCTTTATTGTCCACTATCCATGTGGAGGTTACCGGGTTTGAGAGGCTCAAGGATGAGTACCCTGGCTGCCCCGACTTTAGGCACATCTATACCACCTTGACCACCCCTTCTAGTAGGGAACATGAGGGTTTTATCTTGGAGGATGGGTTCCTCTTCAAGGGGCCAAAGTTTTGCATACCACGGACCTTACTCCGTGACTTCTTGGTTTGGGAGTTACATGCAGGAGGACTAGCTGGTCATTTTGGAGTTCATAAAACCATTGCTCTAGTTGAGTGTCAATTCTTTTGGCCAAGTCTCAAGAGAGACGTGGCCAAGATAGTGGTCCAATGCCGCACATGTGCTTCGGCCAAACAGGTGAAACAAAACATCGACCTTTATACCCCTCTCCCCATCCTCGACCGTCCATGGCAAGACTTAAGCATGGACTTTGTGTTAGGCCTACCCAGGACCTAAAGGAAACATGATTTGATCTTTGTGGTAGTGGACAGATTCTCTAAGATAGCCCACTTCATCCCATGCTTTAAAACCTCAGATGCCTCCCGAGTGGCCCGATTGTTCTTTGATGAGGTTGTTCGCCTCCATGGGTTACCCAAGACCATAGTCTCCGATAGGGATGTCAAACTTGCCCAGCGAGAAGACTAACCAAACCGTACCAACCGAGAACTAGTCAGAGTAACACTCGTCAGTGTCAGCTCTCACCTCTAACCACGTGTGCACACACTGACCGTTGCCTAGGCCAGGCCTTCAGCTAGCTTTACCTCCCTGTAGAGCGCTACAGTCGGACCGAGGGCCCACGGCACAAGCTTAAGCCGTTTGACGGGTATGCCCCTCCATCACTCCCAGGTGGGTTGACCATCCGTGAAGTCTAGGGCTACGTCTAGTGGTTCCATCACCTGGAAAGTTCAAGCACTCCATTGGGATTGTAGGAGCAAGCCAATAACCATAAAATAGGATATTTATAACATAGACGGAAGGTAAACATGCAACTCTACATTTCCCAAGTAGCAGAGTATAACGAACTGGGTTGGGGGTGTTAAACGAGTATAACTCACCTCCCTAGGGCCGTTATGCTCACCCGAACTCAGGAAAAACCCAAACTGGCAGACTATAATGCACTGCCTCAGGGGCGTCATGCAATGCATGGCGCGCCTTAGTCCATGCATTATATTCCCTAGAGAACCCTTGTAAACACACAGGACATAACACACTATCGCGGGTGTGCCATGTGACAATAACGCACCAGGAGCGGTCCGTTAAAGACCCCCGAACGTTAAAAACTTAAAAAACTCTACAGAAAATCACTTCATATAACGCACCCTGATAGGGGCGTCATACATTGTATGGCGGTCTGAGACCAGCCCGTCATGCTCCACATCCTGCCGACCTATTAGAAACTTCGATCACATAGCAGTCCTTGCGCGGTCCGCCATGCAATGCATAACGCACCCCTTTGGGTCCGTTATGCTGACTGGAAAACGTAAGGGACGAGTTCATACCGAACTCCCCTCCGGTCAAGTCGGATCGGCACGAAACAAAAAGGAAAGGGGTAGAGGAAGAAGAATAACAGAATTTCTATAACTACAGCATGCTTCAAAACTCAAATCTACCACCCCTAAATAATTTCTAAAGCATTTTAGCCCTAAAGTCCCTTGATTGCTTTTCTGGGGACATAAGTAATGTCATACTCCATCAATAGGAGGGCCCATTTTCCCAGTCGAGCTGAGAGGATAGGCTGTCGGAGGAGAAATTTGAGGGGGTCGTGCTTGGATATGAGCTCGACCCGATGGGACAAGAGGTAGTGCTGAAACATCTTGACGGTGAATACCAATGCCAAGTAGACTTTCTCCATGGGGGAGTAGCAGTACTCAGCACCGATCAGTTTTCAGCTGAGGTAATAGAGTGGCTATTCTTTACCTTCCTTATTGACTTGTGCCAACAGAGCCCCTAACGAGGCGTCCATGGCAGCAATGTAGAGTATGAGGGGCTTACCCCTAATGGGTGCCCCCAGAATCGGAGGAGTGAGGAGGTACTCCTTGATTCTCTTGAAAGTCGCCAGGCATTCCAAGTCCCATATGAACGGGGGTCTTTCTTCATCAGCTTACTGAAAGGTGCACATCGACCGGAGATGTTGGAGATGAACCTCCGAATATAGGTCAATCTTCCTTGGAATGACCTGAGCTCAGTTAGGTTACTGGGTGGTGGAAGCTCCCGGATCGCTTTGATCTTGCTGTGGTCCACTTTGATTCCTCGATATCTGATGATGAAACCGAAAAACTTGCTGCTGGATACACTGAAGGTGCATTTCATAGGGTTCATTTTGAGGCCATATTGCCAGAGATGCTCAAAGACCTGGCGTACATCATGCAAGTAGTCGTCCCACCTCTTAGTCTTGACGACGAGATCATCGACATAGCATTCGATGACGTTGTGTAACATCTCGTCAAAGATTTTGGTCATAGCCCTCTAGTATGTAGCACCGGCGTTCTTCAAACCAAAGGGCATGCGCTTGTAGTTGAAGATCCCTTTGGGGGATTTGAAGGCTGTGTGATTTTTATATTTGATGGACATACGGATCTGGTTGTAACTGGATGACCCGTCCATGAAAGATAAGGCTTCATGACTGGTGGTCATGTCGACCATTATTTCTGTGATCGGGACTAGGAAGTCATACTTCAGACAAGCTTTGTTGAGGTCCTAGAAGTTGACGCAAAGGCGGACTTGACCACTTTTCTTTTTGACTGGGACAATGTTGGTGAGCCAGATCGGATAGATGCATGGCTCGATGAAGTTGACCTCTACCTTTTTGTTGACTTCGGCCAAGACCTGAAGTTCCATCTCATGACGCATGCGCCGTTGTGGCTGTTTAACTGGAGTTGCTGAGGGAGATATGGCTAGTTCGTGCTCCGCTACAGAGGGGACTAGCCCTGGCATCTCCTTGTATGTCCAGGCGAAGTAGTGTTTGTATTCAAGCAGGAGTTGCCTGTAGTCCTGCCTTTCTGCTTTGGTGAGGAGGGCACTGACGAACGTTGGTTGGGGGGCTTCATCTTCGCCCAAGTTGATTTTCGCGAGTTCGTCAATGGTTGCCTGGCCACCGTCCTCCACCTCGGGAGGAGCAGGTTGGAAGTCGATGAAATCTTCATCGTCAGTGTCAGCTTTGTGTACCTTTGGGTCTTTTAAGCTAGCAATTGAAGTTGACGTGGCTGGAAGACTATCGTTACTGAGCACGGACTGGGACTGTTCTAGATTGCCAGCGCCTGCCTGACAGTTATCAGCTGGTGCCATCGAAGCTTGGCTGGAGTTGCCTGCTAAAGTCGACAGTGCTACATGGTAGTCATTCTGAGAACCTTCCTCGTCGGGACATCTTACCGGATGGGATTCTTCGAGTCAACTCAAGAAACATGAGAGGAATAGAAGGAAGAACCTCAAGAGGTGACTCAAGAAGCAAGCCGAACAAGCGGCTGCCTTGCAGTCCCCAGCAGAGCTGACGCCTCTCCAGAGGCTACAGCGACTCATCGACAACTTGGAAGAATACATTCCTCCCCGCCCTACCGGCCCAATCCCACACGATAGCTACATCCCGTGGGAAGACATGCACAAGCGTGCTCGTCTCAGAGACTGGGTCCAAGAAATGATCCAGAAGGTCAAGGAAGGTGAAACTCTCCACGTCCCAAAAGAGCTCTCCTTGTTCTAAAAGGACAAGGAGATCACAGTGGAACAGCTGGAACAAATGCTTCGCGACTATACTTGCAACATGGTGGCTATCCCACCTCTAGACAACATCAACGCCTCCGGGCGAGGCAAGCTGGTGGCATCTAGAACTAGACAAAGGGCTGCGGCTCCACTCAGACTACAACTAGTCTCAGAACACACCGGCCGTGGCCGAGGTCGTAGTCGTGGATGTGATAGAGGCCGTGGAAGAATCCCTGAGCCGTCTCTCCGCCCGTCTCCCTTCTATCCCGAACGAGTCATCCTCCTCCGAGGAGAACAACCTACCCTGATCCCACTGGCAGAGATCCGGGGGCAACCCAGCATCTTCGACCCAGTTGGCGCCGAGGAGATTGCCGCCAACATTCCAGTCCCAGCTCCAATCCTGACCTGTCCTACAGAATCAGCAGGGCCGTCTGGCAAGGGTGGACCGGCCCTCCAGCCACCCTCGGAAGAGCCATCATTAGCCTCCCTCTTCCAAGAGTCTGCGGCTGATCACAGTCAGCCCGACCCCAGTAACAAGGGCAAGGTGGTGCAACTCCCCGATGAGGAGCGGCACGGTAGCTCACCACAGATCTAGCCCGACATACTACCATCACTGGAAGATGCTTGAGCTCGAGCTAACCGGAAGGTCCTCCACCAGATGAAGCATTTCCCTGCCAGCGTCACAATCTGGGAAGCCATAGCTTGGAGTAAGGATTTGAGGGAAACTCTTATCAAGGTACTCCAAAAGCTGGAAGTCTATGAAGCACATGTGGCGGAAATGAAAGCCGCCACGTACGAGGCTTTCACAGCTGTTGTCAGCTTTACGGAGAAAGATTTTTTACTCTCTCCTCCATGTCACAATCAACCCCTCTACATGAAGGGCAAAATCAATGGGCATGAGGTAAACCAGATCCTGGTGGATGTCGGCGCAGCCGTCAATATCATGCCCCTCAAAACCTTCAAGGCCTTATATCTGACTCCCTACCTCCAAAAGGTCCAGGCAGTCAAGATATCTGGTTTCAACTAGAATACCGAGGAAGTCCTCGGCCAGGTGGATGTTGATTTGGTACTCGGTGATTTCGTCTCCAAGGCGACCTTCTACATTATCGACTCCAGCACATCTTACAAGGTGTTGTTGGGTAGGCCCTGGCTCCACGAAAATTGGGTCGTCCCCTCAACCCTCCATCAGTGTATCAAATACATCAAGGATGGGGAACAACGCGCGGTCTTTGCCAACCTATCCCCATTCACTCCAGCAGAATGCAACCTGGCTGATGCGGCTCTCTACTTCAAGGGAATCAGTCCCTTCCCAATGATCAAGAGTAAGGGCAACAGCTAGCCCTCAGAAGAGGAGGAGGACGACCTCTTCTCCGTTGATGAGGAGAAGGCTAGGCTTCACCGGCTACGTCTTAGCACCAAGTCAACCACACACCACCCTGGGAGGCGTAAAGTCGATTTCGAGGCTAACTTTATTAGTCGAGCGATCGACAAGAGCATATGCTTGCCACTAAACTACATTTACCTCATGTGTACCCCAGATGAGCACAAGGTCAAGCAGCTCATGACGTTCATCGTCACTTACAGGTTGCAACACTGGGCCAAGAAAAAGGGAAAAAGGGACAAGTCCATCATCTTTCACAAAGGAGACATGGTCCCACCGGCCCCACCAAAGGATAACTTCGGCTGGTCCTGGCGAGCCAACAGTACCCCCGAAGCCATCCAAATTTTGGGCGACCACTAGCCTCGTATCCAAGAGATGTGCCTGAAGCAGCACATTCCCCAGTGGTAGATCTCCACACAGCAGAGGTATTTCTAGCATCTCTGGACACCCTAACAAGTCCTGGGGCAACCCCCATTTTCCCAGAATGACACTAGAGGTCTCGGCCATGACTAAGACTCAGACTTCTGTGTCTATCATGTGGTCCATGTCGTGCGACCAACCCAACCAACCGTTGACCCGGTTGTCGCCAACACCATGTTCGACAGCTCGGGAGACGAGGGAGAGGAGATTCTAATCTCACTCCCAGCCAGGACTAGTACCCCAGTTCAAGCACTCGACGAGACTTCCTCACCCATCCACGAGGACGTGAGACTGTGGAGACCTCTGCAGCCTCCCAACTAGTTCCAGCGCCTACCTTGCCACACCTTCCCCCTGAGGAGGCCTCCAGACTGAAGACTACGAGGCATCGGCAGACAACTCCGACCAAGCCTTTGGAATTCCGATCGATAGCTTCCAGTCCAACTTGGACGGCCTGGGACAACCCTTGTCCGAACCTGGCAGCGACAACCTTCCAGTCCCAGTAGCTTCAACCACCGGCTCCGAGGACCCGCAGGTGTACGAAGCCGCCACTGATGATGAAGACTTCATCGACTTCCAGCCTGCACCTCCCGAGCTGGAGGATGGTGGCCAGGCAACCGTCGATGAGCTCGTCGAGATCAATCTGGGCAACGATGAGGCACCTCAGCCCACATTCCTCAATGCTCTCCTCACCGAAGTAGAGAGGTAGGACTACAAGCAATTCCTGCTCGAATAAAAAGACTACTTCGCCTGGACATATTAGGAGATGTCAGGGTTAGATCCCTCCATAGCGGAGCATCATCTGGCTATATCTACCTCAGCCATGCCAGTCAAATAGCCCCAGCGGCGTATGCGCCACGAGTTGGAGCTCCAGGTCACGACCGAAGTCAATAAAATGACAGAGGTTGACTTCATCGAGCCATGCATCTATCTGGTCTGGCTCACCAACATTGTCCCCATCAAAAAGAAAAATGGTCAAGTATGCATCTGCATCGACTTTCAGGACCTCAACAAAGCCTGTCCAAAGGAAGACTTCCCAGTTCCAATCACAGAGATGATGGTCGACATGACCACCAGACCTGAAGCCCTATCTTTCATGGATGGGTCATCGGGATACAACCAAATCCAGATGTCCCTCCGAGACAAGGGCTACACCGCCTTCAGATCCCCCAAAGGGATTTTCAAATACAAGTGCATGCCCATCGGTTTGAAGAATGCCGACGCTACCAACCAGAGAGCCTTGACCAAAATTTTTAACGAGATGCTGGACAACATCGTCGAATGCTATGTTGATGATCTCGTCGTCAAAACCAGAAGGCGAGAAGACCACCTATGCGATCTGCGTCAAGTCTTCGACCGTCTCTGGCAATATGGGCTCAAGATGAACCCCATGAAATGCGCCTTCGGCGTATCCAGCGGCAAATTCCTTGGTTTCGTTGTTTGATACCGAGGAATCGAGATGGATCCCAGCAATATCAAAGCGATCCGGGAGCTTCCGCCACCCAGCAACATCACTGAGCTTAGGTCACTCCAGGGTAGACTGACCTACATTTAGAGATTTATCTCCAACATCTCTGGTCGATGTGGGCCTTTCAGCAAGTTGATGAAGAAAGACGCCCCCTTCATTTGGGACTCAGAATGCCAGACAACTTTTGAGCAGATCAAGGAGTACCTTCTCACTCCTCCAGTCTTGGGAGCGCCCGTCAAGGGCAAACCCCTTATACTCTACATCATCGCCATGGATGCTTCGTTAGGGGCTATGTTGGTGCAAGTCAACGAGGAAGGTAAAGAGCAGCCACTCTACTACCTTAGCCGAAAACTTATCGGTGCTAAGTACCGCTATTCCCCTATGGAAAAAGTATGCTTGGCATTGGTGTTTGTCATCAAAAAAATGCGACATTACCTCCTGTCTCATCGGGTTGAGCTTATATCCAAGCACGACCCCCTGAAGTTCCTCCTCAGGCAACCTGTTCTCTCAGGCCGACTGGGGAAATGGGCACTCCTGCTCATGGAGTACGACATCACCTATGTCCCAAGAAAAGTAATCAAGGGACAGGGCATGGCTGAATTCATAGCAGCCCATCCAGTACCAGATGATTCTCCCTTTAACACGGAGCTTCCAAATGAGGAGTCTCTCACCCTTCAACCCCAGCAATTGGCTAAACAGACCGAAGATGTCTTGCATTACTGGAAGCAAGATGCCCTCATAGCCAGTCTACCCTGTTGGGAGTTGTACTTCGATGGGGCTTCTCGAGGTACTACCCGAAGCAACCTCAGTTCAGGCATTACGGCAGGCGCCGGAATCGTCTTACTGACCCCTCAGGGCAGAGTTCTGTATAACTCATGCGCCCTCATGAAGGCTCTGAGCAACAACAAAGCCGAGTACGAAGCCCTGATCATCGGACTCCAGATGGCTCTCGACATGGGCCTCAAATGCCTTAAAGCCTATGGAGATTCCCAACTGATAGTCTGATAGGTGGTTGGCATCTATGACGTGCGGAAATCAGAGCTGGTCCCGTACCACGCCACCGTCACCTGGCTAACCCAGAAGTTCTATTTCTTCAAAATAGACCACGTTCCCATAAGTGGCAACGCCCAGGCTGATGCCCTGGCAAAACTGAGGGTGAAGTGGACATCACTGTCAAGCACCGAAGGCTAATGCCCAACTCACTCGAAAGCAGCTTCGGTCTCACAGTTTATGAGGTCCAAGGCTTCGACCAGGACACTCCTCCAAAAGAAAAAGACTGGCGCGAGCCCATCACCAAATTCAAGAAGGGATGGCTCCCCTCTGACCGGGCTCAAAGGGTCCGACTACTTCGCCAGAGTTTGAGAGAATTTAGTTAACTTGTTTAGCTTAAATTTCTCATCCTTATCAATCTCGTAATTTTCACTGTGAGGTCGTGTGTGTTTTTAATTGGACATATTTTTAGTAGAAAGTTCTATTCACCCCCCCTCTAGAACTGTGTTCTTGCACTACGGGACCCAACAGAATGGATGCTCAGTGGCGTTTGGGCGTTGAACAGAATGAGTGCGTGAGAGGGGGAGAGAATGGCCTATCTTTTTTTTTTGAAATCTCAGGAAGCTAAGCAGTCTATTGCTAGACGGTTAGGCTCCATCAAGCGATCGTCCCCTAGACCGTTTATCATCTGGCTCACCTTCCTCGTAGAATGTAAACAGCCCTAATCATGAGGTCTATCATTAGACCGTTAGGCAGTCCTTGCGGTCTTACCCTAGACTATTTCTGGTGTTGAATGACTGCATAATTGCAATGATACATCTATCCTATTCTTTGCCTCATTATTATGTGATTCGTGCTTAATTTATACCTCGTGCTTATTCTTATGATTGTTAATGGCTAACCCTTTCATTGTCGAAAGCATAAACGCCATCGCACCGCAATGCGTCTCACCAGGCAGGTAAGTTAGGTAAGTATCTCGGTCCCTGAATCCCTTAATACATTACTATATGGTATCTATGATATATTGACTCGAGGATCAGCTGGTTATTCATGTGTTCTAGGATCTGATGTTCCCCTTTACTAAAAATGATGATGATCTAAGTGCACATGTTTAATCGTTAGATAGGCCGTTAGGTTGAAAAAGTTGGGGGACGATGGTTCTATCTTGCACGCCACAGTTGCAGATAGTATCCTGACCCTGATTCGTCCGGTCTACAAATACTACTCTTGAGTATCTTCCTATTTTATCTTTTCTTTGCATTCATTTTGATGATTTCTTTTTCCTTTAGCCCAGCATGCATCATACACATCTTTGAGCATTCATGTGTCTTCATTCATCCAAAATGTCTCAATAATGGTGGATAGCTGTGTATCCATGGTCTTGGATAGTGGCTCCCGACATCATATCAAGCAAATCATCAAGTCGGGGAATGGGAAAATGATATTTCACCATGATCTTGTTGATTGCACGGCTATCAACGCACATCTTCCATGTGTCATCCTTCTTCGGGGCTAATAATGCGGGAACAGTGCAAGGGCTCTTGCTGTCCTTGAGAGATCCCCGAGTCATCAACTCCTCGACCTGCCTTTGAAGTTTGGCATGGTCCGTGGGACTCATCCTATAGTGGGGAAGGTTGGGCAGAGATGAGCCCGGGATGAGGTCGATCTCGTGCTGGATATCCCTCATAGGTGGAAGGCCTCTAGGGAGGTCTTCTGGGAAGACATCGAAAAACTCCCGCAATATCACAGCTATCTCTGGGAGATGCTCATCCTCAGACCTAGGGGTGACATTCCCTACTCCACGGACAACAACAATGAGGATAGGGCTACCCCGGGTTACCTCTTGCTCCATCTCCTAGGACTAATCATCATCAACCTCCTGGGTGGAGGGTCCTCTCTGCTAGGAGCAGTCGAAGAGGTGGTGGCCCGTGCCGAGGATGAGGTGGTGGGTGGGCCGACCATCCCCTGACTAGGAGAAGTCGCAGTTCTGGGGCCGGCTGGTCCACGGATAGATAGGTCCTTCGGCTGGACAGGGGGGAGGGTAATCTAGTGGCCACCATGGTCGAAGGTGCATGTGTTCGACCTGCTATGAAGGGTGGCATCCCAATCAAAGAGCCAAGGCCTACCAAGGATGATACTACCCACCTCCAAAGGTAGCACATCACAGCAGATCGCATCGTGGTATGCCTGGAACTGCAGCGGTACCAAGCATCGTAGCCTGACCGGGATGGAAGTGGAATCCACCCAAGATACTCTATAAGGTGCGGGGTGATCCACGGGCGTCAAACCAAGGCATTTGACGGTGCCTGTGGAGATAGCATTAATGCAGCTTCCACTATCTATAATCACCTTACAGGCCTTCCCTTCCAGCCTACAAAATGTGTGGAAGATGGTGGTACGATGCCAGTCGTCGCTCCATGGGCCTCGAGCCAATCCATGCCCAAAATCACATCATAATCCCGAAGCTGCAATGCATACATCCTGCCAGGCAAACTCCAACCTTTGATCCAGACCGGAACCTTCTCAAAGCAAAACAGAGTGACCATGAAGTCACCAGATGGTAACTCCACCATCAAATCATAAGACATCTGGGAGACCAGATCCTCAACACTCCTCGCGAAATCCTCTGAAATAAACGAGTGCGACGCACCGGAATCAAACAAAACTTGCACTACACAACCCAAAATCATTACAGTACCTTCCACAAGCTGTGACGACTCTGCCTCTGCCCTGGTCATGTGGGAAACCTAGCCTCGAGCTCTCTACCTACCCACACTCGCCGACCGTGGTAGTGGCGGATACTGCCCTTGTTGCTGAAACTGTTGCTATGGGTACTGCTGCTGGTGCTGTGAAAACTGGGGTGGTTGACGCGGTCACTGCGAGCAGTCACGCGCCATGTGACCTGGCTGGTCACACTTGAAACAGATCACTGGCGCCGAGCACTGCCTGCCTAGATGCGACTCGCCACAACGGGGGCACCCCACACGAGAACTACCGACTTACCCCTACTACTGCAAAGGTGCCGACTGTTGGACACTGCCCGAAGAAGCCTGCCGCTACTCTCGGCCCTCCTTCTTCTTCTTCCAAAAACCCTTCCCGAAGAACCTCTTGATCTTGGCACCGAAAGATGCAGAACCCACCGCTGAAGCCACCAGAGTCGAAGCTCCCGAACTACCAAAGGGAAGCTGAAATGCACTCTACTACTGGGTAGTCGTCTGGTGGCTGCGGCCTGATAAGGACTGCCCCTGGCTAATTGGTCCTCATGTCCTCTGCATATCCAGCTCCAAAGACACTGCGATACGAGAAGCCATCTCCAAATCAGAGGCAGCGTTCGCAACCAAATGGTGCCTCAGCTCCTACCTCAAGCCCTGGATGAACTGCTCGGTCTTCACCCTCTCATGCTCCATGATGTGAGGTGCATAACGACCTAGCGCAAACCTATCCTTTTATCCCTTCCGAGTCTCCGGGCTCGTGGGAGGCGGGCCGAGGTTCGAGTCGCGCCGGTTCCTTTCCAGTACTCGGATCCCGGGTCATCACAGTGAACACAGGGACGACTCCCACAGGGGTTGTCAGTGGTGGCGCAGCGTGTGCCGGGCACGGTCGCTCGTGGGTGTACCAGCGAAGGAGGCAGCAGGTGTACCGGCGGAGGTGTTCGCGGGAGGGTGCGTCGGCCTCAACGAGGGGCAACGACTAGGGCGCAGGGGGACAACAGAGGAGCCGCGGGAGCAACGACCTGAACGGGGAGGTGCAACGACCTGGGCGCGAGGGGCGTCAACCTGAACTTGGGGGCGCTCGACCGGTGGGGGCGAACGAAGGCTAGGCCTCCACCAGAGGGGAGTCAGACGCTTGGGAAGATACGAACGAGGTGGCACCAGTGACCTGTGCACAAGGCGAATGGGAGTTCCCAGCCGCAGCAGGTGAGGGAAGAACAACTACGGGCGTGGACGAGCTAGGGGAGCCGGTCGCCGTCAGAGAAGCACCCGCAGGAAGAGGGGGTGTGGGAGGACACGATGGGCCGGGGTCGCTCGAGGGCTGTGGGAAGAAGCCACAGGAGCGACATCGCCACCAGGGAAAAACCCCGAGACGGGGGCCACAGCCTCTGGGCCAAGGAGGTCACGTAGATCGTAGACCGTGTCGATCAAGGCCGCCGGAGACCGCAGGAAGACCGGCGGATGGGGAACGCGCCTCCGTCAGCCAGAGAAGGGGCATCTAGAGGAGGGGAGCATCATCGTGGGGCTTAGCACGCATGTCCAGGACCACCCTGTGGGGCTTGAAAGTCGGCAGGGACCGTGGCAAGGGGGCAACAGCAACACTGGAAGAACCCGACACGGAGCCAGCGATCGTAGGGAGTAACACGGCGTCTGCCAGCCCACGGGACAACCAAAGCCTCCAAAGGAACAGAGGGTGTATGCTCAGGAAAGGAGGAGGGCGTAGCAGCAGTGGGAACTGCCGTGGTGGCTAGAAGAGTTGATCCACCTGTCTGATGCACAAAGTAATCTACTCCACGTGGTAGAAGGTTCAATTCAGCCTCCCACCATGGATCACGTGTCCTTAATCCATTTGCTTTCGAGTCCATGTGAGAGTTAGAAGTTCTGTCGTTATGCAACCCAGGTGTTCGAGCATATATCTGGGTTGTTTCATGTTTTTCATCAAAACAACAGCAAGTAGAGAGTTATTAATAGTCTTATCATGAAAAGTATCAAGGCAAATGTAGTCTCAGATGTTTCAACAAGTTCAGACATGTCGCATGAAAGCACAAATTTTTGCAAAAGCATCAATGCATAAATGAGATACATCAGCCTGTATAGCCGACACATGCAGCAAGTTAAAAACAGAAGCATCAACCTTAAAGACAAACAGGTAGACCTTATTTGTCAGACAAACTGACTCTGTAACGAAGGTGCATGGACCTGTCTTTATAGTGAATGCACAAAGTGCATCGACCATGAGAATGACGACTTCTGTTGCACCGACGTTATGCTACAAATGTTGGCTCACTGGCATCGACCTTTCTATAACGTGCATCGACCTTAAGCTTCAATTGCTAGCTCACTAGCATTGACCTTTCTATTGTGCATCGACCTTATGCTTCTATCACTAATTCACTAGCATCGACCTTTCTATGATATACACCGACCTTATGCTACAGCATCTAGCATATAGTGCCTAGCAACATCGACCTGTGTACAAGGTGGACCGACCTGATAGACTATGCTATGAATAAAGTGCACAAGGTGCATCGACCTGATAGTGTGTACTATGTACAAGGTGCATCGACCTTCTAGACTATAATGCATATGTGCATCGACCTTCTAGACTCAACGACATATATGCATCGACCGTCTTAGTCTGTAACACATATGTGCATCAACCTTCTAGACTCAATGACATATATGCATCGACCTGTTAGTTCAATGAAGTGGAGGATGCATCGACCTTATAACTCAACACTTATGCATATGCACTGACCTTCTAGGCTCGGAGCCCGGGGGGGGGGGCAATCAACTACACGCACTACCCTCGCGCAGGAGGGGGGAACGAGGGGAGGGGAAACCAAATAGTGATCGTACGATGCGCTCCAACGCCCAATCGCGGTGCTGCCAATGCAGGGACGAAGCTTGAAGGATGTCGAAGGGTGCCAGCAAGTCCGACGTCGAGCCGATGTCACTAGAAGGTGGAGGAGGTCGTTGCCGTTAGCCTGCGCGGTTCTGCTTTGCAGGACTGGATGGCGCAGTCGTGGTGCGTCGGCAGATACGCTCACTGATGAACTCCAAATGCGGCGGGACCAGCTCGTGGGCGTCGCAGACAGGGGGTACTACAAACCCTCAAAAGCTAGTGGCCATCAGATCTTCTCACAGGTCGTGGTCACTCAGATGGTTGGCGTCAGGTTTCTGGGTGAACAGCAGGACAGGCCAACAACGGCCCTAGTGGAATTTTTGGTGCCGGCTTCAGAACGGGGCGAGACCACCAGGGACGGTTTCACGTCGCCGATTTATGCAACTTTGGTGAAGATGCCTCGGGCCGAAAATGAACAGATGGAGGCGTGCCGATGCTGTTGAGGCTGCTGCAGGTTCTGGGCGGACTGGGCTGCACCAGTCAGGCGCAGTCGTGGGAGAATGGATGCCCCGGGCTGTGCTGATGACAAAAAGGTGCGAGACCACCTCAGGGTCGAAGGAGACTCGCGGGGGAAGAACTCTCGTGAAGGGGGCTCTGGCTGATCCACACAGGAGAAGTCGGTGTCGGCGTTGCCAGGGGGCACTTAGGAACAGGTGCAGTTCAGGCGCAGTTGTACAGAAATGACTGTATCAGTTGACGCCGTTGACAAAACGGGACAAGACTTCCTCTGCTGCGAAGATGACTCGGAGTAGAACGATCCCACAGAAGGGGGCTCAGGCTGATTCGTGCAGTAGGCAGAGGTATGGATGCTGCAAACTCTGTCGATGGTTCTGCTACCAGTCTGGTTGCAGCAGAACAAGGAGAACTTCAACGCCGACGCCGGGGGTGATGCGAATATTCGGGTGGAAGTTGGGCACGGTTGGGAAATTCCAAGACACATCCACTAAAGATGTACTCACCCAGAAGTACTAAGTCTTCCACCCCTTGTGGGACGAGTCCTTCTAGGACAGAGACACGCAGCTCCTATTTCATCTCGCCTAGATAAAATAGAATCCCTTGCCCGCCTGCGAATGCTCCTTCAACTCTAAGAAATAATGGAAAAGATCTAGCGAGGGAATGATCCTGCACTTGCGGCAGAGGAAGTGGAAAGAATAAACGAAGAGATAAGAGTTGGCGACCAGCTGGATGGGAGCCAGCTGGAAGAAGCAAAGGAGTTCGACAATGAAGGATGAAGAGGGAGGTGAAACCCACTCTTCCAGGACAGAAGAAAGGAATAGAAGTACCCATAGTGAGAGTTCAGGCTCGTCTCATGAGGGGCAGAATCCGCAAAATGGTACTTCCAAGGGAGATCGTACAGGTACTCCAGTCGCTTCACCTCCACCTCGTTGAACTCATTGCAGTTTGGAGCCGGCGACACGAACAAGGTCCTCGAAGCCCGCCCACTCCCTTGCTCCTCAGCCTCCATACACTGGTCCGCCATGGAAAGGGTAGGAGAGCTAGAGGTAGACGATTCCGACGACTCCGGAGGAAGAGGAAGCTGTCGAATCACCGTCGCAATAATCTCTGCCTGCTCCGCAAAGGCTGCTGCAATTCTCTACTCCTCCGAGTTACCCTCGCGGTGCATGAGAGAACCCCGAAGGCAGAAGCAATGGAGTGCACAACCCTAAACCACGGGAGTATATAATGCAAACAGCGGACAACACTTATAACCCCCAGCAGGAGGCGGTGCGACATTCCGACCTCCAAGAAGAGGGGCCTCCTCGCCTTAATCCGTCAGGATTACCATCATTATGGGCACACTTCCAGGACAGTCACTTCATGTGGCCCCTGCCAAAGTTAGATCTCCACCCGCCTGAGCCACAAAAGTCCAGCCCAAACAGCTACTCGACCGAGCCTAATTTGGCTCGGGAGTAGGAAGATCCAGATCTGGGAGCCAACAGCTTCTAAAATCAGCTACAGCCAGCACATGGAGTTTTAAACTTCTGTTCTAGGCTGGGATCGTAGCTCTTCGAGAGAGATTTCCAACACCGCCAGTCTCATGTCGATCCGACATCAAGGCTGGACGCAGCAGTAGTTTTCGCCGGGTCGCGCTCTGTAAAATAGCAAGTTACAGCTCGTGGAAAGCAAACCCAAAGCTTGAAGACCGGAGCCTCCTCGCCTCCCACTAGGTGAATCAACGCACCGCCTTCCGAGGGAGCATCCCTCCAGACGCCCCTGCCACAGCGGTGTCACTCCGGGCCCACTCGACCCCACTGTCAGCACGTGGGCCCCACAACCAGCAGCAAGCATCTTTCGGACGGCACCGACGGAGCGGATCCAAGTGCTGCCCGTCAATCCAAGAATGGTCCTCCCGGGCCCGCTGTAGCCCTTTACCTCCCTGCGTGAAGTGGGCAAATAATTCGTTACTGTAATATTGTGTAATTAATATTCACCGAGAGTTACCAACTTGGCCGGGATCATCTTCCCCATGCCCTAAGCGTGGAGGTACACTCGGCACCCCCTTGTAGTCATACTTACTTTCTTAGTATATGCTTGTTTGCCGCTACTGGAGAGCATGTGTTAGGGCCATTAGCTCGATATATTCATTTCACCACTGCGAGAGAGAGCAAACCGTCCCGTGACCCAACCTGGACACGAGAGTTGTGAGTCGGCCACCCTTGACTCGTTGTCAATTTCTCAACCGTGCAGGTCCGAAGGCTTCCCTCGCTAGGGACGAGTGCGAGCTTGCTAGAGTCCTAGGTTGCATATCCAACTCGGCGTCGAGTCCGCGTCTCTATCCCGCATCAAATTGGTATCAGAGCGTGGTTGAGTCTAGGGTAGTCCTTGCATTAGTCTTTACATAAACCAAAATCACAAAAAAAATGTGTCTTAAGTCTAGGGTCTAAGTCTAGAGTGTCTTGTCCTAGTCATCATTTGCATGCGCACTCGTAGAGGCACCGACTCCCGTTATTGTGTTTTCCACAGACAACCGGGTCACAGCATCACCCACTGCTTTCATTTTAAAGATTACATATATGATTTGAATGACCAGGGAGGTATAGATTAGGAGGAGATGAGAAAGGTGGTAGCCTCCATGAAGGCAAGAAGGCCTCCACATCAGCAACAGGTTCAGCAGCAACAACCGCAACAGGGTCCACAGTAGCAGCCGGCTCCTGCTCCCCAGTCCAACATGGGGATAGTAAATAATCCGTTATCAGAGCACCCAGTACAAAATCAACAAGTTAACCCTGTCACCTCAATCCGTGAAGTGGAAAGAGGGCAGGGATGGCAAGAAGAAAGCACCTCTGTCGGGGCCATGAATCAAGAAACCAACTAACCACCCCGCTTACTAAGAACTCCCCAACATGTAACTCCCCAAACCTCACGTCCCCTCATACGCTCTACCACACCAGGGCCACTTCACCCAAACTCCATTCCCGCACGGCCCCTGCTCATTCGCCAACCCATGAATGCACCTCCCCCTGTAAACCCTCTGCCAAACAGGTCTCCTCTCATTCGCCCCTTGCCAGCAACCACTCCTCCACAATCCACACCTTCACAGTCAACTCCATCACAGCCAACTCCACCACAACCAATGCCACAACAACCAACTCTACCTTCTACCACCACGTTTCCGCGATCCCTCCTACTCCACTCGCCAATTACCCGACCTCACCCTTCGCCATACGACAACCCCTTGATGGCAAGGCCTCCCACGACAACCCCTCCTACTACCAACCCTCCACTAGCCGTTAGCACGCCAGCCTCTACCTCTTCCCAATCTCCACCAACCCCGACAGAGGGGTCCGAAACCATGGTGCTCCGGAGTGGGCGTATGTTTCATAGAGTATTTCCCCAGCGGGAGCAGGAGCCCGCGCAAGACCAAGCGGAGCAGGAACAAGAATCTGTGCCGGGCACAGAGTATGACTTGTTAAAGCACCTTGATAGAACACCGGCCCGGATCTCAATTCTGGAGTTAATCAAAATTTCCTTCTTAACGTCTCCCGGGCATTTTAAGCAACGCGCACTGTTTTGATGCTGCTCGGTATCGGATATTTATCGGATATTCGGATATTCCCCCTCTCCACCTGACCCGGTGGGCCAAGTGGAACAAGGAAGACCAAACAAGAAAACGCGCTGCGACGGATCTCCTCGTGTTTACACCGAAACGCGTATTGATACAGCGAAGACGCCTAATGGTCCGAAACGGCAAACCACCCCGCCGGCCGAAAACAGAAGGATAACGGTAGGCCCCATGCCAGCGTTGACGTCTCCGCTGCCCCTTCTACTACTTCTGACTTCTATATAAAAATCTTCGGGTGGGAGACTTTTTAGATAGAGAGAGAGTGAGAGGGAGAGAGAGGAGTGGGGAGGTCGAATTCGTGGGGGGAGGGTTTGTGGCGATGGCGGGAACGGGGGAGGAGGGTTCCGGCGGCCGCCACGACGAGGGGCCGGTGGCGTGCGCGGCGTGGATCTTCCGCCGGACGGAGAAGCAGCACTACTACGCGCGGCAGCGGCAGGGGGCCCCGCAGCAGCAGCAGCAGCAGCAGCGCAAGAATCTGGTGGTCATGGGGCGGCCGGGGAGCGGCGGGGCGACTCCCGCCCTGGAGATCTTCGACTTCGACCCGAAGACCGCGTCCCTGTCGTCTTTCCCCCTGGTGGGTTTCTCGCCTCCACTCCTATTTGCTTCGCTTCGGCGGCCCCCTTGCCTCCCGCCTTGGTTCTTATTCTTCTTCTTCTTCTCCTCCTCCTCCTCTTGTGGCTGCTGCTGGTGTTCGAGAGCAGGCGGAATGCGTGATTGACGGGGACCCCCTGGGCTTGGCGGTGCATCCGAGCGGGGAGGAGGTCGTCTGTGTCACCGCCAACGGCTGCAGGTGACTTGGTCTCCATCCCTTTACAACTTTTTTTTCGCCTTTCTGATGGGCCTGTTTAGTATCTCTCTCTTCTGTTATTCTTTCCCCCGTGGGTAGAGCTGGGCGGAGGTTTGCATTTCTGCTGGTAGTACGTATTGATATCTGCCCAACTGTGCCCTTCAGTGGTCCCTTGACTTGAGTATACCAACAGGAAGTGGTGAACGTGACTCATCTGCTAGATGTCCGAGCTATGTGTGATTCAGAAGTAGATTTGGCCTTCTTGGTGCTTATGGCAATGGTGGACAGAACTTTCATCTACTCAACTGGATTGCTACTTATGAATATTTCAGTCCTGCCGTTGCTGTGTCCTAGCGTGTCCTTGTAGAGGCGTCCTTACCCTCGTGCCACTAGGTGAACTTAGCGCTGCGGATCACTTACTGCTTGACTGTTAATCACAAAAGGGTTGCCCTATCCATTTGTGTCACAGAAGCCAACCTGACACGTGGTTATGGCTCACTTGCTGATCCGCTCTTATTATTACCTTTTTCAGATTATATGTCTTTGCATTTCCTTCTTACAAGTAATTTTAGTTGCCATTGTGGTATTCGGTGCAATCTTTGGTCAATTCAGAAATAACTTTAAGAAATTTACAATGCCTTCAATCTGCAGACTATTCGAGCTCCAGGGTCATGATTCAGATGTAAAGCTGCTGGCTAAGGATCTACCCCCACTTCAGGCTGTTAGTCGTCAAAAATGTTTGTCATTTAGCACTGATGGATCTAAATTTGCTACTGGTGGAGAGGTCCGTACATTACATGACATAGATTTTTACATCCGAGTTGAACTAGTGTTCAATCAGTCTTGTGTCATTCACATTAGAAGATGAAGGCTGTATCTTTTCGTTGCATAGTTAAAACATCCATATTTCGTTTGTTAAAACTGCAAATATGCCTTTGCTATAAATCACCTCATTATGCTATAACTTCATGAAGGATATCATGGCAGAAATTTATCTTCACTGATAGATTTTATTTTTTTAGGATGGGCATCTTAGGATTTTTGAGTGGCCAAGTCTCCAGGTCATTCTGGATGAACCAAAGGCACATAAATCATTCAGGGACATGGATATCAGGTAAGAAACTACAACTCTGTTCACAATGCTCAACATACAGTTGGCTGGCATTCACAAATGTTGTAAATGGATAAGTGAATCATTTTTTTGGAAGTTCATTAGTCTGTTTGAGGGAGGCTAAATGTGGAGTTGCCTTGCTGATTTCTACCTAGGGTCAAAAATTAAGCATCAGTGCATTTATTCAAGGGTTTACTATGCATGTTTAATGGATGATGAAAACATGGCAAATGTAAAACATATCATCTGTTTATACGCTCATTAGGATGTCCAAAATAGCTGAAAATTATTAAACTGAGCACCTGTTGTTGTAGCTTAATGAATGACAGTAATGTGTTGGCATGCTTGTCTCGTTTCCCTACATGTTTGATATCAGATGCTTTGCTAATTCAATGTGTTGATCGTTCAAGTTGACATCATCAATGTTACAAGGACCTTTGAATTGTAAATAAAGGATTTAACTTGTATCCAAGACCAAAGAAAGTTTCAATTTTCCTTGCATGTGTGACCTGGATGATGCCGACTCTCATGGTTCCTTGGTTGTCTGACATGTTGTCCTCTAAGATTGGTACATTGACGTCCTTTTTTGTACACATCAAATGCCAGTTTTCAAATATGAGTATGCATATACATTATATTTACCTATTAAAACAATTTTGTGGAAGGAAACATGGGTAGGTCTCAGCTAATCTGATCCATTCAAAATATAAAAGTAGAAATTGTTCGGTTGAAATGAGAGACTGTCCTGTGATAAAGGTGTTCATGCATACATCATAGCAAATCTTCAAAAATTAAAGTATAGGACGTGAATATGAAGTAAGTCAAGAGAGGAGTAGGGAAGATGTATCTTTTTAGAAATCTTATAAAGAAATGTTGTTTTAGTCCATCTTCCAGAGAAATCATAATCAGAGAGGATTTTGGAAAAATATTCTATATTTATACTGCCATGTAAATTGCTATGCCTTTGTGCAACATCATACGGTGATGACTTCCTATGCATGTACCTCGGAGAAGTAAGTCTCTAGTCCATGACTTAGCCGTCATTTTCATCTTTATTTTATGCTTCATTGGCATAGAAAACAAATAAAAGCTGATTATTTTATAGCTTATTCGGAATGTTTTAGATATTGTATGCACTGATAATTAAATCAGATGTGATTATGCTTATACAAGAAAATACTAGTGTCTCACACATAATAGCTCAATACTCGGGCGGGGCTTCCATGCTGTCGCCCAACCATAGAGAGGCCAGAGTCGCTCGAGTCGTGCTGCGTGTCTGATATCGGCGACTGGCTCTCGTGTCCTCGCCAAAGTTGGCAAGCTAGCTAGCAGTCCCGCCTGATGGGTCACTCGACATTCAAGTAATCAACCAGCGATAGGTGCCTAGCATGATTGAAGAAGAACTGGAAGAAGAAGAATGGGAGGTCACCACAGTGGAAGCTGTCAGTCTGCCTGACTGGAGAGACCCTCTTATGCAATGATTCAAATACCGACAACTATCCAATCAAAGGGAAGAGAAGATTAGACTGATCGGAACAAAGGACTCCTATAAGCTCCGAAATGGGATACTATTTCGAATTGTGGCCGATGCCAAGCAAAAGCTACTCCTGCAATGCCTATCCATTGAAGAGGCTTGGAGAGTTATGAAGGAGGTTCACGCTGGAGCAGCCGATGCACACCAGGCGGGGCTGAAAATGAAAATTGAAATAAAGAAGCTTAGCTATTATTGGCCAATGATGTTTGACGATTGCTGCAAGTATGCTAAGTCGTGTCAGAGGTGCCAGGACCATGCCACGATACCCAGGAGGCCACCCGTGCCGCTGCATCCTACGGTGCCCAGCTGGCCCTTTACCCAATGGGGAACGGACGTCGTGGGCCCATTGCCCGCCTCATCCATAGGCTGCAAGTACATCTTGGCAATGACTGATTATTTCTCTCGCTGGGCCGAAGCTGTTGCTCTGAGGGAGGTCACTGGGGAGATCATCACTAGATTCATCCGTTGTAACATCATATTCCGTTTCAGCACCCCCGACCGAAATATTTTAGACCGCAGCAGAAGGTCTACCGACTGGTAGAGAAATACAAGATTGACTAGAGGACGTCAACTCCCTACAATCCATAGGCCAATGGTCTGGCTGAAGCTTTCAACAAAACTCTTTGCACTCTCCTGGCTAAAATTGTTAGCTCCAACAAGAAACATAATTATACTCAGGAATGGACCAACAAGCGATGAACGACTCGAGGCATCAACAAATAATAGTAAGAGAAATGACCTGACTCATTGGCAAAAAATGGGTGCCAATAGTGGAGAACTTAGATTTACATCAAAACTACCTCCGCACAGGGAGGAGCACTAAGCTGGCCAGGCGGGGAGGGGAGATTAGCTAAGTCGGTGCCGGAAGGACACTTCTCTGGTTCTATCCAGGTCTGGGACTACAGGATAGTGAGTCACTGTAGTCGCCACTGTGCACTCCCCTGAGCTCAAAAGTCACCGAAACTGGTGTCGAATCGTTGCTGACCGACCCTGGAACATTGGAGAATTTTCTTGGACGGACCCGTCGTCTCCACCGGCCGAGGTGGCTCCCGGAACAGGCTCTCTGCGCTTTGGCTCAGGCTGATCCCAGTGTGTAGTAGCAGTTGGTTGTAGCCGCCACGGCCGCTCCCAAAGTCCAATCGAGACGGGACCAAGTTGAGGATGATCGTGGACGAGTCTTCTTTGATTGACAGTTAGGGGGAGCACCAGACAATGTCAGGGCAGAGAGGAGGAGCCCGTTGAGTGGGGAGGGGTCGGGTCAGGTCTAGGGTGACCTATTCTGCGCACCTGGGGGAAGAAAATCAGAAAATGCTCCTCCGGATGCCAAACGGGACGTCACTTTTTTTTGATGGATGCTGACTGGTTGTAGGAGTCCTCTGCCAAGTGGCACCCTCAGAAGTTGTGGGATGCGAGCGTGGGAGCTCCAGGAAGTTGACTCAGGTTGCCAGCTGGTCCTGATTTGCGTAGTCAGGGGAGATCGAGCCTCCCGGGCAGCAGGGAGGTCAGATGCCAGCGAGACCACCACAGCTGTGAAGCTTTCTCGAAGAGCTTTCCGGCGATGTAGGTACGTCTGCAGATGATGCCGAATGACTCTGGGATAGGATCTGGAACTCAGGCCTTTGCTGCTGCCTGCGAACTGGACAGGGTATAGTGGTGGAAGGGGGTGATGGTGGGGAGATGAGGAGAGAGGGTGACCCTGAATGTATGGGTCACACATTTCTACAGCGGCCCTTACTGCTTTTACGAGGAGTTTGTCTCCTCGGGTATGACTTGGGAGCAGTGCCGAGAGGTAAAGCTCCGCTTTGCTTCACATCCTCGCCACCTACCCGCCCCAACACGGGGGTGGAACTCGAGGGAGCTGCCGTCGTTGACATACTTGGCGGCTTACTTGGCCTACTGGCTGGCCAGTTTTGTGATCCCTCATGGCAAGGAGGGAGTCCTTCGGGCCAAGGTGATATATCCAGCTTGTTTGATGGCATGTGGACGCAAGATTGCTATTGCTCCGGCCGCGCTGGCGAATATCTACCACTACTTTGGGGCCCTGACTTCACATTCATCGCCCCGAGACAAGCACATTTTGATGCCCACGCATTATTTGAGTGCATGGGCCGGTTTGCTGCTGCCCGAGCTGTCGCAGCGGACACCAGTGGACAATCCAGTTGCGCTACTTATTTTTGCCTTCGCTGGTCACCCAGACCAAGATGCAGTTCCACAGCTAGCTAGTGCTCGCCGTAGTTTGTCTTTCCTCCATACCAGGAGGGATGAGAGTCTGGATTTTGATTACAGCTCCCGTTCATACCGTCCTTACTCGGAGCAGCAGGGTGACACACTTGTCTGCAGGTTGTCTTCATGGGCTCTGCCTTCCTCCTATGCATTGGCCGATTGGGTCGTTTGCATACGGCCCGGAGTTCTGGTCTACCGCCGCTCCAGCACAGCAGTCTTAGAGCCATATTACTCGCATAGGTTCGCCAGGAACTTTGGGTATGATCATGCTATACCCCTGAATGTAGATTTCCCTCTGACACTTTGGCAGTACAGGCAGAGGGATGTTCACCTGGTGGCAGCTTCATGGCATCTTTTCCTCCTTCGCGACGTGAAAAAAGAGTATCCTGTTCCGGGGCAGACACGCACAGACTTTTTTGATATACATTATGCGCGCTGGTGGTTTAAAGTCAGCAACGTCTGCAGGCAACGAGCTGATGCTATTCGAGTTTATGGCTCCAACGTCCCGAGTGACTACCTACATTGGGAAGCCGCCATGGACAAGTATTTCGAGTGTTACACTATGTCCAGAGCCATGGAGGTTAGTTTTTTCAAAAAGAGGCTTGTCCAAAAAGTCACCTAGAAATGGGAGAGCGTTGAGTGCATGAGGGAGATTAGAAGGCAATTTCCTATCGAGTCATGGAGGGAGATGAAGGATGAGCTTAGAAAGATCTACCTTCCCCACCCGATCCCCTCGAACCAGTCCCACCCATTCACCTCCAACAAATCCCACCCAAGCACCTCCAACCAAGTGGGTCATAGTCGGAGGCAAAGCACCCCGCATGTAGAAGAGCCTAGGTCCACGATTAAGTGGAGTTCTTATGGGCAAGTTCATCACGTTGCTCCTACTCCAAAACCCACCATTGCCGAACTCTTCCAAATCATTTCAGATAGGGTGGATAGGATGTGTATTCAGATTGACGGACTCTTGGCCGAGTTTAAGGAGGTAGCAGTTGGTAGTCCAAACCCGGTGCCATCTACGGTGCCATCCCAATGTCCTCTCTCCATCATGGAGGATCCTCTTCCCCCACCCGTGCGAGCTCCTCCTCCCCTGTTGCCTACACTCCCTGTCCGTCGGGAGGATAAGGGTAAGGACTCACTTATCAGGGAGGCTAGTGGGTCATGACTGTAATGTTATCGCTGCCAGGGATTCGGCCACTTTGTCAGATAATGTCCCACTGAGACATCACGAGTCTTAGGGGATAAAAGGGTTGGAGAAGCCTCACCCTCCGATCTTTATCTGGAGCCACCCGTACTTCTAACGTGGAAGCTACTCATAGTCGGGCCACTTCTTAACTTGCTTAGGATAGGCTTGGTCCCTAGACTACCTTGCTATCCATCCATGGACCATGCACTACCATTAGTCCCAGTCAACTCATTCCACATGACTTTCCAGTCTAGTCACCATGTTGATACATTGGATGACCTTATTATGGGATTAGACTGGCAAATGAAGTTGACGTGTATGTTGGCTAACGCCTTGTCTGAAGGCGTGTTTTGATATTTTCCAAATGAAGAAATATTTCATTTTATTTTATTAAAAGTGCCCTCTCCCAGGGCGTGTCTTTCAAGTAACGCCTTGTCTGAAGGCGTGTTTTGATATTTACCAAATAAAGAAATATTCCTAAAAGCGTCCAGGAAGTAACGCCTTGTCTGAAGGCGCGTTTTAAGAAAAGCCTCCAGTGGAGGTCGTCCTTTTACAAATTAACGCCCTGGTCAGGGGCGTGTCCAATTCATGAAGTAACGCCTTTGCTCAAGGCGTGTTTTAAGAAACGCCCCTTGTGGGGTCGTCAATTCATTAAGTAGCGCCCTTGCCTAAGGCGTGTTTTATTTGCAGAGTCCTGCGTTTTTCTGCCTTTCCTCCGAAGATTGTTCCTCCGTTTGGACTCCTTTCCCCAGTTTTCTTCCCCGTTTGGACTCTTCCTTCGGTTTAATCCCTCCCCGAGATAACTACTGCCGTAGTTAGTCTCCCTTCCTGAATTTACACGTCTCTTTTCTTATAAAAGAGACTGTTGTCCTCCGTTAAAAGGTTGGCACACATAGGTTTTCGAAGGGGCTTCTCCCTGCGTTGCTGCTGCTGTTCCTCCGTACTTCTTCCTGCCGCTGCTGTTGCTGTCTCTCCATCCTCTTGCTGTTCTGCTACTGCTGTTCCTAAGTTGCTGCTTCTCCCTTCCCCATTACAGTTCTTCATCCGTTCCAGTCCCTGCGGTGGCCCCTTCCTATTCTTCCCCTTTATATGTGTGCCCTCTACTGTTTAAGGAACAGCAGGGCTATTCCTTGTCTTATTGTTGGTCACTTTACATCGTTGTATATCATCATACTATTTGCATCATTACTGTTAGCATACACATCTGCATATCTCCCCCATCCCTCATTATAGGGGTTTAAACAAAAACAAAACAAGGTGCGCATGTTGAATCATATCTTATTTTCACTGTTTATTATTTTTGAACTAATTACTACACAGCACTAACTTGCCCTCTTTTCTTGTTTGTTCAGCGCACTTACAGTCCGGCCTATCTTTGAATGGATAAGATGCACCAATTCTTAGAGTTGGTTCAAGGTGAGATGACCGTGCTGCAGTATCGGAACAAGTTTATTGAGTTGGGTCGGTATGCGCCGCATGTTATTGCTGATGAAGCCTTAAAGACCAAGCAATTTCTCCGTGGTTTAAAAGTCGAATTGAGAGTACCGCTGCTTGCTACCCGTGTGAAAGTCATGGATGATGCATATTAGGCAGCTGTTGCGGTTGAGCTTGATTTGGCGAGGTCTGCAGGGTTTTCTCAGTCCTGTGTTGCTCAGTCGGTTGTACCGTCTCAGCAGTCTTTTCAGCCGTCTGCGCCTGGAGTTCCATCTGTTGCACCTATTTCTAGTGGCACTTCGAGGCGGATGTTTAGAAGGTCTAAGAAGCGGTTTGACCATCAAGTATCTTCGGGTTCTATGCGACAGCAATCGCCGTCTTCTGATTCTGTCCAGCAGTCTATTCCTCCTTTCCAGCAGTGCTGAGAGTTTTTCGTGAGTCAGCCGAGACCGTGTCTGAGGTGTGGTGGCAGTCACCCAGATGTATCGTGTTCCTTGCCGGTAGTCTGCTATCGCTGTGATCAACCGGGTCACGTTGTCCGAGATTACCCAATGAAGTCCGTACCGGTGCAATTCTCGCAGTTCACCCAGCCACAACAGTCTCAATTTCGTCTCCCTGCACCACCTCTACCTCAGCCATCTTATTTGCAAGTCCCAGCTTCTTCCCAGCAATCTTCTGCAGCCTCTAGCCAGAAGCCGAGGAGCTGGATTACTCACATCACTCGTGCAGAAGCTATTGCGTCCAACCTCATAGAAGGTACGGTTTCGATGTTTTGTCGTCCAGTCTGCGTTCTATTCGATTCAGGTGCTACACATTCATTTATTTCTGAGGATTTCCTTGCTCGTCTCAGGGAGCCGGTAACTGAGTCGCCCTGTGAATTGCTCGTTGAGTTACCATCCGGAGATTTCATGTCCACTCCATTTTGCCTGGAAGATTCTCCTCTTCTTTGATCATCGGGGACCCCTCGACCGGTGAGCCCGCACCTGGAGTTATACCTGTCAGTTATGAGGCTGATCAAGAGCTTGCAGAGGAGTTTTTCGATGAGCTGTTGGAGGGCGGGCAGTTACATGTCCAGGGCTTGCAGAGCCAGGATGATGTTCTGCTGGGCGTTATTAGATGTATTTTGACCCAGCCACAGGTGAGTGATGACTGGCGTCGCACCACTATTTTTCATACCTTTTGCAGGCTGGGCGGGAAAGCCTGCAAGGTGATCATAGATAGCTGGAGTTATATTAACGCTATCTCCAGGGGTACTGTGACATGCTTAAGGTTGACCCCAGTGGACCATCCCTCCCCTTATCATGTGTCATGGGTAGATTTCACCTCCATTCCGGTCAGACTGTGATGTCTGGTGCCATTACAATTCCATGCCTACCAGGATGAGATCTGGTGTGATGTGTTGCCTATGGAGGTAAGCAGTATTATCCTGGGAAGGCCATGGTTATTTGATCGGCATGCTACCTTCTATGGTCGGACCAACACATGCATGTTCGACTATAATGGTCAATGGATTACCCTCCACCCATCCCAGCCGAGGAGCCCATCCATCCGGGGTCCCACGGGGCCTACTACCCTGACTCCCACTGTTCCAGGGTCCCGTACCCCATCACCTGCTCAGGCTACGACCTTGGCCCCTGATGTCCCCACCCCGAGTGTCCCTCCGACTAGGAGGTTAATGCTAGTCAGCTCCCATGAGTTGGAGCGTGACTTTGTTAGAGGGGACCCTATTTTTGCCATCGTAGTTCGAGAGGTGGCTAGAGATATGGAGAGTGATATCCCATCAGAGATTGTTGATATCCTTTGGGAGTTTGCTGATGTGCTTCCCGATGAGTTACCCGAGGGTCTTCCACCCATGCGTGACATTCAGCACGCCATTGACCTGATTCTGGGGTCCTCATTGCCCAACTTGCCACATTATAGGATGAGCCCCCTAGATCACGCTGAGCTTCAGCGCCAGGTTGATGAAACCCCACCAAAATTCCATACCTCCACAAAAGCCCACATAAAAATTATCCCCGTTCTCCTTACGTCCATATCTAAAACTTTCATGAAGATCACTCCACCCAGATCCACCCTTAACCACCCGGCCAACCCTTGTTCTCAAGAAACCCCTCTTTCTACCCTATCAACCCCATCCAGTGGATCAGTAGCTTCTAAAATCTCTCACGGCCAGTACTGAAGATTCAAAATTATTTCTCCCATCTGGAGTCGAAGCATTTTGAAAGAGCTTTCCAACCCCACCAATCTTGCATCGATTCGACATTGGCACTGATCGCAGCAGCGTTTCTCGCCGGGTCGCATGCTGCCAAACAGCAGCTCTGGTTTGTGGACAACACCCGGCGAACATCCCCGGAGCGACCACCTCGCCTCCCGCGAGGCCGACCAGCACGCCGCCGCCCCCGAGACTGCCCATCCAGGGGCCATCGATGCTGCAGCTACCTCCCGGCTTCCTCGGACGGCCAGCCAGGACGTGGGCCCCCACGAGCGTGCGTGCATGCCTTGTCAAAGTGGCCCCGAGTGCTGCCTGTCAACCCGATCGCGTCACTCTCGAATTCCGTGTGTAGCCCTTTACCTCCCTGCGTGGAGTGGACAGAAATCAACACTTCTGTAATAATTGTTATTTGATGTATCGAGAGTACGAGTTCGGCCAGGATCGTCTACCCCACGCCTGGCGCGTGGAGGTACATCCGCACCCTCTTTAGTTAGTTATTTGCTTCTCTAGTATAGTTCTTAATGCCGCTACTAGTGAGTGTGATAGGATGCCTAGCTGGCCATTTCAGTCACCACTATGAGTTGTGAGTGTGAAACCCGTCTCGTGACTCGTCCCGAGTATGAGAGTGAGTCGACCACCCAAGACTCAACGCCGATTTCTCAACCGTGCAGATCGACCCGTTTCCCTCGCCGGGGATGGCCGTGAGCGAGTGCTTCTTGTTTTGGGGCATCTTTGTCCCTTCGGGAACCACGTTAGGTGATGACTTGGTCGTATAGACTTTCCAAAAGGTAGGCTTTTACAGAAATACACGAAAGGAGAAATTCTTTTTCAAGCGGAAATACATATAAAGAAGGAGAAGGAAAAAGCAGATACATCAGGCCTCAGGCCCAGTCTGTGGATCGGGGGATGAAGACTCCTCGACACCAGGTGATCTGCCCCTGGCACCCTCGGCGATGGCCGACCTAGGCACTGACCCCATCGGCGTGGGAATTGCCTCGGTCGTGTGCCCTCCCGAGGTAGCCGGAGTTGGCGATCCCTCGGACGTGGAATAACCTCCTTGACTGGCACTCTCGCTCGGCGCCGAGCTAGGAGAGTCGGATGACGCCGCATCCGAGTCATAGTGCTGCCCCGATGGAAAAGTGACCGCCCCTGGCGCCTGCCCCTCAGCCCAAAAGATGGATCGGTCATAGCCTTGGGGGAATCCCTTTTGGATGCCTCGGCGAAAGCCCGACTCGTAGTAGGGGAGGGCAGCCTTTTGGAGGTCGACCTGGTAGGCCTCTGAGCGCTTGTACTGCTCGAGCGCCTCCACTCCTGCTGACTCCACCCTACTCGCGAGCTCAGTAGACTTTCGCTCTGCCTCGGCCAACCTTTGCTCCGCCTCGGTCGACCTCTTCTCCACCTCGGCCCGCGCAACCCCAGCTTCTGTCCGAAGTAGCTCGGCCTCCTCGGCTCGACCCTCGAGCTCCACACGCTCGGTCTCCCCCTGGCCATCGCGCTCGGTCTGAGCCGCACGCTCCTGCTCCAGAAGCTTGCTCTTTAGCTCGAGAGAGGCGCAGACCTGAGCCAGCTCCTCAGCGGATGCCCGAGCCTTTGCCTGGCTCGACTTTGCCCATTCCCGAAGCGGGGTGACCTCCCGTCGAAGCTCCTTGAGATCGATAGTGAGCCGAGTGATCTTCCTGTCGGATGCGTCGACGGCCCAAGCAAAAGTCGATCGCTCCGACTCCACCCGAGTATAGGCGTCTGCTATGTCGGCCCCCATCTGGGCCAAAAACAAACCGCCCTCCATGATCATCTCAAGGAATAAAGTGCTTCGTACGGTGCCATGATGATGTTGGAGTGAAAACTGTTATTATAAGTAAATTCAACAAGTGGCAATTACCGACCCCACGAACTCAAGGCAACACGATCTCAGCATATCTTCAAGAGTCTAGATTGTCCTCTCTGACTGACCATCAGACTGCAGATGATAAGCTGACGAAAAGGCTAGCTCAGTGCCCAAGGCTTTCTGGAAACGACGCAAGAAGCCGGAGGTAAAACGTGGGTCGCGATCTGACACAAGAGAAATAGGAATACCATGTAGTGGCACGATCTTTTCAATGTACAACTCGGCCAATCTCTGCACACTCCAAGCAACTTTAATCTACAGAAGTCTAGCTGTCTTAGTCAATCTATCAACTAGCAGCCCAATACCATCATAGCCTTGAGGAGTCCGAGGCAAACCCACCACAAAATCAGTTGTGACATGGTCCCATTTCCACTACAGAATCTCCAATGGCTGAAGCAGACCACCAGGCTTTTGATGCTCGGCTTTTACCTGCTGGCAAGTCAAGCATTTAGAAATAAACATAGCTACATCACACTTCATACCTGGCCACCAGAATTACCCTTTCAGATTCTGATACATCTTGGTGGTACCAGGATGAATAGCGAACCGGGATCCATGGACTTCGCTTAAAATTACACTCCTCAAGTTCTCGATAGCAGGGACATACAATCGGCCATGGAGGCTGACAACAAGCTCATCATCAATTTCAACATCATGAGTCGATATAATGCGAGATAAATCAGGGTCAGCTTGCTGGGCCTCCTTAATCTGCTGATATAATGCTGAAGACAGGGCCAAACGAGCACACACAGTTGCCATCGGGTCTGCAGGAATATCAACGCTGATTGCCTCATTAGGAAGTTGTTCCCACAATTTTCACTCATGAAGCACGAGACGACTAATCTGCACTTTCCTGCTCAGAGCATCAGCCACAACATTCATTTTACCTGGCTGATAGGAGAGTGTAAAGTCATAATCTTTCATGTACTCCATCCATCGATAGGACATCTTTTCCCACCGACCGCAAGTAGTCGGTATTTAGTTACATCAGTTTGAATCCGAAGACCTTCGTTCCATGTCGAAGTGGAGTCCGTATTCCTGGAGTCTGGGATGAAGAGCCGAGAGTACTTTGCAGCTATAGGTTCATCTCAGACTGGGTCGTGTTGACTGGGGGTGAAGGGTGCTGGGGGTTCACACTGGGTGACGAAGAGGGTAGCTGGAGGCCCGAATGTGGATGCGAGAGCATATGTCCAACTAGCGGTGTAACACTGAGATGTATATGTATTTACAGGTAGGCGGTGACGGCCCGGGTACAACAGGGGCATGTCTTGGGACAATTCTGACGTGCTAGTCGGTCCCCGGGTTGATGCGTGACGTATGAGTACATGTGTGTTTCACAGAGGGTTCCTCCCGTGACGTGGGCCGTGGCCGCGGTGCCGAACGGGGGCTTGTGGCTGACTGGGTGACTGAGGGGACGCATCGGTCTGGTATCTAGGCGAGGGTCGATCATGGCTCGAGTTGAGCGATCGACATGGCCTCGTTACTAAGAGGGAGCAAGACGTCCTGACGCGCGCATGGTCGTGACCGACGGGCAAGTAAGGGGCAACCCTGGCATGAGGGGGCACCTACCCTTATCGTAGCGTCTCACATGAGGCAGGTGTGGACTTGTGTGCCATGGCTAGCTAACACGTGAGGGAAGTGTAAAAGACGTACCCTCGACGTGCCAGGCCGACTGACAAGTCACACGCGCACAATTCTCCTTGGCTCGTTGTAGGGAGCCCGCTCAAAGCCTCAGAGCTGCCAGATGCTAGAGGCTAAGTGCCCTTGATTCTTTGGACGATCTCCTTTTTTCTTCTGGATCCCTTTCCCCTTGAGCCCCTAAGGGGTTTTTATAAGGGAAGTTGAAGGATCAGGGGGGTTTACGCAGGTTGGCCAAGGGGTTAAGGCTGGTCTGCGTAAACCTAGTGAATAGGGGGGTTTACGTGGACTAGCCTAAGGGTTGGAGCTGGTCTGCCTAAACCCCTGTCCTAAGCCCCCAACTACGTGTGCACACACAGACCATCTGCTCTAGGTCGGGTCCTCTGGCTAGTTTTCCCCCCCGGACTCTGGTGGCAAAGGCAAGGGGCCCACGGAGACCAACCTAAAAACCATCTAACTCGGGTCAAGCTCTCCACCACTCCCGGGTGGGTCCGCATATGCGTGTGCAGGAAGCTACGACTAGTGGACAGGTCACCGGAAGGTAGACTCTCAAGTCAACGAAAAATATTGTTCGAACCTAACGAAGAACGGGGGTCATCCCACGTACCAACACCGTCGTACGATGACCACAGTCAGAGAAGAAACGGGACTGCGCGCCGCGCGGAACAGTCCAGAGCATAACGGACTGACTCCGGTGCATTAAAAACTCAGCGAAAACCAGAGTATAACGCAACTGCCCAGGGGCATTATAGTACTTAACGGACAGACACAGGTGTGTTAAGTCTCAAGTCAGAAGAGGGAACATAACGCACACCTCGAGGGACGTTATGTACATAACGGACCAGACATGGTGCGTTATGTCACAGAGTAAAAACAGACTATAACGCGGTCCTCTAGGGACGTTATAGACATTAACGGACCATCTCTGGTGCGTTAAGTGGAAGGCAAGGGCGTTAAGCATAACGCACCTTCCCTGAGGCATCATATGGTCATAACGGACCTCCCTAGGCGCGTTATATGACCAGGAACCCCAACGGTCAAAAACCAATAGTCGAAAACCCACAACGCACCAACACAGGGGCGTTATGTGAAACATAATGGTCAGTCGTAGGGCCGTTAAACCCACGAAGGCCAGACTCAAAATCCATGGAGCATAACGCCCCTCCCTGGGCGCGTTATACACATAACGGCCACTGGGACGACCGCTATGTCATCCCGGCGGTGAAACATCGAATTGAGCACAAAAATGCCGACCACTCCCCATACCTCCATGGGAGAGGGGGAAATCAAGGGGGAAGCTCCCCAATAGCCCTAGGCATGATTCTACGGCCTCGGATCGGCCAAAAATGGAACAGTTCATACTCAGATGTCAGGAGGTTTACCTTGGTTGCCTTAACCTGAGATGTACCTTCATACATCAGCGCCAGTTCGTCCCACATTTTCTTGGCGGTCTTGCACGCCGAGATTCTAGCATACTCTTCCAGATGAACTGCGCACTGGATGATGTTGAGAGCTATCCAGTTTAATGCCGATAGGTTGATGTGGTCTTTAGACACATTTCCTCGTTCAGCGGTAGATCGTAGGGTCCCACGGTGATGACCCTCCATAACTTGTGACTCTGCGCCCTTATAAAAACCTCCATCATGTTCTTCCAGAAAAAATAGTTCGTCCCATGGAAGAACAAGGGGCGAGTTATGGACTGTCCCTCTGCCATGTAGCTGCGAGGAACGCTATTGCCCGGATTACCCTGGCCGTTGGACCACATTTTTGGGTAAACGTGCTCTGATACCAAGTGATGAGTGTGTGTGGTAGGTGAGCTAGAAGGGGAGGGGTTGAATAGATCACCTAAAAAAAATTAGCGTAAGAGCTTAGATCACTTGAGTATTAGAAATGAAGAAATCGCAACGAAGAGATCTAAGAGTCACTCATACAACCAGATGTTCTGCACTGAAAATGGAATCAGAAGATGAACATCAAACCACAAGAGAGACAATCGATTTTTAAGGTGGTTTGATTGCAAACCTGCAATCTACGTCCACCCCTTACTCCTCAGAGTAAGGCTTCCTTGCACTAAGAAGCAAGAACCAGCAGAATCAGTCTGCGAACATACGCTGACGAACAGCTTGGACTCAAGGAACACTCTCCTTGACCAACTGGAGGATCTTCCTCACTTCGTCTGCAACACGCAGTGGGTAAACACGAAAGGATCTTCCTCTCTTCCTTCAACCACATTGAAGGGTATCCAAAGTACTTCTCCCTTCCTATGAATCCATAGAGGGTAACACAGTACCAGTAAGGAAATAAAACGAAAAGAATAACTAAGAACACTAGAATCAGAAATTGAGACCAAAAACACAATCGGATTGACAACTCTTGAAGACTTGGCCTGGAAGCATCGACCTTGGTCTCTAAGCCTCGACCTTTGTCTGGATGCGTAGACGCTGAAGCTTTGCTGCGTAGACGCTGAAGCTGTTTTTGCTGAAGCATAACTCCTTCGTCCACTCAGCTGGAAGAAGTGTTGATGCAGTGCACGTCTTCTTCAGTTCTTTAAGGTCTTGTTCTACAGTGTTAACCTTTATTGTATAAGGCGTTAATGCCTTGGCTTCAGAAAGATCGTCACTTGCTTTGAAGGCTTCAAGGCTGCATTGGCGCCATGTAGCGTAAGCGTTGACGCAGGCTTTACAAGGAGACTTTGGTCTGCTGATTACTTGATGCGTAGATGCTGTGCTTTCAAGAGCGTCCACGCAGTGTATAACCTGCATTGAACAAAGTCGGCAAATGCAAGCCTATGGCAGGTATAATGGTCAGGGTCATGATGATGCTTTGTTGCTCATGAAGGTACTTTGTTGCAATCATCAAAATAGAATCATCAAAAAAGAATATGATATGCTGCTATCATCAAAGCTAGACAACATATGCACAACACCCCAATGGCACACTCACGTCCTCGCTATCCGACACGCTCGCACCCTACTCCACCGGCACGACCGGTGGTGCCTCCTATCTATGACGCCGAAGATGGAAAAGATGAAGGACGAAAAGAAAAGGATAAGAGAAAGAGAGCGAGAGTGGGGGAGAAGGGGAAGACAGAGCCTAGGGCTCCATCGTCCCCGTGAGCGAAGAGATAAAGAAGAGAGAATGGGAGAAAGAGGGAGAGGAAGAAGGAGAAAGGGAGGGCCACGGCTACCTCCTCAGCCCGGCAGTACGACGACGACGGTAACCGCGGTGAGGGCGGGGCTCGACGACGGAGAAGAAGAGAAGAGAAAGAGAGAGAAGGGGGAGTCTCGCCCGTTCAGCTACCGAAGAGAGAGAAAGGGGAGGGAGTGTTTGAAATGGGGTGGTTCGAATCGAGCCACCCTGCCCTATTTATAGGGTCATCGGTCGTTAAAAAATGAAAAGCTTCAACCTGCTCAAATGTTTACACCACTACGCCTCACACAGGAGGGGGATCTTGGGGTGGGGGTTAATTGATTATAACCAAAACTACCTCCACGCAGGGAGGGGCCTTTAGCCAGCCAAGCGGGGAGGGGAAGAATAGGGGGAAGAGCTTCAACGGCCGGCGAAGTTAATTCTATCTTCTGTCTGGAATAGGGGACAGGGAGGCAGTGTCGACATCGCTGTGACCACTCCTGAACTCAATTTTTGACGAAACTAGAGGCCAACTCCTCGTAATTGGACCAGGGTCTTGACTGATGTTTCTGGAATTCCCAAGTTGTCAGGGCCTGTCGAGGAAGAGCCACGAATAGGGTCTCTGCTTCTTGGTCCTAACTGCTACAGAGCCACAGTAGCAGGAAGCTGAGGCCACCACGAACACTCCCAGACTCAGAATCGAGTGTGGAAGGAAGCGTTGGAACCATTGACGAGTCACCGTCGAAACGTGACCCACGAGGGTGCCAACCGATGTCGGAGTAGGCTGGAGTAGTCTGGTGAGTGACAGGGTGTCTACTCAGTCCTAGAGGGGACAGAATAGCACACTGTGAGGAGAAAATTTAGAAGTTGTTACTCCGGTCTCCGAATGGAGTCCTGCTTCTTGGAGAAGGAAGAAGACTCGTCGTAGAAGGTCCTAGCCAAGCTCTGTCTTCAGATCTTTAGGTGAGCCAACGTGCCAGCTGCTGCAAGCCATCTCTGGTTGACAGCCTGAGTGAGGTTGCGCAGTCAAGGGAGATCGACTCTCCCGGACAGCCACGAACTCAGAAAGGGACGAGATGACCGCCGATGCGAAGAAGACTCGGAGACGCTTCCATTGGTAGCTCTTGCGCCTCCTGAATCACCTAGATGACATCGCAGCTTCCTCTGCAATCTGATGGTTCTCTGCTACCTCTGAACTGAGAACTGCAGATTGAAGATGATGGGGGGAAAAGGGGGTTTATGGGAGGGGAAGTGGGGTGGATGGGTATGGGGGTGACCCCTAGCTATGAGGGAAGTCATCACCTAACGTGGCTCCCGAAGGGACAAAGATGCCCCAAAACAAGAAGCACTCGCTCACGGTCATCCCCGGTGAGGGAAACGAGTCGATCTGCACGGTTGAGAAATCGACTTTGAGTATTGGGTGGTCGGCTCATTCTCGTGCTCGGGACGAGTCACGGGACGGGTTTCACACTCACAACTCACAGGGGTGATTGAAACAGCAAGCTAGGCATCCTATCTCACTCACTAGCAGCGGCGTCAAGAACTATAATAGATAAGCAAATAACTAATTAAAGAGGGTGCGGGTGTACCTCCACGTGCCGGGCGTGGGGAAGATGATCCTGACCGAACTCGTACTCCTGGTACAACAATTAATTATAATTACAGAATAGATGATTTCTGTCCACTCCATGTAGGGAGGTAAAGGGCTACACACGGGAACCGGGAGTGACGCGATCGGGTTGACGGGTAGCACTCGGGGCCGCTTTGACCAGGCAAGCACGCGTGCTCATGGGGCCCACATCTTGGTTGGTGGTCCGGGGAAGCCGGGAGGTTGCTGCAGCATTGGTGATTCCGAGTTGGGTGGTCCCGGGGGCGGAGGCGTGCTGCTCGGCTTCACGGGAGGCGAGGCGGTTGCCCCGGGGATGATCGCCGGGTGTCGTCCACGAACTAGAGCTGTTATTTGGCAACGCGTGACCTGGCGGGAAACATTGCTGCGATCAGTGCTGACATCGGATCGACGCGAGATCAGAGGCGTTGGAAATCTATTTCAAAATACTTCGACCCTAGGTGGGATAAATAATTCTGAATCTTTAGTGCTGACCGTGATAGATTTTAGAAGCTACTGATCCACTGGATGGGGATTGACAGGGTAGAACATGGGATTTCCTGAGAATAGGGGTTCACCGAGAAGTTAAGGAGGGATCTGGGTGGAGAGGTCTTCATGAAAGTTTTAGCTCTAGAAGTCAAGAGAACGGGGATAATTTTTTTGTGGGCTTTTATGGAGGTATGAAATTTTGGTGGAATTTATAGTGGATAGTAGCTTCCCCTGTTCAGATTATACAAGCACTACTCCCCACATAGGGGGGTTGGACTAGGGGAGGGAAAATTAAGGACTACATCAAAACTACCTCCGCATAGGGAGGGGCGCTAAGCCGGCCAGGCGGGGAGGGGAGATTAGCTAAGTCAATGCCGGAAGGACACTTCTCCGGTTCTGTCTAGGTCTGGGACTGCAGGATAGTGAGTCACTGTAGTCACCGTTGTGCACTCCCCTGAGCTCGGAAGTCGTCGAAACTGGTGCCGAATCGTCGCTGATAGACCCTGGAAAGCTAGAGAATTTTCGTGGACGGACCCGTCGTCGCCACTGGTCGGGGTGGCTCCTGGAACAGGATCTCTACACTCTGGCTCAGGCTGATCCCAAGGTGTAGCAGCAGCTGGTTGTAGCCGCCACGGCCGCTCCTGAAGTCTAACCGTGGAGGGACCAAGTCTAGGATGACCGTGGACGAGTCTTCTTTGAGCAGCAATCAGGAAGAACACTAGACGAGGTCGGGGAAGAGAGAGGGAGCTCGTTGAGTGAAGGGGTGTCAGTTCAGGTCCTGAGTGGCCTGTTCTATGCACCTGGGGAAGAAAATTTGGGAAACGCTCCTTCGGATGCCGAACGGGACATCACTTTTTACTGATGGACGTAGACTGGCAGTAGAAACTCTCAGCTGAGCGGCGCCTCCAGAAACCATAAGATGTGGCCGTGGGAGCTCCAGAAAATTGCCTCAGGTCACTGGCCCGGCCTGATCTGCGCAGTTGGGGGAGAACGATTCCTCCGGGTAGCAGGGATGTCAGATGCCGGCGAGACCACTACAGATGCGAAGCTTTCTTGACGAGCTTTTCGTCTATATATGGTACGCCTTCAGATGATTCCAAATGACTCCAAGACAGGATCTGCAACTCGGGCCTTTGCTACTGCTTGCAAACTGGACAGGGTATAGTGATGGAAGGGGGTGATAGTGGGGAGATGAGGAGAGGGGAATGGGGTGGGAATGAGCTGGGGCGTCCCCTGACTGTTAGGCCAGAAGATGAACCCCGGCCACTCTGGGGCCACTGCTCTACAACTCGCTCGATCTCCTGGCGGATCCGAGCAACGTGGGTCCTCAGGTACCCCTCATCCAGTGCAATAGGAGGTAGATCCTCCCTCAGCAAGTGACTCTCCTCTACTTTCCTGATCGCGGAGGCCTTCTATCGGTATAGGTGGCTGTGCTCAAACCACCACCTGGCGTAGTGTACGTCAAATCACCCCTAACGTCCCTGTCCTGGCATCAGGAATCGCTCTGGCTCTCGACGATAGTAAGAGTCCCACTAGGCTGCTGCGAGTAGGTGGGTATCCCTGCCCCTGTACTGTCTGCCCGTCAGAGGGAATTCCCTGTTCAGCAGGATCCCCTGGTCGTACCCGAAGTTCCTGGCGAACTGATACAGATAGTATGGCTCCAAGGAACTCGTCGCTGACTGGTGCAACGTCAGCACTGTCGATCGGGGGCTCAGCATCCACTCAGTCTGTAGCCCTGCATTAGCTGCCCCCTGACCGAGGTGGGCGCTGGTCACCCCTCCACCTAAAGCACCCAGAAAAAGATCACAGTCTCTCGCGGCGCTGTCAAAGGGCAGTCCCTCCTCGCCCCGGGTGGGTAGGTAACAAAGGGCCCTCCTGGCCCCCTCAAGCTGCTCCTCTGCATCCCCGTCCAGCTGCCCAGTGAAACCAAACAGAAGCGGTGCCATTGGGTTCGCCATGGTCCCTCACGTCACCAGTCCCGGGAACAGCAACCCAGCCCAGGCATTAAGGTAGTGGGTCGGCAGGAATATACTCCTCTCCCTTGGCGCTGAGTGTGCCGCTAGAACTCCAAGTCCCTAGTAGATGTTGGCTAGCACAGCAGGAGCTAGGGCCAACTGTAATGCCCTAGATCCTTATTGGGTCTTGTCGTATCATTATCAAGTCTTTCAGGTCTTTTTTGGTGAGTTTCGGTTCACTTCTGTAGCTCGCGAGTTGAGTTTTACGATCTGTGTAGATTTTTCTCCCGTATAATCTACGGAACCTTACTGTGCATAAGAAGAGTACACACAAGAAAGGAGAAGGAAGGGAAGCAAAGAGACATCAGGCCTTGGGCCCATCCTGTGGCTCAGGAGACGAAGGCTCTTCGGCGCCGAATGATCTGCCCCCAGCTCCCTCGATGATGGTCGACCCAGGCACTGACCCCACCAGCGTGGGAACTACCTCGGTCGTGCGCCCTCCAGAGGCAGCCGGAGTTGGCGACCCCACGGATGCGGAAGAATCTCCTTGGCCGGCACCCTCACTCAGTGCCGAGCTAGGAGAGCCGAAGGACGTCACATCCGAGTTATAGCATTGCCCGGATGGGAAAATAGCTGCCCCTGGCGCCTGCCCCTCAGCCCAAAAGATGGCTCAGCCATAGCGCTGGGCGAACCCCTTTCGGATGCCCCGGCGAAAGCCTGACTCATAGTAGGGAAGGGCAGCCTTCTGGAGGTCGGCCTGGTAGGCCTCTGAGCACTTGTACTGTTCGAGCGCCTCCACCCCTACAGATTCCACCTTGCTTACAAGCTCGGCAGACTTCCACTCTGCCTCGGTCGACTTCTCCTCCGCCTCGGCCTGCGCAGCTTCAGCCTCCGTCTAAAGTTGCTCGGCCTCCTCAGCTAGGCCCGTGAGCTCAACGCGCTCGGTTTCCCACTGACCATCGCGCTCGGTCTGGGCAACGCGCTCCTACTACAGAAGCTTGCTCTTCAGCTCAAGAGAAGGGCGGACCTGAACCAACTGCTCGGCCAACGCCCAAGCCTCTGCCTCGCTCGACCTTGCCCGCTCCCGAGACGAGGCACTCTCCCGCTGAAGCTCCTCGAGACTGGCCATGAGCCGAGCGATCTTCTTGTCAGATGCACTAGCGGCCCACGCAAGAGTCGTTCGCTCTGACTCCGACCGAGTGTACGCATTGGCCATGGTAGCCCCCATCTGGGCCACGAGTAGACCGCCCTCCATGATCAACTCGAGGACTACAGACGGAGAACGCTGCTTATCTCCTCCTCGCGCCACCCCCGAGGCTACATTGCAACACCTCCAGTCCCACAAAACACCCAGCCCAAATTTTTCTTTATTTTCTGGCCAACCCCAACCGCCCCGGGGGGGCTGGGGGGGCCCTAATACATTGCAAGAAAACAGATAGAGTGACAGAGGGGAACAAGATACAATGGGGGAAGAGGGATGGAGCACGAGCTCCTCCCCCTTCTTCTCTTCTTCTCTTCTCACCAGCTCTCCTCTTCCTCAAGCTTCTTCTCTCTTTGCACAAACGGCAGTCTTCGCACAGACGGCGGTGGGTGGATCAGCAGACTTCCCCCCCTCTTTTCTCTTCTGGTCTTCTTCTTCTTTTGTTTTCTCTCTTCACTCGGGTGATGGTTGGAGCAGCCCGGGGGGAGCAGGAAAACAGAGAGCCCGAGAGCGCCAGCCCCTTTTTTTAGAGAGCTCTCGGGGATCCCCCCTCAAATAGAGCTTGAGCTCCCCTTTTTATAGAGAGGAGGTTGGAGTCTTCGAAGTTGAAGTCCTCTTTCTCCTCCTTCTCTCCTCTTCACCTCGTCCAGAGCCATCAAGTGGCCTATGCACAGGGACGACAGAGTTAGCCAACGTGTCTTCACAGGGTTGGCTGAGGTTGACGTCGACGGCCTAGTACTGCTGCACTGTCGATCGGAGCGCGAGCCAGAGACACGAGCATGCAATGCTCTGTGTTCGAGAAAAATAGAGTATCGTGCTGAGGATGGGACTTTTGTGCGAGTGGGGTTACAGCGAGTGCACCGGTTAACAGAGCATACGGGCGCACCAGTTGAAGTGGCGGACGGGTGCACCGATTGAACTGCCAAGGGGGCGCACCGAGTGGAGGCCAGTGGGGGTGCACCGTGTGAGGTGGCCAGGGAGTGCACCGGTTCAAGGGGGTGCAAGTGCATCGGGTAAAGTGTCTTCGGAGCATGTCGTTGGAGGGGCACTTGGGCATGCTGCTGGAGGAGGCGCTTAGTATGCGACTGGAGAAGGCACTTAGTGTGCCGCTGGAGATGGCACTTGGTGCGTGCTGTTGGAGGGGCACTTGGGCGTGCCGCTGAATGTGTTGGTTCTTGATAGTGATATTCTCATGCTTTCTCATGATTTTGGCAAGATTTGACATCAGGTTTGTTTTAACAGTATCCCGGAAAGTCAACAAATTCAGAAGTTTTCATTCGCTAGTAGTGCAGCCATGGCAGTTCAAAGGAGGAGCTTAAAGCCTAGATGAAGAGAATTGAAGAAGGAGAGTCGACGCTGTTTGGTTTTAGAGCCGACTCCACCTCAGGCCACAAGGCAGAAAAGGCTGAAGTCACCCGCTAGTTGAAAGTCCAATAGCTACAGATTAGTGGTGACAAATAGGTGGTTAACGGTGAAAAATAGGCTATAAGGGTGAAAAATAGCCTATCAAGGGTGAAAAATAGGCAGCAGCGCTGAAAGGCTGAAAACCATAGAAAGAAAGTCGATGCAGTATCCATTTGGAGTCGACGCAGTCACTGTTTCGCCAAGAGAGTTACTATTCAGAACACCCGTCAGCTCAAGAAGACATCGGTGAAAAATCTGTAAGGGTGACAAATAGGTACCTAAGGGTGACAAATGGGTACCTAAGGATGAAAAATAGACAATAAGTGTGACAAATGACTGATAAGTGTGTGAGACGTGAAGATGAAGAAGAAGAAGGATTGTCTCTGAAGGAAAAGAAAGATTGACTCTGTTGAAGAGGGCGTTGACTGTAGTCAAAGCAATTGAGTAAATGTTGATTGGTCAAAGTCAACATCAGACAAAGAAGACTCCAGTGAAGCTCAACCTTCTGTTGACCCAAGTCATGAAGACTCCAGTCAAGTCAACTCTATAGCTACGGTGATCTAGTCAAGGTCAAAAGTCAGCCAAGTTCAAACAAAGTCAAACCCAAGCCTTTTGTCAGCTGAAGAAGCATAAGGGTGACAAATAGTCACACAGGGGTGACAATACAAGGTTAAGGGTGACAAAAGATATTGGCGACGGCTGAAGTTAAAGAGGAAAACAACAACGGCGACGGCTCAACCTGGACAAGGGTGACAAATGACAGATAAGGGTGACAAATAGACGATAAGGGTGACAAATAGATCATAAGGGTGAAAAATAAGTTCCTAAGGCTGAAAAATGGGCAACAGGACTAGAAGCGTTGAAACGCACAGAAGGAATGTCGACTCTGTGAAGCATTGGAGTAGACTCCATGAACAAAAAATTCTCAACAAAAGAAAGCGACATTTAGCTACGGAATAAGGGTGAAAAATAGATGGCTAAGACTGACAAAGAGGCTGCTAAGGGTGTAAAATGCCTATTAAGGGTGACAAATAGATCTGTTCGTGGAACGCACATGAGAAACTCACGCCAGCCGTGGTCGCATCTACCACACGCCCAAGGATAAAAGGCCAATAATTAGCACGTGATCCGAGCTGCTATGTCAAAAGAATATTCTCTCTCCAGGACACGTGGATCAATGGGAAAATAGAAAAATCAGATTATCTTCTCCAAATATTTTTCGGAGCCCCTGTTCTTAATAAGAAAGTGTGCTTGTAGAAGAAGAAAGAAGAAGAGGCGAGATGCTGCAGAAGAGGGCTGCAAAGTCTGAAGAGAAAAGAGAGCTCGTAAGAAGAACAAGAAGAAGAAGAGAAAAGAAAAGAGAGAGTACTTCGTGAGAAGAGAAAAGAGATCATGAGAAGAAGAAGAAGAAGAAGAAGAGAAAAAGAGAAAGAGAGTGATCGTGAGATGAAAGCTTGAGTGGAGCCAATGCTTCATTAAATACTTGTTTGTTTCTTTGGCCTCTGGATCAGATCCAAGCCATTCAGGTCATGTAGAGCTACATCTTTTATTTTCTTCTTTTGGGTTTCATTTTTGGTTCTCGTTTTTCCTTTGTTTCCCTCATCAAGTTGTTAATCAGCGGAGCAAGCTGTGAGGCTCAACGTGTAAGAGGATTTGTTCCTCGAAAGCAAGCTGTGTTGCTCAGTAGAAGCAAACTGTGAGGCTCAACGATGTAGCAAGGTGTGATGCTCAGCGGTTCAAGCTGTTAGTCAGCGGAAGCCTCACTCTGGTTGAGTGGGGGGTGGACGTAGGTCTGCTTGGTGCGGACTGAACCACCTAAAAATCTCGGGTGTATGTGGTTTGCTGTGTGTGTGTGTGATCCTTCTCATCTATCTCCTTCACAGGATGGGTTGCATGTTCTATATTTGATATTCATCTTGTGGGTGTAATATCATCGGTGTAACTAGCAACTTCTGTGTGAGCCGTCACCAATTTACGCGTTCCACCCGTTAAGTGTTCGGAACTTGCTTTGTGTGAGCCTTCATTTGTTTCTAGCCTTAGTTCAGTTTAAGGTATGCAAACTGGTGGAAACTAAAAATGTTAATGTCTGGTGTTGAGTTTCATCAATTCTCCCCGAGTGGGAAGAACTCGATCCCATCGAGTAAGGGGTACAGCTGCTCGCGTGGCTCCTACGGATCCATCACCATACTAGGTAGCGCAGGTACGCTCCACTCTAGGTAATCGTCACCTGCTCATCCCGTATATGTTCTATATGCTAATGCTGCTGTGGGAATGAGACTAGTGGTGGACACTCCGGGGTGGGGTCACTCTCAAAAGGGAGGAGATGGCTCAATGACTCACTAGGAATCACCGCTGGGTCCCTATGGGTGATTAGATCCGATACACTGAAAGAAGAGCTGATCCCATCTTTCACCAGCAAGTCCACAACATACGCATAAGATCTGACTTGCCTCATACTGGAAAGGGATAGACACCGTAAGCTTGCGACTGACATGCAGACTCTGAACAAACTGTACAAAAGGAAAGAAGCACACTCTTTATCCAAGTCAATCCTAATGCTATGCAGACCCAGGCAAAGGTGGACCAGGACATCCGAATGTGTGGCTTGCATGCATTTTATGTAACCTGAGATTGACGAAGTGGGAGACTCCTAGACATCCTAGTATGAACCAGTCATGCATTGAATTCCCGTTGGACTTGGGTGTGGGAGGGCCAGGAGAGCCAAAATCACCTTCTTCATCACCCCTATGTGTATGTATCTCTTGCAAATGAATGGGCTCCTGGCTGAGTATAGGTGGACTGGCCCGTGTGGTAGGGGTGTGATAGGGGACTTCCCTGCCAAGGTGGAAAAGGTAAGGTGGATCATAAGGCTCACTGGGGAAGGGGTCGAAAGGGTCAAAGAATGTATGACCCCTCATGGCAGGTTCAGAAGGGTAGAATTAGGTTTGAAAAGTGAAAAGATCTATTCACCCCCCCTCTAGATCTAGTCTATCCTCTCACAACATGGACTAGGGGAGGGGAGATTGAGATTACAACCAAACACTACCTCCACGTAGGGAGGGGCACTAAGCCGGCCATGCGGGGAGGGGAGGTTAGCTAAACTCGCGCCGGGAGGGCAATACCCAGTTCTGTCTCGGCCTGGAACTGCACGACAGTGGGTCACTGTTGGTGCCGCCACGGACTATAATGAACTTGGAAGACGTTGAAACTAGCACCAATCCTTCGCTGACTGGTCCAGGAAGGCTCCTGAATTTTTGAGGAATCGTCCGGTGTCGTCGCTGGTCGTGGCTGGCTCTGGAATCGGGTTGCTCTGCTCAGACTGGGACTGCTCTCAGGTCGCAGCAGCAGGTAGACGATGCCGTCACGAATACTCCCATAGTCAAAATGGTGCAGGACCAAAACAGGCGCGTCCATGAATGAGTCCTCTTTGATCTCCAACTAGGAAGGCCACCAGGGGAGGTCGGAGTAGGAAGGTAGAGGATGTAGAATGGAGGGGTTTCTGTGCTGATTTTGAGTGGACTGACCTGCGCACTTGAGGGAGAAAATTTGGAACGGGCTGCTCCGTGCTTCAATCGGTGCTCCGATTGTTGCATTGGATAGGTGACTGGTGGGACTCCACTCCGGCTAAGTGGCACGCCAAGGGGAGCCGTGATCCGATCACAGGAGCTTCTGTAAATCACCTCTAGTTGCAGGTCAGACCAGTTCTGCGCAGTCCGTGGAGAACGGCTCTCCCAGGCAGCTCCAAATTCGGATTGAGATGAGATCACCTCGCCTGCGAAGCTAACTGGGATAGCTTTCCGTCGATGTATGGCACAACTCCAGAAGTCACCAAATGACCCCGGGGCAGGCTCTGCAAGTTGCGCTTCTATTGCTGCCTGTGAACTGAGTGGAGCAAAGAAGGGTCTTGATGGATGTGGGGGTGGTTTGAAGTGGAGGGAATGGATAGGGGAGGCCTCGTAGGAGAGGCCGTGGTCGAGGTCGAGGTCTTGCTCCTCAAGAAGAAAGTAGTGCCTCATCTCCTCCAGTGATTGTTCTGGATCAAGCTCAAGCTGTTCCAGCTCCTGCTCTAGCCCCTGCTATTCCGGCACAAGAAGATGTGCCTGGTGGTCGTGGTCGCGCATTGAAGGAATTTCTGCTATTCGATCCACCGACTTACGAAGGTCATGTTGATCCAGACGTAGCCAGGGCGTGGCTGGATGCAACGAAATGTGTTTTTTGATCGATGGAATGTGTTGAAGATGAGAAGGTAATGCTTGGAATTTTTCAACTTCAGGGTGCAACACTTACTTGGTGGACTATAGAATGGGAAGTTGCCTTCCATTCCCGTCCTCTCTAACAAATCACCTGGACTGAATTTGTCACCACTTTTTAGCGTACTTTTAGTCCTGCATATCTTCGTATGAACAAGATGCATCAATTTATGGATCTCGTGCAAGGTGAAATGTTAGTGTTGGAATATCGCAATCAGTTCATGGAATTGGGTCGTTTTGCGCCCCATATTTTAGCGGATGAAGCCCTCAAGGCTGAGCATTTCTTGCATGGTTTAAGGCCCGATCTGAGGCAACATTTAATTGCAACCCCAGTGTCTGTGATGAATGATGCTTATCAAGCAGTAGTAGCACTTAATCTAGATATGGCTAGATCTCATGGTTTTCCTCAAGCGATGTTGGTTCAGCCGACTATTCCATTTCAGCCGAGTTATCAGCATTCTATGTTGGGAGTTCCTCCTGTCATTCCTACTGTGAGTGGTACTTCTTCCTTGATGTGACATGACCTTAGACCTAAGTACGCAAGCACAATCGCACGTCGAACGGGCTGATATCGGCGGCCAACTCACCCGGCACTCACCCCAAACCCATGGGTAACTCGGCGATGCCGAGGGGAGGATGTGATGGCTAGTCCCTTGCTGGTAGAGGGCCAGCAAGGCCAGAGGGTCTCCCAAAGGGGTATGACTAGTCCGATCCTAGAGGCCGACACTTCTATTGGCAGTCTAATCCCTTGAGAAGGTCTTCCAAGGTATCTATGTGGTGACTAGACCAGAACGTTGTGTGGTAGGAGTTGATGGGCACTATTGGCAGTGAAGGGTCCATGGATGGGTAGAATGGTGTCCTAGGGAACAAGCCTCTCTTGAGCCAGCTAAGTAGTGGCTCATCTATGAACAGCTTCCCCATTAGAAGTACGAGTGGCTCCGGCTGAGATGATTCCGAATAAAGTTTAAAAGGTGAGGGTGATGGCAACAGAGCTCTCACGGGTGGGGGAAGAGGATCTTCCATGATGGGGAGAGGACTTGGGGACTCCGTAGTTGGCACCGAATGGAAGTTGCCAACCATGACCTCCTTAGGTTCGTGCTTGGTTTCGTCTTGTCTCGGAGGTGGGCAAGGGGAAACCAGGGACTCGATAAAAGCACATCTCCTATCCACTTGATCCGACAACATTTACACGAGTTTGGCAAGGGTGAGATTTGGAGTAGGGGCATCGTGATGGACTTGCCCATACTCAACCAACCTAGGCTTGGGTTGAGGCTCATCTAGGGGCGGGGCTCCTTGCCTCCGACTATGACCCACTTAGTTGGAGGTGATTGGGTGGGGTCGGTTGGAGGCATTCGAGTGTGGTAGGTAGACCTTCCTAACTTGCCCTTCATCTCACGCCATGACTCAATGGGCCATTGCCTCCTAATTTTCCTCATGCATTTAATGCTCTCCCATTTCCAAGCGTCTTCGTGAACAAGACGCTTTTGGGCAAAAATGACTTGCATGGCCTCAGACATAGTGTAATACTCAAAGTATTTGTCCATAGCGGCTTCTCATTGGAGGTAGTCGCTCGGGACTTTGGAGCCGTCAAAGGTCATTGCTTCGGGCCTATGGAAGTGGAGAGGATGGTTGCCAAACCCATGGGTGTCATGCAACCAGTGATATCGCCTGGGCGATTGGGAATCCATGGGACTCGGTGAGCTATAAGATGGCCATGTAGACACTTGGTGACGAACCAACTGACTCTCCAGGTAGATCTATTCACCCCCCCTCTAGATCTTAGTGTTCATCTAGCATTCCGTTTGTGGTGTCTTAGCATACCACCGAGTCTTTCACTAAGATTTGACTGGGGATGCGTCGCCAGGATGTGGCACATGGGCTTGGGAGACGAGCGACACGTGGAGAGAGGGGAGGTTCCATAGGTGCAAGTGCGCAGATGATTGTGGAGAATTGTGTACTAAACGTCTTTCCCCACCGACTGCAAGTAGTCGGTGTTAATTTACATCGGATTGAATTTGAACATATTCATTCCATGTTGAAGAGGAGTCTGTATTTATTTGAAGCCATGGGTGGAGGGTAGGGAGCATTCCATAGTTGTGGGTTCGCATTCGACTGGGAGGTTTTTGCTAGGGTCAGGGATGTTGGACCCACACACTGAGTGGTGTGAGGGAAGGTTGGGATCCGAACGTGGATGTGGAGACATTCATTCAGGTGGTAATATATTTTATGAGAGTCATGTGGGCTTTACAGGTGGGCCGTGGTGGCCGGATTACAACTGGTGCAAGCCGTGGGACAATCCCGACATGTGAGTCGATCCCCGGGTCAATGCGCGATATAGCAGATATCCACGTGTTTTACAGAGGCTCTCTTCGAGGTGAGGGCCATGCCCGATTCACCGAGGGGGGACTAGACCGGGTGATCGGAGGAGGTACTAGCCGATGACTGGGTGAGGGCCAGGCGTGGCTCAGATTAAGTGGTCGGGCATAGCCCCTTGACGACGGGAGGTGCAGCATCATGGCATATGGGAGGCCGTCATACGTTGGCACATGCGGGTAGACCCAAGATGAGAGTGTGTTTGCCGTTGTCATAATGCCTTATGTGTAGCGGGAGCAGACTCGTGTGACATGGCTAGATGCCGCGTGAGGGGAGTACGAGTGACATACCCTCGGTGTGTGTAAGCCGATTTACAAACCAACTGCACACACAAATCTCCTTGTGTCTATCTTGCTTGCTGGTGCTCTGGATTGGATTAGATCCAATTGCTCTGGTTGCTGAGTTCATCATTTAGAGAGGTGAAATTATATTGCCATATGTAGAGTTATATGCTGTACATTTCATAACTAATTGAATATATTCTCCTTTAAATTGTGTAGCCTTCGGCAGCATCCAAACAACCATCTCAGTCTGCTGTGCTACGGCGCTCGACATCTAAGGCACCAAGTCAGTCGTCTCAGGTATATGTATAGACTTACACAGTACAAAATTACATGAACTTCTTATCTAACAAAGCGTCCGCTTCTCAGGCATCTAGAGGGACACAACATACAACAGATAAGTCACCGCCTGCTCCATAGAAGAAAAAATCATCATGGACCACATTATTTAAGAGCAAGAAGAATACGTAACCACCATTAAATCTGATAGACATTACAGATTTGGAGATATTAGATCCCAATGCAGATGACGACACTCCCGAGCCATCTGTTGAGCCCCGCATCAGTGGGAGTCATGACTTTGATGACGATAGTACACCGCCAGGGTCTTCATCTCATAGTCGTGGAGGTTCTCAAGGTGGTCAATGGAGTCGTCGTGGGGATACTAGTGCTAGTGGCAGTGAGTATAGCAGTGGTCAAAGCAAAGGTCATAGGGACCCCGTATGTGCGGTATGGACAGAGGAACATCAATTCACACATGCCACGCAAGATGAGGACCACGATATTCCACCGCCAGGGGTGAGGCGGGCAACTGATTATTAGGATCACTACTATGGAAGTTCTATTGCAGACAGTACCAACTATCAAGACATGCTGTCTGATTTTGAGAGGATAAGCACACATGACTCTCAAGGATCTGAAAGTGAGTATAGACGGTCAGAGCAGCAGCAGCCGATGTATCATGACGATTCTGAGAGTAGTAGTTCATTCTTACCATCATATCTATATCTTCATGCTCATGCTTTAATACCGCAATATACTGAAGGATACGGTCAGCCCTCTGCTGTGCCACCGCCGGTCGTCTACTCACAAGGTTCCCAACAATATGAATACTACATATGCATGTACTGGGAGAGGTATGTATGTGCTCTCCTAAGGCCATAGATGCTCTCCTGGGACTTCGAATGCTCTCCTGAGGTCTTGAATGCTCTCCTGGGGTTTCGAATGCTCTCTTGAGGTTGCAGATGCTCTCCTATGCCCATGGATGCTCTCCTAAGTTTGTATGTGCTCCGCCAAAGGGTTGATATCAAATGCCTTTGCTTACATGCTCTCCTTGGTTTGGAGTATGCTCAGACCTTGTCAGTTGGCTTCCACATGTGCACAGACCTTGGTTCCCCCATGTGCTCAAACTTGGATGCTGCATGTGCGTAGACCCTAGACATGCACAGACTTACATGTGCACAGGCCCTAAGTATGCTTAGACCTATATGCATAGACTCTATGGTGTAAAAAGTAAACATGCACAGACCTTATAGCAAACATGCACAGACTTTGGACATGCTTAGACTTGAATGTGCATTGACCCTAAAATGTGCACAGATCTCATAAAGTCAGTTGAAGAATGTCCATCGACCTTGATATGCACTGGGCTGAACATGCATCGACTTGGTATGCAACTATTGTGCACATGCATCGACCTTAGTATGCAACAAGAGGAATGTGCATCGACATGATAGTGCTATAATGCAAACATGCACCGACCTTATAGCAGTGATGGCAAAACATGCGTCGACCTTGTGAGTAGAAATGCACATGTGCACCGACCTTGGTTTGGCATGTGCAACGACCTTGCAAACCAAGAAGTGAAATGTGCATCGACCTAGCATGCTATCATGCAAATGTGCACAGACCCTATAATGCAAGATGTAAAATGTGCATTGACCTAAGTATGCAAGATGCAAGGTGTGCATCGACCTTAGTATGCAAGATGCAAGATGTGCATCATCCTTCCTTCAGAAGTAGCTAATGTGCATCGACCTTTGCTTGCAGCAGACTGAAATGTGCATCGACTTTACTGGTCCAAAATGCATATGTGCATCGACCTTTGTTCTTGAAGTGCTGATGCTATGCTGACTGCATGGATGTTTGTGAAACCTATCTAGCTTGATGAAGACGGGTCTTTTATACTCCCGGTGGCGGGAGCCTTCGAAGGCGAGTGACGGACGCGGAAGCGTGAAAGCACTAATTGGGATTTGACTTGGGCGTCTTTGGTGGCAGAAGGTAGGCAACGTGCCTTCATCCCCAGTCGACACCTCAACTAACCCGTTGCGCGCCAAGAATCCGTAGGGGATGGCGTGAGATCTCTTCCGCCAGACGCACCGCTAGAGGGAGGTCATGGTGTGCCGCTGAAGAATTAGAGTAGTGTGCCGCTGGGAGACACAAAGAGTGTGCCGCTGAGAGGCACAAAGAGTGTGCCGCTGAGAGACACCAAGAGTGTGCCGCTGAAGGAGCTTGCCCCTGGAGCGTGCCGGTAAGGAGGCCAAGGGCGGGTGTGCCGTTGGAAGGGCCCCTGCGGGCATACCGGTGAAAACGCTCAGAGGGTGTGCCGACGAAGAGGCACAGGGGGCGTGCCGCTGAAGACACTTTTGGCCTGGGCATGCCGCTGAAGGCCATGGGGTGTGCCGTTGAAGGCATTTCGTCAGGGCGTGCCTTTGAAGGTCATGGGGTGTGCCGACGAAGGAGCCGCTGGGCGTGCCGGCGAAGCCTCCGCTGGGTGTGCTGTTGAAGGGGGCACGGGGTGTGCCGGCGAAGGAGCCGCTGGGTGTGCCGCTGAAGGGGCACAGGGGCGTACTTTTGAAGTGGACCTGGGCCCGTTTAGCGCCCGATTGACGATCCACTTAATTCTCTTAGGGCCCACGAATTGTAAGCCTCCCAGGGGTCGGTTTCTCTTCGCTGTCATGACTCCTAAAGTGGTTCCACGGCAGTGTGTTGTTCGTTCGGAGGGTCCGGACGGGACGTGATCTCCACAATCTCTTCGGTTAAAGTTGTTGTTGATGCTGAATCGGTCGGGGCATATGGACGTGTAATTTTACATGTCCACAGCGATCTCATCCAAGGACACAACTTCCAACACAGAAACTGGGTACTCATGCGACAACCTCGCCAGCACGTTTTCCCAGCTCTCAATCCAGTGGTTGGCCTTCGTGTGCCATGAAGTCCGTGCGAGACACGTCCCATGTTTTGGCGAGGTGGTTGCCAGTGAGAAGCGGTGCCCACTTCCCGATGTGTAAGGTTGTTGGCGCTGCTCCAGAAGGGTGCGTACCAGCTGGGTGGTGTTCGCTAGAACTTATGGCTGGTGTTGTGTTTTCTGAGGTGTTGTGAATCGGAGCCTGCGGAGTCGCAGAGGATTGTCGGGATGAAAGATCCCGAATTATCGTTGTGGTGGCTGTGCACGTGGATCTGAGTGCGCAGTGGAAGGTCGTAGCGTTAGATGCTATGGGTAGATTTTTGAGAATGTGTAGAGCGTCGGTGGATTAGTTCCTCGGTGTGAGATTATCTCGGGTTGCGTGAGACGTGTTATTGCCACGTCGTTGCTTGAGGCATTGTAGTTTGTGGCACTGGCTGGATTGAGAATTGAGGAAATGTGCTGGCGAGGTTGTCACATAAGTATCCTATTTTTGTGTTGGAAGCTGTGTCTTTCGGTGAGATCGTGTTTTTGGAGAAGTGATCTCTGACAAGATTGTGGGTCCCGGTTGGTGGCCGTAATCCGCTGGTGAGGTTGACCGAGTGATCGGCCATGGTAAGAAGTGTATTGTTTGAGGACCCGTGTGCATTGGTCGTGGCGCTATCGATCAGCTTGCTGTGGTAGCAGGCAGCACTTGTCGGTTTTTGAGAAGTTTGCTATGGATTGTGAGAGCTTGTGTCCCGAGTCTCTGTGGTAAGAGCAGAATCAGGATTGGCAGACGTCCTTTTGGATCGTTTTGAGGTGAAGGGTTTGATGAGATAGGACGAAGGATGGTGCCGGTGTGCGGAGGTCTCTAGAGAGACGTTGACGTTGGATATGGTGATCCCTCGTCTATGGTCAGCAAGGGAGGATTCCCCGTAAGTCTGAGTCGAGTGACGAGAGGATCGAGGATTATGGAATCCTGTCATTTGAGTTCACCGTGCTCCCCTGAGAGGGTGGAGTTGGCGTGAAGTTCGAGGTTGGTTGCGGTGTCACGGGGTGGGGGCGACAAATTACAAACTACTACCCTCGCGCAGGAGGGGGGATCGCGGGGAGGGGGAAGCGAGCTAACCACCGCGTGCCGAGTTGTAGCGGCCACACAAGATGCTTCCACCTCCTGGATGAAGACCGGAGGGCACTGACGGATGCCCGGAAGTCTGGTGTTGAACTGACGACGTTGGGTGGGGACGGCGGCTACTGCAGCGGGCTGGTGCAGTTCAGCTCGGCTAGACTGGTCGATGAAGCTGTGGTGCGACAGCCGGTACGAATGCTGCAGAACTCCAATCATGGTGGGACCAGGTCGGGGACGTCGCTGACTAGGAGGACTATGAGCCCTCCGAAGGGCGTGGCCGTTCGATCACCTGGCTGGGCGTGGCCACTGGGATAGCCAGCGTCAGGTTTCTGGGTGAACAGCAGGATAGGACATCGCAGATCAGGGCAAAACTCCTGTGCCGATGTCAGAACCCAACGAAACCACTTCCGTTGGTTTCATTACGTCGGGGTATGAAACTTTGGTGAAGATGCTACGAACTGAAACGGACAGGAAGAAGGGGTGTTGGGGCCGTCTTGACTACAGTTCATCCTGGCGAACAAGGGCTCCAGGTCTGGCGGGCCTGTGGGAATTTGGACGCCACGGACCGTGTCGATGTCAGATGCAGGCGGGTTCACTTATGGTGCGTCGGCGCTTCAGAGGATCAGAACTCTCGTGTAGAGATCTCGGGCTGAATCACGCCGGGGAGGGCTGTGGAGCTGCTACCATTTGGGACTTAGATTCAGACCTGATCTTGGCGCAGCTTCACGAGAACGGGTGGTGCATGCAGTGCTGAGGTTGGATCACCGCGGGATCACTTCTGGAGCGAAGCTAACTTGACGACGTACGACTTCCCAGAAGGAAGTTTCAGCTGGTTTGCACCGTGGAGGCCAGAGTAGTCTCTGCTAGCTTGACCTCTGCTGCAGGTGGGTTGCAGAAGACAGCAGCAAGTCCTTCTCGATCCGCGGGAGGGCGTAGAGAAGACGGAGGCAGCCAGAGTTGGTGATCCCTCGGACGAGGTAGAGTCCCCCCGGCTTCCCTCCTCACTTGACGCCGAACCAGAAGGTTCAGAAGACACCGAATCTGAGTCATAGTGCTACCCGAATGGGAAAATGACCACCCTTGGCACCTGCTCCTCCGCCCAAAAGCTAGCCTGGTGTAGCCTTGGGCGAACCCCTTTCAGACACCTTGACGGAAGCCTAACTGGTAATAAGGGAAGGCAGCCTTTTGGAGATCGGCCTGGTAGTCCTCCGAGCTCTTGTACCGCTCGAGCACCTCTACCTCGGCTGACCTCTTCTCCGCCTCGACCAGCGCAGCCTCAACCTCCGCTCGAAGTCACTCGACCTCCTCAGCTCGGCCTTCGAGCTCCGCTCGCTTGGACTCCCATTGCCTGTCGCGCTCGACCTGAGTCGCGCGCTCGACCTGAGTCGCGCACTCCTGCTCTAAGAGCCTACTCTTCAACTTGAGCGAACAACGGGCCTGAGCCAGCTACTCGGCTGATGCCCGGGCCTACGCTTGGCTCGACTTTGCCCATTCTCGGAGCGAAGTGCGCTCCTGCCAAAGCCCCTCGAGATTGGTAGTGAGCCGAGCGATCTTCCAATCAGATGTACTGATGGCCCAAGCAAGATTTAATCGCTCCGACTCCACCCGAGTGTAGGTGTTGGCTATGTCGGCCCCCATTTGGGCCAGCAACAAACCGCCCTCCATGATCATTTCGAGGACCATAGATGGAGGCTTCTGCCTAATTCCTCCTCGCACCACCCCTGAGGCTATGTTATGGCATCGCTGGTACAGGGGCCCCCAGACGCCAGGAGGAGGGCCAGTCCTCTCCGAAGCAGCTGGAATGGGGGCTTCCCCCTCGAGCGATACCCCCTCGGGAGCCCTGTCGGTTGGCTCAGACTGGGCCACCCGCCCCGCGTCTCTCCTGCCTCGACCGGCTGGGATGGAGTCACATCTCCTTGCGACCCTCCGGCCCCGACCGGCTCCACCTTGCGCTCCTCCGACTTCGCCCTCGTCACATGTGGAACTAGTTTCTCAGAATTTTGGTATGACCAATTACGGGTGCAACAGCCACCTATAGCCGATCTCTCACAATTGGGTTTTTCCTCTTCTCCCACCTCAGGTACACTAGAGGCGGCCTTGAGTGTCACCACCAACTCTCCTTCTACTATGTAAATCATTCATTCAGGGGTCACGGATCACATGACTAGCATTCCTACTTACTTTTCTTCATATTCCTTGAGTTCAGGATAGGGCAAGGTCGCCATTGCCAATGGTGCCCAAGCCACTATTGTCGGCAAGGGTAATGTTAAGTTAAATGACAGTCTGGTCCTGTCATCTATTGTTCATGTTCCCTCACTTCTTATCAATTTCTATTTGTTAGTAGCCTTAGTAAATCCTTGCATTGCTCAGTGACTTATTTCTTTCCTACTCATTATGTCTTCTAGGATCTGCGAACACGGCAGACAATTGGGACTGGTCGTGAAGTAGGTGGTCTCTATCACTTGGAGCCTGGAGGAAGTGCAGTGTTTCACTCTAGCATTGATGGTGACATTGGTCAGAAAATAAAGGCAGTCCAGTTGTGGCGCAGCCATTTGGGTCATCGGTCTTTTAGGTCCCTTAGGATTTTTTTTCCTGATCTTTTCAAGCCTATTAGTCTTGAGTCTCTACAGTGTCATATTTGTCAACTGGCTAAACATTGTAGAACCAATTTTTAGTATTCAATGAATAAAAGTTCAGCTCCTTTTCAACTTGTTCACTCTGATGTTTGGGGTCCCATTGCATTAGATCTAGGTCATGAGGTCTTGTTAGGAGGTTTCATAGATTGTCCAAGTTTTTTGTGAGATGGTTGAGACTCAATTTGAGTGGCATGTTAAAATTTGCAAATCTGATGATGCAAGAGAATACTTTGAGTCTAAATATTTTTCTAGAAGACGAACGAACTATTCACGAATCTCCTTGTACTTGCACTCCACAGCAAAATGGAGTGGCTAAAAGCAAAAATAGTCACTTGTTGATGACTGCTCAAGCATTTCTCTTGCAACAAAATCGTTTCAAGAAATTCTGGCCTAATGCTGTATTGGCTGCCTCTTAAATTATTAATCAGATGCCATCAAGTGTTCTTGGCAATCAATCTCCTTTACGGATCCTCTATCCTGATCACCCTCTCTTTTCGTGTTTTTGGGTGTCTCTATTTAATATACTGTCTTGGTCCAGGTGCAACTAAATTGAACCCTAGAGCTATGCATGGCATCTTTTGGGGGGCATTCTCCAACCCAAAAGGGATATAAGTGCTTTGATCCAAAGTTTGGTAAGCACTTTCTACTCAAAGATGTCACGTTTTTTGAAAATGAATCTTATTTTTCATCTCCGTCTTCTTCTCAGGGGAAGGTTGTTCCTATCTCTCATTCCCCCTTGGTGTTTGTCTTCTTGCCTTTGAGTGAGCCAATGGTTGCTCCATTTGGATCGGCATGCCAAGAGTGGCCTTGTGGTCCTACAGTGGAGACTACTATTGATATTCTTACTTACTCCAGGCACCTTTGGCACAAGAGGAGACCTCTTGTAGATCCGCTACCTCGAGGATGCTACAGCTCCAGGCTCCCCTCCTTTTGACCTAGTTTCTCGTCATGATCTAGACCTTCCTATTGTTGTTCGAAAAAGATCTAGAGCATGTACTCGGCATCCTATTTCTCATTTTGTTACATATTCCCGTCTCTTCCCCTCCTATTACTTTTTTTTTGTCTGGTATTTCTTCCTATCATGCTCCTAACTCCTTTTTTGAAGCTATGAAAGATCCTAAGTGGGTTGTTGCTATGGAAGAGGAAATGCTTGCTCTCCATAGAATGACGCTTGGGAGATGGTTGACCTTCCTGAAGGGAGGAATCTGGTTGGCTCTCACTCAGTGTATACCATCAAGTTGAATTCCGATAGTGCTATGCGGCACTACAAGGCCAAGTTGGTGGCTAAGGGGTTTACTCAAACCTATGGTGTTGACCACTTCAAGGCTGTTGCTTCTATGGCCAGGCTTAAGTCGGTGCGGGATATTCTTTCCCTAGCTGTCCAGTTTGACTAGGATCTTCATCAGCTTGATGTTAAAAATGTCTTCCTCAATGGTGATCTACAAGAGGAAGATATATGTAGTAACTTCCTGGGCCTGCAGCCAGGAGGTGAGTGTGCCACTTGAAGAAGGCACTGTTTGGTCTCAAGCAGTCTCCTCGTGCATGGTTCGATCGGTTTCAGGCTGCCATGGTGCAGTTTGGCTATGTCTGAGGCAATTCTGATCGCACTTTGTTTACTAAATGAGCGGATGGGCAGGTTGTTATGCTGCTTGTTTATGTTGATGCGATGATCATTATTGGCGATCACAAGGTTGAAATCAGCAAGCAGAAAGCCAACCTGACCACGAATTTAAAATCGAAGTACTTGGTGAGCTAAAGTATTTTCTCAGCATGAGGTGACCATGTCCCAACGAGGTCTCTACATTTTCCAAAGAAAGTATGCCTTAGATTTGCTCAAGGAGACTGGCAAATTAGGCTGCAAACCTACACACACTCCCATTGAGGCCATTCATGGTTTGTCTGACTCAAGTAGAGATTTTTAATCTGAAGCCGGCAAGGGGATGTATCAGTGCCTTGTGGGGCACCTATTCTACTTATCTCTCACGCAGCCTCATATTGCTTATGCTGTGAGCGTTGAGTCCGTTTATGCATGCTCTTCAAAAGTCTCAAAGCTATGGAGTGCATTCTGCGCTATGTTAAGCCCTGTCCTAGAAAACGTCTGTTCTATAGCAAGGGTTTTTCTGACATTGATTGGGCAGGCTCTCGTAATGACCAGCAATCTACTTCTGGCTATTGTATTTTCCCTTATGGCAATTTGGTGGCTTACCGCAATAAGAAGCAAACCATGTGTGCACAATCCAGTGTTGAAGCCAAGTCGGGCCATGGCACATGGCATTACTAGATGTTGTGGCTCAAATTCTTTCCACAAGATCTTAGGGTTCAGGTTCATCTTCCACTAGAGCTCGATCGTGACAATAAGGGCACCATCAATATTGCCAATAATCCAGTCCAACATGATCGAATGAAGCACGTTGAGATTGATCACCATTTTACAGCGACAATTCCCTGGCTCCACCAGCTTCAACCGTCGGCTTCGAAGACCAAGAAGCACACGAAGTGGACTGCAGTCTCTGTAAAGGTCAGAGCAGGTCCATGGTAAGGTCGATGCACATGTAGTGCAGTCTTTGGACATGTCAGTGCAGGTTCAAGGTAAGGTCGATGCACATATAGTGTAGTCTCGAGACAGGTAAGAATAGGTCCAAGGTAAGGTCGATGTACATGTAGTGCATTCTCTAGATGGGCCAGTGTAGGTCCAAGGTAAGGTTGATGCACATGTAGTGCAGTCTCTGGACAGGTCAGAGCAAGTCAAAGGTAAGGTCGATGCACATGTAGTGCAGTCTCTGGATAGGGCAGAGTAGGTCCAAGGTAAGGTCGGTGCATATGTAGTGTAGTCTTTTGACAAGTCAGTGCAGGTCCAGGGTAAGGTCAATGCACATGTAGTGCAGTATTTTGACAGGTCAGTGTAGGTCCAAGGTAAGGTCGATGCACATGTAGTGCAGTCTCTGGACACGTCAGAGCAGGTCCAGGGTAAGGTCGATGCACATGTAGTGCAATCTTTGGACAGGTCAGTACAGGTCCAAGGTAAGGTCGATGCACATGTAGTGCAGTCTCTGGACAGGTCAACACAAGTCCAAGGTAAGGTCGATGCGCATGTAGTGCAATCTCTGGATTGGTTAGAGCAGGTCCAAGGTAAGGTCGATGCACATGTAGTGTAGTCTCTAGACAGGTCAGAGTAGGTCCAAGGTAAGGTCGATGCACATGTAGTGCAGTCTCTAGACCGGTCAGAGCATGTCCAAGGTAAGGTCGATGCACATGTAGTGCGGTCTCTGGACAGGTCAGTGCAGGTCCATGGTAAGGTCGATGCACATGTAGTGCTGTCTCTAGATAGGTCAGTGCAGGTCCATGGTAAGGTCGATGCGCATGTAGTGCAATCTTTGGGCAGGTCAGTGTAGGTCCATGGTGAGGTTGATGCACCTGTGGTGCAGTCTCTGAACAGGTCAGTGTAGGTCCCTGGACATGTTGATGCACCTAGGGCTCTATCCCAATTTCCAAAAACTTAGAAAAGGAAAAATTTGAAAGGGCATTTTCTCTCTCTCTTACTTCCTAGACAACCCACCCCCCGCGTATATATCCCCTCTCTCTCTCTCTTCCCAAAGGGAGGGGGACTTATTTTCTCACGGATCTCTCCCTCCCATGCACGGATCTCTCTCCTCTCTTTTCTCTCCCAACCGTGGAACCTCCCCTCCTGGAGACTCACTTCTCTCCCACGAACGCATCTCTCCCACTCTCACGTCGAGCCTCTCTCACGCCACGGCCACCGCCAGGGACCACTCTTTCACCCCTTTTCTCCCTCCCGTCAGCGTCCATCTCTTCTCACCCACGTCCACAATGACACCCCCCCTCTCTTCCGTTCCACACCTCTGACCACCTGCCTCAACCGCCGCCACCACCCTCCCTATCACCCTCTCTCTTCTCTCCCTGCTAGCCGCACCGCTCAGAGCCCCTCTTGCATCACCACCGCTGTCATCCCTACCTCCTAACACCGGCCTGCTAGCACCCTCCACCGCTTCCCTTTCCCTCTCTCCCTCTCTCCCTCTCACGCCACAGCCACCGGATGATCGACCATCGTCACCCCACCGATGCCAGGACACCTCCCCGCTCCATTGCGCCAGCCGACCATCGCTCTCTACCCCGCCACCTGCCAGCATTGCCGCACTCCCTCTATCCTCACCACCCCTCCGCCTGCCAGCCTGTCCATGCTCCACCCAGCCGTGACACCCGTGAGCACCGCCTTCCCTCCACTCACAACTCCCTCCATCGCCCTCTCTGACCCACCGGCGAGTCCCCCCCACCGCATGCATGGTCTCTCCTCTCCACGTTCACCCTCTCTCGTTCTAGCCTCCCAACCTCTCGCACCACTCTCTTCAACCCGCTACACCTCTGGCGACCCCCACTTTACAGCCGCTCACCCAAGCCAAGCCATCGGACCCCCCACTCCTACACACAGACCCGCAGAGCTCCCTCCCTAACTCCCTCACTTCACCTCACCGTCGACCGCCACTCCCCCTCTCACTACATCTCATCTCCACCGTAGAAGACCTCGCCTCCCTTTGCCTTTGGCGTGCGAGTGCTGGCCGCACTTTGTTGCATTCGTAGGTCTCAGCCCGTGTCAGCCCTGTTCCGCATCGCTGGCCGCACTTTGTTGCATTCGTAGGTCTCAGCCCGTGTCAGCCCTGTTCCGCATCAAAAATGCACGAACTATGTACAGAAAATGTGCACAGACTTGGTGTGTATAGACTTCATTTAAATGACATGCACGGACTTTAGATGTAGTGAGAGGAATGTGCACAGACTATGCATGCACGGACTTTGGTTGGAAGAAATGTGCACAGACTTTAGATGCAGTGAAACGAGAAATGTGCACGGACTATGCATGCACGGACTTTGGATGAAGCATTGTGCACGGACTTAGTTCAATGAAGTGTGTGTCCCAAGGCAAGAAAACTACATGGACTTTATGTGACTGAAACATGCAAGGCCTTACAACCTGCATGGACTTAACTTGAAGACGTGCAACATGCACGGACTTTGTTGTAACTAAAACATGCACGGGCTTACAACCTGCACGGACTTAACTTGAAGACGTGCAACATGCACGGACTTTGTGTAAACAAAGTGCACGGACTTCTACATGCATGGACTTTAAATGCAATGAAGAACGAAGCGCACGGACTATGTTTACATGGACTTGAAATGCAGTAAAGCAAAGAAAGTGCACAGACTTGAGTTAGACAATGTGCACGGACTTAGAGTGAGACAAAGTGCACAGGCTTGGATAGCTCAATGTGCTTGGACTTTGAAGGAACATTGTGCTCGGACTTAATATACAAGGACTTGGGAGAAACATTATGCACGGACTTAATATGCACGGACTTGGGAGAAACATTGTGCACGGACTTAATATGCTCAAATGGAAATATGCACGTACTTCATTATAAGAAATGTGCACGGACTTGTTAAAGAAACACATGCATGGACTTTATTGGAAAAGTGTGCATGGACTTGGTATGAATAAAAACATGCACAAACTTTGTTTGTAACAAGATGAAGTGTGCATGGACTCCTAAATGCAACAACTTCACGGTACTGCACGCACGTGGTGGACCTCAGAATGGGAAGTCACCTTCCATTCCCGTCCGCTTCGACAGATCTCGTGGGCTAAGTTTGTTACTGCATTCGAGCGTGTCTATACTCCAGCCTGCCTGAACTTAGCCAAGATGTACCAGTTTCTAGAGTTGACACAGGGTGAGATGTCAGTGCTGCAATATCATGATAAATTCATTGAGTTGGACCGGTATGCACCGTATATTTCTGCCGATGAGACTATGAGGACTCAGCAATTTTTACGTGCACTAAGAGCAGAGTTGAGCCTGCCACTGTTCGCTACACGTGTTGCTGAGCTGGATGCCGCTTATCAAGCCGCTATTGCATTGGAGTTAGAGTTGGCGAGGACTCGAGGTTTCGCTCAGACTGGGATGTTGTCGTCGGCTGTGCCATATCAACCGCCCCACCAGTCATCTACTTCAGGAGTTTCTCTCGCCTTCTCTCCTGCCGATAGTGCTTTCTTTCAGCAATCTCAGGGCAGAGGTTTCTGTCATAAGAAAATGAGGAAGAGGTTTGATCAGCCATCATTTTCGGAGCGGAGTTAGCATTCTGTTCTGTTTGTTCGGCCGCATTCCGATTTCGTTACTTCTCAGTCAAGGTTGTGTTCCCAATGTGGTGGCAGTCATCCGGGAGTGTCATGCTCTCTGTCGATTGTGTGTTATCGTTGTGATCAGCCGGGGCACATTTCCCGTAACTGTCCGTTGAGGCAGCAGACGGTGCAGTTCTCACAGACTAAGTAGTCACAGCAGCCGCAGATCCGTCTTCCGCCGCCACCTCAGCCATCTCAACCGATTCAATCGTTTCAACCACCTGTTCCTGTTCCTTCTCAGCAGTCGTCTGTCGTTATTCGTCCGCCGAGAGCCAGAGTTACACACATCACTCGTGCGGAGGCGTTGGCGTCTAATCTGATTGAAGGTATAGTTTCCTCCCCCCACTCGCGAGTGGCGCAAGCGAGGGACGAGCGCACGGGACCGGTGAGTGTCTCTTCTTGTCTCAACAGCAAAGGGGTGACAATAAGTGCAGAACAAAGACGAAACGAGCTGGCAATACTAAATAAATAACTGAGCCACTGGTGAACGTACCTGGGTGGGCAGCCTGTCACAAGCCAGGCAGGTCCTAGAGCGACCCTGGAGCAATCGCAGAGAGAACAATGTAAATAGGGGTACGTACCTGTGCTAGGAGGACAGGCAGTCGACTTCTGGCCGCAGAAGGGAAGGGCGGGCACTGGTTGGCCGCAGGAGGCCACAAGGTCCCAGAGCGAACGTGGCTGGGGATGATGAAGAGTGGTCTATCTAGATCCGCACTACCTATCAGGCGGCCCTTGAGGGACCGCACGACTGCCAGAGAACAGAGCTGTGAAATGCCAGCCAGCGACCTGTGACAACTCGACAAGAACAAAGACTAACAAACACCAAAAGAATGGAGGGGGGGTCAGCAAACACCAACACGAAGGGCACTAGGTGTCCCACCGTGATCGCCAGAAAGTCTGTAGATCGAAAAAAATGGCTTGTCCTTTTCAAAAGTGCCGGCAATGAAATGAGACCACCTTTTGCTCCTCACGAATAGGGAAGCATGAAAGAATCGATGAAACCAAGAGAGTAAGGTAAAGACAGAACCAGTGTGATCGCCACTCAAGACCCCGGACGCGATGGACTTGATGTGTCTTGAGAAAGGGGGGAGACACTAGCCTTTGATTAGCGCTGGAAGGATGAACGGCCCAAGACGAACTACCTAAGAGTTGTGTGGTTCACTGTAGGCGGCCTACCAGCGCTGGAATAGAACGCGGGACGAAGCACGCTAGTAGTGGTACGGTTCTGGATCAGCCACGGGACAAGGATGGACGGCCGTTATGCAGCCGCTCAACTCTTGGACGGACGACAATCAACCGCTCCACTCTGCCTTCCTCCAAAGACGTGGGACTTCAACCTCCACTCTCTCCGACCGGCCAGAAAGAGTGGGCCTCGTGCTGGATAGCTGCTGACCTGCAAGACAACGTGCGACCAACAAGATAAAACCCAACAACAATAAAAGCTAACATTTCTTTAACCAAAGAAGCCCTTTTACAATTAACTTTCAGACGCTTAGGCCATGGTTATTATCAGAAACTTGATGAATGTTTTAACCCTATTATGAGTGCAAGGTTGGTGCAACTTAACACAATTATCAACCAAAATTGAGGGTTATAAACATTAAACCATTCTCTTAACAGAGGTAGAGCAGAATAACTTAGCCAAGGTTGTATGAAAGAATTAAAACATTCTCAACTCCCCCTTAATTAATGACCAGTGACTAAGCAATGATTCACAAGCAAAAGATGTGATGAAGAGATGAAGAAGGCAATGATAAGGTAGGGGGAGTAGACAGAATGACTCTCCATTTGATCACATACCCAGAGTGGCTGAGTGACTGTGTCGACACTTTCAAAGTGGCTGAGTGACTGTGTCGACACTTCCTAATGTGCATCAACCTGCATTAAGATGTGCATCGACCTTCATTCACATGTGCATCGACCTTCTAATGCACCAAGCAAATGTGCATCGACCTTCATTCACATGTGCATCGGCCTTCATTCACATGTGCATCGACCTTCCAATGCACCAAGTAAATGTGCATCGACCTTCATTCACATGTGCATCGACCTTCCAATGCACCAAGCAAATGTGCATCGACCTTTGTTGGATGTGTATCGACCTTTATTGCATGTGCTCTTCACTAGCATCGACCTTAGTTCTGAACTAAGTAAGGTAACATCGACCTTTCTTCTGAAGGTGTCAACCTGCTGATGGAAAACAGAAGTCTATTCTTTGAACATTTCAATGCATATGTCGGCACATCACCAGAGTGTGTCGACCTGTTCAATAGTTTTTTCTCTGCCATTGTCTATGATTCTAATCCTTCCTTGATTGCTTCATTTCTGAACCACTTCTGCTAATTTAAGATACTAGTGCCTCTGACTCTCTGATTTCAATCAATCACTCAGAAATTTAACCTTTTTGCTGTGAGTGAGAAGTGCTTTATTTGATGCTAAAAGCTTTAAACATGGGACAAAGCTTTAGACTCCATCCTTTTGACACTTCAGAGAAAGAGCTTGACAAGGACCATTCTTGATCTCCAAAATCTGAGCATTTAAAGACCCTCAGAAGGGGATACCATTCTGTCTGCATTCCTATTGGCTCTGGTTGACTTTCTACTCACAGTACTATACTAGGATCACATCCCTTTTATGACAGCAGAAAGTGGTCCTGACAGGAGACAAGTCCCAGGTATGCAGGCTAACAAAGCTGCCTCCAAACATGTGTTTTGGTAAGGTACTGATGACCAGAACAAAAGTCAAACATAAGAGTATCTTTCAGACCTCGAAATCTAGATATTTGGGTATTTACGGTACATATTTTCTCTCTCTGGAACACCTAAATTATTTAAAAGAAAATAGGCTTGAAGGCTTCTAGGAGAGCAAATAGGTCATGCCAGGAAATGAGGCTGCATGCTCTCTAGACACCAAGGATGCTCTTCTGAGGTCTTGAATGCTCTCTTGAGATCTTAAATGCTCTCCTGAGATCTTGAATGCTCTCCTGAGGTCTTGAATGCTATCCTGAGGCCATAGATGCTCTCCTGAGATCTTGAGTGCTCTCCTAAGGCCATGGATGCTCTCCTGAGGTTGCAAGTGCTCTCCTAAGGCTATGGATGCTCTCCTGAAGTTACAGGTGCTCTCCTAAGGTCATGGATGCTCTCTTGAGATCTTGGATGCTCTCCTTAAATCTTGAATGCTCTCCTGAGGTCTTGAATGCTCTCCTGAGGCCATAGATGCTCTCCTGAGATTGCAAGTGCTCTCCTAAGGCCATGGATGCTCTCCTGAGTTTGCATGTGCTCCTCCAAAGGGTTGATATCAAATGCCTTGAACCCTTGCCTACATGCTCCCCTAGCAACAAGAATGCTCTCTTGAGGCTATGGATGCTCTCCTGAGATTGCATGTGCTTGGACCTTATTCCATCTTGAAAACTCATGATGCATCGACCTTAGTTGCCCAGACTGCATATGTGCATCGACCTTAGTGTGAGTCTTCATCTCGTTATTGGTTTCTGGTCAACCCGATAAGATCCAGTGGTTGACATAGGACCTCGTGAATGTCTCGGAAGTCTTGTACAGATCGAGACATGGTTTTGAATGTCTTGAGATGTGGTTTTATCTCGATTTATGTGTCAAGAAGCTTTGAGGGTCTTGGTGATCCCTTAGGTCTCCGTGAGTCATATTATGCGGATATTTTTCCTTTATTGGTGTTTTACTGTGACCTTGACTTAGGAATTTGACTGATTGGCAGCATGTTATCACTTTTGTGTGATGATCTTGACCCCGAGTCGTGAGACTCAGGGATCGTTGTGTCAGCAGGTATAGTTGTTGTCCTGAGTCTGAAGGTAGTTTAGTGTGCTGCCTTATGTTTTGTGGCTTGTGCTTGGTGTTCTGAGGTATGTACGACAGTGCGTGCTTAGCCTGTCCGTACTTTAGCATTGATGTTTCAGAGTCTCTGTGTCTTGTGAGCCTCCACTAGTCATAGCTTGACGACACTTTCCTGTGTGTCGGCCCACCTGGGAGTCGTGGCGGGGTAATTTCCCGATATACGATTTTTAGGCTAGTTTTCGTGGGCTCCCTGGCCTTGCAGTAGCATCCTACTGGGGGGAAAAACTAGCTAGAGGCCTGGCTCAAGACATTGAGCTCGTGTGCACACGTGGTTAGGGGTGTTTGGACGTGCGCCGATGGGCATGACCCTGATTAGTCACTCGTTACGGTTGTTCTTTGTATTTGGTTCTATGAGTGTCTCAATTACCACCGTTCTAGGCATGTGGGAGATACCTGTGGCACAGTGTAAGACGTCAGTGGATGCATCTGGCTATTCTTCTAGTAAGGAGGTACTTCTGTCACATGATGCATGACTCTAGTGATTCTCGTACTTTGTGACTTTTTCGGGTAGTCTGTTCTTGGCTTCACCCGAGATCAGCTTAATGTAGCGTGCACGACGATCTAGTTGTGTATGCGTTAGTGTTTCTTGACTGTGTAGGTCTTTTGTAGGGCTTTTGCCTATTTTAGTAGGCCTTAAATAAGAAAAGGTGCGTCCACATCAGGTCATCGAAAGCCAAGTCAGGGACAGCTACGTCGCCGTCCCCCTCTGCTTTGGGAGTTTTCATCTCGTGGCTGGCTTCCCCAACTTTCTGGGGGTAGCCTTTGTCAACATGTTGGACGTGGAGGCGTTCGACTCGCCAAAGACCGATGCCCCTGCCTAGGGGGCCACTGAAGCTACTGCTGGCTGAGCTATGGCCAAGAACAACAATGGCATCCCGTCAGAGACGCTGAGTTTCAACGTGGACCATGTGCACCAAACCGCGGGTCCGTCTTACCAAGGATTGGCATCTCACCGGAGGAGGATCCGGAGGAACAACACCGCTGCTACCCCGAGGTGCCACATATCCACCTCGGGGAAGTCCATGACTGTTGGGACCATTTGAGTCCATTTGAATGGGCAAAGGTCCGAGGTGATTCCAGACCGCATAATACCAGCTGTCCCAGTCCACAATTCTTTCCAAGGACTGGAGAAGCTGAAGGAGAAGGCGCCCACCGTCCCAGCTGTGGCACTAAGGAATGTATCGACCCATAGGCTGACCAAACTGAAACAAGCCTGGGTTCCCAAGGAAGCCCAACCCACTGCACTGGCCCACGCAGGGCCAAGCTACATTCGCTAGAGGAGGGCTCGAGGAGACGAAAGGGGCAAGATGGCGACCCCGACCCACCAACCGGCAGTTGCTACACCAGCACTGCCCGAAAATGCCCGCTGCCAATGTCGCAGGCGTCGTCACCATGCTGCCCGCCCGGCGTTCACAACTTACACTCATCCTGCTGTCACCGTTGACACTCAACTATCGACTGCTCTCCCCGATCAAGAGTGGGAAGGGATCGAGCAAGCCATGTGAAACTACCTCCAGGGCCCGGGTAGGACCCCTATGGGTCATCAGAGACTGCTTGCGGCAATGGCCTCCACCTTTCGAGAAGAAGAAGAAATGCAACATGTGCCTAGCGCCAAATCAAGGAACCGATCGGAGGAACGACGCCAGTCCACTGTGCGGGTTTCTTCGTGGCCTGAGACCAGATTTGAGGCAACATTTAATTGCAACTCGGGTGACTGAGATGAATGCAGCTTATCAAGCAGCTGTAGCCTTAGAGCTGGACATGGTGAGACCTCAAGGTTTTTCTCAAGTGGTGTCGGTTCAGTCGACAGTTCAACTTCAGCCAAGTTATCAGCTTTCTGTGCTGGGAGTTCCTCCTGCTAGTCTTGCCACTAGTGGTACTTCTTCCTTCAAGCCCAAGTTCAAGAAATTTAAGAAGTCAAAGAAGAAGTTCAATCAACAGGCGTCTTCTGACACTGTACAGTATTCTGCCCCTTCTCAGTAGCAGTAGAGACAAGTCATGGGACCTCCAAGACTATGTTCGAGATGTGGTGGTAGTCATCCAGGCAAGCCTTGTTCCTTACCAGTGGTTTGTTATCACTGTGATCAGCCGGGTCATGTTGTTCGAGACTATCTGCAAAGGCCGAAGCCGATACAATTCTCGCAGTTTACTCAGTCGCAGCAGTCGCAGTTCAGACCTCCTCTTCCACCACTACCGTCTCAGCAGTTCTTTCCTCAAGCTTCAGCAGCCTCTTCCTTCCAGTCTTCTGCGGCAACTAGTAAAAAGCAGAAAGGTAAGGTTTTTCACATCACGCAAGCAGAAGCCGTGGCATCCAACCTCGTAGAAGGTATGATTATGATTTTCGGTCATGCAGCTCGTGTTTTATTTGACTCTGGTGCTTCTCACTCTTTTATTTCTAAGGATTTTCTTGCATGCATTGAGGAGCCCACTTCTGAAATCTCTTGTGTGTTACTTGTTGAATTACCATCTGGGGACTTCATGTTCACTCCTATGTGTCTGGAAGAGTCTCCTGTTGTAATTAGTGATCAACAGTTGCCAGCAAGACTGTATGCTTTGCAGTTAGCAGACTATTATATCATTCTGGGAATGGATTGGCTTGAGCAGTATGGAGCTGTGGTTGATTACAGATCTAAGAAAGTCTATTTTCAGCCACATGGAAAACCAGCCTTTTATTTTCAGGGTAGTGATTTTCACCTTCTCTCCCTTCTTTTTTTTTGAATTTTATTTTTTTATTTTATTTTTTTACGTTGTAAAATGATCAGCTTTGGTTGGTAGTGGGGATTCGACATGCCCTGACTCGCGCGGTGCGGAGTGAGGAGGAGCGTGTTGCTCAGGTGGCAAAGCGCGATGCCCGGATAGTAAAATTGGAGGAGGAACAGTGGCGACACGAGGATGTGCCCCAAGATGTCTTGTAGCTGAGGGTTTCTCTCTAGATTGCAAGAAGAGTGGAGAGGGAGAAAGAGTGTAGAGCAGGGAAGGCAGAGCAATTTGAGATTAGGGTGAGAGGAGGGTATGGAAGGCCCTAATGATGGAGCTCTAGTTGAGCCTTGGGGTTGTGGAGCAGAGGCTATGAGAGAGTGAGGAGTGCCACTAAAGGTCACAGGAGCTCGGGTACGCCTTCGCCAATCTGCCTCCTTCTCTGCAGGCAACTTCTTTGTCACTTTAACAGGGGAATGCCATCACGACGCTGAGGCTGGTGAGGCACCGCAGGGTGAGGCTGGTACTACTTTGCAAAGTCCCATGAGGCCTCCTAGGGATCCCCATCTTAGGAGGGAGGAGAGACATGGCCAGGACTGCGGTGATGAGAGTTAGTGAGTTACTTGTGCACTCACCGCCTTGCTTTATGGTGTACATGGCACCTTATATAGACTCACAAATGAAATGGCTCATGTTCGCGTTACTTGTCTGCCCTTGCGCGTTCCTTCTCCTTTACGCCTCTTTTCTTCCACGTTATTTCCATGTGGTGTGTTCGACAAGATTTCGCCCTGAAATGGGGAAATCTTGTGTCGCTGTGGCCATTCTTTTCAATGGGAATCTCGTGTTGGAGTCGGTAATGGCGACTTTTAGCTCCATTCCTATGTGAGATTTCAAACCACCCGACAAACACATCCCTTTCTTTTCTGCGGGAATCTTCTGTCGGAGTCGGCAATGTCGACTTTTGGCTCCATTCCTATGCGACATTTCAAACCTCCCGACAGATGCACAACCATCATTCGTATTTATTCTTTTCAGCCCCAAGGGCCCTTCTACTTTGGCGATTAGTCAAGGGTTTCCCTTCTTCTGGAAGGATGTAATTAACATCATAGCCTTTAAGATATGGCAGTCTTTCGGCCTCGACACGATTACCTACCATTGTCTGATTAGTTAGATGAGTGCACAATAAAACTTTCTCATGAAAGTGACTGACACACCTCACGCTAATAAAATGGACAAATAAACAAATGGTTGTTAATAAAATTCTCAACCACTACAATAGCATCCTAGCCTGATTTGTTAAATCACCACTATTGTGATCAAGAGAACCCAATCCCGGAAGCTCCCGTCGAGCTACGTGCATGAGTTAGACTACCCTTGCCACTGGCAGTTCCTTAACTGCCTGGATCCACATGTTTCCCTCACTGGGGATGACTGTAAGGTCATACTTCTTGATTAGGGTCATGTCACCCTTGAGGGTTCTCGCTAGAGTCACACCTCTGGCTACTCCTTTCAAGGTGTCTTGCTAGCTGCATCGTCATATCGGGCTCGAGAGCGCCTTGCATCGTATTGTCTTGAGTCACATCGTCTGATCGCCCTTATCCCCACGTCGTCCCATATCTGTTGGCCTCAGTGAGGCAAGTTGACCTAATGTTGTTGGAGGTCAGCCTTGGTGAGGTGTGTCAACATGGAGTTGCGGGAGGTCGGCCTCAGTGAGGAGTGTTGACCTGATGTTGCTAGAGGTCGGCCTCGGCGAGGCATGTCGGACTAGAGTTATTGGGGAGCTGCCTTGGTGAGGCATCTTGGTTTGAAGTTGCTAGACTTGCCCCCAGAGAGGCATGTTGGATTGGAATCATCGTTGGCCAACCCTTACGGTGTGATGGGAAAAGGTTGACACTGTCAGCAAGCCATAGTGGCATAATAGCCAAAGTCGAGCTTGGTCGACTGTAATGCCTCTGGGTGGGTTTCGATCCTATTTTGTATGAGTTTTAGGTTCATTTTTGTGAATAAATTCAATTTTAAAATGTTAGAATTCAGTAATTGCACACCCAATTGAACAAGGACGTAAATACAAACCAAAGGACATAAAGGTAAAATAAAATACTAGTGTCCCATACATAAAAACTCAATGCTTGGGCGGGGACTCCATGCGGTCGCCCAACCATAGAGAGGCCAAAGTCGCTCGAGTTGTGCTGCGCGTCTGATATCGGTGACTGGCTCTCGTGTCCTCACCAATTCTCCTCGGGTGGGAGAAGCTTGACCCTGTCGAGTAGGGATCCTGATCACTTTGGTAACGATCTAGCAGATATGGATCTATCCTCTGTAGCTCAGCTCGGGTGATCCAAGTGTCTTCGGATGCGGGCCATCCCCTCCAACGCACCAGATAGCATTGGTGCACTCCACCCCGGGTAGTAGTCACCTTCTCGTCTAGTATACGCTCTATCTGCTCGCGCTGCTGAGGTAACAAAGCTGGAGGTGGATGCTGGGGAGTGGGGCCACTCACAATGGGGGGTGACGGCTCGAAGGGCTCACTAGGTATCACTACTGGGTCCCTATAAGTGACTAGGTCCGAGACATTGAAAGTAGAGCTGATCCCTTACTCCTCTGGTAGATCTACAATGTATGCATTAGGACTAACTCGCCTCACTATTCGGAAGGGACCGGCACCACGATCTTGAAGCTTCTTCACGGTTCCCGAGGAAAATCGTTCTGGCCTAACCCTGATCATGACATACTCACCCTCCTGAAACTCACGATGGTGCCTGTGGGCATCAGCCAACTCCTGGTATCGTGCGTTGCTGGACTCGATGTGATGACGTACATGTTCATGCAACTACCTAATATAAACAGCAAAGGACTCAGCTGACTCGGACACTTGGGACTGGATGGGGGATGGGACCAAGTCTACAGGCTTCCTAGGTCTACGACCTGTAACAATCTCGAAAGGACTCATGCCGGTAGACCTATTGACCGAATCATTATAGGCAAACTCCGCTAAAGGTAAGACCAAATCCCAATCCCTGACTCGATCACGGACTAGACACCTAAGAAGATCCCCCAAGGCAGACGAGGGGAGCTCGGAGGGGTTGGCAGCGAGATGGGGGTCAGCATGGAGCTGCAAGCTACCGGAGTGGGAAACAGTAGCAGGAGGAGTGGGGGGGGACGACAGGGTTGGAGGGCGAAGCACGGGGGGGCCCACACCGGCTGTCTCAACAGAGGAGGCGGACGAGGGAGCACTAGCTCTAGGCACGCCAGCGGGAGGAGGACCCAAGCAAGCGCCATCGTTAGGAGTACGATGGCCGGCAGGAGCGCACGCCACAGACGCGCCACCCAGAAATGGGGATGGTGAAGAGTCGCCGGCACGGAGGGCGTTGGGAGCACCCGGAGGTGGGAACCCTCCGTCAGGGCAGGTGGAGGCGAGGGGAACAGGCCCACCAGTGATCCCGACGGTCGGACCGGCGAGGGACGCTGCCGGAGTGGAGGGGGATGAATCACGAGCGGCGACAGGCGAAAACAGAGAGTCGTTGCCACCAGGAGTCACAACAAGAACAGGAGCAGAGAGCAGGGGAGCTCCGGCCACGAGAGGAGCAACAGGCGACGGGAGGCCGGCAGTACTCAAAAATAGAGTACCGTAAACGCATTGTGTCCCATCGTCGTCAACACAGGTCACTGGGTCGGGAGCTGGCGCGGCGTTGTACGAGTGGACACCGATGCTGGAGGAGGAGGATGGAAGTCGAGCGGGAGGAAGCGTGTGAAGCTCGCCAAAAATGTGTCGCTCCTCCAGAGGCTGAGGAACGGCCAAGGCTAACACACCGGTGGGGATCGGGGGAAACACGCCGACGAGGCCTGCAGAGGGCACCAACGCGTCTACGGCCACAGCCGGGAGGACGCTCGCACCAAGGAAGGTAGGGGGGACGAAGCGGTGTTGACGAGCAAAACGCTGGCACAAGGGCCAACGGAGGGAGCCGCCGCAAGGGGGGAGGAAACGCCACCGCCAGGAAGAACAAAGTGTAAGAAAACCGATCTGCAGAATAAGATGAACAAAGCGAGAGAAGAAAATTGTTATCTGGTTGAAGCGCCGGCACATGCAAGTAAGTAATGCACAGTGCAAATGCAAGCAAGTTTTGTCAATCATTTAAAACAAATGCAAGCAAGTTTTGTTAATCATTTAAACTTCCATGCAAACATATGGTGACTTATAGTGTCTGCTATCATCAAAACCACAGGGGCACAACATGCAGGTGAGTTTGTGTGTGCCTTGGCGGTTCTGTCCAGTTCGAGACAGTGGTTCTGGATGCCATGAGGTATCTTCTTACCTCATTCCACGTATCCAAATGTGCTGAGGGTTCTCGGTGTTCCCTCAGGTCTCCATGAGTCATTTCTTACGGTGAGTCGATTTCTCTAGCTTAGGATTAGACCAATTGGCGGCTTGTCCTATTTTGCATGACGATCTTGACTCCGAGTCGTGAGACTCAAAGATTGTTGTAGCTTCAGGTCTAGTTGTCTTGTCCTGAGTCTGTCAGTAATTTCCTGTGCTACCATTGGTGCTTCGTACTACGTGTGATAGTGCTTCCATGCCTATCTGTACTCCGGCACTCATGTTTTGGAGTCTGTGTCGTGTGAGGCTCCACTCCACTAGTTGTAGCCTTACGCCATGCTTCGGCGTGACGGCCTTTACAGCGGGGTAGTTCCCAGTTTACGGTTCTTGAGCTAGTTCCGTAGGTCCTCGGTCCAACTGTAGTGTCCTGCAGAGGGGGAATACTAGCTAGAGACCTGGCTTAGGCAAGAGCTAGTGTGTGCACACGTGGTCAGGGGTGGTAAGACTTGCTTCGATGGGCATGAACCTGTCTAGTCACTCGCGACTGTAGTTCTGTTCTGGTTCTGACAGTGTCTTGGTCTCCATCATAGCTCAGGCGGTAGTGCAGACGAGACGATTGTAGGCGCAGCATAAGTCGTCAGTGGACGTAGCTGGCTGTTCTTCTAGTGAGGAGGTACTCCAGTCACGTGACACGTGACTCTCGTGACTCTCCCATTTCTTATTCGTTGTGACCTTTCTGGGTTAGCCCTCTCGTGGCTTTGCCCGAGGTCAGTGTTGTGTCATGTGCACAATTTGTCACCGCTAATGCCCATTTGTCAGCCTTGCATATCTATTTGTTACCCTTAGGCTAGTGAGTCGTCACCTTTGATGATTTGCACTTTGCCTTAGTCATTGCCTCTAGCCATTTGTCCCCGCTATGCTTGTATTTGTTACCCTTGTATGCTATTTGTCATCCTTGTTCTGTATTTTTCACCGGTATTGCTCTTTCGTCGCCCTTGTAAGCCTTTAGTCAGCCTTACTGTCTGGGATTAGCTACTTGACTCCAGTTGACTTCTTTTGTGAAATGGCATTTGAAGTAGCTGGTAGACTGTTGACTCTGGGACTTGGCTACTTTGGCTATGTTGACTTTGTTGACTCTAGAGTTTGGTGCTTTGACTTCGTTGACTATGTTGACACTAGAGCTTGGCTACTTTGACTATTGACTAGTGTTGACTTTGACTCAAGTTGACTTGACTAGAGTCAATTCAACTGACGTTACTTGACTAGAGTCAACATCCTTGACCAACAGAGCCAATCCTTCTTCTGCTTTCTTCTTGGTCTTCTCTTTTGTTCCCTCCTTGGCGCATCTATTTGTCACCTTTGTTTTGCCTTTAGCCGTTGCCTTAGCGCCTTAGCCAGGACAGGGTTCTGCGTCAACTTCGAGAGCAGCTGCATCGAATCCTCTTCATGCCGAAGGCTTCATTTCCATTGCTTTTGGCTCCATCAAGCATTTAATAGTCATATCATGTATTTGTCACCCTTAAAGGTGTATTTTTCACCCTATCCACTGATCTTCACTCCTACTCACGACTGTTGTGGCTCTTCACAGCGTCGACTCCATTGTGACATGGCATCGACTCCACATTCACAAAATCTTCATCTTCATCAATTCTTGTTGGGTGCAATATGGGATCTAGAGGTGTAGCATCTCGGTATATTATTGAATAAAAATAATAAGAGAAATTAATAAGAAATTTCACAAGAAATACGATAAGTAAAATTTCAACTAATTTATAAAAATCTAGAAAAATTATAATCGTGTAGAGGATAGAAAACGCAATGACCCATGAAAGAGACTTCTAACTTGCCCAAGAAGACTCGACAAGGGTGAACAACTTGGAGCATCATTAAAAATGAGTAAGGAGATAACTCAATTAATTGGTCATAAAACGGGTGTCAACAGATGCCCCTCCTTAACGTCCTCCTTGCAAGGGAGCGAGCGGAGGTGTAGCGAAAGCGAAATGGATCATGGAGATGAAGCGAAGATGACGCGGAGTGGACCGAAAAGTGGGCGTTAAGGCAACGACACCCGTTCTCAACCAACAAGTGATAGGAACCTTCTGAAAACTTTGGACTAATCACTTAGGAAATGGCAGACCAAATGACGCCAGTCTGGAGGAACTAACAACTAAGGAAAGGAAAACATGGCCAGTGGCTAGAACAACAGAAAAGGAAAGAGATAATTAACTAAACTCCAGATAGGAATCTTCAGTTAACCAGACTGAGTGAGCGGACCGACGGAAACCTTCAGACTCAGAGTGGAATGGCTCTCCTTACTCGAGATTAGGGACAAAGCTATTCACTCTTACTGAGATACCTTGGATAGATGAGGCACAATAATGCTCAAAGATGCATATGATGCATGCTGGGCTAAAGAAATGAAATCTTTAAAACGAATGCCAAGAAATGATAAAATAGCAAGATACTCGAGAATAGTATTGCTAGCTTGAAGAAATTAGGGTCAGGACACCATCTGCAACCACGGCGTGCAAGATAGAATCATCGTCCCCAAGCTTTTCCAACTGCAAAACTCTTTTCTGATAAACAGACACGTGATCGGCCGCGTTCATCCTCTTCTCGTCTAAGAGTTCTAACTGGACAAGCAATGCCTCTCGACGTTCATCGAGATTAAGTTCCTTATCAAGTTGTACTCTCAGGGAAGGGATTAGGATCTCATATGGGAGCACCGCTTCCATTCCGTAGGTAAGTGCATAGGGGGTTTACCCCGTAGGAGTACGGACGGAGGTGCGGTAAGCCCATAGAGCTTCCACTAATCTTTCTGGCCAATCAGAATATTTGTGCTATCTCCGGGGGGTGCTCATCCTCAGACCTAGGGGTGACATCTTCCACTCCTCGGACAACAACAGCAAGGATAGGACTACCCCTAGTCACCTCTTGCTCCATCTCTCTGGGACTAATCATCATTAACCTCCTGGGTGGGGGGTGCGAACCTTGGACTCTATGAGACGACACGATTAAAATGACGATGCGACTAGCAATCGACACTAACAACTCGGCACCTAACCGAGTTCCTAAAGAGGTGAACGTGTCCCAAATAAGAAGTACTCGCTCACGATCATCCCCAGCGAGGGAAACGCGTCGATCTGCACAGTTGAGAAACTGGCATTGAGTCTCGGGTGGTCAGCTCACTCTTGTGCTCGGAATGAGTCAGGGGACGGGTCTCACACTCACTCTCACAGCGGTGACTAAATTGAGCTAGTTAGGAAATAAACTACCCGCATGCAGTGGCATATAGAACTTATATTAAATAAGCAAAAAAGACAAATGGGGAGGCGAGTGCACCTCTACGCTCGGGGCGTGGGAAAGACGTCCCGGCCAAGATCTGTAACTCCCGGTACAGCGGTAAAGTTTTAATTACAGTAATAATCTTTTTTATTGCCCACTCCATGCAGGGAGGTAAAGGGCTACACAATGACACTGGGAGCACTGATCTTAGGTTGGCGGGCAGCAAGGTGGCGGGTTTCGGGCAGTTGCGGACAGCTGGTTTGGATCTGTGATTTGCTGGTCGGCAGGACAGCAAACAATGACCTTCAAAGGGACGTCGTCCTCCGGAGATCTTCTGAAGGCAGCGGTTCACTGGGACGTTCGTGGAGGCTCCTCTTTGCTAGGAGCAGTCGAAGCGGTAGTGGCCCGTGCCGAGGACGAGGCGAGTGGGCCGGCCATCCCCTGACGGGGAGAGGTCGCAATGCTGGGGCCAGCTGGTCCTCGGATAGATGGGTCATTCAACTGGACAGGGTGGAGAGTAATCCTGTGGCCACCATGGTCGAAGGTGCATGTGTTCGACCGGCCATGAAGGGTGGCATATGGTCAACACCTATTCTTAGGGAACTTCACCGTCAACCTTGTCAGTCCCAGATCTGTGAACCAGCACACTCCAAATCCGCTAGCAGCCAGCCCAGATCATTCAGAATTCCAGGGCCAGCCTAGATCGAAGCTCTTCTAGAGAGCTTGCCAACGTCGCCAGTCTCGCATCATTCCGACATCGGGGCTGACCGTAGCCCCAGTTCTCGCCGGGACATGCGCTATAAAACAGCAGCTTAAGATCCGTGGACAGTAGCTCCGGCAAGTGGAGATCGGAGCCATCCCGCCACTGACCGGGGTTCCAACCCAGCCGCCATCCAGGGGAGCGTGCTACCAGGTGTCATCATCACAGTGGGACTCACTCTGTCAGATCCGGAGGACCGAGCAGCACGTGGGCCCCATGAACCCACCGAATGCGTCGTCCGGACAACACCAAAATGCGGGTTTCGACACCGACGGAGTGACAACAAGATGCTGCCCGTCAACCCAATTCCCGATACTCCCAGGCCCCACATGTGACCTGTTACCTCCCTGCGTGATGTGGGTCGATACATTTTGTACTGCTGTAAAGATTGTTAATCGGGAGTACGGAGTTGGCCGGGATTGTCTTCCCCACGCCGGGAGCGTAGAGGTACACTCGCACCCTCACTTTAGTTACTTGCTTTCCTAGTATAGGCTCTTGACGCCACTGCTCATGAGCATGATAGGTCCCTAACTTGATCATCTTAATCACCGTTGTGAGTTGTGAGAGCCAGACTCGTCCCATGACCTGACCTGGGCACGAGAGAGAGCTTGACCACCCTTGACTCGCCGCCAGTTTCTCAACCGTGTAGGTCCGAATGCTTCCCTCATTAGGGATGAACGCGAGCTTGCTAGAGCCCGAGGTTGCATCCCCATTTGGAGTCAAGTCTGCATCTTCGTCCTGCATCAAAATGCCTCACGGTCTTCATTCTGGAGGCCTTCCTCAGGGGGAAGGTGTGGCGAGGTAAGCTCTGGAACTGGTTGGGAGGCCGCGGAGGCCTCCTTATAAAAATCGGTGACCATGAAAGGCCACATACATCGAAGCATACATTCAAGAAAAAAAGAATGAAAACATGGAGGGGAAACGGGATACAATGGGGAAGAGGGGCGGAGCATGAGCTCCTCCCCCTTCTTCTCTTCTTCTCTTCTTCTCTTCTCTCTTCTTACGGACGGCCGTGGCGGAGCAGCGGCGGGGGGCAGCAGGCCCTCATGTCCTCCTCTCTTCCTCTCTTCTCTCTTCTTTCTTCTTCCTCGTTCTGCCTCCTCTGTCTGTGTGTTTTTTTTTGTTTGCAACGAAGAGAGGCTTTTATACCTCCGGCCCGGGTCATCGATGGCGAGAATGCTTGTGGCATTAATGGGGATTTGATTTGTTCGTCCTTGGTGGCAGGGGGGATAACCTACGTGCCCTCCTCTCCGGGTGACATCTCAGCTAGTTCCACTGCGCGCCACGAATCGTGGGGTGTGGACGTCACGTTTCAACTGCCCGATGCACCGAGCGAGGAAGAAACAGGTTGTGTCGCTAAGGAGCCAGCAGGCAGCACCGTTGGAAGACCCAGGGAGCGTGCCGCTGGGAGGGCCTACGGGTGCGCCGCTGGGGGTGCTGGGAGCTGTGACGTTGGAGCGCTGGCGGGCTGCGCTGCTGGGAGGGGGGCACGGGGCGTGCCGTTGGAGTGCGCTGGGAGAGTGTGCCGGGCATAGAGATGTGCCGATGAGGGTGTACCGCTGGAGGCCTAGATGGGCGTGCCAGTGGAGGCGTTCGGGCGGGCGTGCCGCTGGAGGCCACCAGCAAGGTGTACCGCCGAAGGGGGGCATTGGGTGTGCCACGCGAGAGCACCGTGATAGCATGCTGCTGGAGGGGCTCCCTTTTCTTCTTCTCTTCTTCTCGTTTTCTCTTCTCGTATTTTCCTGCACGAAAACATGAGACGAGAAATTTTAGTGTCCACAGTCATTAATGCGAGAGAGAGAGAGAGAGAGAGAGAGAGAGAGAGAGAGAGAGAGAGAGAGAGAGAGAGAGAGAGAGAGAGAGAGAGAAATCACGTCCACACCCAGCCCCACCCAAATAGGTGGTTTGCCCACGCTCACCTGGGCATGCCCAAGTCGGTGAGCTACCTCTTTGCCCAGCCCCGCCCAAATAGGTGAGTCGCCCCCGTCGAAGTATCTCTGTAAATCTCTCGCTTTTTTATTTCATTTGGAGAAACACCCCCTCGTTTGAGGTATCTCTATGGTTCTGTGTGTGCAACAACTTGTCATTTGGGGTGAGCACATACGAGGGGTGCGGCTGAGTATGTATGCACAGTTCTGCAGTAGTGCCCTACCCATGGCCCTTGTGCAAGGCTTCCCTAGCCGGCGTCTTTGCTAACGTCATACCGTTTCTTATGGAGATGTGAATATATGTGAATGTTTGTGGGCGATTTGTTGGCAATGATTGTTTGCTGATGTTTGAGGTGTAGTTGCGTGGTGCGGTCTCCTTGGGTGATTGTGTTCTATAGGGATGGCCGACCCAGTTACTATGCAGGACCTTAAAGGTTTGATTTAGGCACCTTATCTCACAGCACAGATAATTGCTATACAATCTGCCACTACTGCAGATGCAACTACATTGCGTGAGGACTTGGAAGGATATCTGAGTGGTGTGGTGAAGAAGACTGCTAGTGATACATTCGGTGTGGCACAATGGAAGATGGAGAACTCAGTTGTGTTGACATTTCTGCTTAATACCATAGTGCCCATTGTTGCCAGGAGTGTTCAGTTATTGGAGACCATGCATGAGGTGTGGGAGGCAATGGCCTAAATGTTTGCACAAAAACTTAATTCTGCACAGGTTTTCGAGATTCGGTCCCAGTTGCGGGAACTTCATCGGGGAGATTTATCTATGATAGAGTATGCTACAAAATTGAAGTGTCTTTAGTCTAAGATTGATCATTATAGAACCGATGTTTCCTTTTGTTTTATGGATGTTGAGGGCTTCCGAAAATATATTGAACATGAACAGGTTCAGGACTTCCTTTACTATTTAAATTCGGAGTTTAAGTCCGTTCGTGTCCGGTTATTGGCTCGAGATGTTCTTCATAGCTTGAGACAAGTATTCTCTACTGTCCTAAGCATGGAAACCCGACGACGAGTCACCTCAGTAGCGGGTGCTCCAGTGCGATTAGCCTTTATTATGCAGCCTTAGACGCAGCCATCAGGAGAGAGAAAATGCAACCACTCCAAGAAGCCTGGGCACATCAAGCCCTATTGCTAGGATCTTCATGGTCATCCTCCTCAGTCTGGCCATCATGGTTGTAATCATGGTGACAGTGGTAGTCATCATGGTGGTGTCTGGACTGGACGCCATGGTCAGGGTAGTCAACTAGGGCAAACTCATCTTTCTGAGGAGACTGAGGACAATATACCTAATATGTCTATTGAGGAGTATCAGACTCTACAACAGTTGATGGAAAAGTATGAAGCATCTTCTGGCACTACCTCTTCTACGACAGAGACACCTAGCCAACCCAAGAGGTATTTAGACTCATCTTACTTTGCCTAGTCAGGTATTATGTCTAGTGTAGAACATGCATTCAATTGTGTAAGTAGGGAATCCAACGCATGGGTAATTGACTCAAGAGCCTCTAGTCACATGACAGGTACATCCACCTTTTTTCGATCATATCTCCCGTGCTCAGGTAGAGATAAAGTCTGTATTACTAATGGATCATCCATCTCTGTCTCGAGCAAGGGATCCGTAGATTGTACACCTACTTTGAGATTGTCTTCAATTTTGCATGTTCCTTCATTTCTTACAAATCTACTTTTCATCAATTCTATTACTCGGGATTTTAATTATTCTATAACTTTTTGGCCTTCCTATTGCCTTTTTCAGGAGCTGAAAATAGGGAAGACACTTGGATGTAGTAAAATACACAATGGACTCTACTACTTGGATGATGAAGCACATTGTTTGAAGCCTGATGTGGGTAGGTCTACCTTTTCTGCTGATAATGTTATCTTAGTTACAACATTGTAGGTTAGGACATGTTCTATTTCTAGTTTTTAGTCGTATATTTCCTTCTTTATCAAATAAGTGTAATACACATCTACTAGTTTGTGACCATTGTGAGCTAGCTAGACATACCAGAGGAGTTTATCCTATTTCTGGAAATAAGAGACAGGGGCCAATATCAACACTATACGCCCCTATGGCCCCATTGTTGACGTGTAAAATATGACATCCAAAATATACCACAATAGATTATGAATTGTAGGAAGACAAAGTATCCCTAAATTGCATCACTACAATGTCGACCCTCACGGTCCGACAGCGAACAAATACAAGAAAGGGGGACTAGGTGGCCAGATCCCAAAAAATATATATCTTGCATGACATCAACTTGCGTCCTGACGGACGAATTAAAATTGCAGGGAGCCAAGGCTTTCCTGAATGAACACACTGCTGAAGGCTCAGCAGTGAATAATACAACAGTGAGCTCGAGACGCCCGAAGAGATTGGTTACATTATCATGATAATCAAATGATGCTAAAATACCACGAACTCGCATCCCAAGGGGCACATTAAAGATCAAGGGAGCGCAAGGCACTCCTGAAGACACACTCCCCTAGATTGGGTCACAGAAGCCCGAGCATCAAAAAAGGGGAAGAAGAAGAGTGGGCCCATCCGGAGACTCAGTAGGCCTCAAACGGTAGTACCCCATGCCGTCCAACCAGCAGCCCCCTTAAGGCCTTGAACCAGTAGCATGTCTGCTAAACCAATAGCCCTCAACACCTTGAACCGGTAGCCTTTTAAGGCTAAATCACCAGCACCCTCACGCATTCCATTTGGCAGCACTGATGCCAACATGCTCATTCGACAGTGCTTGGCCCTATCCGACAGCAACCCCATCTGGTGACATTTGTGCTGAGCCAACTGGGGCCCCAACAGCCCTGCTAGCAAGCCCATCTGGCATAGATCCTAAGCTGACAGCTCCGGCAACTCGAGCTGCCCCAACCAGCAGCAAAACCACCTCGAACCGATAGGAACCCCGCCCGCAGCAACAAGCACGTCCAGCAGCAGGGGCCCATCTGGCGCTGCTCTCCATCTGATAGCATGCTTGTTGAACCAGCATGGGCTTACCCATCCGGCAGCCCTGTGGCCCGCTAGCCTCTGCTTCCCCTATAAAAAGGCCCCTGGGGATCAAAAAGAGACAACGGCAAGATAGACGGCCAAGCGGGGAGGGGAAAGATGACTACTAGGACTCCTCGCAACGTCGGGGTGAATCTGTCCCTTCTCAGGAACAAGGTACAGATAGTCGATGCCGGAATTATTGCGGAAGCTCCCGAACTCCGTTGACAGAAAGACCAGCGCCAAAAGTTCATGGATTGGCCTGGGAGGGCACTGGAATTTTGGCGGGAGTCAGGGAAGCCGTCGCAGGGTGCAGTGAGCAAGAAGCAAGGACTCTGTTCTCTGCCACGAACTATCACAGCACCACAGCTCTTGGAAGATGATGTCACCACAAACAGTCCTGAACTCCGATTGGGACACGGTCGGTGGCGTTGGAACCGTTGACGAGATCTCTTCGAAAGGAGACCCACGGGGGTGTCAGCCGATGTCGGAGCAGGCCGCAACAGTCCGAACACTGACCGGGTGTCAGCTCTGTCCCAGGGTGGACAAAACTGCGCACTCAGAGGAGAAATAGGAGAAGAATTCGCTCTGGTGGCCGAACGGAGCCCTGTTTCTTGGAGAAGGAAGAAGACTCGTCGTAGAAGTCATCGGCCAAGCCCCGTCGTCAGATCTTCAGGCGACTGGTCGTGGCAGTTTCTGCAAATGTTCTCAGATTGCTGACTGGGCTCTTCTACGCAGTTGGGGTAGATCGCTTCCCCCGGACAGCCACAAAGTCGGATGAGGGCGAGAAGACCGCCGATGCGAAGAAGACTCGGAGACGCTTCCGCCGGTACCTCTTGGGCCTTCAGGAACATCGGGATGAAGATGCAGCGACTTCTGCAAGCTGCTGGTTCTCTGTTGCCTACGACCCAGAACTGCTGGTTGAAGAGCGGAGGTGGGGAATGGGGTAAATGGGATGGGAATGGGGGTAGATATGAGTGGGGAAGACTCTTGGCTGTGAGGGGGTTTGGGAGGGGTTGTTCTAAGGTGTGAAAGGTGGAGAATGGGGGCTGGAGGGTGGTCTAAAAGGTGTTGAGAGGGGGAGCTACGAAGTTGGGTTGGGAGGGAGAAATGAGAGGGAGAACTAACTACAACAGAGTCCAGTCCAACAAAAGTACAGTCTAAAGTAGTAAAATGTACCACATGCCAAGTGAACACTCAGCTCGACGAGCTGGCAACTAAGAACCTCCTCGCACGCCTTTGAACCTCGAGGAAGAACCGCTGCACCTGAAAACCATGGGTGAGCCTCCTATCACTGGCTCAGTGAGGGCCCCGCGGAACCCCAACCGAAAACAATGGCGGTACGAAAAGCAGCAACTACAGCTAAAATAACAGTAACAGCAGGAACAGTAAACTCGATGGCCGGTAAAATCTCGGCTCTACAGCTACTACTGTACCGGAACTCAACGCCCCGATCCCACAGTCGGGGGACTACCAGAACACGGACCACCAGATTACGACCGCCCTAGTCACGCTATCAGGAAAACGACCACGACACCTCTGTCGTGGAGGCCTGTGCTCACATGCAAGGCCCACTCCGAAATCATGCGGTCAGGAAACACAGTCACGATCTCGCCGTCGTGAACTCTACTCCGTCTAGGGAGAAGCCCTCGGTGACGCTCACCGGAAACTCTAGACCTCGGCTCCGGAAAAGACACCCGTACTACACACGAAACTCCGTCTTGTAGACGGGTAACGGAAACCCGCGACACCACAACTCACGTCATGTGACGGGAGTACCGCCCACTAGAAGCAAGGCCGGATGTGTCCACTGACGACTTAGTCCGCAGCCTCGGGTGTCTCGCTACAACGCCCCAGGCGGAGACTGAGACACCGCACAGTAACCAGGAACACAGAACAAGGACTAGCTGAGGTCGCGCTCGTCAGTGTGGGTCTACCGCCCTCATCCAAGTGTGCACACACAGACCAGATGCCCTAGGTCAGATCCTCTAGCTAGTTTTTCCCCCGAAGTTCAGACTCAGGCTGTGCGTGGGGGCCCTATGGTAACCAGCCTAAAAACCATCTCTTTCGGGTAAGCCGCTCCACCACTCCCGGGTGGGTCAGCACACGCGTGCCGTAAGAAGGCTACGACCAGTGGGGGCTCACAGACGGTCTAAGGAAGGGGCGTTACATGATTGTGACGCGCCTCCTTAGGGCCGTTAAATCCATCCGAACGGTTTGAAACACACACAGAGAATACAAACTGTAACACACTTAGAGTGGTATGTTACACCAATGAAACGCGCCTCCCATAGTCCGTTAAAGGCACCAGAAGGGGTAGATATAACACTCGACTCTGTAACGCACCGGGGTAGGTGCGCCACAAGCTCTAACGTGCAGGTCGGGGACCATTAAAGGCACCTGAACGCCTAAAAATGACACAGTTTAATCAGAAATGTAACGCACCTAAAGTGGCGCGTTACGCAACTACGACGGACCTAGGCTGGACCGTCAAACGAATCGCCTATCTTAGTCAACGGTCAAATGGCTGGTCAATGGTCATGTAACGGTCGCATGTTGGGCCGTTACAAGTCAGGTGACGCAACCTCATTGGGCCATCAGGGACTGTAACGCGTCCAAGTAGGCGCGTTACACCGTCTGGGTTGCGAACCGATGGAGTCCAAAAACAGACCCCCTCCCACTCAACCAAAATCAATGGGAATCGCATGGAAACACGCTTCTAAGCCAAACTAGCATGCCATAACAACATTCTATATGTAAACATGCCATTAAAATTGAAAGACAATGGCCATGGAGATGATTTCATGATTTTAGGGCTAAATTACACTAACATAGAATTATGCATGAAAAATGAGAAAAAGGGTGTCGGACCACGGCGCATGTGGTACCGGCGTGATCCTAGCGAGGAGAGGATTCCATCCCCCTACCTCTTGCGCGACGAAGATCGCGAATCGGTGCCAAATGGATGAAGGGACGCCGCGGCTCCTCTAGACCCGTCATGCCTCCACGCTCCGCAATCTGAGGGAAGAAGGGCGTCACCACAATCCTCGCGTCGAGTCCGTTCCGTCGGTACCTCCCACGCCTCGATCGGAGTCCGAACGGACCAAAACTAAGAGAAAGATAGAGGAGGAGAGAGAACGTGTGAGGGGGAGAGAGGGTGAGGGAGAGACAGGGTTTATCCAAATCCATCACGGGTTGGGACTCTTAGAAGAAGAGTCCCATTCCACTTATCAGTTCGAAGCATAGCACGGTCTATCGATAGACTACCCAATCACTGAACGGTCATAGACTGACCGTCCCATTATGGAACGGTCTGGTATAAACCGTTTAAAAATGGGGCGGTCAGTCTACGACTGTTTACATTTTGAAAGCGGTCCATAACAGACCGTCCAGTCCCCTGTGGTGTTTACCCCCCTGTCTCTCGCGTCACTCAAGTAGGCGTCACTCTCCTGTCTCTCGCGTCACTCAAGTCGGCGTCGCTCTCCTATCTCCTCAAGCGTCACTCAAGTCGGCATCGCTCTCCTATCTCCTCAAGCGTCACTCAAGTCTGCGTCGCTCTCCTGTCTCTCGCGTCACTCAAGTCGACGTCGCTCTCCTATCTCTCGTACGTCACTCAAGTCGGCGTCGCTCTCCTATCTCTCGTGCGTCACTCAAGTCGGCATCACTCTCCTGTCTCTCCAGTCACTCAAGTCAGCGTCGCTCTCCTCTCGCATCACTCAAGTCGGCGCCGCTCTCCTATCTCTCGTGCGTCACTCAAGTCGGCGTCGCTCTCCTATCTCTCGTGCGTCACTCAAGTCGGCATCACTCTCCTATCCCTCCAGTCACTCAAGTCGGCGTCGCTCTCCTCTCGCGTCACTCAAGTCGGTGCCGCTCTCCTGTCACTCGCGTCACTCAAGTCGGCGTCGCTCTCCTCAAGCGTCACTCAAGTCGGCATCACTCGTGCGTCACTCGCATCACTCAAGTCGGCGTCACTCTCCTATCTCTCGTGCGTCACTCAAGTCGGCGTCGCCCTCCTCTCTCGTGCGTCACTCAAGTCAGCGTCGCTCTCCTGTCTCTCCCGTCACTCAGGTCGGCGTCGCTCTCTTGTCCCTCGTGTCACTCAAGTCAGTGTCTCTCCCCTCGCCAAGTCCACTCTCTCGAGTCAGTCGTCAGTAAGTTAGTTTTCCTCATTCCATTCATGCATTCACAAGCAAACTTCAACAAGATTTGAAGCCACAGCCTCAGCCCGCGAAATATGAGTCACCTTGCCCTTTAGCTTTCTACTGACAGCTGTAGAGGATTGGAAGGAAGATACTGCTGAAGCCTGTGGATGAATCTGCTGGAACTGTTGAGATGGCGACAGTGGCAGAAGTGGAGGCCTGAACTGCGATTGAGACGGCTGAGATTGAGCTGTCGGAGCAAATTGCACTGGAATCGCTCGTAAATGATAGCCTCTCACCACGTGACCCGATTGGTCACATCGAAAACATACCACCGGCAAAGAGCATGGTTTGCTTGGGTGGCTGCCACCACACCGCGCACAACCCTTAAATTGGCTTTTAGTAGAACTCTGACGCTGCTGGAAGAAAGGAGCTGACTACTAAACTGCACCGGATGATGCTTGCTGGTCAAATCGCTTCTTGAACCTCTTCTTATTCTTGAATCTTCTGAACTGGGACTTGCCCAAAGAAGCAACACCACTAGCAGCTGGCGTGACTGAAGAAAAACCTGGACCAGGAGGCAGATAACCAGATAGAAGCTGAACTGTCGACTGAACCATCACTGTCTAAGAAGAAGTCTGGGATCTCGCCAAGTCCAACTCCAATGCTGCCGCAGCCTAATATACCTCATTCATATTAGTCACTCGGGCAATGATCAACGGCTGCCTTAATTCGGCACGGAGACCACGAAGAAACTGCTCCGTTTTCAAAGCTTCATTTGCTAGCACATGGGGCGCATAATGGCCCAATTTCATGAACCTGTTTCGATATTCAAGCACCGACATTCCTCCCTAGACGAGCTACAAAAACTGGTACATTTTATCCATCCTGAGGTAAGCCAGACTGAAGGTAAGTTCAAAAGTGGCGACGAATTCAGCCCACGAAATCTACCGGAGCAGGCGAGACTGGAAAGAAATCTCCCATTCCGTATTCCACCAGGTCAGCGCCGCGCCCTAGAGCTGAAAAGTGCCGAGCATCACCTTCTCGTCTTCCACGCATTCCATAGAGCAAAACACGCGATCTTAAACAATTTCACATTTCAAACCTTAGAATGTGGCATAAATGTATTGATTGATATTTCTTTTTTCATAAATTCTGATCTTCAAAGTTTCACATGTTTTAGTGCTGTTAATGTATGCTTGTTAATGTTAATTCCTGAATATCAATGAATTTTTTAAAGACAGATTCAAGTTTGGTTAAGGAACTGGGCTGAAGTGTCAAAAGATGAAGACTTTACTTGCACAAGTCACCTGTTAAAGAGAAAAACCCAAGTCACCTGCTGGATGAAAAGGGCTTTGGCTACACCATGAGGGTGACAAATAGGTGGCCAATGGGGAAAATTAGGCCTTACGGATGTAAAAGAGGCAACAAAGGTTGAATAATAGATGTTAAAGCTTAAATATAGAAATATCCATGTCCCATGAGAGAGAATATACCTCTGATAGGATAGTCTCGGGTCACGTGCAAAGGCTGGCCTCAAATGATGAGCGTGTGCCAGACACATCGAACCTGTAATTCACCCTTTCAGTCCATTTGTCAGCCTTACTTGCTATTTTTACACACTTATCATCCATTTGTCAGTCATACAAGTTATTTGTCACACTTAGGTTCAATAACCATCGCCTTTGCCCATTTGTCATTGCTAGTTGTCCATTTATTACTACTAAATATCATTTGTCACCCGTACTGCTTATTTATCACTCTTATCACATGACTACATGAGTAGTCGTTGCTGCATATTCTCTCCATTACCTGCTTGACTTTGTCTGTGGAGCATAGTGGTGACTAGTCTATTCATTGACCTTTGACTTTGACTGAGACTTCATGACTGTAGTCAACAAAAAGTTGAGCTTGGCTGGAGACGTCTTTGACCTGTGTAAACCTTGACCAGTCAAAATTACTATCTTGGCATTGACTAAGTCCCGTCGTTGTTCTTCTGATTGCTGTAGAAACTCTTGATACACTATTCATATTTTTGTCCTCCTGTGAACTTGACTCCTCCTTTCAGCTCCTTCTGCTTTTCATTTGTTACCTCTAGGATCTTGTAATTTCTATTTCTCAAGCAATTCTCCTTACTCCACTATTATCCCTTCCGAGGCCTCATCAGCCTTGTGGGAGCGTCCCCAGTTCTTGGTATCGGTATGTCGATGTTATCGGTGTATCGGTATCCGGAGCTCTGGGTCGTCACACTTGCGGTAGGTGACGTGGACAAGACGCTAGTAGGCGCAGCATAAGACATCAGTGGACGTAGCTAACTGTTCTACTGGTGGTGAGGCACTCTAGTCACATGGCACGTGACTCTTCATGATTTTCTTCGCGTTTCTTATGCGTCATGACCTCCCGAGTTAGCCCTCTTGTGGCTGTACTCGAGGTCAGTGTCTGTCACCTGCACGATGTTTCGGTCGTGTATGGGGCACTGTGCACGATGTGTTAGTCATGTCGTCTGGGTCTGAGTCTGTCTAGGTTTTTCCTAGGCTTTGTCGATTATTCTTGCAGTTCTTCGTTTGGAGCCTAGCGTCGTGTCGACAGTTCGGTAAGCTTCTAACTTTTCCTAGTTCAGAGTTCACCCTTCTGTCTTTGTTTAGTGTAGTGTCTACTTGGAGTAGTTGCGGAGGCTGAGGTTAGTTCGGTAGTTGTGCTCGTCTGGTACGGCTTCTTCCCTTTCCCTTTAGCTCCCCTGTACCTAGTTGCTCCCTACTCCTGCTACCCTTTCTTTTATAGCTTTGTAGTTTAGTTTTCCTACTTTACTACACATGTTGTTGCCTACTGCTTACGTATTGTGTACTTGCTATTTTAGCGTGTTACTGTGTGTTTTTCAGTGGGGATCCAGGTGACCCCTACTGAGTCAGTGACACGAGGCTCACCCCTACTTTTCAGGTGGTTGTCATCGTCGTTGTTCGCTCTGCTTCTACAGTTCTTGGAGTTAGCGTGATTGTAGCGGCCAGCTGGTACCTTCGTCGGGCTTCCCCTGACTCTCTGGTACATCTTTACTTTTCTATCGACTGTACTTGACACTTGTTGTCTTTCCTTTGGACTTGACTCTGGGCTATAATTGTTAAATTTAAACGTCCAAAGGAAAGACAAGCAGTACAGTCAACAGAAAGGAAAGATGTAGGCTGAGGTCGGGGGAAGCCCGACGTAGGTATCGCTGGTAGCTACGAACATGCCACACCAGGAACCACGGAAGCAAAACGACGCCACCCACCTGAAAAGCAGGGGTGAGTCTTGTGTCACTGGCTTAGTAGGGGTCATGCGAATCCCCTCTGAAAAATAATGCAGTAACACAGAACGACTAAAATAGCAGGTGTAGTAAAGCAGGGAAAATTACACTAAAAAGCTGTAAAGAAGAGGGAGCAGGAGTAGGGAACAGGCAAGGGAAGAGGGAAGAAAGTCGTACCGATGAAACACAGCTGCCGAACTAACCTCGGCCTCCAAGCTACTCCTAAGCAATAACAGAAAGGCTAACCCTGAACCCGGAAGGTCAGGAGTCACCAATCTGCTAACAAGCACGAGGCCTAAGACGAAGGCCTACGAGACCAAACAATAAGTCTAGAAAAGACCAAGACAGACATAGACCCAACATGACTAGAACATCGTGCACACAACTCGACTCTACACTGACCTCGGGCAAAGCCACGAGAGGGCTAACCCGGAGAGGTCACGATGCATGAGAAACACGAGAGCCACTAGAGTCACGTTTCACATGACTCGAGTACCTCCGCACTAGAAGAACAGCTAGCTGCGTCCACTGACGTCTTACGTTGCACTTACAAGTGTCTCGTCTACGCTGCCGCCTGAGCCACGATAGAGACTAAGACACTGTCAGAACCAAAACATGACTACAGTCGCGAGTGACTAGACAGGGTAACACCCGTCGGCGTCAGTCCAAGCCCCTGACTACATCTGTACATACTGGCTCTCGTCTAAGCCAGGCCTCTAGCTAGTATTCCCCCTCTGCAGGACGCTACAGTTGAACCGGGGGCCCACAGAACTAGCTTAAAAATCGTAAACTGGGAACTGCCCCACCGTAAAGGCTGTCACCTAAAAACATGTCGTAAGGCTACAACTAGTGGAGTGGAGGCTCACAAGACATTAAGCATAGGAAAACATTCCCTAAATAGAGCAAAATGGCACAATGTCAAAGGTGCTCTACCAGTCGAGTCGGCCTTAGAAATCAAGATGCGTCGCAAGGCCAGGCAGCATGACATAACAGCCGGGGATCACCCCCGAGCACAAGGCACTACACCAGTCAGTTTCCCGATAACCGAGCCGGATCCAAGGTTCGGGACAACTTGCTGCATCGAGCAGCACTCTAAAGAGATTCAGGGATCACCCCTGAACACCCAGCATATGGTATCACACCGTCAGCACCTCAACCACGGGGTTAACCCGGGTCTTAGAGTAGCCTGCCACATCATACGACTTGTCGCCAAGGAGCGAGGGTCACCCTGACCACCAGACAAATAGCATTATCATGTCGACGCCCCAGTCATCGGGCCCAACCAAGGGTCCTAACCAGCTAGCAATGACCTGTGGCAACATCAACAATCGATTGGGCCCGCTCCCGATCACTCAGTTTACGGGTTTACCTGCGCTCAACACAGCCACCCGATTCGACCCGGGGGCACCCTGATTACAACCCACGGCATGTGGCACCCAGCAATGAGGCCGGGGTCTATCCCCGAGTCGTCTGCCTCCAACCCTCCGAAGTCAAAGGAAGACCCATTTGGGCCAACCACAAGCTTCAGGAGCTCACAGCACCCTTATACGGTCGACACACGTGTGTCGGGAATTTTCCCGAGCTCCTGGTGGACGTGTATACTCCAGCCACACTACAGTAAGCCAGAGCACGACTCAGGACTCCCAGCAACCCATCGCATCATGCACACCCATCATGCACCCTCACACGCAGATCGACCTGCACGGTTAGGTCGCGCAGGTCAAGGGGGCAGCGCCCCTTGCGCGGGTTTCCGGGGGTGGAGCCTACGGAAGAAAATTTCTTTCTATAACAGGGGCATCCTTGTCTTTTGATAACCTGAACCCCCAGCTAAACCCCCCAGTCAAACCCGGCTAAAACCCCCAGTCAAACCCACCTAAACCCCTCCCTAGGAGGGTGGGCGGCCTGCCATGACTTCCCTTTCCTTAATCATGACTAGGTCGCCTTGCTTGAAAGCTCGTTGCTTGACGAGCTTATCGTAGGCTCGCGCCATGTGGGCCTAATATATCTGTAGGTGTTTGTGGGCTTCGAGCCATTTGCCTTCTAGATCGGCAAGCTCTTCTAGCCTTCTCTGGTATTCATTTTCATCTGGATCGGCCAAGCCGATGTGTACCGCTACGTGGTAGGATGCTAGCTGTATTTCTACAGGGATGACGACTTTCGCCCCATAGACGAGGTAGAACGACGAGCATCCCGTGGGAGTTTTGTAGACCGTCCGGTAGGCCCATAATGCCTCGGAGACCTTTTCACCCCAATCACATTTCTGGTGGCTAACGATCTTAGCCAAGAGCTTGTAGAGAGTTTTGTTGAAGGCCTCGGCTAGGCCATTGGCCTGTGGGTTGTAGACTGAAGAGGTTCTCTAGTCGATGTAGAACTTGGCCACCAATTGGTATACGGCCTTGTTCTTGAATGGCGTCCCATTGTCAGAGACTATACAGCTGGGTGTACCAAAACGGTAAATGATGTTGTGTCGGACGAACCTGGCGACGACCTTGCCGGTGACTTCCCGTAGAGGAAGGGCTTCTGCCCAACGAGAGAAGTAGTCAGTGGCAGCTAGAATGTACTTGTGGCCTTTGGAAGACGACGGGAAAGGCCCCGCGATGTCCATACCCCATTCGGTGAATGGCCAGGTAGGGGTAGTGGGACGTAGTGGATTGGGAGGCCTTCTGGGCACTGGGCTGAAGGCTTGGCACTGATGGCATGTACGAGCATACTGGACAAAGTCCGCATACATGGTAGGCCAATAAAAGCCTTTCAGTTTGATGTTGTGCTTCATTCTATCTCCGGGTTGATGGGTGCCGCATAGCCCAGAATGAACCTCGTGCATGATAGCTCGAGCCTCGATTGGGGAGACGCATCTCAAGAGAATGGACTTGTCCTTCTCGTGGATGAGTCGGTACAGGGAGTCGCCAATCAACTCATTTGGAAGAAAATAGATTCTCAAGGCAAAGGTAAGAAAGTAAAATCTGAAATATCAACCTTCGTAAGGTTGGTGATCTTAGTGATTGAAGGCTTCCAATCTCGTCTCCTGAACTAAGGTAATTCAACCTTCCTTGTCAATTCATGCAATGGCCGTCTTTATCACTTGGTGACACTCTCAAGTGACAAGGTATTGATTCTAAAAACTTGAATTGTCATTTACCAGCATGTTGTGATGAATGTGCCTAATTGGTTGAATCAAATTGAAAATCTTGAGAGATGTGTATAAAATGATTGGATATTGAACATTTCACATTTCGAATTGTATGATCACACCTGAATTTAACTACATATCTGGTATACTAAATGACATCTGTGGAAGAGTGGATTCTGTCCACTTGGAAGCATTCTCTATGCGTTGAGCTGGGTCTTCAGACTAAAATCTCCGCCTCGTACCAGATCGTGAAAATTGTGATTGGTTGAGTTATGAATGAATCCTTGAGTTGAGTCATTTAAATTGAAAATATGTTTTTGATTAAGTGATTCACACCTTTGGTCTTTGGATGATTTCTCATTTCAAAACTAGTGAATGACCTTTGAAAATCTGTTGTTGAACAATTCTGAAAATTGAGTTGCATTGCCTACTTTTGATCATTTAAACACCCCTATTTTATAAAGGTCATGTCATGAAAAATACTTGTTGATTCATTAAAAGCCTGTTTGATAAATGGATAGGGCAACTTACTCGCCGATCACATGTCAGTCACATGGGGCTATTCGCAAGCAACATCGCAAAACGGGTTTGATGGTCATGGAATTAACTGGGTAGAGTAGATATTTTCTTTCTTATTTTACCCAGTAACTCGGGATTACGTATTCAAGTTCGAATACGCCATCCCTTTCGGGTAAGTTGCACTATCCATTTATCAAATAGGCCTTAACAGAATGTGGATGATTTCATGGGAACTTGTCACACTGGCTTGAAAATCAAAGTTCTCATCTTGCTTTTGCATCATGCCTTCCATTCTCATACAGCTATAGGTTGCATGCATCAGAATCCAATGCATTAGGTGCATTTAATTCACTCAAATGAAAAACTAAAAACTCACATTTTGCACCCATGTTAAATTTTACATTGCATTAGAATTCATGCATTAGCTGAAGTTAGTTCATTCATATGGCATCAGAAGTGCTGCACCACATTGCATTTTATCTTGGCATATTACATTTCACTATCATATGATCAAAGGTTGCATTGCAATAGAACTCATGCCTTAGCAGCATTCAGTTCATTCAATTGGTATCCATTTGATTGGTATCAGTTGCATACTTGCATTGCATGTTGCATACATTCCCTCTGCATGCTTGCTTGATACTATATACTATTCACCCCCATCCTTTGTTATTTTTATGGCTGTATATATCCTTGGTAAATAATGTTGCATTTGAGTCATTGTTGGTATGCTCCATGTCATACACTCTGAGGGAGTTCAGACTTAATAAGTGCATCTATTTAGGGGGAGTAGCACTGTCATGTGTTCATGATACTTTCGGTATACATGTTGAATCAAATTCACACACCTCTAGCACATAATGTGAAAATGAGTGTTAACCATAAGGATATAGGATTTTCCCTTCAACGCTCTAGAGACATTATTCTTACTGCATGTATGTTAAAGAGGCAGTTAAGGAAAAAGCTGCCTACCTATCCTTGTTGAAATATTTGAAGTGAAAATGAACAGAGCAATGATTAGTTCACTGAGTAAATTGGATGCACGTTACCTAAGACGTGATGTGATTCACTTCAGAAAAGTGTTTCACTAAAGTACCTCTATTCCGAATGAAATGAAATGATTAAATATTCTGAGTAACCGGGGATTCCGACATGAGCTCTATGCGTCTACTCGTGTAAAAAGGAACTATTTAAACCTGATCATTCTTAAAAAAATTCTGAGTGTTTTAAGCACTCAATGAAAAATATGTCGTGAACACTCATTGAGATAGAGCGTAGCTTCAATACACTATTCTCATAAGTTGAACTGCAAAATGCAGTCCGTGTAATCTCTCATTGTGTTGATTTGAAAATCTGAATATCCATATGACTATAGTCACTTTTCATGTTATTCACTTACACACTTGGCAATTTGATCTAACATGTATTCAGAAAATTGACTCTTCCAAAGTACTTGCACTACCTCCTATGTGTTATACATGCACATTCCAGTTATCATGACTCTTATATTTTTCTCTTCTACCCATCCCCTCTTAAATAAGTACGGGAGAGCTTTGTTGCATGTATATATAGATATTTGTCTGTTTGCTTGGTTATGCATCTTACATGTCATCACATGCATATGTTGCATCTCATGCATTTCAAACCACAAATTAAAAATTAAAAATCTGAAAATAATGAAAATCCTAAAATTGAATGGACTCCACATGCTGCACACTTGTTAAATAAACTTTGGATTTTGATTGACCAAGGGGAGCAAAGCGTGAAATCCGCTCTACTCATCCTAGCACGTCCAAGTAATCAACAATTGGTATCCTCTCATGCCAACCATTGGTATCACAAAACAAATAAAAACCTGTAAACATGAAAATCAACAAAAACATAATTTGGTGCTTCCCAAACTTTCCATGAACCTACTTGTTTATAATTTGCTCATACTTCATCAGAATTTCAAACGTGGATCATTGTTCCTTGCTCATTCCTCATGCTGCTATTTGGACCTCAGTGGTCTCTTCCCTTCATCCTGATAATGTTCATGTGGGAGAAAGATTGGCGTTAACCCACCTATTGATAATGTCAAAGGGGGAGCAAGCCTTGCTCTTGCTTCGTTGGTTTCTTTCCGTTTGATAAGGGAGAAAGCTCTGCCTTATCCCTCTTTTTGATAATGTCAAAGGGGGAGAAAAAGATGATTCATGGTTGCCTTTGTGATGATTCATGATTGCCTTTGTCAGGAGAAAAAGATTCATGATTACCTGTGTTAGGGGGAGAAGAACATGTTGTATCTTCATTTAGTTTGTCATCATCAATCACTAAGTTTGTCCTCATTCATCACTAAGTTTGTCATCATCAAAAAGGGGGAGATTGTTGAGCTATGATTTTGATGATAACTAAACTTAGTGTGTAATGCTATGATTTTGATGCTAACTACACTTCATGTGTAGAAACCAGGGTCAGGACACCATCTGCAACCACGGCGTGCAAGATAGAACCATCGTCCCCAAGCTTTTTCAACCTAACGGCCTATCCAATGATTAAACGCGTGCGCCTAGATCATTATCATTTTTGTTTGAGGAGAACATCGGATCCTGGAGCATATGAATGACCAGCCGGTTCTCGAGATAATATAACGTAATTAACATATAGCAATGCATTTTTAAGGGATAAGGAACGAGATACAATACCTGACTTACCTGAGCGGGTGAGCGGATGATTTCATTGATGGTGTTCATAATTTGGCTTGTTGAAAAGGGGGTTAGCCATAAATAATAACAATAATCCAAGGCATAATCTCTCAACAAAATGAAACACAAGCCAACCATTTAATGGACTTAGATAGGTGTGCCATATTGAATAACAGACTGGATGGAATCCGTTAAAGTCCACTGATTCAAAATTTTTAACAATTGATGACCCAGTTACATGGCGGACTAGGTACCATGCGTTATGCCCATTATAACGGATGCTCGACAGACCGTTAAAGTTCCTGGGTTGCTAAAAAAATAAACGGGCCCTAACTTTCCCTCATTTGTTCAAAACACACCGCACTCACCCAAAACCCTCTCTCAACTTCCTCCCTCCGGTGACAAGCTCCGGTGAGACTCCCTCCGGCCACAATGATGTGTGAGAAGGGGAAGAAGAGAAAGGTGATCTGGAAGACGAAGGCAAGGGTAGAATAGGAAATGGCTTCCCCACCGACGAGCCCATCGGCGGAAGAGGAGACGGTGGCGGCGGTGACCCAACTGACAGAAGAAGAGGCTCCCACGGCCCAAGAAGAAGTAGAGGAAGTAGAGGGAGGAGCTAGAGAGGCCATTGGTGTTGAAGAAGAAGCCATTGCTTTGGAGAAGAAGAAACGAGGGCAAGACCCGGAGGTAGGTCATTTTTGCCCCCGCAGAGGATAAGGCAGCACGTGATCCCAGGCTGAGCAGCCTCTGCCATGGTGACACGTGAAGCTTCTGGCTGGATGGACAACCAAAACATGAACATGAACGAATATGAACGAGTAATATAACACAACAGAGATGAACATAACAGAAAATGAATAAGACAAAAACATAGCAACATAACAAACACCACAAGAACAAATGACAAGTATGCATGTGACTGAAGACACGGTGGGACAAGACAACACCACAACACGATGGGACAGTGTGGACGTGTAAAATTGCACATTCGCGTGTCCCGACCAGTCCAGCATCGACAAACAACTTCAACCGAAGAAATTGTGGAAAGGACAGGCCATCCGGACTCTCCGAACGAACAACACACTATCGTGAAGCCACCTTCGGAGTCACGACAGCGAAGAGAAATCAACCCCCAGGGAGCCTACAATCCATAGGCCCCGAAGAAAAATTAAATTAACCACAACTTGTGCACGAAACGAGCTCAAGGCTGGTCTTCAATGGCATGCCCCAGCGCCTGTCAACGGCACGCCCAGCACCTGTTCAATGGCACGCCCAGCGCCTGTTCAGCGGCACGCCCTAGCGCATGTTCGCCGGCACACCCTGGGAGTGGCCTTCACTGGTACACCCCCAGCGGCCTTCGCCGGTGCGCCCTCGAGTGACCTTCCCCGGCACACTTGCGAAGCTTCCCACGGTACACTGTGAAGTGCCCTTCAATGGCACGCTTCTTCCACCGTTCGCCGGCACGCCCATGCGTCCCTTTCACTGGCACACCCTAAATGCCTCTCAACGGCATGGTCTACCTCTTAAGCGGCATGCTCTCCCCATGACCCGTTTGGCAGGGAGGATCTCACGCCACTCCCCTACGGATTCTTGGCGCACAGTGGGACGGCTGACGTGGCAGGACGAGAGTGAAGCACGCAAGCTACTCCTCTATCAATGGGGACGAGGGGAAGTCAAATCTCCATCAATGAGCCCTGTTTCCCGCCTCCATAGGCCTGCCCACGTCGTCGTGCAGTTGTGGTATAAAAACCCCTTCTTCTTTGACAAAAAAAAGGGGTGAAGAGAGAGCAATACACACAGAAGACGATGCACATCTTTATTCATTTTAATGCTCAAAGATGATGAATGTGATGCAACTTATAGTATAAAATATAGCCCGTATCAGAAACCCGCAAGATGGGCCGACCTAGAAGGGCCAGGTTTGATGTTCGGCGGCGACGGGAGCGTCATCTTTAGTGGTGCATCAACCTTATTTAAGTAACATCACATCAACATCAGCCCCTGTAGCTCCGGTGGCAAGGCCAGGGTGGGAGGCGGGTCACCACACGAAGAGTTGGCCCTTGGAGCGGGCTCATGTATGGTTGGGTCCAGAGCCTAGGATGGTGCATCCTGGCGATTGTTGTCCCCTTCTAGGGTGAGAGATCCATCTTCGGGTATTGCCATGGGAGTGAGAGGGGTTTCCCTATCCAGGCATGGATGTTGCGCCGCAGGAGAAGTCTACTGAGGTGCTCCACCAAGGGTTCGGGATCTTGCATAATCTACATGAGTGCCATTTGGATCTAATTTTTCTAGTGAAGATGGGTCTATTCGATGCTCTAGTCCAACAAGGAAGAGGGTCAAGTCGTCTGATCCAGGCATGGTGGGGGTGCGATTGATCGAAAGATCCTACATGCATTAGGGTTAGGGTTTTCCACAGTCACCCCCATCACAGATGTAAGCAGCAGTGCAAAGGAGTTCCACGGTGGCGGCATTGTACCAGGCTATAATAGGACCTGTTGCAACTAGGGCAAGGAACGAGCAAGCACCAAGGAGTCCTCAGATGGCCCAAGGATGTCCACATCCACATGTAGAATTGTGAAAACATTTGAGGTCAGCACTGTGGCGGTGACATTAGACTTGGGAATGCCACACGTTGGAGGTTGGCCACCTTGGGCTTGAGAGATAGAGGATGGCAGATGGTTCTTAGAGGGAGGCAGATTCTGAGGGAGATATTCTGCAAGTACAGTGGGGGGCAATAGAGGGAGGCGAGCATTGCCAGTTCTAGGAATGACAATAGGAGTGGCAACATGACCCAAGAGATGGCATCCTATGTGGTAATCCAGGATAGATCGACTCCCACATCGAAGATATGCGCCGAGTTTTCTCTAACACTCCTCGACTTTGTGTCCAGACTTCTCACAATATTTGCATAGTTCCTTTGATGTTGTGGGGATAGGAACAATTTACTTGTCAAATGTTCTTAGCTTCTTATCCCCTTGAAAGTTACATCCGCCTTTTTTGAAAATACACCCATCTTTGTTGAAGTTACGACCATCGTTGGGCCTTTTCTTCCCGAAGGAAGGCTTGAAACTGCCAGACCTAGTAACTTGCTCTCTCTTGGCTTCTCTTCCTCAGATGCGATCCGATAACTCTGTTGCATCTTCTAGGAGTTGGGCTCTTCTTACTGCATCAGAATATATTTGCATATCCATCGAGGCAAGTTGAGTTATATACTGTGGCTTTAAGCCGTTTAAGAACCTCCTTGCCTTCATCTTCTCAGTACCCACGATATGTGGCACGTACCGAGACCATCTTGAGAATTGGGTTTCAATTCCGCCACCGATAAACCCCTTTGCTTCAAGGCGACAAATTCGACGGCCTTCCTTTCTTGCACCTGGTCGGAGAAATATTTACTATTGAAGTGCTCCACGAACTCTTCCTATAGTATTTGGTCGTACGGTAAAGTCGCTTCTACCGACTCCCACCATGCACGTGCATCCCTTTCCAGTTGAAAGGTGGCGAGTAGGACATTCTCCTCGTCAGCGCATTACATGACTCAGAATATCCTCTCGATTTTCTTGACCCAATGTTTAGCCTCATCCGGATCCGTAGATCCAGCGAACTTGGGAGGGTTCATGCTCCATAAATTCCTATGTAGATCTCTGGCTCCTCGGTTTGCTCCTCCCTGAGCAACCTATTGGAGGGCTTGAGTTAAACCTTGTAACGTCCTTTGCATCTCGCGCCATTGAGCCCTCTCGACGGCCATTTGCGAGAATTAGCATGTAACCATAATTATATGGTTTAAATATTTTATTTATCTATTTATTTCTTGATGAATCATTCTTTTTAAACTTAGCCCATGGCTCTACCCAATCGCAAGGGGGTTGAACAAGGGGAGGGGAAGTCAATCTTACATCCAAACACTACCTCCCATATGGAGGGACTATAAGTCGGCTAGGCGGGGAGGGGAAAGTTGAACTATGAACTAATTGGAAGGGGGTTGCCGGTTCTATCTGCTCTCTGGAACAGAGGATAGACAGTCGATGTCAGCGCTGCTGCAGCCTCTCCCAAACTCCGTTGTCGACGAAACCAGTGGCAAAACCTCCTGGGTTGGCCCAGGAGGACACCCATTTTTTGGGGGAATTTCTAGTTGGCGGTGATGGTCGGGGCAGAGTCGTGAATAGGGCCTCTGCTTTCTGGTTCTGACAGCTTCTGCACCACAGCAGCAGGAAGACGAGGCTACCACAGACGCTCCCGAGCTCGGATTCAGGCGTGGCTAGAGTCGCTGGATTCATGATCGAACCCTCTTCGAAAGGAGACCCACGGGGATGTCAGAGGAGGTCAGACTAGGTGGCATGGACCCGAACAATGGTCGGGTGTCAGGTCAGTTCCAGGGGGAATAGACCAGTGCACCCGGGGGAGGAAAATGAGAACTCACAGTTCCGGATGCCGAACGGGGTGCCGCTTCTTGGTGCAGGAAGTAGACTCGTCGTAGAAGCTCTCAGTCAAGGTCCGCTTACAGAACTTTAGGAGTTTGGCTGTGGGAGCCTCTGTAACTTGCCTCTGGATGACTATCAGGAAGAAGTAGCACAATCCGGCGATGATGGCTCCTCCGGGCAGCCACGAACTCGGACAGGGGGGAGACCATCGCCGTTGCGAAGAGTACATGGAGACACTTTCGACGGTACCACTTGTGCATCCAGGGACTCTGGGATGTCGTCGTGGCCGGCTCTGCAACTCGCTGGCTCTCTGCAGGTGCTCAGTTGTGAGTAGGTTCGCCAGTGCAGCTTCGAGTGAGCATGAAATGGCGATGGTGGGCTATTGGGGGAGGAAGAGGGAGGAAGGGGAATGGTGGAATTGTGGATGGGGATGAAAGGAAGGCAGAGGAGGAGAGCTTGGCCGGAGGTAGACAAGTATAAGGATCACTCCTCGTACAACACCGACTCATGGTGACGTAAGCCGAAGATGCCACATCCCGGGACCCCCCACGGCACCCCACACATGGTCCCCACATCATGCCTAGCATTAGTCAGACCATGGGTCAGCATGTGGATTGAGGTCTGTTCACCCAGGACTCGAATCAGCACGGAAGAAACCGCCGACTAGGTCTCAAACGATGAACGGCCTCTCATTGGCCGCTCAAGGATGCACGGCTAGGCACGGGTCACTCCAGGGTATGAACGGTCAAAACAGACCGTTCTACCCTGAGAAGAACGGGCAGCACCACGGTTGGTCCCAAGTCATTCAAAAGATGAATGGCTAACCCGTAGCTGCGCAAGGGAGAAGGACTGTCCAACCAGGTCATTCATCAACCCAACGACAAGAAACTCGAATGGCTAAAATGTGGCCGCTCATGGGGACACACGACTATCCCCTAGCCACTATCCCCGAACACTGTGCAACGGTAACAAATAACCATTAGAAACTCACGGGATGCACAGTTGGTCTCGGGCCGCTCATGAGGATGAGCGATCACACGACTGGCCGCACTAGCCCGCCGAAGGGCGGTCAGGCCAGGGCTACACAAAGAGGAACGGCTGACTCTCAGCCACACCAAGGGGATGGATGGTCCAACACGGTCGTACCTCCTTCAACGGCAAAACACATATGCGACTGGACCCTAGCGGCACAGGGGAAGGGTGGCTAGGACCTCACCGCACAAGGCATGTGCGGACCAACCCTAGCCACACCACCTGCCAATGGCACCAGGTGATGTACGACCAGCCCCTGACTACACAAAGGGTCATGCGGCCAGACCCTGGCCGCACACCCCAGTGCACTGTGCAACGGTAAAAAACTCAAGGGATGGATGGTTGACATGGGGCCGAACATAGGGGACGTGTGGTCCCATGACTGGCCGCACTAGTCCACAGCGCTCTGAGCCAAAGTGCGGTCCCCTCTGGGCCGGACATGGGGATGTGTGTGCAGGGGAATAAAGAGGAGGAGAAAAGAAAAGAAGAGAAGAGAAAACGAGAAGAAGAAGAGAAGAAAAGGAAACCCTTGAAGTGCCTCTAACGACACACCTTCAAGTGCCCCAGCTGCACACCCGTGGTGCCCTTCCTGGCCGGCACACCCCCTTCAACAGCACGCTGTTGCAAGCCCCCAGCGGCACACCCAGCCCGCGCTTCAGCGGCACACCGTGGCCGGCCTAGCCCGACACACCCCCTTGGGTGCCCTCAGCGACACACCCCGTGAAGCCTCCAGCGGCACGCTCCTTTGCCGGCATGCCCTGCTGGGCGCCTTCGCCGGTACACCCTCCAAGAGCCCCTTCGCCGGCACACCCGAGGTAGCCTCTCAGCGGTACGCTCTCAGGGCCCCTCAGCAGCACGATTGGGCAGCTCTCCAGCAGTACGCCCGCTGTGTCTTCCAATGGCACAGCTGTCCGCCCACTCAGCGGCACACCCTAGTTCTTTCTGGCCCGGTGCATCCAACAGAACGAGCATGATGCCCATCCCCTATGGATCTTTGGCGCACAGCAAACTGGCTGAGGTGTCGACCAAAGACGAAGCCACGTAGGCTACCTTCTGCCACCCAGGACAGGGGAGTCAAATCCCCATCAATGCCAGCCCGTTCCCGCCTTCGAACACCTCCACCACTGGGGGGTATAAGAAGCCCTTCTTCTCCGGCAAAACCAGACACGAAGCACTCCATAAAGAGGGAGCACACGCATAGACAGAGGAAGAAGAATAAGAGAAGAAGAGGAAGAGAAGAAGAGAGAGGGGGCATGCCACTCCGACCACCGCCGCCCATGCGAAGGGAAGAAGAAAAGAGAGGAGAGAGAAGAGAAAAGGGGGGGGAGCTCATGCCCCATCCCTCCCCCCACTGTATCCCATTCCCTCTCCTCATCCCTTCTTCTCCCTCTCCCCCATATATTTTGTAACGCTCGTGGCCGGCCACGGTCACAATTTCTATGAATGCAAACTCCCCTCTCTTTGGGTTTCTTGCTATTGTGGTCCGTTATGTGCCCTTGGTCTATAGTTATGCGTTTCTGTGTCTGTTGGGTATAACGCACCTGCCCTTGTGCATTATACTAGTATGACGTGCCTGTTGAGGTCCATTATACTTCGTGTTGGTCAGTTGGGCATAACGCACATGTCCTGGTGCATTATGTTGATATAACGCCCCTATGTAGGCACGTTATATCATCTGTGCGTGATTTTAGGTCAGGTTGGCATAACACCCCTCCGGTGGTGCGTTATGTGGGTATAACACCCTTATGCTGGTGCGTTATACTTCCGTTTGCCATCGTGGCCATTTGCTTGTGGGTGCTGTGTGTCTGTCTGTCTTAGGTCCTTGTTTAGGGCGGTGTTTGTCTATCGGTGGTTGTCTGGATAGGTCAGTTTAGGTGACTGGTTGTGATCTTTTCCTAGACTACGACAGTACCCTAACGACTCAATCTAGAAGCTACCGTTGTCATTGTCTCTGGTTGCGTAGCAGTTGTGTCTCGACTGTTGGGCTTCCCCTAGCGGTTGACTGACAGGTTGCTCTGCCCAGAGTGTTGTGATCCTCCGCCGCTCTTGTTCTGGTCGTTTCTGGTTGCTTGTGCTGCGATGGCGGTGGATGCGTTAATGCATTAGTGTTTGGGTCTGTCGGTGTCGTGTCTGGTTCCCGTCAACCCGGGTTCACCTAATGGTTGACAAGAAGCCTTGTCGTGTCTCGGTGGCCTTGTCCAATTTGAGACATTAGTTCTGGATGCTTCGAGGTACCATTTCACCTTGGTTTGTGTATCCAGGTGTGCTGAGGGTTCTCAGTGTCCCCTCAGGCCTCCGTGTTTTGGTTCTCGCGAAGTGTTGTTTTCCCTGGCTTAGGATTAGAATAATTGGTGACTTTGTTCCACTGTGTGCGACGATGCCGACTCAGAGTCGTAGGACTCAGGGACCGTTGTAGTTGTAAGTCTAGTTTACCTTGCCCGATATGGTCGGTAGTTTCTTGTACTGCCGTGGTGCGCATAGTATAGCTCGTCTGTACTCCTCCGCATTTGGATCCATTCACCCCCCTTTGGATCCATCCTCTGATATAGTAGTTCACGTTCCCCAGGCCATCCAACACTGTCCTCTTCTCATTTTACACCATCCCTTTTGTTTTGACATCCCGTAGGGGTTAAAAACCCAACCCCCAGGTATCCCCCATTCCATTTGTGATGTTGATCATTCATTTCACTTTATAGATATTGCACGTTCTAGAGCTAATTTGGGTTTTGTTGTCTTGTTTTCTGGGTTGTTTTGCAGGTCAATAGAAGCTTAGCATGAGGCCCATCCCCCCTGACCGGCCGAAAGGGGTGGAGGATCGACTTTTACAACAGGAGTCTGGCGGCTTCATGCGGTTCACCGTCGTCCGTTTGAAAGGGTACGCGGTCCTATTCCAGACTGTTCATATTCCTACCGCGGCCATCTTCGAACTGTTCTCGTGCCAGCCAGGCCTTTATCCCGCTATATTCCCAGCACTGTAAGCGGCCCATCGAGTGTTCATGTATCATCTCTGGCGGTCCCTACTCGACCGTGTTTACCCTAGCAGCGCTGCACCTTGGCGAGTGCTTCATCTGTCTCCCTTTCTAAGGTACGTGGTGCTATTCTTTGTGCATTTTGTATCTTGGTGACGATCACGATCCATTTACACTCTTTTCCCCTTGGCACGTTATTATTTCAATATCTTGGTTCTAAAAGGAGGGAAAAGAAGGTAGAATAGAAAGACGAGAGAAATATACACCAACAGATTTTCTGGCGATCACGGTGGGACACCTAGTGCCCAGCGTGCCTCTGGTTTCGTTGACCTTGTTGGACCCCCTAGTTGATTTTGATAGATTAGTTTTAATTATGACAAATCAAGTATGTGTGTCTTTCAAGACCTCTGAGAAATGATGATATGTCTCGTTGATTTTGGTGTGTATCTACATTGTATAGATTTTATACTTTGAGATAGAAGAATGCATTGAGTGACTCTTTTTGATATGGATTGATCTAATGATTTCAACATATGTGTTGTGCAGGCTAGATGTGTCATTTTTCTTGGCTTAGGATTAGATTGATTGGCGGCTTGTTCCACTACGTGCGACGATCTTGACTCGGAGTCATAGGACTCAGGGACCGTTGTAGTTGTAGGTCGAGCTGCCTTGTCCTGAGTCTGTTGGTAGTCTTTCGTGCTACTTTTGATACTTCGAAGTACGTGTTACTGGGCACTTTTGCCTGTATGTACTTCGGCACTTGGTTTTGGAGTCCGTGTCTTGTGAGCCTTCACTAGTCATAGCCTTATGGCACGCTTCGGCGTGACGGCTTTTACAACGGGGCACTTTCGATTCACAGTTTTTAAGCTAGTCTCCGTCGGCTCCTGCAGTTACCGTTACATCCACGGGGGGAGAAAACTAGCTAGAGGCCCGACTTAGGCAAAAGACAGTGTGTGCACACGTGGTCAGGGCTTTAGACTGATGCTGATGGGCATTCCCCTGTCTAGTCACTCGTGACTTGGTTACTGTTCTGGTTCTGACATTGTCTTAGTCTCTACCTGTCTGTAGGTATCGTAGACGAGATGCTAGTAGGCGCAGCATATGACGTTAGTGGACGCAGCTGGCTATTCTTCTAGTGTGGGGCACTCCAGTCATGTGACGTGTGACTCTTTGCGATACCCTTCGCGATTCGCTTCACATTCCTCGTGCATCGTGACCTTCTGGGTTAGCCCTTTTTGTGGCTGTACTCGGGGTTAGTGTCTGCCGCTTGCATGACATTATAGTTGTGCATGTGGTAGTGTGCACAACGTCCTTGCCGTGTCATCCATCGTCTATGTCGGTCGTCTGTCTAGGTTTTCCTAGGCTTTCTTGTTGTCCTTGCAGGTCTTCTTTTGGAGCCTGGCGTCGTGTTGACAGTTCGGTAAGCTTCTGACTTCTTTAGTTCAGAGTTCACCCTTCTGTCTTTGATTGCAGTAATGTTTGTCTTGTAGGTTCCTTGCGTTGGCAGTTCGGCAACTCCTGACTCTGTCAGCTCCGAGTCGCTCTCCTGCCCTTGCTTGGAGTAGTTTGGGGTACCGAGCCTATAAATGGGAGGGTGCGAAACCTACACTCCCACCTCTATCCTCTATCCAGGTGAGACGCCTAGCCCCTCTGCGTCCCCTCCTTCCAAGCGTCGCCCCCTCATCTCCATATTCTCTCCCGGTTGCTCTGTTCTGTCCGTCCAGAAAATGACACCAAGTTATGGTGACGTTGAAGGCCTGTCCGGTGTGAATCTGGACCTGGTAAATTTTTCAAGGCTGAAGCTTCAGGTCACGACTATTCCAGCATTGGTTTCACGTCGATCGGAGTTCTGAGTCACAGGCAACAATTCTTCCCGTGAAGTCGCGCACTGTTGCCTGTATGCGCGAGACAGATCACCTCCTTCTGATTGTGAAATTCCTCCAGGCCACCTCTCAATGCCCTTGGGCCTGAGGCTTAGGTGTATTATCCAACTTTTTGTCTACTTTGTGACGCCACTAGTCTTGCATCATTCCAACCTCAAGACTGCCTGTTGTGCTCATTCTCGTAGGACTGCATCATCTGCCTGCGGTCTCGCGATCCGAGGATGATCATACTTCGAGATCGGGTGAGATATTTGGAGGGGAGGTACTTCGTCCAGTCTTCTTCACAATGAGGGCTTGCCCACCCCAATCCGAGATCGGGGCTAATCGTGACGTTGTAACGATGAAACGGTGACGATGGTGTTGATCAGTGATCGCCAAGAGAGGTAACGACGAGGAATGGCCCCTTAGATGTGGACGACGGGATCGCCCACGGAAACGGGTGGATGATTATTATGGGTGTTTAGGGAGAGCATGGGGAGAGAAGAAAAGAGTGACCCAGATGCGGATGAACTAAATCACCACGGGGGGTTAGTTTTGGTTTAGGAGAGAGGGGGAAGAGAAGAAGAGAATGTTATTAGTGGAGAGAAAAGGGGAGATGACCTTTACCAGGATCCAGCGAGAAACATACGAGATGAAAAAAAATACACGAAATTTGAACAGTTATAATATGAAACCTCCGCGAGGAACTTGTTCCATTCACGGGATTTATAGAGTTAGTGTTAGAGTTAGAAGTTAGATTGCTGAAACTAAACAGCCATAGCGGGAAGTGACTCGCCGCGGCCTCGTGGGGAGGGGAAAGTACTGAAATTAAGTTAGGGCAAGGGAACCGCCGCGGGGAATGATCCTCCGCGTGGGTGAGGATTAGAACCACTCTGGGAACTTGTTCCCTGCGTAGTCTGTTAGTGAAAATTAAATTGGGGAAGGGAATGTACAGAAATTAAAGACGGACGCCACGGGGAGTGATCCTCCGCGCAGGTGAGGATTGGAACCACTGCGGGAACTTGTTCCCTGCGTGGTCTATTAACAGGAATTAAATGGGGGGAAGGGAATGTAAGATGACCGCCACGGGGAGTGATCCTCCACGCAGGTGAGGATTAGAACCACTACGGGAACTTGTTCCCTGCGTGGTCTGTTAGGTTAGCATTAGGGTACAAGTTAAAGATAATACAGATGAAAAAAGGGGGGTGATCGCTAGGGGCTGAAGGCCCCACAATGGAGAAGTTGATCGCGTTCGTCTTAGGAACGGAAGCAGTGTGGGTCCTCTCTTCCTCTTCCTTCGGCCGACCGAAGGGGAGGGCTTTCCTCTGACGGTTACCCTGGCAAAAGAGAATAAAACAATGAATCAGAACGATGACAGTGCAGCATCAGTCCCTTATGATAACAATGATAAATTCATGGGCAAAACACACCTGGTTGGTGTTGTTTTAAACCCCTTTTGAGAATGCAAAGGGATGGACAGATAATATGATGAATGAACGTTCGTACACAGGTAGCACTTAGAAGACGACTACGGACATAGATGAATGATGCATGCACATAATGCAACCAACGGAACAAAAACAGAACAAGACAAAGGGAACGATGAAGCTTATTGAGAGGCCATTGATGGGCTTGAAGGAGAGCTTCTCCAGGGTGATGACGACACAAGCAAACAGCGTGCCGGAACGACCTTCCTTCGTACGTGCTCGGATGCCCGGGGACTCGGCAGGCTCTTCCCGGTGTCGATGCTGCCGTGAGAGAGAGAGAGAGAGAGAGAGAGAGAGAGAGAGAGAGAGAGAGAGAGCTGTTGCAAACAGTGACATGATAATGGATGCTGACCAGAAAAATAATGGATGCGCTGCTGGCAATGGTAGAAGTAGAAAGAGGCAGCCTCCACACTGAGGGTCGGGAGAGCTGCTGCGTACTGAAGGAACAATATCCTGCTATTATTGCTCCTGTCTACGTCTCAGAAGACAAATTTCGCACCAGTTCCTCTCTAGGAGGCATGGATTTGGGAGGGGCTTTGTGTCTGTGATTAGCTTGTGCCAACTTCACTGCATCCTTGTCTGCGCTGTACGTTCGTCTATGTGTGTGTGTGTGTGAGAGAGAGAGAGAGAGAGAGTTAATTCTTCCACAATCATCTAAACCACTTTCCTGCTTTCGATTACCCACACACTCAGTAGCGTTGTTCGAGCCACTTGCCCATCCCAGCAAACTCGAATGCTACACGTAATCCTCTCTTCCTTTTTCTTCCTACTCTTCATGGTGCAGGCACACATCCCTTAATAATCTCCACCATCTCATCCGTCTCCATCTTGAGACTGTTTGTAAGTACACGTACCCACAACGACTCCCTGATGCCGTGGGTGATTGGACGAAAGCATGACGGCTAGAACGTTCCTCGGGACTCTAGCAGGTCGATCTGGCCTCTTTCGTATGTTGGTTATCGGGGAACCCTCGCGTCTCTTGCACCCTCGGCGTCAACAGACGCTTTGATGGGGGCACCGGACGATGTCGGCATACCTGACACAGAGCGCACCACGTTGAATAAACTGCCAAGAGAACAAAGCAAAAAGGGCGCCCGCACTAAGCAGACACGATTCTTCATGTGAACATCAAACAAAACACTGCTTCAGCAAGGATGGCGTACTGCCGTCTCGCAGGAGGAGGAGAGGGTCATTCACTCGTGGCACGCAACGGCCGGCCTCAACTTTTTCTTTCTTAATATTAATAGGGGGATAGCTAGGCCATGCATATGTCTTCACCACAGCTGCATAGGCATAACAGGCGTCAACAAAAAAAAATAAAATCATACCGACAAAAAGGAGAATTCCTTCCAGTAAGCAAATCAACAGAGTCGTTGAATGATACTTAAAAAAGTTAATATTCAGCCAGTCTGGAAAGCATACTTCTTCATATGGCTCCCCGTCTATGGGTAAGCCGCTTAGCTGTGCCAAGCTCCAGAGATCCAATGAAGTCTCCCCCTTAGCAGTGTAAAAAGTGTTGTACTCGGCGCAGAAGACTTCGATCATCCCGCAGCATAGTCCTCGGGAAATCGGATATCGATACCAGGACGTATAAACATTGTGGTACACCCCCGGCGTACTGTTGCAGCACATAGTCTGTGAACTCAACTGCTCCTGGTCAGAAGGCATGGGCGTCGGTGGCTTTAAGCTCTCCAAACCAACCCACAGAGATCTGGTGCTTGAACCGAACCGCCAGACAATCCAGCAAGAAGGGTTCGTCCCGATATCCCCATTTCAGCGGGGCAAGGAACAGACCATAACTCGGCTTCTCTCGGTCGACGTGCCCCCTGGTCTCATTCCATCGAGCTGGCATAAATTGTGGAGCTCTTGTCAGAAGCCCAGCATCTAGGGACAACTCCTGCACGCCCAAGATAGCATCCCACTTCCTTGGTTCCCCAGGAAAATAAATCGGCGACATCCGGATGACCGAGTCGTTCAAACTATCTCGGTCTGCCAGCAATGCCCCTTCAGCGCGTCGAGCCAAAATGACATCGCATTTCCCAAACAAGTTGAAGCGCCTGATGAAGTCTGTTAGATGTTTGTCCTTTGGGTGGTCTGGTCGAACTCCGTCTCCCCGCTCATACTTGAAGTGGTCCCCAGGGAGGATCATCAGTCAGCTGGTGTCAACTGTGTCAGTCTCTGAGTCAGATGACTCTGCAACCATGGCCACTTTCTTGAACCCTCGGTTCAAAGAATGAATATTCTCCCACGTCACAGCGACACGAGACGCAGATGAGGAAGAGCCGGATGCCATTTTATCTGCAAAAATAGCACCCGAAAGAGAATAAACAAGTTAGAGATCAGTTGGTTAGAACAGGATTTCTGACAAAATTTCGGCAGAGTCTCCCCAGCCTGGGAGTTTGCCAAAAGAAGAAGCGGAATCGAGGGCGTGGGATGAAGGGTCTCTCTCACAACTCACCCCGTGATGGCACTCAATTTGATGACAATTCATGACTGGGCACTCACCTCACTACCGGTAGACAACTTAGAAGCAATACTAATCCAAGCAAGGTTAAACCAGCAAGGAGAGGGGCCAGAAGATCACCTGACCAGCGTGAAGATGCCGATCCTGGCCAGAGACGAGGGCTGGCGAGGAAGCGTGGGCTTACCCGCAGGCCGCGCCGATGAAGCTTCAACCTGGAATCTTAATTAACATGCACTACTCCCTTGCAAGGGGGTTGGACTAGGGGTAGGGATTTGTTTTACAACCAAAATGTACCTCCACACAGGGAGGGGTGGTCAGTCGGCCAGGCGGGATGGGGAAAAACTATGCTAGAAGCCGAAGTGGATGAAGACCGTCGGTTCTGCTAGCCCTCTGGAGCAACGAGATAGGCAGTCAATGTCGGCTCTACTACGGGATCTCCCAAACTCTTTTGTTGATGAAACCAATGCCAAAACCTCCTGGGTTGGCCCAGGAGGACGTCAAAAATATTAGAGAATTTCTTGATGACGACGACGGCTGGGGCAGGGTCGTGAATAGCACTACTAGCTTCTGAGTCTAATAGCTTCTGAATCGTTGCTTCTGGAAGGTCAGGTCTCCACGAATGCTCCCGGTGTCTGAATGATGCGGGACTAGAACCGCTGTGTCTGTGGATGAGTCTTCTTCGAGTAGGGATCAACGGCAGATGTCAGGGATGACAAACTACGCGGAGGGTGAGCTAGAAGGGGAGGGGTTGAATAGATCACCCCAAATTCGATCTAACCAAAAACCAGAATAAGACCTCACAGGTAATTGGTCCCAACACTCGAGAATGGAAGAAATATCAGAGGCGAGTTTGATTGAGCGTTAGACGTGCAAGCAATTGAACAGCAGATGGAAGATGCAAACCATAAGAGACAGGTAGTTTTTAGGTGGTTCGATTGCTACCCGCAATCTACATCCACCCCTTACTCCTCAGAGTAAGGCTTGTAGGTTTACCTTGGTTGCCTTCACTTGGGATGTACCTTCGTAGATCAGTTCCAATTCATCCCACATTTTCTTAGCAGTCTTGCATGCTGAGATCCGAGCATATTCGTCCGGGTGAACTGCACACTGGATGATATTCGGGGCCGTCCAATTAAGAGCTGATAGCTTGCTGTGATCTTCTATCCACGCCTCTTCGTTAGGTGGTAGTTCATAAGGCCCTGTGGTGATCACCCTCTAGAGTCTGTGACTCTGAGCTCTGATAAAGACCTCCATCCCATTTTATTAGAAAAAATAATTGTTACCATCAAAGAATGGAGGACGGCTGATGGACTATCCCTCAGCGATAAAACTGTGATGACCATTAGGTCCAGAGTTACCCTGGCAGTTGGACCACATACTGGGCAACTAGCTCTGATACCAATTGATAACACACTCAGACGGTAAGATAGAAGGGGGGGATGAATAGATCACCTCCAATTCGATTAATTCAAACACCTAACATAGAAAATTCAAACGCAGTAGAAAAGTCTTCCAATCTCGGTGACGATGGAAACTGCTGAACTGAATTTTATCTAGAGAGAGATGAGATGACGCATAATAACAACCAGCTGAGATGCAAACACAGGACAGTCAAACAATCACACAGTGGGAGAGAGAGTTTTAAGGTGGTTCGATTGCGTCTGAAATCTACGTCCACCCCTCACTCTAACAGAGTGAGGCTTCCTTGCACTTAGGCAAACACAAATCGCAGACTCAGTCTGCAAACACCCACTGTCTAACAGCTTGCCCCGAGGAACACCTTCCTCAAACTTCTAAAGAACAGAAGCACCAACTGGAGGACCAACCTCCCTTCCTTCGCAACCTGCAAAGGGAACCCCGTAAGCTGCTCCCAGCCACTTACAAACCAGAGGATCATTCCTCTCTTCCTCCAGGCACAATGGAGGGAAATTGGAGAACCTCTCCCTTCCTCTAAGAGACCTCAGAGGGTAACAAGACACAGTAAGATGAACTCGAAAAAGCTAGATGGAAGGTAACTATGCTAACTAACCCGTCAATGGAGAAGAGGTCCTCCTCCTCCTCTTCTGAGAGCTAGCCATTGCTCTTGCTCTTAATCAAAGGGTAGGGACTGATTCCCTTGAAGTAGAGAGTAGCGTCAGCCAAATGACACTCGATTGGAGTGAATGGAGATAGGTCCGCAAAAATCATGTGTTGTTCCCCATCTTTAGCATATTTAATGCACTGATGGAGGGTTGAAGGGACAACCCAATTTTCATGAAGCCAGGGCCTACCCAGTAACACTCGGTAGGATGTGTTAGCGTCGATGATGTAGAAAGTCACCTTGGAGGCAAAGTCATCGAGCACCAAGTCGACATCCACCCGGCCGAGGACATCCTCGATATCCTGATTGAAGCCAGATATCTTTACCTCCTGAACCTTCTGGAGGTAGGGGGTCAGATAGAGGGTTTTGAATGTTTTAAGGGACATGATGTTAACGGCCACACCGGCATCCACCAGGATTTAGTTTACTTCATGCCCATTGATTTTTCCCATCATGTAAAGTGGGCAATTATGACATGGAGGGGAGAGCAGCAAGTCTTTCTTCGTGAAGGTGATAGCGGCAGCGAAGGCCTCATATGTGGCATCCTTCATCTTTGCCACGTGTGCCTCATAAGCTTCTGGCTCCTGGAGTATCTTGATGAGAGTTTCCCTTAACTCTTTACTCCAAGCAATGGCCTCCCAGATTGTAATGCTGGCGGGGAAGTGCTTCATCTGGTGGAGGACCTTCCGGTCAGCTCGAGCGTCCTCCAGTGATGGTAGTATGTCAGGCTGAGTTTTCTGTGGGCTGCCGCGCTGCTCCTCGTCAGGGAGCTGCACTGTCTTGCCGTTACCACAGGGGTCGGGCTGACTCTGGCCACCCGTAGTGATGGAGGCATCACCACTACCTCTCTCTGGCTCGGGTTGTCCACACACCTGAGATTGGATTGAGCTCGAGCTTCATGTCATATGGGTCCCTTTATCTATTTTGAGTATTTTAGTTGAGTCATTTTGAAAGAGGGATCTCTCTGATATTGAGAAAGTAGAAGGGCTTGAGTTAGAGCTAGAACGGGACGTAGTTTGAGGAAAATAGAAGAAGAAGATAGTAGAAGAGCAGATCATGCTAGATCAGACCAGTAATTCGAGAAGAGGAGATCTAAGAGTGAGAGGTAGATAGAAGAAGGAATATGAGAAGACCTCTAAGCATCTGAGAGAGAAAGCCATAAGTGACAGTTGGTTGCAGTTGGAAGAAGAAGATTCGAGGTGAAAACAGAGTGCCGTAAAAGTCAAGAAGAGGAGAAGAAGAAAGTGGCATTCCAATCATGATTTCTAGATCAGATCTAGGATCGTTTGCTCATGTTGGAGCTACATGATTTTCATCGATTCATCTGCTTCCTGATTTCTATTACCGTGTGATTTCCTTACCATTTCTATCAAGCTGTTAGCTAGCAGTGCAAGTTGTGATGCATAGTGGAGGGCAAGTGTTCCTCGGTCAGCAAGCTGTTATGCTCAGTGGTGTGAAGCAAGTTGTGATGCTCAGCAGAAGCAAGCTGTGTTGCTCAACGGTGTAAGCAAGCTATGGTGCTCAATGGTTCAATTTATGAGTTCGCGGAAGCCACACTCAGGTCTGAGTGTGGGGTGGATGTAGGTCTCGGGTAGAGACTAAACCACCTAAACATTTCTATGTAGTGTGTGATTGTTTGTTTAAGTATTTTATTCGATAGATGGATGCTTATGATCGTTGCCAGTAGAACTAATTTCTATGTGCAAGATCACTCATATGATCTGAGTGCCTCATCAATCAAAGAAGTATATCAAAAGGCATGCCAGGAATGATAGGTCACGCCTATCTAGACTGACATCTCTTGCGTGAGGATATCCTTGATCCAACCTCCGCCTAGTACAATATTTGATTGATTGACCACATTGATCATTTGAGTACTACTTGTAGGTGTCTTTCACTACTGGCAGAACCATGATTACTCTTAATCTATCTAGAGCAAGGTTTAAATTAAGCACAAAGGTATACTCTTGAAGATGGAATTGGTGGTGTCGGGATAAGGGGCATCGAAACCAGGGTCGCGCCGTATAAGCTTGTCCGCTTGATGCGGGTTGGCCAGTGGGTCCGGGGATGGTTTCGGAAGTCACCGTTGACCTTTCATCTCATTGCAGTCTTGAAAAATGTTGACGAGAAGCACTGACGAAGCTCTCAAGACGACGTGTGGCCATACTTGGAACTTGGTGCGTGTTTAGCTTGAACATGCAGATTTTCCACTGGCACGGCCTTTGGCACTATGATTTGTGCTACTGGCTCGGCCTGACTCATGCTCAGAGCTTCCTTGCAAGGTGGAATAACACCCAGGATAGCTCCACCTTGACTGGGCGATCATTCGGCCGCTAACGGACCCAATATGGTGAGAAGCCACACCCGTGCCGGGTGATCAGGTTCATCTGCTGACAGAGCCTCCAGTTTCCTTGCTATGAAGGGCTGAGGGCATTCTTTCTCCTCAGGAGAACCATTTATTTAGGTGGTGGGCCACTGGGTAGACCATTGTCCTTGGTCAAACAACGGGTGTAGTGTATGCAGCACGACAAAGTCGATGCCGGTTCATTGGGCAGGCTTGGTTGCGCTGCCGGTTGGTTGTGAATTCATCTCGATTCTCCTGAGGTGAAGTCACCAGTGTTCATTACAGGTGACTTGATGCTTTGGCAGCTTGAGAAGGCTTCAATAGGTTGATCTCCATGGGCTTCTATGCTTCAATGGGCTGTATCATTCGTCTTCGAGGCTTGATCGCCGTTGATCATATTTTGAGTGCCAACAAATGCCCCCCAGCCGTGGGTGTTGCGAGCATGGCACGAGCGTAGCGGGACCGACGGATGAGCTACGTCTGGATTGATCTCCTTTTCAATTAACAGAAGCTTATAACGGCCCTTAATCCAGTGCGATCACCGTCGAGGCTTAATCCGGCGCCGTGTATTCTGGCCCGCCCTTGGAGGTTAAAACGACGTGCCTTAATACGGTGCGCCTTTTGTTCTGAGGTGTTAATTCGGCTCGCTATTTAGCCACTGGCAACAGGAACGATAGATGGGACCCCTGGTATAGGAGGCTGATAATAACTCGGTTGAGACGGAACCATCAGTTGAACCGACACTGCCTGAGAAGGAGCCTGAGATATTGCCAAATCTAATTCCAATGCTGCAGTAGCCTGATACACCTCGTTCATATTTGTTACTTGGGTCACGATCAACGGTTGTCTCAGCTCGGCTCGAAGGCCACACAAGAATTACTCAGTCTTCAAAGCTTCATTTGCCAGAATATGGGGCGCATAACGGCCCAATTCCATGAATCTATTTCGATATTCGACCACCGACGTCCCTCCTTGCACAAGTTGCATGAACTGGTGCATCTTATTCATTCTGAGATAAGCCAGGCTGAAGGTAAGTTTGAAAGTCACGACAAACTCTGGCCAGGAAATTTGTCGAAGCGGAAGGGACTAAAAGGTGATCTCCCATTCTGTATTCCACCAAGTCAACACCATGCCCTGAAGTTGAAAGGTGCTGAGCATCACCTTTTCATCCTCCGCGCACTCCATGGACCGGAACACGCGCTCTATAGCATCCAGCCACACCCTGGTTGCATCTGGATCGGTCTGGCCTTTAAAAGTTGGCGAATGAAGCAGCAAAAATTCCTTCAATGCATGACCACGACTGCCAGGTGCATCCTCTTGTGCAGGAACCACGGGCGCTGGATCATGAACATTTTGAGGAGTAGGAACGTTGCTCGCTTCTTGGGGAACTAGGGCTCTCTGATGCTGAGGCGGCATATTGAAACGACTAGAAAACATGGATAATACAGAAGGAAATCCATTAATCACATTGAAAACATCCTATGCCAGTAATAGATGATGCAATTAAGCTAGTTCTGGATAGTAACAATGCCATTTCAATTCCTTACATAATTCCTCAACTCCGCTGTAATGCCAACTGTAACGACCTAGAGCTCCGGATACTGATATACCGATAACATCGATATACTGACACCAGGAACTGGGGATGCCACCCACGAGGTTGATGAGGCCCCGTAAGGATCCCCAAAGACAATATGAAACATATAAAGTGAAAATAAGAAAGTAAACTAGCTCTCTTGGACTTTAATCTTCATCATTGTTTCACGCATTCGCACGATTATCGAGGCACACGCACGAGGGTGTCAACGGGGGAAAATGTAAAAGAATGAAAGAAACGTGCATAGATGAGTTGCGTATGGGCAATCATTTTTGGTACACATGACACACGCGGGATGGATCGGCGGGGTGACGGTGATACGAGAGAGTTACTGGTTCAGGGGTAACTAGGTGTGGTGGTAGCGTGCCAGTTGAAAACTCGGCAATCACCTACGAAATCAAGTTTCAATGAGGAATGTGCCTCCAGGACACGGCACGTGGGCATGAAAGCTCAGGCTATACATGGATTGAGTAGGGGTTCCGTAGGTACAAGTGTAGCAGGTGATGTGGGGGGTCATGTGTTGGACGTCATCCCCACCGACCGCAAGTGATCAGTGTTTATTTTATATCAGACGGAATCTGGACACCTTTGTTTCTATTGCTGAAGGAGGACCAGGTATCCTAGAAGGTGTGACATTAGGAGAGCATGGTTCATACTGCCGCTGTAAAATAACCTTTTAGCCCAGAAGACAAGGAGTAGAGGATTGGTCTCGGGTTAGAGCACTGGAGGAGACGCGGACTCTGGGTTTGGTTGGGCGAGACATAAGCCCGGAAGGAGGGCTGCAGACACAGGCTCAGCAAGGAGCTGGCAGGTACTGACCTAAAAGGATGAGTGCTTGACACTGGCTCAACAAGGAGCTGGCAGGCATTGGCTCGAAAGCTAGGCAGTACAGGGGCTGGCATGCAAAGCTTGAAGATGAGTCGGAAACAGTAAAGAATTGGGTTTCTGAGTACACTTCATTAGAGGGTGCCGTATAAGGCATTACAGAGGGGCACTTGTAACGACCCAAGATCCGAGTACTAGAAAAGAACCGACGCGGCTCGAACCTTGACCCGCCACCCCCGAGTCTGAAGACTCGGAAGTGTTAACGGATGGCGTGAGGGTACAAGCTCGGATCCCCTTTCAAAGTTCTCGGCGCCATTTCCTCTCGGCGCACCCGTTTCCTCTTGGCGCGGGCGTTTCCGCGCCGACACCATGTTTCCTCGTTTCCGCGTCGAGATTCCTTTCTCATTTTCGCGCCGAGATTCCTTTCTCGTTTCCGCGCCGAGCACGGGCATGCTATTTTTAATGAAGCTCGTGAATGTTTATACCACCCATATGCAATAAATGCACATGGCCCACTCTGCCACAGGCATGTAGATAGGTCTGCATGTGTACGAAAGCATGTGTCACCCTTTTAAAATCATCCCATATGTGTAAAGTGATTGTCAGTCCACTAAATAACTGCAAGAGTACAGTAATGGTTGCGTGCTTGTTGTGGTATCATTCAACCTCTATCCATCGTACAGGAATACATAAAGGTTATACAGATGTAAATCTTTTCTTTGCACATGAGAATCCTACCATGAATGCTACCGTGTTACTGGTGCCCACCCACTCCATTGTGAATAAACCTCTGTGATTAATATATTAGAGTGTTTAAACCCCACTCAGCCACCAACTTGAACCTACGTTGGTGTTTAGCTTGGTATAAATGTGCATGGCTCACTCCACCATATATATGCATGGGTATAGGAATCTAATAAAATATGCATGGAACCCACTCCACCATATGCCTGCCTCCAGCTCATTCTCTTGTATATATCCCATCATATATTTCACTATATATATAAACATGCATGGTGCATAGCCCCTACTTAGCTGTCGGCCCATTTGCTATCAAACATGTATATATGCATATCTTCACCTAAGTATGCCTAGCTGCTATTGCTATACCCAAACCCTCCACTCCATGCACATATGTGAATGTAAGAATAAATGCATATATTTTTATTTTATGGATCAATTCTGTTGGGCCATTCTTGTCCAATTCTGTGGGAGGCAGAGGAGCTACACTAATGGGGTTTCTTCCCCTACATTGTGCTTTAATTTATTCTCCGAGCTTTCCGATTACCCCACCGGGCCACGGAGCTCTGCCACTGCATGTTCTCCGGCGGTTCCTATTAAAGAGGTACTAATAAATCGTCTTATGACGGACATTGCCCCATTATTTCTCAGCTCATTCGATTTTCGGGCTTCGATATGCCCATTCATTACGGATTCCGTCTCGGCACTCCGTGGACGATTTCTTATATATCTCTTGACATATTCCGAGTACAGGGGAAATGCTATCGAATTTCTGCCAGACAGACCGACCAACCTTTAAATAGTCAATAAGAACCAAACAATAAAAAGATAAAATAAATAATAATAATGATATAATAAACACAAACAACAAAGCAAATGATAATATAGTAATAACCCAAATAGATAAATAAATAAAACATTGAACAAATAAGCATAATAAAACAGATAAATTAATAAACATATAATAATACTACTAATCAAATAAAAGTGTGTGTTAAATAAAGAATCAGCTTCTCGGCGCCAAAATCGTCGCGCCGGGACGAAATCATCCCGCCGAGAAGAAATCACGCCGAGAACCGTTGCCGCGCCGTGCTACCATTCCGTAAAATATGCCAAAACCATGCGGCGCCGAGATGTATTCATCGGCGTACCCCATCCCCACTATAAAAACAAAACACACACACACACATTTAATGCATAAAGCACACGTTGTATTGCACCCATATAACACTTGTCAAACAACTCACGTGCATGCATTTGTGCATAAAACACAACCACTCATAACAGGATCAACACCCGTTAACTCACGTTCATGCTCCATTAACAACAAATACCATTAACATTAAAACCCTCTTTAACCTTAATCCAAGCATACGTAACACATAACCCCCCCATCCTATATATGTGTGTGCATGTGTGTAAAACAAAAAAGAGAAATAAATAGTAAAATAGATAACACACTCTCATTAAAAATGGAGAAATAAAAATGACTAAGAAAAAAATAAGTAAATAGTAAATACAAAGATATAAAAAGGAAAAAAGTGAGAAATAAAAGAAAACACAATAAACAAATAATGACTAAACAAATGACAAAAATAATAAATAGTAAAAATGGTGAGTAAATGAACAATCATCAAACAAATACTAATGAAAGAAATTAAAAGGTGCATTCATCCAATATAAATAAATATAAAATAAATAAACAACGAGTAAATAGTGAATGAGTAATAAAAAGGGAGGGCATAAAGATGATGAGAATAAATGTATTTATGCATCTAAAAATAATAACGACAAGAATAAATAAAGAACAATGGCTGTGTCTGCTCCGGTGCCTTCACCTTCCCTGACGCCTGGGTATGGAATATTAATGCCGCTCCGACGGGTCGTGTTTGGATCTCGGGACTCACTCCCATCTTAGCCAAAGCATGACCTTGTCCCGAGCCGATAACTCATTGAACTTGATTTATCTCGATCGGGTTTCAACCGTGTTTCATCTCTTCTCAAATATCAAATGTGTCGTGCCCCGGCATACACTGCCCCGATAATCTACAAACCTGCCCGAACACGGTCATACTTGGCCCACCTCATGGGTCCACAGGTGTGCACCGTAATGCGATACACAACTTCAAAATGAAAAGGTCCTGATACTCTTCGAAGCAGGGTGCTGCTGCCGAAATCTCTCTCGAAGTAATAAATAAATGATCGAACAAATAATAAACAATAATAATGAATATCGTCATCTTGCATGCTTGCATGATCTGATTCTCCGGTATATTAAATGGTGATTAGCAGAAAGCCGGGTTACACCCGACCGGAAGCTATCACTATGCGTGATGGTGGTCCTCAGACTTAAGTTCTCCACCTCGTACCGAGAGTCGATTTAATAAACAAGTACTACCATATTGTGTGCTTGCATGCAATTGTATCTTATTATATGGACCCCATGGTCTTTATTTTGGCGATTAATCAAGGGTCGTCCCTCTTTCGGGGGGACGTAATTAACGTCGTAGTCTTTATGGTACGACGGGTTTTGGGTCCCGACACGATCATCCATAATCGACTGACCAAGTCAGGTCGAGCGCATAATAAATTGTCACGACAGTGACTGGCACGCCTAATTAATAAACGAATTAACGACCGGAAGGGATATCGAATCCATAAGACAGTAATTTGTCGTAAGATGCGGGACCCATAAATTTCCATAAAAGTGTTGAGGATTTGTATAAGGAATTGAAATGGCACCAGTCCAGAACAAGTCCATGTGAGTCGTCTATTGCTGGCTTAGGATGTTTTTCATGATTACTGATGGATTTTCTATTATTGCGTGTTTTCTTCTAGATTAAAATGCCGTCATAGAAGGGCACATGTACCCAGGGAGGGAAGTGGCACTTCTTCTCCTCTGGTCGTTGTGCTGATCTATGTGCCAGTGCCAGCTCAAGCGAATTCCGCTCCAGCTGCAGAAGGTTTGCCAGGCAATCAGGATGGAGCGCCAAGAGAATCCTTGCTATCCCATTCGCCAACTGATAAAGGCCAGGCAAGATCCCGAGAGCGTACTCAAGTTGAGTTTGCTCAGTCGAGTGTGCAGCATTAGCAAGTCAGTCAACCGACTATGACCGGAGTTCCATCTCTTATACCTACTACCAGTGGCGATCCCCCGTTCAAGAAAATCAAGAACAAGTTCAAGAGATTCAAGAAGTCCAAAAAGAAGTTTGATCAGTAGGCGTCTTCTGGAGCCGTTCGGCAGACAGCTCCTTCCTTTCAGCAGCATCAAGGTCTAACTGCCAGTCAGCCGAGGTGGTGTCCGAGATGTGGTGGTAGCCACCCAGGCAGGCCCTGTTCATTGCCAGTGGTCTGTTTCCGCGGTGATCAGCTAGGACATGTGGCTCGAGATTGTCTGTTGAGGCCCAAGCCGGTATAGTTTTCTCAGTTCTCTCAGCCACAGTTGTTGCAATTCAGACCTCCTCCACCACTATAAGCTCAGCAAGACCCTCAAGCATCTCAGCTTCCCTGTGCTGAGCAGTGATGTCTCATCTCATGGAAGGTATGTTTGTGCTTATGGCTAGATAGCCTATGTTTTATTTGATTCAGTTGCTTCTCATTCATTTATTTCTGGAAGCTTTATTGCCCGTACCGAAGAACTGTCATTTGAGTCGTTGTGTGAGTTGTTAGTTGAGCTGCCTTTGGAAATTTCATGTTCACTCCCTTGTGTTTGGAGTCTCCGATTGTTATCAATGTATAGGTTATCTTTTTCTTTCCAAACTGTAAATATATATATTCTTTTATTCCTATTTAGCCTTTAAAATTTTATGATGTTACACAAGGTCATGGTTTGAGGTGGCAAACTGGGTGCTCTGATCAAGAGATGTTCTCGGGCGAGCGGAGGATCGTCATAGTGAGCTGTTGATTGTCAAGCCTAATGTTTCCCGTCATGCTTTGTGGCGTCGAAGATGATGCTCCAGTCCTAATTATTTTTGCATATCTCAAGGTGGGGTTGGGCAGAGATGTCCTAGTGAGTTCTAAGTCCTGTGCTTCTGTGCGTATTTGGATGCCCTGTGCTGGGCAGTAGATGAGATGTGAAGGTTCTGCGGTAGATTTGGGACTTGTGGATAAGTGTTGGTAGGTGTCGATCATGGTTCATGTTGTGGCTCTTGGCGTGGTAGTTTACACGACAGCTGCTCTGGAGAATGGATTGGTGTTAGTAAGGATGGATTCGAGAGAATGATGTCCGATGGCTAGAGATGTAGCGGCCTTTGAGCCTGGTGTCTTTTGTGCTTTCTTCGCTCCTTGGTAAGCATTTCGACATGTTAATGGTTTCGAGATTAGAGGTAGACATAGGTAGGGAGCGTGTGATAGCGGCTAGCTCAACCACTGTAGCAGAGTGTGACTGGCGATCAGCAAAGCGGGTGCTTGAGGCATGGTGTGTTGTAGTTGGGGGAATTGAATTAATGGTGTGCCAGGAGATGTTACCTGTGTGATCTGATGGGACACTTGGCGAGTGTTGTTGGAGGAGCTGACCTGATGGTAGCAATATTTTTCAGGTGCTAGAAGGTGAGGTTCCCAGGTGCGCAAGGTTCATGGTCAGGTCAAGCGTAGAGATCTCCTACTTCGTAAGAGATATGTTGGTTTCTCCTTGGTAGGAGAGGATCGTGTTTTGCTAAGTTTGTTGTCCCTCTGGTTTTCATGATGACGATTTGACAGTCTTGATGATGACAACTTGTTAGATTTGATCACAACAATCAAATTACTGTGTATTAATCGGCTTCTAAAATTAAAACTCGGCGTAATGAGACCCTTCGTCTTCCACCAAGTTTAGGTCATGTCATCATGTATTTCGTAACGGAGTAAAGTGCACATGATAGTAGTTGGGAGAAGTGCATGACTGCAGGAGGGAGAGTCATGTGTTTCGAGCCACCATTTTTTCTGTATGTTGTTGGCCCCTATTCTCTCTCTCTCTCTCTCTCTCTCTCTCTCTCTCTTTCTCTCTCTCTCTTTCATTTGACACCACTACAAGTTATTTTTCACCCTTAGTCACCTATTTGTCATCACTACAAGCTATTTTTCACCATTAGCCACCCATTTGTTACCCTTAGAAGTTATTTGTCACCCTTAGGACCTATTTGTTATCCTTAGAAGTCATTTGTCATGCTTAGGACCTTTTTGTCACACTTACGACGTATTTGTTACCCTTAGAAGCCATTTGCTTTCCTCCCACCCTTGCTTTTCCCCCCTCACCGCAGACCATCGCCACCTTGTCCCCGTGTGCCCACGGGTGCCATGTGCACCCTCCCTCTCCTCCTCGAACCAGCACCGCAGTGAATGCTGACGAGCCCACCATCACTCTCCCCAGTGCAGCCACGCCGGCAGAGCACCGCTGCCCCTCCAATGCTGTGCGGTGGCAGTCGGTCGTTGTTCCAGCTGGACCCGCCCATAGGTTGCCGTTTAGCACTACTGCAGCTGTCGTCCCCAGCCGCCCATCGCCATTCCGCCACCGCCGCCCGCGCAGGGCCTCTGCTGCGAGCCAGCTCCCCCACTATCCCGTGCTTCTGCTGGTGGTTTCTTGTCCTCTGACAATGAAAGGTAAGTATCTTGTTAAATGCATTTATAGATTTATATAACATTTTAATCGATGTTGGGTACTCCTGACTACAGCAGTTAGGTAATTTTAATGTATTTATATAGCAAGCTTAATGATGAATCCCAATGTCATAGTCTGGATGTTTTGACAAGGCTATGAATGATATTAGGGACATTACTTGGTTAGGAAGATCCTCCTTTTCTTTTGGGGTTTTTTTCCCAGAAGAGAAATGAGTTTTTATTTTTATTTTTGTTTATTTTGCTGGGTGCGGTCGCTTTGGCACCGGTCTGTAGGTGGGCAGGTCGCAGCCTGCGCGCGATGGCGAAAATGGGCACCGCGATCAGCTCCGATGTCGGATCGGAGCGGGTGAGCCCTCGTTGCGAAGAGGACTCGACGTAGTATGATGACACCGAAGACCAAGCCCTAATTCGAAGCAAGGAGACGAGGAGAACTCCCGCAATCAGGGCGATCGTCCTTAGATCGGGCCTGTCTGGGTGAGTCGCGCAGCCTGTGGAGAATGGGCGCCGCAATCACCTCCGATGTCGGATCGGGGCGGGTGAGCCCTCGTTGCAAAGAGGACTGGCAGAGGTATCGTGTCACCAAGAATTAGGTCCGACCTCAACTCACGGCCATGTGGAGACAATTCGCAATTGGGAGGCCGTCCTTGGATCGAGCAGGTCTGGGCAGACTGCGCAGTCTGGCGAGAAATTCCGCCACCACTTGATCTGACGTCCGATCGGAAATAAGTGATGGCTTGTTGCAAAGGGGGCAAGAAGGACTACGTCTCCACCAAAAATCATAACCATATACATAGTACGCTGGTGAGGGTGAGTTTCGCAATCTAAGGAACATCCTGCAGGTCAGTCTGGAAGTAGACTTGCGCAGGTGGGCGAGAACGGCCGTTCCACCCTCGTCTGGAGGCGCATGGCTGCGAGCTGGGACTCGGGGCAATGGGGATGTAGAGAAGTAGTCTCCGTGGGCAGGATATTCAGAGGTGGTACCCGAATCTTTACAAAGGGCTGTTAGGTATGACAGGTTGTCCCGAATCTCGAAACTGACCCAATTGTCGGGAAACTGGCTGACGTAGTGCCCTTTGCTCGGGGATGATCCCCGCTTGTTGTGTTGTGTCATTCGACCTGGCAAAACGTCTCGATTTTTGAGCTCAACTCGACTGGTAGAGCGCCTTTGGCATTATGCCGTTTTGCTCTGTTTAGGGAGTATTTCCCTATGGTAGGAAGGGGTTTACGCAGACCAGCCTAGGGGGCTGGGTTGGTCTGTGTAAACCCCCCCAGGGGGTTTAGGCAGGCTAGGCGCATGGAGAGAGAGGGGGAGCAGTCCCCACTCTATAAAATTGACTTTTTAGTTAATTTTCTTCCTAAATTGACTAAGAAGGAAAGAACTAATTGACTAGGAGGATACGTGGAAGCTTGTGAGCATGCCGGATTTGAGGAATTCCCCTGTGCTGCCACTTTGTGCTCTCTTGCTCACGCGTCGACTTCTCAGGCTAGTACAGCACTCGAACTGCACCGTAAGATCATAAATCGAACGAACTGGGACGGAGTGGGGCCATGGGACTACCGGGCTGGAGGGAGGGGTGCAGCCCCCAGGGGGTTCACCCTCCTTGGGGCGCGCGGCCGCCCCTGGGGTGAACTGGCCCCGGGGGAGGTCGTAACCCCGGGGGATGGCCCCCGAGGGTCTTCTTGCATCATTCGAAGCTATCCTTTGATGGACTTTGATCTCCGGGAGTCTAGTGCAGGCCCATGGGGGCGCCGTTCTTTGGGTTGTCATATCCACCCGCAAGGTGTTCGGGTAAATGCCCGACACACCCCGGATTGTCGAATGGCTTGGGTAGGTGGCTGAGGGGCCACGTGGCGGGCCTTGGGTTGACGACGGGAGCTCGTGGGAGCTAAGGGGAGGCACTTTGTGGCTGTGAGCCATGCCTCAGGCTGTGTGCCGCATTGTACGACGGGTTGGCAGGGTAGCCTCGGGTTGGCCCAAATGCTAGGATTAGATGGCTCATCGCCACGCGTCTGAGTGTCGGGGTCGACCTTGACTTGTCGGGGGGGTGTTGTAGGACCCAAATGAGGGGCTGGAACCACGGGGTGGCCCATAGTTTGGTGTAGATGGGCTGGAACATATGCGCCCACAAGGTGATCGACGGAATGCAGAACATACCCGTGTGAGTCGTATATGCGTGCGGCGGGCCTCCAAAGCCCATGGTTGACTTAGTTAGGTCTCCCTTTGACCTCGGAGGGTCCTTATAGAACAAGGAGAGTTCTTCTGGAATGCGAAGGGTTTCGCCCTCTTTGACTTTTTGGATCATTTCTTGGATCCAGTATCTAAGGTGAGCACGCTTCTGCATGTCTTCCCACGTGATGTAACTGTCAAGTGGGATAGGCCCGATAGGGCGGAGAGGAATGTATTCCTCCAAGTTGTCGATGAGCTACCGTAGCCTCTAGAGAGGCGTTAGCTCTGCTAGGGATTACAAGGCAGTCGCTTGTTCGGCTTGTTTCTTGAGCCACCTCTTGAGATTCTTTCTTCTATTCCTCTCCTGTTTCTTGGCAATGGCCGCCTCCAGGGGAGTAGGAGGAGGAGGTAGCAGAACTAGAGCTGACGGGTCCGCACGGAGATGGGTTTGTAGGGCGAGGTCGGCGACTCCTCTTTACCCAGATCTCGATCCAGACACCTTCTAACTGTTGTAGTTGGAAGGTAGCATTGATCGCTTGTTTGATGACTTTGAGTGGTAGTTCTTGGTAAGAAGGGGTGCTAGGACTGGCATCTGAAGACGTGGATGCGGCTTGATGCCTTAACCGCGGTGGCTGTGAGAGTTTACCAGGAATCAGTTGACTCATACTGGCATCCGAAGACATGTGTGTGGTTTGATGCCTTAGTCATGGTGGCGAGGGAGGCTTCCCCTGTTGAGCTGGTGCACTGGTGTTGGTGTCTGAAGATACGTGTGCGGTTTGATGCCTTATCCGCGGTGGCTAGGGCTTCTGCTGAGTAATGGCCTGAGGAGGATGAGTAACATCCTGCTTCCCAGCCTGACTCTGGTAGTTTGGCTGAGGGCAGGGTCGAGCGACAATCGATGAAGTCTTGGGACCTTGCTGCCCCTATTGGCTGTCTTGATCTCGTGTGTCGGATGGCCTTTGTGATGGCAGACCTGGCTTGCGAATTGTTGGGAGGACCTGGTTTGGTCGAGCTGGGGCCTCGCCCAGCTTCTATTTTCCCTTCCTATCCTCGAGCATTGGAGTCGGAAGTGGAATAGGGGGAAGGTGAGATTAACGTTCCCAAGAAGGAAATTACGCCAATCAACAAGAAACTATAGCTCACAGGCGTCCCAAGAGAGGGAAGCACGTCAATCCGCACGGTTGAGTAACCGGCAGGGTCTTGGGTAGTCGACTCCACACTCGCGACTCGAATAAGTCACAGGATGGTCTCACTCTCTCACCGCAACAGTGATATAAGTAAATATGCGAGCTAAGCACCTATGATCACACAAGCTGTGGCATCAAGAAACTATACTAAATGAGCAGGTTAAACAAAGGAGAAGCAGACGCATACCTCCACACTCAAGGCGTGGGGAAGAAGCCCGGCCAAGTCACACGACCACCCGGTACAAGAGATAAAATAAAGGTACAACCCGAACAATGCCCACTCCTCGTAGGGAGGTAAAAGGCTACACAGTGATATCCAGGGGTCGTGAGAAGTGGGGTGACGGGTATTGGGTTGGTGAAGCTCATCGTCCACATACGGCAGCAACTGAGGGGAACTGCGCCCACGAATCGGTGTGAGTCTAGCAGCGAGGAAGGCAAGCTTTAGCGCCTAGGAAGGAGAAATGGTCCCGAGAGGCAAGCAGCAATGGATGAAGGTTGCTGGGGAAGACGCCGAACATCGTCAGCGCAGGAGGGAAGCTCCGACGTGTCCTCGAACGGGCGGGCAGACTGCTGTCCAAACTACACGATGCTGGGATGCAGTAGGTAGATGAGCCCAGTACACCACCTTCGGCATGTCCTCTGGTCACGAAACTTGGCGTGGACACTACGGGGGATGTCCCAGGGACGCCGAGTGGCGACTGCAATGGAGCACTGTGGTAGTCTTGGCGAATTTCGAGGCAGACCCTGCACAATCTGGACAGTCTACTGGCAGCTGGAAAGGGGACCAAAGATGGGGCTGGAACTGGGGCTTCCTAGAGGCGTATGTGGTGGGGTTTTCTCTTGAGGATAGATGATAGACATGGGATGATTGGGTAGCAGCGGCGGGGTTGTGTGCAGTGGAGGTCTCAGGTGTGAGAGGGGCAAACAGTTTTTTATCCAACTTTCTCTTACTCTTTCCCTCTCTCTTTTTTTATTCAAAATTATTTACAATCTGACAAGCCACCCTTGAATTGTGTAGGGAGCGAGTTGTCACGTCATACTTCCCTGTGCAAGTGGTGAAGTGACACATAAGGCCGCAAGGAAGGTGCCCTATCATGAGGGCTATTACTAGTGGTAGTGATGATGGTTCTAGCTTCGACCTTTTTCATTCCTATAAATACTTCCCTCCTTAGCCTCCCGAGGGGCAGTGGGAGCCAATTTGGAGGGTGTGAGTTTCTCGGGAGAAGAAGGAGCGGAGAGTTCTTGAGTCTGGGAATGGAGGGTGAATCTTCCCACTCTTCGAAGAGAAGCAGGTCTAGCAGTGGCTCTAGGAGACTCTCTAACCTTGAAGGACACTTGAGTGAGAGGACCCAATCACAGCTTGTGAGTGGTCCCCACTTCATCTCTTTGCTCACGCCTCCCCTTTTCTGATAATGCACTCCTTTCTTACTTCTTGTGTATGTGCAGAGCGTGATGAGATCACATATCTCATGGGAGTTAGTGGTGGCCGCATATCGGGGTCTTCCGGACTTTCAAAAGGTCCAACTAGACATGATGGGGTTCGGGACCTTTCTCCACATCGAGTCGATCAAGCTCGACCTCGCCCTCATCTAAGCATGGCGCGAATGGTGAGACCTAGTGAGTCGGGCCTTTCTGATGCCTTGGGGGCACATGGTGCCCAGCCTAGAAGATGTGGTTCGAATCATGGGGCTCAAAGTGGATGGCGAGGTGGTGATCGGCGTGACTTACTCTGACTACAGAGAGGCCGCTCAGAAATTCTTAGGGTTGGACCTAGATGATCGGAAGAACAGGGCAGTAGCCAAGGCGTCTATCATGGAGGCATTGGGGCTTTTTGACACTCGTCCATGTGATGATGAGTCTTTTGAAGAGTTCATGGAGAGGGCTGAAAGAGGGTGTCACGCTGTGTATTATGTTGATGCCAGCAATTGGGAGAGATCCAACATGGATCTGAGTGGCGCCTTACTTGCAGAAGGTGAACGCGGTCAAGATCTCGGGATTCAATCAGGATTCCGAGGAGGCGCTAGGTCGCTGTTTGTGCGCGCAGGGGAATTCCCTTCTTGTTCTTTCCCTCGCGGCGGGGATGCACACTCGCCTTTTACGGAAGGCCGAGATCGGTCGATTTGGCACGCGAGGATTCCAGGGGTATTGAAAGGAGGGTGGAAAGAACGATAGGAACGCACTGGAGGGAGTGGCATATGGTTAATCATTCTGGAAGGCTGGAACAGGGATGGCTGGATGGAACGCACTGGAGGGAGTGCCAGTCGATTTCTCGACGATCACCTACGGAACCAAATGTTTAATTGGGGATGTGCCGCCAGGGCACGGCACGTGAGCACAAAACATTGTGTGTCACGAGGGGAGAAGGAGGTTCCGTAGGTATGAGTGTAGATGATTGTGGGGGCTCATGTACTGGATGTCTTCCCCATCGACCGCAAGTGATCAGTGTTTATTTTACATCGAGTAGAGCCCGAACACCTTTGTTTCTACTACCGAAGAAGAGAATTAGGGACCCTGGACGCCGCGACGTCAGGAGGGCTTAGTCCATGCAACAATGATAGGACAACAGCAACACAACAGGGATAACTGGGGGAAGAGAGACTGGTTCTAGTGAGGCAAGGGATCCGCTCCCTGACTAGATTACATGACTTATATGCCATGAAAGGCATTCATGTGGGAGCATGAGAGCCTGATTACATGTGCTTGCAAGCCACGGGACAATTTCATCATTCGTGACGGTCCCCAGGTCATTGTACTATTGTGTGGGTAGTTCTGTATCTATACATAGTGTCTGTCAAAGGACCTGTGACTCAGCAGAATGCTACCCAAGAGGCGTCACTGTAACGACCCAGGAGATCTGGATACCGATAACCCGATATCATCAGATTACCGATACCAAGAACTCGACAAAGTCAGCCAAGAGGTTGATGAGGCCCCATAAAGGCTGGAGGAGTTTGTCGAGGGAATGCATAACGAATTACATGCACTACGCTCCACGCCGGGAGGGGGGGTTCACAGGGAGGGGAAACAATCGTTACATATACTACCCTCGCATAGGAGGGGGGATCGTGGGGAGGGGTAAGCAACAGTCGCCCGTACGCCGAGCTTGGGCGTCCACTCAAGACACAGCCAACTCCTTGACGGAGACCGAGGGATGCTGACGGATGCCTGGAAGTCTGGTGTTGAGCTGACGACGCTGGATGGGGACAGCGGCCGCTGCAGCAGGCCGGTGCAGTTCTGCTCGGCTGGACTGGACTGGTCGACGCAGATGTGGTGTGACGGCCGGTACGGGCGCTGCAGAACTCCAAATGTGGTGGGACCAAGTCGGGGACGCTGCTGACTGGGAGGTCTACGAGCCCTCAAAAGATGGCGGCCGTCTGGTCACTTCACTGGACGTGGTCGCAGGAACGGCCGGCATCAGGTTTCTAGGTGAACAGTTGGACCAGTCGCAGGTAGCTGTGGGGGAACTCCCAGTGCCGACATCGGATCGGGACGAGACCACTTGCGTTAGGTCCGTATCATCGAAGGCTGCAAGTTTTCTGAAGACCCTCTAACCTGAAACAGAGAGGAAGAGGGGGTATCAGGGCCGACTTGACAGTAGCCTATCTTGGGCAAACAGGGGACTCCGGGTCTAGTGCGACTGAGGGAGAATGGCCGCCCTGGATGGAGACGACGTAGAAACCAGGCGGGACCACTCTGGTGTGTCAGGGCTTCGGAGGAGAAGAACTCGTGTGAAGAGAGCTCTAGCTGAATCTCACAGGGGTGGGCGGTGGAGCTGCTACGAGTTGGTGCTCAGGTTCAGACCCGAGTTTGGTGTAGTTGGACGAGAACGGGCAGTGCGAATGGTGCCGAGGTCGGATCGCCGTGGGATCATTCTGAGACGAAGCTGACTCGACAACATACAACTCCACAGAAGAAAGCTTTGGCTGGTTTGCACTGTGGATGCTGGGGTAGTCTCTGCAAACTTGACCTCTGCTGCTGGCTGGTTGCAGAGAGTAGCAACGCGTGCCATTGAGGATGCGTTATGCACAAGAGGGCGACAAATGAACCGGAAGTGCTTGGGACCATCATACAGACGCTAATTTAAAAATAATGAAATTTTTGGTTTAATTGATGAGTTGATGTGCTGGCCATTGACATGTGTTTATTTGTTTGTTCTTTTATGTTGCAGGGGTTGATAGAAACCCGCATCTCCTGGGTCCAGGTGCAGGCCGCCTGCGAGGGACTTCCTGACTTTCAGAGGGTGAGAGTGGAGGCGATGGGTTTCGAACCCTTCCTCAGCATCGAGCTGGTATGTCCTGACCTGATCTTGATCCAGGTGCTGAAAGAGAGATGGGACAGGGCTAGTCAGGCATTTCTAATGCCCTGGGGGCACATGGTGCCAACCCTAGAGGATGTCACCAGGATTACCAAGCTGAGGGTCGATGGTGAGGCAGTGAGCGGGGTGACCATCCCAGATTACGGCGATCTAGCCGAGAGACTCCTAGGTATAGATACTAGAGAGGGGGAATTCTACTGCCCGAAAAGGAACGGCCAAACGAGTTCCCACCAGACCAAACGAGGCTCAACTCCTTAGAGTGGTAGCCCCCCTCGGGGCCCACTAGCTTCAAGCCCAATAAACCTACTCGAATCAAGTCCTTCCTAGGCGACCTACGGGTTCAAAAGTCTAAGCGTCAGATCGATCAGGAAGTCCCTTCGGGACCTTGCATCCCACCCGAGCCTCGCACCTATCACTCAGGAGACCCCCTTGAGCCAAGGCCCCGTGCTCGGGCTGACTGATGAAAGCTTATCTAAGCGACTATTACGTGCCCTTTATAAGCAGGAGAATCAAGAGGATAACAAAAATCAAGAGACCTGGGTCATAAAGAACCCATAATGAGGACATAACCTCCCCTAAAACTCCTTGGCTCACAGGGCTCTAACGTTCCATTGGTCACTGTATAAACCTGGGAGGCCCTACGATGAAAGGTAAGCGCTCCTAAGTAGCACTAACCCTGATCAAGAGCCACTCCATCACTTGGTGGAGAGGAATCTCGCACCCCCATCTCCTCCTCACCCCTCTACTTCGCACTAGAGCTCTACTACATTGGCTGACTTAAGCATCAGAGGGTTTTCCCTGGGGCTCTATCCCTGAGCACCCCTGACTCGTTTTCCTCTTTACAGTTCTCACAATCGTGGTCATCATCCTCAGCTCAGGAACAGTGTGGGATCACCCCTCTTCATTTGGCGCCGTTTGTGGGAAACGGGCAAAGAGCCAACATGGTGCAAAGGAGCTCCAGTAGGAGGACCGCCGGCGACAAGGGAAAAGTCATGGCGACAGAGGAAGGTGCACCTTCCCACCCCACGGGGAACACCCCGTCTCACGCTAGCGACCCAGCCAGCGGAATGCCCCCACCCGCTGTGGAGGGGCAACCCCCCATCAGGAACACGGACGCTCTCCAAACCCTCAACGCTAAACTGGACAGCCTCATTGAACTAATGAGGACCTAGGCGGCCATGGAGGAGAGGTCGGGACTTCCCCGTGAGAGCCCCCCCTGCGGAGATGCTTCCCTGCAAACCACAGGAGGCCGTTTCACCCTCTGGGGGTGGCGGCTAATCCACAACCGGTCTGGAGGACCATCGCATGCTCCTCCCCTGGAGCAAGAAGCCTCCTCCATCCCGAGGAGGGAGAAGTCCGGAGCACATCGACTGCTCCCAGAGACCGACGCCCTTGAGAGGTGCTGGGGCAGCCCGCAGGAATGCCCCCATAGCCCCACGACCCAACGACAACTGGTGTTGTCCCTCCGGCTGCGAGACTTTGAGAGGTGTTTTACATAGCAAGAATGCACCCTCCGCACCCTATAAAAGACCCCTACCATGGAGGATGAGGAGCAATCCCCGTTCTCTGATAATATCTTGAAGGTCGAGATCTCTCCAAGGATCTCGCTCCTGACCTTCAAGTCATATGACAGCTAGGGAGACCCGGTCGACCACTATGACAGCTTCGATGCCCTCATGGCCCTTCATGGGGCATCCGATGCCATCAAGTGCCGAGCGTTTATGACCACCTTGGTCCAGGGCGCTAAGGCTTGGTTTCGAGCCCTTGCCCCCGGCAGCATCCACGACTTCCAAAAATTCGGGCGAGTATTCAAGGAAAGCTTCACCGACAACAGTCCTCCCCGGTCAGTAGTGGGACTATTAGCCCTCAAACAGGAATAGGGGGAGAGGCTCTGGGCCTATATTAACTGATTTAAATTAGAGGCCCTGCGTATCCCCCACCGGGATGTTGCCTCGGTTGGGGGCACTCGCGACGAGAACCTCCAGTGCGAGTTGGTCCTTCATCACCCTACCTCCCTCGCTGAGTTAGTGACCCTAGCTCTGCGGCATGCAGAATGTGAGGAGGTCCTCAGCGCCTACCATAGCACGACGGGCTCGGGCTAGGGGGGGAACAAGAAGCGACAGTCCGAGCAAGGTTCCAGACAAGGAAAGAGGCGAAACCGGGACGGGGACAAGAAAGAGCCCTCTCGGAGGTATGAGCGGTACACTCCCCTGACTGCCCCCGTCTACAAAATTTATGAAGACATTAAGGGCTCAGGCCTTCTCTGTCAACCCGAGCCTATGAAGGTGAAACACCGCAACCGCCGCAAGTATTGTCTATTCCACAATGACCACGGACACCACACCGATGATTGTCATCAGCTCCTAGATGAGATTGAGCGCCTCATCCGCTAGGGGCACTTATCCTGGTACGTGTTCGAGCACAAGAAGGACGCCGTGGCACCCGAAGAGATCGATAATATACCCCGTGGAGTCCACATTAACGTCATTGCTGGCGACGCGTCATCAGGTGGAGATAGTAGCTGAGGAAGGAAGTGTCATGCCGAGTAGACGAGTCGGGCCTCCGAGCCCCCCAAAGCCCCATAGGCGAGTGAGCAGTAGGCCTTGGTGTTTTCCGACCAAGACCTGGAAGGGTTAATGACCCCGCACAATGACGCCCTAGTTGTATCGGCTACAATAAACCATTGTAATGTAGATAATATCTTAGTTGACAATGGTAGTACCCCTGATGTACTTTCTTACGAGTGTTTCCTCAAGATGGGTGAGAATTCGTCTAGACTCCGCCCGATTCGAACCCCCCTCTGTGGGTTCAATGGCCAGTCAACTTATCCCGAGGGAGCCCTAGGCCTGCCGATCACCATCGGCACCCCACCCAAAATCGTTATGGTTATGGTGGACTTCATCGTGGTTAAAGGGATGACGGCTTATAACACCATCTTCGGCCGAGGCCTCATCAGCCAAACGAAGGCGGTGCCCTCTACCTATCACCAAAAAATGAAGTTTCTCACCAAAAATGGTGTGGGGGAAGTTCGAGGTAACCAAGCAATGGCTAGAAGGTGCTATATAATCTCGATTGAAGCCATAAAGCCAGAAGGGAAAAATAAAGGATTAGGAGAGCCGAAGAGAGACCGACAACATCCAAGCCTGGCGGCGAGTTACTAACTGTCTTCCTCAAAGGTGACCTGACCGTAGGCGTCAAGATTGGAGTCGACCTACCATCTGATGTTCAAGAGAAATATAAAAAGTTCCTTACTGAGTATATCCAAGTCTTTGCATGGTCTGATGATCAACTTCCTAGGATCCCTGGGGAGATAGTGATGCACTAGCTTAACCTCGATCCGACGGTGAAGCCTATCCAGCAACGCAGGAGAAAACATGCCCCAGAGAAGTAGATGATCATCAAAGAGTAAATCATCAAGGGGAAAGAGACCGACCTTTTTCATCTGGTCCTTTACCTGACATGGCTCGCTAATGTCATCCTAGTGCAAAAAGCTTCAGGGAAATGGCAAATGTGCATGGACTTCACCGACCTTAACAAGGCCACTACAAAGGACTCTGTCGAGCATCGACCAGCTTGTCGACTCGACTTCTGACAACGAGCCAATTAGTTTCCTAGATGCCTACTCTGGCTACCACCAGACCAGGATGGACCCAGAGGATGTTGAGAAGACCGCCTTCTTCACCGACTTCGGCGTACACTGCTAAACTCGAATGCCCTTCGGGTTGAAGAACACTGGGGCACATATCAAAGGCTGATCAACCACATCTTCGAGGGACAACCTGATCAGAACATCGAGGCCTACATCGACGACATGCTCATCAAAATGCCAAAGCCCGAGGATCACTTCACCGACCTAGCCGAGACCTTTGACACCCTCTTCAAATACAACATGAAGCTCAACCCCGCCAAATGTGCCTTTAGAGTCAGGTCCGAGAAATTCCTAGGTTTCCTGGTAACTTAGCGCGGGATCGAGGCCAACCCCGATAAGGTTCAGGCCATCCTGAACATGCGGCCACCCACCTGCATCAAGGACGTCCAGCGACATACAGGGCGCATCGCTGCGCTAAACCGTTTCCTATCCCGGGCGGTCGAATGATGCCTGCCCTTCTTCAAATTTTTAAGAGGGCCCAAAATGACATCTGCTACGTTCGACTGGGATGAGGAATGTCAGAAGGCATTTGAAGAACTCAAAGAATTCCTGGCCTCACCCCTGGTGTTATCCAAGCCGGTCCCGGGTGAAGCGCTACACATCTACCTCTCGGCAACCCCTTCCACAGTAAGCTCGGTCCTAGTCCGAGATGACTTGGGAGTTGAGAGACCAGTCTACTACACCAGCAAAGTGCTCAACGAGGCCGAAAGAAGGTACCCTGCAACTGAGAAACTCGTGCTAGCATTGGTAACCTTGGCTAAGCGCCTCTGACCCTATTTCCAAGGGCACTCCATCGTTGTGTTAATCAGCAAAACCCTGAAGAAGATCCTCTCTCACCCTGAAACCTCAGGACGCCTCATTAAGTGGACCATCATGCTCGGGGCCTACGATATCTCTTACCGCCCCCGTTCGGCCATCAAGGGACAAGCCCTCACAGACTTCATTGCAGACAGCACCGTCCTAACCGTGGAAACACTTCTGTGCACGCACGAACCCACTTGGGACCTGTTCATCGACAGGTCTTCCAACTCGGCCGAAAGTAGTGCCGGTGTCCTCCTCAAATCCCCTGAAGGGGTGGAGCTATAGTACGCTTTGAAGTTCAATTTCTCGGCATCCAATAATACCTCTGAGTACGAGGCCCTCATTTCGGGAGCCAGGATGGCACGTCGGCTGGGGGCCGAGCGAGTCAGAATCCACACCGACTCCCAACTGGTTGCCAGTCAGGTCAACGGTGACTACGAGGCTCGAGAAGTGCCAATGATCAAGTACCTCCAAATGGTCAGAGGGTTGGCCCAACTATTCCAGAGTTTTGAGGTAGTCCGGATAGCTCGGGAGGAAAACTCCCGAGCGGACGCCCTCTCTCGTCTGGCCTCCTCTCTCGGCCCCGAAGGTACTCGGTCAGTCCTCCTCGAGGATCTAGAATGACCGAGCATCAAATCTGAACTCATGACCATCGACCTTGCACCCCCGAGTGATTGGCGGACCCCCTATGTATCCTGGCTTCGAGACTCTCAAGAGCCCCCCGACCCTCGGGAAGCTCAGAGATTGAAGTACCAAGCCCGGCACTTCATCATCCTGGATGACGCCCTGTATCGTAGGTCTTACTCCTGCCCCCTCCTCAAGTGCCTCGGCACCGACGAAGCCAGCCAAGTAATTCAAGAAGTTCATGAAGGCATCTGCGGCGCGCATCAAGGAGGAAGATCACTCGCCAGGATCTTGCTCCGGTAGGGTTACTGGTGGCCCATGCTCCAGTGCGACTGCTCAACCTACGTGCAAAGATGCGACCGATGCCAGTGTTTCGACCATCTGGTCCACCAGCCTGCCTCGGAGCTCGTCACCCTTACAGAGCCATATCCCTTCACTCAGTGGGGAATCGACATCCTGGGGCCATTCCCTATGGCTCTGGCCTAGAAGAAGTTCATCGTCGTTGCCATCGACTACTTCACGAAGTGGATTGAAGCTGAAGCCACTGTCAGGATTACCGAGTCGGTCATATGGAGCTTCGTTTGGAAGTCGATCATTTGTCGTTTTGGTATCCCTCGGGTGATTGTGAGCGACAATGGTCGGTAATTTGATTCTCACTACTTTAGAGAAAGATGTGCCGACCTAAATATTCGCAACCACTTCACCTCGGTAGCCCACCCTTAGGCCAACAGACTGGTCGAAAATGCTAACAAAGCTATATTAAAAGGTATTAAAACCAGGCTCGGCAAGGCCAAGGGAAGCTGGCTCGAGTAATTACCGAGCATACTATGGTCACACCGAACTACTCCAAGAATGGCCACCGGTGAAACCCCTTTCCAGTTGGTGTATGGCACGAAAGCTGTGATTCCGCTGGAGATCGGCAACCCCTCTCTCCTAGTCACCAACGTCTCGCCCGAGGTGAACGAGCAGAAATTACTGGAGAACCTCGATTTGGTGAGCGAGATCTGAGAGATCACAAGCATCCCCTAACTGGGAAGGCCCCTATCGAGTGGTCGAGACGCTCAGGAAAGGGGCATACCGACTGTCCACCATGGAAGGAACACCTATCCCTCGGACGTGGAATGCAACAACACTACGTAAGTTTTATTTTTGAGTCTCTCTCAAAACACACATATAAGCAATATAGAGCAAAAAAATAATTCCACTTCTTCTTGTTAATACTTCTTTGATACATTGGATAGGCCACAACCATTACAGTATGGATCAAAAGAAATAATTACAACAAGGGCTTTCCTCTTCAGAGGACTAGCCCCCAGCATTTGGCCTATGCCCCTACTTCCCGGTCTCCAGCCCCTAGTTCCAGTACCCAGAGTCCAGTCACATTGTCCCTCAAGCCCAGTTCTCTATTTCAATGCCTCCCAAAAACTGGGTGAACCTGACCTGTTACAGCCTGTACCAGCATGTGGTAGGGGAGAATCAAGCAGACTAACAGTAAGTGGTCGCCATTCCCTGCATTCAATATTGTTCCATGGAACAAGAAGTGGGACAACTTAGCAAGTAACAATATCAAAATCCAGAATTTATCATTAGTACTTTATAAAAGGGGAGCCCAAGACATGCCCTTGAGGTAACAAAAATGTGCAATCTGGATAACAAAAAAGGGAGGGGAAGTGATACAATCACAGCCTAGCCTCGCTCCCCTCCAGCTTTGCCAAGCGGGACTCCGTGGCAACCAGCTCTGCCTTCAAGGCCGGCGCAAGCTGTGTGCTCGTCTCGACAGTCTGCCATTTGACCCTACGAGCTCCACATCTCGCCACTGCTCCTCCAGGGCCTTTGCCAAGGCCTCGGCTCTACTCTCCGTGTCTCTTAACCGAGCAGCGCGATCCTAGGCAAGTGACATAGCCACGTCAGTGCACCTCTCCTGCTCGACAGTCACCAGTGCAAGCCGAGCCCGCTGTCCCTCCAGCTCTCGGATGGCCGCCAGCCACCGAGCCCTCTGCTCCTGTGCCTCTAGAAGCCGCAGGTACTCTTCCCAAATGCCGGCCAAGCCAGACATCTAGAGTTCGCATGGGAACCTGAGGCCATGGTAGCCCTGGGTGCACTCCCTCAACTGTTGTCAGAGCTCCTCCAGAGAAGGCAGGGGGTCACTTCTTGCATAACCTCGAGCACGCTGGAGCAAAGCCGTGCCCACGCTTGTGTCCAGCAGCTGCTCTAGTGGTAAGACAGATGAAGGCCACTCGATCCTCAGCTCTAGGCAGGAGTGGCCCACTTTAGCCAGCACGCCAAAAGGACCTATACAACCCCACCAAACACAGAATGGGTCAGCAATGTTCAGGGCTTCCCTGTGATGAGACAAGGTGAAAAACCTGAGAAATGTCTTGGCTCTCACCTGCTATGGCCCCCGCCATGCCTGTAACACCCCTACTCGGGATCAGTGAGGGTAGTCTCTCCTCCACCTCAGCAGTGTCTCCTGCTGGAGTCAGAGAGGGCAGAGGCTCCTCTGACATCCAGGTGTCCCCAGTAATTATCGGAGAGGTGGGAGGCTCCCCCAGATCCACCTCGATGGGAGTCGACACGCGCTCATCCTCAGACTTCAGCCCTGGACATAACACAAAATGTTAGCCCTGCCATAAACCCTGAGTCAAAGCCAATGAATGGGAGCGAAGGAGCTACATGTACCTTCCAATGCTGTCTTCATATCAGCATCTCCAGTGAAAGAAGCCTTGGAGGAGGAAGAGCTCGGACTCGAGCTCTCGTCGGTCTCCACGGTCGTATTGTCACTGCCCGAAGAACCAGATGAAGCCCTTGGTGAACCCTCAATCACGGGCAAATCAGAGGCACCTGCACACCAATAAGCCGAGTTAGGCTACTACCGAGTCCAGTCTTGCACAAAGATAACTCCCTAGCTAAAGATGTTAGGGAAGAAGCTCACCTGCTAGGGCGTCCCCCTCGGAGACCCCTCGATATCGACGAACTCCTCGTCGCACCCATTTAGATGCAGTGACAGTAAGCTCATCCCTGACTACCTGGGTCGTGTCCCGAGAAAGCTCTCCCTCCTCCAGGGGAGAAGAGGTCATTGCAACCAACCCCCAATGAAAGCTTAGCAAGAGTGGGTAAAGCAGAGTAATCCACCATGGAAAAACTAAGTACTCAGCTACATACCTGAGGGTCCCATGTTGGATGACTCCACCAGCCCCACCATGCAAGCTGACACCACGGTCGGCAGAGGTGGGAGGGGCAGCTTCTATAACAGCCCCGGTAGCCTGCCCAATGTGTCCCCTACGGTGGGTGGGGGCACGGAGGTCTCCTGTCCAGCCTCATCCTAAAAGGATGGCCAGACAACTGACGGGCCGGCATCCACCAGCTCCTGGATCATCTCCAAGGTGGCCGCTGCATCCTCACCTGCCAAACAAGCAACTCAGACCAGGTCAACAATTTTGGGCTTGCAAAGAGTGCAACTACAATAGGAAGATTCCCTCCGAAGTAATCTGACACTTACCTGAGCAACTCCCAGCCACCGTGGGTGCTGGCTCTCCCACCTGTCCAGGCACGCCGCTCAGTGCCTTAGTTGGGGCCTTGGTCCCCGAAGTCTCTGCCTCCTCTGCACAAGTCAGACGGTCACATCAGTGGCCAGAAATGAGCGAAGTTGCAACTTACAGCCACCACCAGAAGCCCTTACCTGAACAGGCTCCTCCCTGCACCTTCCCACGACTCGAAGTCGGGGAAGGCCTTAACATTGGGCGCCATCTCGTCCATCAGTCGGAGAAAACTCTCCGTGTCAATCTCACGTTCAGCTCCCTCCACATACGGAAAGTCCTCCTCCCGAGGGGGCGAGAAGGTTGCCTCCGCCCTAGCCTCCACGGGAGCTGCAAGACACAAACCCAGCAGAGCAAGATTAGCCCACTACCATAGCTAAATCGACCAGAAGCAAAGAAAGCAAAAATGACACTTACTCAAGGCTGCCTCTTCCTCGACTTGCCCGCTAGCCTCGAGTCCTCTGGAAGACTCACCAGTCTCGGCTACTGCAGTCTCTACTTTGGGGCGTTTCTGCCTCAGCTGCAAACCTCTGTCCCCAGTCCCCGAGGACGCCTCCATGGAGGGGTTGTCCCCCTCTACCACAGAATCTGTCAATAGACGCAACATGACACGATGTCCCGATGTTATAACCAGAAAGCAACAAAAGCAAAAGGCACGGAGCAAACCAAATAAAGTCGTACCTGGGGCCCCGAAGGGGGTTGGTGGCAAGAGCACCAGCTGCTCTGTCTTTAGCGCCAGCACCCGGGCCGCCATCATCACGGCCTCTCGAATGTCCCGTAGAGTGCGGGCGCACTCAATCTGGGACAAGAACTCCACGGGTCCGGATGACCCGATCGCATGGCTGATATGTCACCGCCAGTCGTCGACCGCTGAATTGGCAAAGCTCCCATGCGGGAGCTCCCGATCCAGACTTCATCCCGGTATTTTTGAAGCCTAAAGAGGTACCGGTGGAAGCATCTCCGAGTCATCTTTGTAACGGTGGTAGTCTCATCCTCATCCGAGCTCCGAGCTAGCCGTGAGAGTCATTCTTCCCTGACTACGCAGAAGAGGTCTGGCCAGCAACCTGAGGCTATTTGCAGAAGCTGCCATGACCGGCCACCTAAATATATTGAGGCGAGGCTTGGCCGAGACCTTTAACAGCGAGTTTTCTTCCCTCTCCAAGAAGCGGGACTCCATTTGGCATCCGGAGTGTCAACTTCTTAATTTTCTCCCCAGGGTGCGCTGTTCTTTCCCCTCTTGGACTGAATAGACACCTTGTCACTGTTTGAGCTTCTTCGGCCTAGTCTGACATCAGCTGGCATTCCCGTGGATCACGTTTCGAAGGAGACTTGTCACCGGTCCCAACGCCTCTGGCTGCTCTTGATTTAGAGTTCGGGACTGTTCGTGACGGCCTCAGCTTGCTACTACTATGATCCTATAGCTGTCTGAACCTAGACGTAGAGACCTTGTTCAAGGCTCTTCCCCGACCCGCACTGACAACCTAGAATTTTCCTAAAATTCAGGTGACATCCCGATCTAGTTACGGAGAGTTTGCCTCTGGTCTCGTCAAGAAAGGAGTTCAGGAGCGGTCACAGTGGCACTGACATCACCTACCTGTCCCCTGTTCTAGAAAGAGGACAGAATCGACTCTGCCGTTCATTGAAGCTCCTCACTCTATTCTTTCCCTCCCCGCTTGGCTAGCTGAAGGCCCCTAGCTGCGTGGAGGTAGTTTTGGGTGTAAGTAATTTAACTCCCACCCCAAGATCCCCCTTCTGCGAGAGGCGTAGTGTTGTACACTCTTGAGCAGGTTGAAGCTTCATCGTCGCAGTGTGTGGGGAACCCACGCTTCCTCATTCGCCCTCGTCTCCGATCAGGATCGGTTTCTTCAAACCGGTCGAGTAAGCACTCTTCCCTTGCTCTAATTTAGGTGCTTGTCATTCAATTTTAGCTCATAGCACCCTTCCCCTTTGCTCCTCCATCGACCTCCTGGTAGAAGGGGCTCCCTTGTCATCTTGGATTAGGGTTCATTCAACTTAATGGATGGTATCCTTGAATCAGCCCTACAAGGGTACACCACTCTGTCCATCTAGGCACCTCTTGCTTCAAGTGTCCCTTCATGGTTTGTCGAAAGCTCGATCAGGTGAGGGTTTGTCCGACCTTCACCTGGCGGCTCCCCATTCCTCATCTTCCTTCAGTCTTCAGAGTCTTAAGGCCTTGGATTCGGGGGCTCGCTCAGCTCGTCGCTCAGTGGTCTCCCCCTCTGCTGGTCCGGTGACCTCGCCCATCTCTCCATAGGTGCTCCTTCAACTGGTGGCTAGTTAACACCTTCTAATTCAGTGGCATCGTCCACCACTCTGAGTCGGTAGGTCACCCTTCTCCACCATGTGATCCGGTGGCGTTTCAGCCTCTTTGAGCCAGTGGCTCTCTGAGCATTGGATCTGGTGGCTCACCAACCTGCTTGATCCGGCGGCTCACTCGATGGTTCGAGCTGGTGGCGTCCCTTAAGCCCAAGCCGGTGGGCTTTGCTCGGCTTCTAGTTGATAGCCCTACTCACACTGTGATCCGGTGGCATTCTGGCAGGTTCTCCATCCAGTGGCATTTCTTCCATCCAGTGGCTCACCCATCATCGTGATCCGATGGCCTTATCCACCACGCGGTCCATCGGCTCACCCGCCATTGCTATCCGGTGGCCTCGTCCCTCGCTTGATCCGACAGCACATCTGCCCTCGATCTGGTGGCCTCTTCATACTCCTAAATCGGAGGCTTTGCCTCCTTCACATGCCACCCGGTGGCATTCCTTACCCTTGTTGTGTCCCTATGGTTTTGATGATAGCAAACACCTTAAGTCATCATGTGTTTGCATAAAAGATTGAATGTTGATGATATATGCGTTTGATTTTACATCTGGTCATTGCACTGTGCATTAATGAGAATTGTTTACTGTGCATTGATTTTTGTGCATTAATGTTGTCATCATAAGCACCAATGGCAGCACAGCCACTGCCGACAACTTAGGACAAGGCAACTAGACCTACTCACGTAATGATCCTTGAGTTAGACTACTCGGAGGCAAGATCATCATAGACAGCGGAATAGGCTGCCAATCAGTCTACTCCTAAGCCAGAGGAAACGACGCTCTGTAGGAAATGACTCACGGAGACTTGAGGGAACGCTGAGAACCCTCAGCACACCTGGACATGCAACTGAGGTTGGATAGTACCCCGAGGAATCCAGAACACTGTCTTGAGCTGGACGGAACCGTCGAGACACAGACAAGGTCACATGTCAACCCCTGGTCTCACTGAGTTGACTAAAACTTGACACGATACAAACACACAGAGACACGCATAGCATGCACAATCACTCTTGACCGTTCCATCATGGTCACTACCCTCATAGGATGTCAACAGACACCCACGGGTCACAGGCAAATCAAGAGATCGAGCCAAGACAAGTAGAAACTGGTGCGGTGGACAACGACTACACTCTGGGTAGAGCGAACTATCACTCAACTACTAGGTGAACCCGGCAGTCAAGAGGCAACTGCTACGCAACCAGGGGCAATGACACAGGCAGTTCTGGATTAAGTCGTTAGGGTACTGTGGTAGTCAAAGAAAAGACCACACCCAGTCACCTAAACCGATCGATCTAGAAACCACCGACATACAAACACCACCCTAAAGCACAAACCTAAGACAAACAGACACATCGAATAGACATAAAATGGGACAACAGCCATGACGGCCGCAACAGGATGGTAACACACCTCTATAGGGGCGTTACACTACTATAACGCACCAACACAGGAGCGTTAGGGCAGGCAGACCTAAAATCTAATGCAGACCATGTAACGCATCAAGACAAGCGTGCCGCATCAGCATAACGCACCAGGACATGGGCGTTATGGCCAATGGACCAGAACTCAAACAAAGGGGAATATAACGGACCTCCATAGGCGTGTTATACAAGCTTAACACACTAGGATAGGTACTTTAAAGCCAAATGCTCTCGACTTCTCTCTCTATGCACACATCCTCTCTCTTATACACTTCTCCGTCACCTCACAAACATACCTTGGCCAATGGAGACGAACTCCTACCACGGTACAATTCCCGGGGTCCTCGTACTTAACGGACCAACTCGGACAGAGTGACGTCGTCCACCAAACCGTCATAGTGACGTCGTCCATCGACACATCGTCTCCCATGCCTTACACACATAGTGCTCCATTCTCTCCTTTTATCTCTTTCTCCCATTATCTCTCTTATATTTTTCCTTTCACTTCTTCTTGCACCCCCGCTAACCAACCCCCTTAAGGGGTATTTATAGAGGGGAAGTAGAGGGAGAGAGGAGGAGGGAGAGAGAAGGAGATGAGATCAGGGGAGAGAGAGGCATCGACGGGATGATAAGAAGAGGAGGCGGAGTGGATGAGAAGGAAGAGGAGGGGAGGCACGGTGGCGCCCCTGCGAGCGCGCCATGCGGCATGTGTACGAGCTCGCGGGCGGTCGCGGGTGAGCGCACGCGGGCTCACGGGTGCTCACGGGCGGGCAGATGCGGGCGCGCGCCTCGCGTGCATTCTACCACCACCATGGCGATGCCACGTGGCCTGCCTGAATGGGCATCGGGCCCATTAACATCTCCCACTTGCCCATTAGGGCCTGCCATGTATGTCCTTCATCTCACAACGTACAATTTTAAAGGTCTGCAGTCCTCGGTCATACAGGAAATGGAGCGTGTGACCTCCGCGAGATTTATCCAAATAAATTGGGAGTATTCCGTTAAGCCATCACCTAACTAATGGAGTACTCATAACAACTCGGTATGTATCTCAGACTTTTAATATTCACCTGATTTGACGTTTCGGATCTCTCAAAAATAAGCAGTGTCAAACCCCTAAATGCTAAGTGCCCATGACTCTATTAACACCACACAGGTAATAGAGCCTCCTCGGATATGAGCAACTAAGCATGGTGAAATATAAAATGTCTTCCCTATGCTGCTAATGTCAATCCAATTCGTCTTGACCAATCTCCTCCTTTTCACCAAGAAGACAAGGGTTCTATTTATAGACCCTCCAAGTCTTGGGGCGAGTTGGAGAGAGAATAGCCAATAAGTAGGAGGATTGAAGACAAACTCTTGAAGATAATACTCGCAAGAGTCCATAGAAACCAGCAGAAGGTCCTAAGGATCAGATTTGGGGAAAGAAATCAAGATACCAACCTCTACAATCCATCCACAGAGCAGCAGAGAAGAACAGTTCTGTTAAAACTCCTCCGTGTGACATAACGCATCCGCGATAGACCGCCATATTAACATAACGCACCTTCGTTAGTCCGTCATGTGACCTTATCCGCAATAGATAAGAACAACAGGAGAGACGTTCGGGCTTAGGGCTGACTTTGTCAGGTGATTGTGTGGTTCGGGTCGGGACCCAATCCCGTCGCGCCATAAAGGTCATGACGTCATTTACATCCCTCATACGAGAGAACACCCTTGATTAATTACCAAAACTAGGGGCCCTGTGGCCAAAAGAATTAATGCTAATTGCAAAAGAAAGAGGCAGGAACGAATCACACAAGAGCCTGTGCCGATACACGGGCAATCAGACATATCGGTCAGTCATAGACCCTTTCATATTTGGACGGGAGTCCGTGGCGAGAATGCGGTGAAAATCAAGATAAATCTGTTCAGATGTCTGCCGAGTACACGGCAATTTCAATGATGATCCGAAAGGGATCCAGTTCGCCGAATGGGTCTGGTTTAGTCAGAATGTTAGCCCGAGGTAAGGTCGGGCCATGGCCATCTCGGGATAATTCCCAAGGCTTGAGCCTGACTTACAAGGGGCAGCGTTATTATTCCTTCAACACCGGGTCACGAGGAGAGACGAGGCTGCAGTGTGAGTTTTAACATGTCTCTGATTTAGGGTTTTCTGTTTATATGTTTTTTTGTTGTTTTATTTTCCTTTTCTTTTTAGGGATTCTCTTCCTCAGGTTGTTTAGATAGTGCTGCTTTCCTTTTCGTCGTTGTTTTTCTAGGTTGGGGTTTCGTGACATGACTGCGCAAAAGATGAGTGCCCCATCTAGAAGATCGACAAGGCCAGTTGTGACTTGGCAGAACATTAATGAACTTGATAAAGGGCGATATCGCCTTGCTGCGGTGGCTGACTCTTCTGACTCAGAGACTGACATGATGGACACCGGGCGGCTAACACTTTCAAACAGCAGTCACTTTGAATTTGACCGTAGCTGAAATTATAGAATCGACTTCCCGAAGGATAAACACCTTCGGTCCGTTCTTCATGCCTTCAATCTTCTGGGCAAGAGGGACATCCATGTAGTCCGAGTGGCCAAGGAAAGTATCCTCCTAGGCCGAGATAGCATGGCAGACTTGGTAGTGAGGGGCAAGCCTATACACTTCCCCGAAGAACTCCAGAAGTGGGATGCCGTCACAGGGGTATCAGAGTTGACTCCAGCACAGGACATGTTGATGAGGGCCCCTGAATTTACCTCTGCTAAGTGGGATTTGTCGGTCGACAATGTGCACCAGGAGAAGCCATCATTTGGTCTGTTCTTGGCCTCGTTGAAGTGGGGGTTTCGCAAGGAACCGTTCTTGTTAGATTATTTGGTGATACGATTCAAGCACTAGATCACCATTAGGTAGTTTGCTGATCTGAAGGCCACCGATTCTCACAGGGTTCGGGCTGGAGCTGTTAAATTTACAAATTATGTACTTCAGAACTACGGCCCAACTCTGATGACCGCTGGGGTATACCACATCGTGTATGCTTCCCGCTTCTACTACCCTATTTCAAAGGGCCTTTGTTGCAGCATGATAGATACCTTCTGTCCTGAGTTCAACACTTTTTACATAGCCAAAGGTGAGACTTCACTAGACCTGTGGAGTCTCTCTCAATTAAGCAGGCGCCCGATAAATGGAGAACCATATGAGGAAGTGTGCTAGCCCGACCAGCTGAAGGACCAAGCTAATGGGGAGGGCCACTATCTGACCGGTTATGCTTATCGGTACCTGATCAAAGTGTACCAGACTTTGTGTTTGTCGTACCGTGACACTGCTGTCTTTCTCAGCGTCTTCCAAGCAGACTTCTTCATACGGCTAGCCGTCAATAGGCAAGTCAAAAAGCTGTGACAAGCTCCAGAGGTCTAGAGAAGTTTCACCCTCTGCCGTGTAAAAAGTGTTGAATAAGGGACAAAATACTTCGAACATTCCGTAGCATAGTCCTCGGGAAATGGGATAGTAGAACCAAGAAGCACAGATGCTGTGATATACCCCGGCTCTGATCAGTAGAGGGGCGTATTCCTTCAAGACAAATTCTGTAAATTCTACCACTCCCACGCAAAACAGATGTGCATCGGTCACCTTTGCGTCTCCAAACCAGCCAGCGGCCAGTTGATATTTGAATTGAAACAGCTAGGCAATTAAGCACAAAGGGTTCATCCATGTACCCCCATTTTAGTGGTGCCAAGAATAAACCATAGCCAGGTTTCTCTTTGTCAACTCTGCCACCAGCGGTATCCCACCGAGCGGGGATGAAGTCCGGGGCTCCGGTTAACATTTTCTTCTTCGGTTCCAGCTCTGATACTCTGAGGATAGCGTCCCAGTCACGCTTCTCCCTGGGAAGGTAGATGGCCTTTCCGTGGTACACTGAGCCTTTTAGGCTATCTCTTTCGGCAAGTATGGCAGCTTCAACCCCGCGGGCTACCCACGGGTCCCGCATGCTGCCCACTATGAAAGTCCAAATGAATGGAATTAAGTGGCGGTCCTTTGGTAAGTCTGGACGATAGTCACTGCCCCGCATGAAGCACGTCCCCTCTGCAGCAGAGTATACTCGAGACGTCGATACTGTATCTATTTCAGAGTCGGAAGAATCATCGACAACAGTAATTTTGCCATATCTGAAGTCCAGGGTGTTGACATTCAACCAGTTCACTAAGGCCCAAGACACATCTGGCTGGGCCGATGAGCTTGCTCCGACGACCTCAGAAGATGCAGCAGCAGAACTAGAGGCCATTGCAGTACCTACGGTCAAAGAATGACATAAACATGAGCCCTGAAATAAAGAACAATCTCATGAAGTTTAAATTTGTAACGTTTTAACAAAAGTAGTAGATATGAAGGAATAAGAAGCACCAGTATCAAAATAATACAAATGTAGGATGAGAGTAGATTTGAATGGTACCTTTGTACTTTCCTTGGTAGACTCTTCCTCCATTACGGCATTAAGATGGGCCTGACGCCTACGTCCACCATCACCGTTAGAAGATTGGTCCCTCATGAGGGGACAATCGGGCATATGATACTCTCAGCTTCCACATCGTAAACAAGCGTCAAGATGCTTCCAGTATTGTTCAGCCGAAAGACCAAACTTCTCACAAAAGGTATAGGCCGCCATGACTTGCTTTTCCTCCTCTGTTACCTATTTGTTCCTGCCATTTCGTGTTGTCACGGGAATTGTAGGTACCCATGATGCTAAACTTGTCTTCTTTCCTTCCTCTCTTCTCATGCTTGTGGCTAGAGTCTTTGCCCTTGCCTTTGTACTTCTTGACCTTTTCCAAGGTCCTCTCGCACAAGTGGGCTCGGTGAACCATCTCTGTATAGGACCGGATGTTTTGTGGGCTGAGTTGTTTAACGAAGATGGGCCTTAGGCCATCCATGAAGCGATTGGCCTTTAGCAAATGCAGAGCATACGGTGCCATCCTTGAGAATTGGAGTTCATACTCTACCACAGTCATCATCCCTTGCCGAAGGGAGGCAAATTCCATAGCCTTCCTCTCATGGATGTGCTCAAAAAAGTACTTCTCTTGGAAGAGCTCGAGGAACTCCTCCTAGGTAATTTGAGCGTTATGGAGATGAGTAGAGGTGACGCTCCACCATGTTCAGGCGTCCTTGTTTAATTGAAAGGTAGCAGGCAGGTCCTTCTCTTGGTTCGAGCATTGCATAATATTGAAGATACGATCCATTTCATCGATCCATTTTTCTACTTCATCTGGGTTGGATGAACCCAAGAATCGTGGAGGGTTCATACTCCAGAAGTTTCTATGTAGATCACCGATGCCCGCCCGCGTGCCAATTTGGGCCACCATCTATAGGGCCTCGGTAAGACCCTCTCTCCCTCACACGTTCTCTCTCCTCTCTCCCCCTATCAATCAGTTCGTGGTCCAAATGGACCCCGGTCGATGCGTGGGAGGTGCCGACAGGATGGGCTCGATGCGAGGATCGCGTCCGTACCCTTCATCCCTCGGATCATGGAGCGTGGAGATGTGTGTGAGTGGAAGGACAGCGTGGCCCCAGTCACCCGATCTACACCGATTCGCAGTCTTCACCGCGCAAAGGGTAGGGGAACAGACTCCTCGTCTCGCCAGGAACCCGTTGATGCCTCATGCGTTGCCATCCATCATCATCTTCATCATTTTTCGTGGAAATCTTATTTTGGTTGATTTTGGGCTAATTTCTCAATTTGCGTTCCTCTCTCGATTTCTGGTCTAGACGATTGCTGATCGAAGCAAGGGAGGTACCGTTGGATTGGTCACGTCGCGAGGATCGCATTGACGCCCATCTTCCCTCTATCTACAAAGCATGGGGCCGAGTCGGGCCAGGAGGCATCGCGTCGCCCTCTCACCGGATCGGCATCAAATCGTCAGTTTCATCGTAGTCCAGGTAGGGGGATGGATGCCTTGCCTTGTTAGGACACCGTCGGTACCACTTGCGCCATGGTTTGACGTTCTTTGCCTCATTTTTAATGCATGTTCCTATTTAGTTCATTTTTAGTCCATAATGCTTGAAATCATCTCCATGGGCATCATCTTTTAATTTTAGCGGCATGCGTAGGTATGAAATGTTATTGTGGCATGGTATGTCATGGTAGGATAGTTTAGAATCGTGTTTCCCCACGTCCCCCGTCGATTTCGATCGATCGGGAGGGGGGTTTCGGTTCCAAACTCCGGAGTCTCGAAACCCAGGTGACATAACGCGCTACCCCGGTGCGTTATAGTCATTTGGCGCACCTATAGAGGTGCGTTATATCCCCTTGTGGCAGACTCCCCAATGTCCATTATTGTCCTTTAACCCCCTGACATAGGTGCATTATATCATCTATGAACCTGTGAGTTTTCTGTGGATTTTTGAGTTGGGTGCCACGGTGACATCTTGAGGCTTCAGGAGGCACACCATACACCGTTGGAAAGGTCATCCAAAGAGCTTTCCAAGAGTGTGGTCTCGCCTCCATACGAGCTCCGAGCTGCCTATGAGAGTGATTCTTCCCCGACTGCGCAAGACCACTCAGGTAGCAAACTAGAGCCCCAGAGAAAGTTTGACCATAGCTACTCCTTTGCAGATCTGGGTGTGAATCTTGGCTGAGAGATTCCTCCACCAGTCCTCTCTCATCTCCAAGAAGCGACAGTCCGTTTGACATCCGGAGCAGCCATTTCTCATTTTTCTCCCTTGGGTGTGCCGTTCTATCCCCTCTGGGATTGAGAAGACACCTAGTCACTATTCGAGACCTCGTTGCCGACCCCGACCTCCGCTGACATCGCCGTGGGTCTCCGTTCAAGAGGACTCGACGATGAATCCATCGGTACCAGACCCACCCAAATCGGAGCTCAGGAACGCCCGTGGTGATCTTGTCTTCCTGCTACATTGGTGCTAAGACAGTCTGAACCAGTAAGCAGAGTCACTGTTCATGGCCCCGCCCCGACCAACGCCGGCCATCAGAGCTCCCACCAAAAATCAAACTTCTTCCTGGGTCAGTTAGGGAAGATTTGCCACTGGTCTCATTGAAAAAGGAGTTCAGGAGCGACTGCAGCAGTGACAACATTGCCCATCTGTCCCCTGTTCCAGAGAGTGGGCAGAACCGACGTCAGCCGTTCGTTTAGCTCCTAATTCATCTCTTCCCTCCCCTGCCTGGCCGGCTTACCACTCCTCCTTGTGTGGGGGTAGTTTTGTATGTAATTTCAATTAATCCCCACCCCAAGATCACCCTCCTGTGAGAGGTGTAGTGTTGTACATCTCTGATTTTCAGGTTAGAGCTACACCGGCACAGCGTGCGGGCGCGTACCCACGCTTCCCCGCTCGCCTCATCTCCGACCGGGATCGGTGTATTCACACCGATCAGGTGAGCTCCGGGCCACATCCTTTGCTGGTTTTGCTATTGCTTGCGGGAATACCATTGGAAGGCCGTTCCCGTAAGTGAAGTGGTGAAATAGCGGAGGAGGTAAGACTCATCCAATGCGAGCTCGCCCATGGCCATAATGTAGTAGGCCAAGAGTTCATGCGGAGATCCCTGACCGTCGAATTTTTGCAACTTCGACGGCTTGGCATACTCTGGAGGGAGCTTCTTGAGTTGGTGATGCAGCGGGTACGGGACACTGTAGAGGTCCACAGCCGCAATCCCTTCTCCAAACTGAGCGAGCTTAGTCTCGATGATCCGCTCGATCATCTGGCACTGTGCCATGAGGTTTTCTGGCATCGGCATGTTGGATGGCCGTGGTTGAGCTTCGGCCAAGGGCATACCAAACCCGATTACTGTAGGGGTTCGGATGGCTACAGCTGAGGTATTAGAGCCATTTTGCCCAGCTGGCGGGACCGGTGTCTCCGTCGAAGGCCCGGTAGGTGGCTGAGGGTGGAGGTCACGCTCCTACAACAGGTCTTGTAGGAGGGCCTTCAAGTGCTGGTTCTCTTTCATGAGAGTCTCAAGAGTCACCTCTTGGACTTCACTGGCTGGAGGGTCATTGTTGACCGGCTCCACATTGGCGAGGGCAGCGCGATCCTTGACGGAAACTTCCTCCGCTCACGCCAATGCCTGAGGTCCAGCAGAAGTGTCGACAAGGCCGACCGGAGTCGACGGTTGAGTCGGGTGATGCGGCCTACTGAGTTGAGATATAGGCTGGTTCAGATCATCAGTCTGAACCTCAGGCTGGTGCCTAGTGGTATAGCACGTGAACACCTTGATTGCGTCGCTGAGGAGCTGGACCGTCTATTTTTTTTGGGAGCACCTCTTGGGGCAGACGGGTGTCCCCAGTCTATCAAAGACCGAGGTGCATTGTAGAGAAGTCTCCGTCGCGGCATCTGCCTGAGGAGAACTCGAGGCTGGATGTCGGTGGGGCCCAAAACGAGCCCGTCTCTACCTTCGCCTATCTGAATGAGAGGCACCAAATGGCTAGGCGCCATCAGACGCTGTGACTGTAGAATCAGTCACGCCTTGCTTGGTGCGACGTCCTAGTGCCCGCAAGGGATTACTAAGACGCGCCTTCCGGACGGCGTGAGCTTCCTCCAGGGTAACCCAGAATCTCCTCAAGTTGGACTGTTGGTCTCCCTTGTCACTATCTTTTTGACGGGACTTGGGGGCTAGGACACCGAACCGGCGCTGGTGTCTCTGGGCCACTGCCGGAGCGTCTGCCCTTCTGAGTCCACCTTGTCTTCTCGCGTTTAACACAGAAGGCTGAAGCGGTTGGTAGTAGGGACCGTAGAGACGATCCGCTCTGGGGGTATAAGGGTTTGCCCCCATCCAGGCGAATCCATAAATTCCCGACAAGGATGGTCTTATCGGAGTTACTGGTGGTGGCGGCAAGTCGCTTGCCTTTACGACCACGACGATGCTTCTTCTGGGGAGTCGAAGATGATTCTGCCCCAAGATTATAGACCGAGAAAACTCAGCCTGTAAATGCTGGTGACATGAGGCCATCGACCGAAAACACTGGAATCGGTCCCCAAGACCCGGGATCTGTAGTGGAGGCCAGCGGCTGGGTGGCTTGAGTGTAAGCCCTCGCCCAAGCTAATAACAGTGTTGCGGATGCTCGCAATGACGTGCTTGTACTTGGAGTTGACACTGCAGGGGGCACCGAGAGGCCGGCGACCCGAGGCCTTGAGCCTGGACCGGGGACTGGTGGGATCGGAAGGTGGGATATAAGGCCTTCGGTCCACATCGGGGCCGCCGCATCCCATAGAGGCAGACCCGTACAGGGAGTCAGCGTCGTCAAGTTGTAGGGAATGTGCCCCCATGATGGAGCCGAGGGATGCGAAACCTGACGTGGATCACTCACGCCAGGCGTCGTTCGCGGGGAACCCCGGGGCTGTATGCCCGGTCTACATGTTGAGCAGCCTTTAACCAGGGGTTGACGACCCAGGTGAGGTGGTTGCACTTCAGAAATTCGGGTCGAAAGGCCCGACCGAGATACTGGGGAGCCCTGCCCCCGGGTCAGGAGACCCGTGCGAAGAGCTGGCACGGCTGAGGCTCGGTACTGACGGCCCAAGTGAGGTGCTAAGGAGCCAGGCACCTTAGAGTGGAGACCCACACCAGATGCCGACTCAACCGAGGCCCGGGCCTGGAAGCCCGAGCGAACTACAGTGGTAGGGACCGGGACTCAGGGCACGAATCTCGCGTCGAGAGTCGGTCGGAACTGGGCCTGGGGGCTGGTGTTTGCCAGGGCAGGAGCTGGTCCAGAACCCCTACGGGGGCCGACAATGGGAGACTCGAGTTTGACACTCGACCTGGCTGCTGAGACTAGCAGCGGGTGTGGCGCGTTGACGGCGCCAAAAGAGACGGGAGCTGAAGGTGGTGGTGGAGCCGTCACGGGGACCACACCGAGGAAGTAGGGTTATCCAACAACCGGGGAGAAACTATCGAAAGTGATCGGCACCGCCAAGTAGCCCACCTGCGCATGGGTGGCGATGACAATGGGACCGTAGGTGACGGCCACCATAGTTGTGGATGCACCGGACAAGCAGGGGCGACGGCCGCTGACGGTCTTTGAACGCGATCCGACAATTGGAAGGCGAACTGGAAGCTACTGGGAAGTGCGAGCAGGTGCTCTCCTCCTACCTCTCCTATAAGGACAGAAAAAGGGCACCCGGACTTCAGGGCTGACACAGGCTTTCTCTTCAGTAGAAAGAAGGAAGGTGGGAGACGTCCCACCGGGCATGCCATCATTTTTGTTCATGTGCGGCGGGGTGTGAGGGCCGGCAGGATGTGTGTGCGGTGACCGGAGTGAGGGGTAGGATATAGCTATGGGAGAGATGCAAGAATATAGTGTGCTTCGGGCGCCCCCTCTCATGGCCGTATCTTTCTCAAAGCGGTACCATGCACTCGCTTTTTATGAAAAGTCGATGGGAGATCGAGTGGCACGGAAGGTTTCCTGATTTTAAGGGAAACGTAGCTGGGATGCGGGCGTGCCAGTCGATTTCTCGACAATCACCCGTGGAACCAAGAGTTGACTGGGGAAAGCGCCGTGGGGGGGCGACACGTAGACCCAGGAGATGAGAGACACGTGGAGGGGAGGGTGGTTCTATGGGTGTGAGTGCGCAGGCGACTGTGGGGAGTCATGTACATTTCTCGATCATTTAAGACCAAACTGGACCCAAATGAATGGCCTCGATTAGCTTATTGTTTCCCCTCTTCGTATTTGTCAAAACCCTAGCCCTACAGAAAGTATTTTGGAGAAAACTGGCAGCGGCCTATCTAGCGCGATTCGTGCGCGTCTGCGGATGTGGACTCTATCTCCCCGAATAGAACCCTCTAGAGACCAATTGATCCTATAAAAATAAACCTTAGTCACCCTAGAACAGGTTAGATACTGTGGCGGCCGACGAGGACCGCAGACGAGGGTGAATTCCGGTGATCATCGGAGAGGCGTTCTAGGCGCGATTGGAGTTCTTCATCCCTCTTCTTCCTTCAATTAAGGTAGGTTATAGTAGACCAAAATCTAAGTGCTATATACCATTGAACTCATCTCTAAGTCCTCGTTCCCATGATACCTAAAGCCCCAATTTTGATTTAGTATCCTGTGCGTATTAATTGAGTTAGTAAGAACATGTCCATCTAGGGTTTCCCTTGTTCAACCTTGATTAATGTAGGGATTTGAAGGCTTAAATGTAAAATTGGTTATACCATGTTATACACCATGTTTTTCTCGTTCTATTGATAGTCTTTTGCCTAATTTGCATGCCCTATACGATGTGTATTTGATCATTTTGGTTAACCCTAACTGAACTTATCGGAGTCAGGCAGGGCAAACATTTGAGCGGACCAACATGAACCACTCAACCTAGAATGGCCCCTCGATAGACCGCTCGGTCTACATAGGCGGCTTGTGTTTAACCGTTCATATGCTTTGTGTTTCGGACTGTTTCATAGTTAGAACGGCTAAGTATATACCGTTTAGTTGAACAACGGGTAGGCACAGACCGCTCTTATACCCCAGTGGCACTCTACAGACCGCTCATATCCTGCCAGGCCGTCGGACCTGTGGGGTATGCATGGCCTGTCGTTCGACCGCCGAGGCTATTGAAAGGTTCTGTACCAACCGTCTATCCCACAGAAATTGAATTATTTTGATTCTAGCATGTGCTATCTTCTTCTCTTTGTCCCCTTTGTAGTTAGAACCTCCCAAGCTTCTTTTTCTTATTTCTTCTTTTTCTCTTCTCACCTTCTTCTCCTTCTCCTTTCTCCTCATCTCTCCCCCATCGCAGATCTCTCTCTCCCTCTTCCTCTCTCTCTCCCTGCCTCTTCCCACAGTCACAGGCCGGTGTCGCTCTCTCTTCTCCCTCTCATCTACTCCCTACTCCCGCCGCAACATAGCAGTTCGGTGACCTCCCGCGACCGCCGTGCTCCACCTGCACCACCTTAGCTTCCCCCCTCTCATGCACTCTCTCGCCTCTCCCTTTCTCCGGTGACCGCTCTCTCATTATTCTCCCCCTCTCCCTCACGTCTCCACTGCCCTCATCATCGTCTATGCATGCCCACTGTCGTGGCCCCTCTTCTACTATCTAACCTCCGTCTCCCTGCACTCCTCTCTCTTTTTCTCTTTTGCTGCACCACCGTGTCTGGACCTCCTCGCCGGTGTACCTCTCTCTGCAAGTCATCATAACCATCGCGAGCCACCCCTCTCTCCCTTCTCTCCTCTCTCGGCCAACCTGTTCGCCATTTGTCCCCCTACTCTCCTCGTCCTTCTCGCTTGTCACCCTGTTCTCCTCTCTCCCTCACTGCTTATCCCTTCGCTGGAGCGCTCGCACCCCACTGCACCTCTTCTCCTCCTCTCCCACCGAGCTATTCGTTGCTTCGCCCCCGCCTCCGTCCTCCGCCAACGTGTCACAGTCACCGCACGCGTCTCTCCTGGCCCTGTTCATCACCTCCCCTCCCTCCGTTCTCGCGTCCGCGGCTACAGGCTAGCACAAGAACGGTCATCCATCGCCGGGCTTGGCCCTCCGCCCAGTCTGGGTCCCCCCTCCCCGGCCACCGCAGTCGACCGCCCGACCGTCATCGCCCGTCCACGGCTGAGGCCGCTGGCACGCTCAACCGTGCAGCCGACGCAGCGGCGATCTCCACGCCACTACCGCCATCGGCCTCCAGTCTCGGGGGGGGGGGGGGGGGGGGTCGAACGGATCTACCCTACACCGCTATGCTAACCGCCTTACAGGGTCATTGGTCAAATGATCAGTCAATGGTCAAATGACGGACCTGGAAGAGTCCGTCAAAGGGCACATAACGCACCACTTTAGGCACGTTAAAGGACTATAACGAACCGGTCCTAGCGCGTTATGTCGACTGGGTTACGGGTTGGATGAGTTCGATACCAAACTCCCTCCCGGTCGACCAAAATTGACGGGGGACGCGCGGAAACAAACTAACTTGCCAAACCATACATCTAAACATCCATTCTACAACTAAACATGCCATTAAAATCACAATACTATGCCTATGAAAGTAATTTCATAATTTAATGACTAAATTATGCTAACATGGAATAATGCACAGAAAATGATGCAACTGGCGTCGGACCACTGTGCATGTGGTACTGGCGGGTTCCTAGCAAGGAAGAGAGTCTATCCCCCTACCTCTGACATGACGAAGAAGCCGATCCGATGCCGAACGAATGACGAGGGCCACGGCGACCTCCCGACTTCACGCGCCTCCACGCTCCGCAGATCGAGGGAAGAAGGACGTCCACGCTATCCTTGCGACACGACCTTCCCAACGGCGCCTCCCGCTCCTCGATCAGCGACCGTCTGGACCAAAACCAAGCGAAGAGAAGAAAAACCCCAAACTTAGGCCTAAAATATCCCAAATAGGATTTTGCACGGAAAATGGTGAAAGCGTCCGCCATCGGCGACGCATGAGGCGTCAAAACACTCCTGGCGAGACGAGAAACTCATTCCCCTATCTCGATCGTGATGAAGCCCACAAAATGGTGCAGATCAGATGGCGGGACATCGCGGCTCCTCTAGGCCCGTCTCGTCTCCACGCTCCCCGAACCGAAGAAAGAAGGGCACCACCACGACCTACGCGTCGAGCCCGTCCCAACGGTACCTCCCACGCCTCGATCAGGCCTCGTTTGGACCGAAACCGAGAGAGATTGGGAGAGAAGGAGAGAGAGTGTGAGGAAGAGAGAGGAAGAGAGAGATCCTTGAGAAGCATTCCCTGAGATTGTCATTTGTGTCGCTCTTTCGTGTCGTGGGTCTTCCTTGGTGAGTAGTCTGACGCATGACTCATTCCTTGTAGTCGGGTGATCAGCTGCTGTTATGACTTGATGTGACCCTGCTTGCAGTGTGTTCCGCAATTTTGTGTGCTGTTCAGAGCCGAGGTCCTGCAGGTGCTGTCGTGTTGTTTCTATATGATTTTGTGTTTCTGTCATGGACCATTGTCTTGTCAGTTAGCATTGTTGTACTCTCCATTCCTAGTGAGATTAGCTTGCGACTCGGTCAGACATGTTATCCGGCTGAGGATTGACTCGATTCTGTTCATGGTCCAGCGCTGTCGTTTTGCTGTCACCCATTCAGTATATTTGTCATTGGTGTCCTGTGTGCCAGGTGTCCCCTGTCGCCTTTGGCAGCGGAGCCGTTGATGTTGTCAGGCTGTTAGATGGAAGGACTATGTTTCCTTGTGTAAGCTAATGCCTTGTGTGCCTGTCGCTTCTATCATCCCATTTTCTTGGTGTCTGTTGTTCTGGCAGTCTTGTCTCTTTTCCTGTGAGACGTAAGAGATGTTGCCTTATTTTGGAGGTGTCAGACTTGTGTTCACTTGTGTCGTGCTCACTCCCGAGCGTGTCCTCGTGACAATGATCCGACATTGTTCCTCTGAGCTCTGCCTCTCGTGCTTTGTGTTGGCAGTTGTTGGGTTGTTCTTCCCTGCCTTACCCTTGCTTGTCCTTAAATTTTGAGGATGAAATTTCCTAAAGGAGGGGAGGAATGTAACACCCCAGATTCTTTGCTGAATATTTATTGGGTCTTGGCGGATCTTCAGTAGGTTGTTCGGATCCTTTTGGAAGAGTTTCGGATTGCTTTTGTAGTTCCCGAGTTGAGTTTTACTTTCCGTGTGGATTTTTCTCCCGTATAATCTACGGAACCCTATGGTGAGTTTATTCCTCAATTCATCGACTCGCGGACAATACAGCAGCGATGTACTCTTCGTGAGGATCGTTTCGACTAAAATCTTCATCTGCCTTCATCTTTTCTACTACAAGGTCTGTGAAGGAATACTCCGGGCCCACCCGGTCTTGAAATCTCTGTATAAACTTCTCCTTAACAACTTTGAAGCTTTCTGCCTCCTCCAAGGGCAAAGTATAGAACCACTCAAGTGCAACCCCATCCAATGACCGGCGGAAGAGATACGCCATGAGGCGATCATCGTGTTGGAATTGTGTCGATTCGTATAGGAACTCCCTTATGTGAATGAACGGGTTACCATTCCCGTCATACTTTCGGTACATAGGGAGCTCAGACTGAGGGGGAAAATGAATATCCCAGAAGTTAGGAATGGGAATATCGGCAAGGGATTGTGGGCCGACCCGTTTATAAAGAAGGTCAATTTGTTGCTGCATGGCAGCCCACTTTCAAGCAGTTCTGGTTCCCGGGAAGGAGGACACAAAGCAGGAAGAACAGAACCGGTGTATGGAGCTGATGGGTAGATCGATGGAGGGCGAAGCCCATAATAAGGATATTGGGCCAGGGAAGGGCCCACATCGGCATGAGCAAGCTGGGCATTCCCTGCTTGAAGATGAATAAAATCAGTCGGGGCCACGAGAGCCTGTGGCGCTGGAGAGACGGTGGTGTAAGGATCAGAATAAGCAGTCAAGGGAATCTAGGTCTTGCCCTTGTCATAAATCTGATGGGCCGAAGTAGAAGCTTGGCCCGCTTCCATGTTGGGAAATCGAAGGGTCCAGGGATGGATAGGAGTAAGATTGATGGGCGCAGCAGAGGTGGCCCCTAACCCAATGAAAGGAGATGAGGTGGCAGCAGTAGACATGCCAGAAGAAGGAACTGAAGGCGGGGCATCTGGCCCCTACAGAGCTTGGCGAAGGATGTTGAGCTGAGAGGGATCCAACTGGGCCATCATGTGAAGGATATGACTGGCCGAATTTTGGGAAGAAGAATCAGAGGGTGAGGGTTGAGTACCCTCAATGACAATGGATGGGAGAGGAGGGGCGGACCCCTCTCTCCCCTGCACAGGGGTTCTCATCACACTTGCCCCTCCCCATCAGATTGACTATCTTCGACGTCATTACCTGAAAAATATTAAAATAGGCTGATATGGGTCTTCCTTTGACTTCAGAGGGCTAGAGGGAGGCGACTCGGGGGTAGACCCCGGCCTCGTTGCTGGGTGCCACATGGCGTGGCTTGTAGTTAGGGTGTCCTCGGGTTGGCTTGGGTAGTTATGTTGAACGCGAGTAAACCCACAAGCTGAGTGATCGGGGGTGAGCCCAATCGATTGTTGATGTTGCCACAGTTCACGGCTAGCTAGTTAGGACCCTTGGTTGGGCCCGGTGACTAGGGCGTTGACATGATAATGCCATTTGTCTGGTGGTCAGGGTGGCCCTCGCTCCTTGGCGAAGAGTCGTATGATGCGGCAGGCTGTTCTGAGTCTCGAGTTAACCTAGTTGTTGAGTTGCCGATAGTGTGATACCATATGCAGTGTGTTCGGGTGTGATCCCTGACTCTCTTCAGAGTGCCACTCGATACGGCAGGTTGTCCCAACCCTTGGACCCGACTGGGTTGTCGGAGAAACTGGCTGGTATAGTGCCCTTTGCTCGAGAATGATCTCCGCTTGTTATGGTGTGCCGTTTAACCGAGCGAAGTGACTCGATTTCCAAGCTCAACTCAACTGGTAGAGTACCTTTGGCATTGTGCCATTTTACTCTATTTAGGAACTATTTTCCTATGCTTAATCCTCAATTAATTAGAGAAAATAAGCAGGTGCCAACAATTGCCAAATACAATTGGGGCTAATGTGCATCAAGGAAAGCATAATTGGGGCTAATGTGCATCAAGGAAAGTATAATGACCAAATACAATTTCTGAACTAATTGAAACCGAAATGGATGAAGAGTGGGTGCATTGCATCATTTTTCCCCGTTGCGTGTGCAGGGGTCGACCCCCTCCCCTCCCCCTTCGTTTGGAGCCCAATTTGTCCCAGAACAAAAAATATGAAAAGTGAATGTTCATATAAAATAGATTAAATCAAATGATCACAACCTCCAGTTTAGTTAAAACTCTTTATAGGGGTGTTTTAAAATTGCCTCAAAATATTTACACATGAGAAGAGCACTCGAAGTAAAATGCCCCAAAAAATTTTTGCCTACGCGCCACCAGTTCCCGCGCAAACTTAACTACCCCTCCGTCGATCGACTTTCGATCCTTTCCGCATGCAGAATCCCCCTTTTCCATCTTCTCCACCACTCCGACTCCTCTCACCTCCTGGCACCCTCCTACGAGCTGCAGAATCTTCCTCATCATCTTCTCCCTCCACCACTCTGCCTCCTTAACCTCCGGTGTGGATCCATCTAATCCTTGACACCTCTGTTTCATCACCTCCCTAGTCCCCTTCTCCTCAACCTCTAGTGTGGACTATTCCTCAGCAGTCGCAGGAGCCACCCGGTTGTACTCAACACCGCTATGTACAGTTGCCAACCTTGGGTCCTAGCCGCAACTGACGTCGGGCGACGCTCCGTGACCATTCTCGCATCGCTCTTGCTCTACTGCGACACCACCACGTTGCTCATCGTCGCCCCCGCACCTGCATCAATTCATAACCTTCAAGCACCAAATCCTACTCACCTACGAGGCTGTGAAGGTACAAGATGGCCCTAGCCTCGATCCATCTTCTCCTCCACCTCCCCACGTCTGATGCAGAATCTTCCTCCATCTTCTCCTTCACCCCTCTGCTTCCTCACCTCCGTGGCCCCCTTCTCCCACCTCACTCCTCCTCAACAACCACAGGAGCCATCGGGCCAAGCCGTCGGGCTCTTCCTCAACTTCGCTATAGTTTCCCACCCTCTGTAGGGCCTAGCCATAACTGGGGATGGGCGACACAGGGTTACGAATTACCTTTGGCGCTCTATCTTTGAACTCAGTTGATGAAATGACTCGTGCCATCTAGAATTTTATCAAGGACAGGTAACCATGATCCAATCTTTTGGTTCTTCTGCAAATCTGTTATGTTTCTATTTTTTTTGGATGCCTTCCATTATTTCTAAGAAAAGAATTACACTTTGGTGCATCTTGGACCACTGACCACAACTGGAGAATTTTCCAAGCACATTGAAGTACTCATAAAATCACCATATGGCAATTCCATGAGCAAATCACAGGAAATCTCATTCACCGGTCTCTCGATACGGGCAATAAAATCTTCAGAAATAAACGAATGCATCGCACCTAAATCGAAAAGAACATGCGCTGTGCGATCATAAATGGAAACCGTACCTTCAATCAGGTTTGATGCCAATGCCTCCGCACGAGTGATATGGGTAACTCTGGCTCTCGACGGACGAGTACCGACAGACGACTACTGAGAAGGTGTAGGAACTAGCAGTCGAAACGGTAGAACTGGTTGAGTCGGTTGAGAAGGCTGAGGCGGCGAAGGAAAATGAAACTGCGGCTGCTGCGACTGCTGAGCCTGAGTAAACTGCACCGTCTGCTGCCTCAACGGACAGTTACGGGAAATGTGCCCTAGTTGATCGCAACGATAACATACAACCGGTAGAGAACACGGCACTCCCGGATGACTGCCACCACGTCTCGAACACAATCTCGGCTGAAAAATAACGGAGTCTGTACGTGGCCGAACAAATGAACTCGACTGCTGACTCTGCTCAGAAAACATCGACTGATCAAACCTCTTTCTCTTTTTCTTATGAGGGAAACCTCTGCCTTGAGATTGCTGGAAAGGAGCACTATCGGCAGGAGAAAAAGTGAGAGAAACTCCTGAAGCAGATGACTAGTGAGGCGATTGATGTGGCACGACTGACGACACTATCCGAGTCTGAGTAAAACCTCGAGTCCTCGCCAATTCTAACTCCAATGCGACAGTAGCTTGATAAGCGGCATCCAGCTCAGCGACACGTGTAGCGAACAATGGCAGGCTCAATTCTGCTCTCAGTCTGTGCAAGAACTGCTGAGTCCTCACAATCTCATCGGCAAAAATATGCAGTGCATACCGGCCCAACTCAATGAATCTATCGCGATATTGCAGCACTGACATGTCACCCTGTGTCAGCTCAAGAAACTGATACATCTTGGCCATCTTAGGATTTCAACACTCGCCATCTCCGTGGTCCTTGTAACTTTTGGATCATCACCATAATTCAGGAGATCCATAAATGAGCTAGATTCGACGAGTTGTGAGAATTCCTCCATAAAGCTGGCCAGGTCAACTCCTGTATAATGATTGGTCATATAAGCCAAACGGATCTTTACAAGAAGAGGTTGGGCGGAAAAGGCAAGAATGCATTTATGCTCACTGCAAGCAGCCTCCAACTCTCCACTTTCTCCAGAGCCTGACGGGGTTGACAAATTTCTCCCGCCTGAAAAAGAGCTTGAAGTTCCGACGCCTGAGGAAGAACTTGAACTCCCTCCAGTAAGGGGGTCAGAAGCCACAGAACCCCCACTCCTAGAAGTGGACTTGGTGTTATCTCCCGTGGCCGAGACATGGGGAGCAATATCAGGGACCCCTGTACAACCCAAAATACAACACTGAAGAATTAATGACTTCCAATTCTTCACGTATCAATGAAGAGGCAAGGCTAAATATGTTACCTGAGCGCTAAATAGCCGGGGCCCCTTCTGCGATAGGCAAGGGGGAGCTAGTCGTCATCGGCGTATAATCATCCGTGGGAGGGATTAACTCTTCAAAGCTGAAAATACTATTTAGCATAGACCCATCCATAGGCATATCCGTTCCCGCAGAGGTATTCGCCTGAGGAGGAGAGAAGCTCATACCAATCCTGGCCTCAGGAGGAGTTGCATTAGGCAAAACAAAAAATGTCTATAACATTGCATGTAAGCCTAGAAGTGGGGAGTAATAAAAATGTGCCACCCACTGGAGATAGCCTCGCTCGCTGGAGACTCTTCCTCGAGCCAAAGACGGGACGAGGGCTTCACATCCCCTCTGGGACTCTCAGTGCGAGGCCTTTTCGAGGTGCCAGTACCCCTCTCCGGCCCTGTATCAGGAGGACCCTCCAATGGGCCAGCGTCGGCCACTCTAGCAGCTCCACCTACAGTCATCACAGAGATGTGCATCACACACATTCTAAAATATGAAGAATATGCATTCCTGAACCACCTAAAAAATCCGTCTCGCATCTGCTTGCTTGTGGTTTGTTTGAATCTTATTTTCATATATATATTGTTGTGATTGATCGAGTGTGAACGGTGAGTGAGAGAGAATTGATTACTGCATTTAATTTTAAAATTGCTCAACATTTTTGGTGGGGACAATTCAACCCCCCCTTCTTGTCCATACGAGACTTAGGGACAACATGCCAAAATGCATAAAGCCATCGTTGAGCTGAAAGAAAAAAGAAGGCACCCACCGAGGCAGCAAGTGCAGCAGCAAGCACCGCAGCCACAGCAGCCACCACAGTAGCAACCAGAGTAGGTACAAGACTTGGGGATCCTTCAGAACCCAATGCCGAACCATCCACCTACTCTACAACCTCAGCCGTCGGCACTGACTCAGGTGAACGTAGTTAAACCCCTGGCCCCCAGCGCCGGATGGTCCTTGACGATGATGGCACAACCCATCAAGTCTCCGCCTTCCATCACAACTAACCCTCCGCTCCCCCCACCTTCACACTCGTACGCCAAACCTCTCCTCCATCCGCCACACCGTTCATTCACCCGTTCACCATCCATTCCATGCCCACACCCTCACCCACGCCTCCACCTCGCTCACTTATCACCCCCACTGCTATCACCATTACCCTTCCGTCTAACCCTCCTCCCACACCAACACCCATCATCACCACCGCACCTACCACCAATCCCTCACCAATTTCCCTTACACCGCCATCCACTCCCATCATCACCGCACCTACCTCCTCGCCCATTATCCCTCCACCACAACCTATTACCACCACCATCACTTCTCCTAACCCTACACCCTTCACCGCACCACTTATCCACCCCGCTCACCTTATTCTGCCATCATCGAAGGCTGGGCTGGCACAGAACCTTGCCCTACGGAGTGGGCGATTGTTCCAGAGAAATTATACTTCTACTTCTAATCCCCAGTCTGCCCAGTCAGCCGTAGATCAATAAGAAGAAGCTGAACCTCTATCGGGTACTCAATATGACGGACATCTCCCGCCTTCCTTCTTTCTGCTGAAGAGAAAGCTTGTGCCAGCCCTGAAGTCCTGGTGCCCTTTTCTTGTCCTTGCAGGAGAGGTAGAAGAAGAGCACCTACTCGCACTTCCCAGCACCTTCCAGTTCACCCTCTAGTTTTCAGATTGTGCTTGACGAGCGTCAGTGGCCGTCACCCCTGCTCGTCCAACACGTCAACAACTATGGCGGTCGTCACCTATGGTCTCATCGTCATCACCACCCATGCGCAGGTGGGCTACTTGGCGGTGCTGATTGCTTTCGACAACTTCTCCCCAACTGTCAGATCGCCCTACTTCTTGGGTGTGGTCCTTGTGGCGGCTCCACTGCCACCCTCTGCTCCCGTCTCTTTTGACGCCGTCAACCCGCCACACCCGCCGCCAGTCTCAGTGGCCAGACCGGGTGTCAGACTCGGGTCTCCCATTGTCAGCCCCCATAGGCGTTTCGGACCAGCTACCACCCAGGCAAACACCAGCCCCCGGGCCCAGTTCCGACTGGCTACCGACACGAGCTTCGCCCCCCGAGTCCCGGTCCCTACCACTGCAGTTCGCTCGGGCTTCCAGCCCCGGGCCTCGGTTGAGTCGACATCTGGTGTGAGTCTCCACTCTAAGGTGCCCGGCTCCTTAGCACCTCACTCGGGCCTTCAGTCTCGAGCCACAGCCGAGCCAACTCCTCACACGGGTCTCCTGGCTCGGGGACATGGCTCCCCAGTACTTTTTTTGGGCCTTCTGACATAAATTTTTGAAGAATAACCACCTCACCTGGGCCATCGATCCCCGGTTCGAGGCTACTCAACACCCAGACCGGGCATGCAACCCCTGAGTATCCCACGGGCGACGCCTGGGGTGAGTGATCCGTGTCAAGTTCTACATCCCTCGGCTCCGTTGTGGGGGCATGTTCCCAACAACTTGACGACGCCGACTCCCAGTATGGATCTACCTCTATGGGACGTGGCGGCCCCGGTATGGATCGAAGGCCTTGTGTCCCACCTTCTGGTCCCACCAGTCCCCGGTTCAGGCTCAAGGCCTAGGGTCGCCGGCATCCCAGTACCCCCTGCAGTGCCAACTCCGAGTACCAGAACGTCATCATGGGCAGCCGCGACACTGTTGTCTGCTCGGGCGAGGGTTTACACTCGAGCCACCCAGCCACCGGCCTCCACTACAAACTTTGGGTCTTGGGGACTGATTCTAGTATTGCAGGTCGATGGTCTTGTGCCACTGGCAGTCGTGGGCCGAGTTTTCTCGGTCTACCACCTTGGAGTGGAGTCATCTTCGGCTCCCCAGAAGAAGCATCGTCACTGCCATAAAGGCAAGCGACCTATCGCTGCCACCAGTAACTCCGACGAGACTATCCTTGTCGGGAATTTACGGATTCACCTAGACAGGGGAGAACCCATCATACCCCCAGAGCGGATTGTCTTCATAGCCCCTACTACCAACTGCTTCAGCCTTCTGTGTCAAACACGAGAAGACAAAGCAGAACTTAGAAGAGCCGATGCTCCCACAGCACCCCAGAGACACCAGCGTCGGTTTGGTGTCCAAACTCCCAAGTCCCGTCGAAGAGACAGTGACAAGGGAAACCAACAGTCTGACTTGAGAAGGATCTGGGTTACCCCGGAGGAACCTCATGCTGTCCGGAAGGCACGTCTTAGCAACCGCTTCAGGGTACTAGGACACTACGCTAAGCAAGACGCGACTGATTCTATAGCCGCATCATCTGACGCCACCCAGCCATCATGTGCCTCTCACTCGAACAAGTGAAGGCAGAGACGGGCTTGTTCCGAGACCCACTTACATCTAGCCTCGAGTTCTTCCATGGCAGATGTCGTGACGGAGTCTCCTCTGCAATGCACCTCAGTCTTTGACTGGCTGGGGGCACCCGTCCTACCCAAGAGGCACTCTCAGAAGAAGCAGACGGTCCAGCTCCTCAGTGACGCGGTCAATGTGTTCGCGTGCTATACCACCGGGCACCAGCCTGAGGTTCAGACTGATGACCTGAACCAGCCCATATCTCAACTCCGGAGACCGCATCATCCGACCCAACAGTCGGCTCCTGCCGGCCACATCGGCACTTCTGTCGGACCTCAGGCATCGACGCGAGTGGAGGAAGTTCCCGTCGAGGATCATGTCGCCCCCATCAATGCGGAGCTGGTCAACAATGACCCTCCGGCCAATGAAGTCCAAGAGGTGACTCTTGAGACTCTTATGAAGGAGAACTAGCACTTGAAGGCCCTCCTACAAGACCTATTACAGGAGCGTGACCTTCACCCCCAGCCGCCTACTGGGTCTTCAATGGAGAGGCCGATCCCGCTAGGTGGGAAAAATAGTGCCAACACATCAGTTGCAGCCGTCCGAACCCCTACAGTAACCAGGTTCGGCACAGCCTTGGTTGAAGCTCAACCACGGTCATCCAACTCACTGGTGCCAGAAAGTCTCATGGCACAGCGCCAGATGATCGAGTGGATCATTGAGACCAAGCTCGCCCAGTTTGGAGAAGGAATTGCAGCGGTGGACCTCTATAGTGTCCCCTACCCGCTGCATCACCAGCTCAAGAAACTTCCCCCAGAGTACTCCAAGCTGTCGAAGTTGTAGAAATTCGACGGTCACGGGTCTCCACATGAACACTTGCCCTATTACATTACGGACATGGGCGAACTCACGTTGGATGAGTCTTACCTCCTCCGCTATTTTTCCACCTCACTCACAGGAATGGCCTTTCGATGGTATTCTCACCTGAAGCCCAACTCAGTCATTGATTGGGCGGATCTCTAGAAGAAGTTCATCGACCACTTCCAAACGACCGAGCGAAAGGTCTCCTTAGCCGAGCTCTGCTCTCTCCGATAGAAGAAGGGGGAGAGCGCCCTCGACTTCATCAAGAAATGGCAAGACCTCAGCATGAGGTGTGTCAATCCGCTAGTCCAGGAGGATGCCATCACTATCTGTCATCGAGGCTTGGTGGCCGAGGTTAGCAAAAAGCTTCTCGGCACCAACGTCAAGGGCTGTGACCAGCTCAATTTGGCGGTCGCTAAAATAGAGATGTTCTTCCCCAATAACCCAAGGTACATGTCAGCAAAGGGTAAACGAGCACGAGAATGCTAGCCCGGTAAGGAGGTGAACATCATCGAATTCACCCCTGCTACTAAAGCAGAATTGATTAGCATCCAGCACTCTGAAAGAGGCAGCCATGAACGCAAAGGAAAAGAAATGTCAAATACCGTGTGGGTCGGTGTAGAGCCGCAGTGATATCGGCCAATAACTGAGGGATGGATCCTTGTCGCGGCGGGCGGCCTCTCGGACCAGCCAACACACATCCCCGATCGTCTGGCATCGATCGGCAAGGGTGGCCAAGTCCGCATGCTTTCTGGCAGACAGATGGCAAAATAAGTTGAGGTGGTTCATCCCCCATCCTTCGGCATAATAGTAGGCAACGTGTAGATGCTTGCTCAGGATGACCGCCGGCTGAGCTTCAACTGTCGACCCGTGCACTCGCAGAAGGACATAGAACCAGGTGGTGTCTTTGTAGTTCTACGACTTCCGCTCCTCCCTCCTCATGAATGCACGGTAGGGGCAGATCAGGTCCTTCTCAACCCGCTAGCTGGTTGTGGGGGTGCCTTGTTCTTCTGCCGGCAGCGGATAATTAATCAACTCCAGGCGGTCAGCTCCGATGTGGCAGAGGTCCCACAGGGTCTTCTTCAAGTCATCCTTCGCCATCGGAGGTAGCTTAGCCTGTGGCGTCGATTTGCCCTCCCGGGCCACCTTGCGGGCGGCCATGTAGTCGGCCACATCCTTGCTCTTGCCATGCCACAAGTGTAGGAGGTGCTCCGGATCAACGTCGAGGACAGGCACGGGTTGTCAGTTCAGGAACCTTCTCTCCGCCCCATCCCAGCAGCTGGTCTTGTGTGACCGATAAAAGGCCGTGCGGGTGTTCCACCATTTTACATATTCGGGTGTCACCCGAGGGACGCGACGAAGGGCTGGCACTCTGAACGTGGCGACGTCTGCTCAGTGGAAGAAGTCCCACCAGACTCTGGCGTTCTCTGCGACCAAGCCAGTAATGTCCGTGCCTTAATGGATCCGTAGTGGTTTGGACCCAAATTCGATCCTGTCAGTTCTGCCAATTTTTATGGATTTTTTAACTATTTTCTGACATTTTTCTGAGGGAGTTAAAGTTGATATGAGTATAAACATGTTATAATGAAATGAAGTTGAGCATATCACATTAGAGTTCAGTTTATCATATAAGTACCATTTAGTTGTCATCATCAAAATCAGAGGGACAACAGTTAGCACCTATCTACTAAAGGCTAACCGATTTATGGATGGCTTAAGGCCTATTTTTATTTCTCAACTTGGGCCCCAACATATCCGTACTTTTACGAAGATGGCTCAACGGGCCCATCTATGTGAAAGGACCTTGGAGAAGGTCAAAAAATTCAAGGGAAAGAGCGAGGAGTCAAGCCAGAGGATCGACAAGCAAGGATGAAAGGAAGAAAAGTTCAGTATCACAAGGCTTTATACGACCCGTGATAATAAGAAGAGATCTTGTAATGGCACAGGGAGTAACAATGGCAAGGGCAAGAAAATCAAGGAGGAAGAAAAGGCTACAACTATCTGCACATTCTATGAGAAGTTCGGCCATTCAGTTGAAGAATGTTGGAAGCATCTCAGTGCTTGCCTAAGATGTGGAAGTCGGGAGCATCGTTTGCCTGATTGCCCCTTAATGAAAGAACAACCCTCAAGGAACGACGGCGGACGAAGGTGGTAGGCTCATCTAAATGTTGTCATGGAGGAGGAAAATGCCAAAGAAGGAGAATTGATTGAAGGTACCATTCAAATTTACTCGCATCCTACATTTATGTTATTTGATACTTGTGCTTCACATTCCTTTATTTCTAATTCTTTTGCTAAAATCTTGCCAATTTCACCTGTTCCTTTACCTTCGGATCTAGCTATAACTATACTGTTAGGTTCTCGAACTAAACTCAAAACCCACTACCCAAATAGTGAGGTAACAATTGAAGGTTATAATCTCCCAGCAAATCTCGTGTGTCTTGACATGGAAGGCTACGATGCCATACTAGGAGTAGACTGGCTTGTAGATCATTATGTTGACATTAATTACCATAGTAGGAGGACTTTTTTTCACAAACCAGATCTCTCAAAATTTTCTTTCCTTGGCATTAAGTATAGGGAGGAGATCTCTGACGGACCAAAAAGCATGCGTCAGAGGAACTAGAAATAGAAGCCCATTTTTTAGTTTTTAGTTATCTGATTTTTTTGTTGTTTTAGTCTAGGTAAATGCAATGTAATGTGATGATTGACCTATGATTTGTGTGTGCAGGGGAAAAGAAGAACAAGGATATCATGGCTCCAGATCAGGGCAGTGTACCAGGCACTATCGGAGTACCAGAGGGAGAGATTGGCTGCCATGAGATTCGGCGAGGTCCTCGGCATTGAAGTTACGAGGATGGACACGCCATTACTGTATGCTTTGCATGAGAGATGGGATCCGGTGAGCAAGGCATTCAACTTCCCATGGGGTCATATGATCCCAACATTGGAGGACATGGCAAGGATCACAAGCTTGAGAGTGCACGGGAAGGCAGCGACAGGGTACACTTACGGTGACTACCACGAGCTAGCACAGGACTTGCTAGGATTGGATCTGATCAGGCCGGGGCATCCATCATCCCAATTGTCACGGGCGAAACTCCAGGAGAGCCTGGGGCTTCGAGGAGCAGCGATCACAATGGGAGAGCTACTAGAGCAGCACATCGATCGAGTGGTTGAGCAGGTGCGCCTGAGCGTGGCAGCGGAGGCGCGGCCAGAGGGAGACAAAGTACTGAGGCTCTTCCTGATCCTATTGTTTGGGAAGCTATTGTTCTCGACCAGAGCCGATGTCATCAGCTACAGGCTCCTACCCTTGCTGAGCGATTAGGGCAGAGTGGGTAGATATGCATGGGGAGCGGCAGCCTTGGCCTTCCTGTTCGAGTCACTCAGCGCGACGGATCGGGAGACAATGCTGGGCGATTTCTCACCATTCCTATAGGTAAATGCTAAACTCTAAATGCTTCGATATGATGATTACTCACGACTGTTATATGCTGACTTTTGCCTTCTAAATGCAGATCTGGAGCTTTCTTTACCTTCCCGGGATTGGGCGAGGGACACAGCTACACCCGGAGAGGATCCCCATCGCGAGGCGGTGGGTTGTAGCCTGAATTCCTCTCCCTTATGCTCCTCTTCTCCTCATACTTTCTTCATAAAAGTAATTCTTTTTTAAATGCTCTACAATTTCTTCTTCTTCGTCATCTTCTAATTTCTTCTGATTTTCAAGTTATTTCTTATTTTTCACTATTCTATCTTGTGCATTCACAAACAACATTGTTCTCTGTTCTTCCCCTTATTTCACCCCCTTCTGTTCCTCTTCTCCTCTTGGTTTCTTCACAAACGTTCTTTATTTTTGAGTGTTATTCAACTTCTTATTCTTCCTCATTAGCCAGTTCTACACTATTTTAGAGCTATTCATGATTTTCTGGTGTTCTATCTTGTTCATCTGTGAACCAGTGTTTCCCTCTATTCTTCCCCTTATTTCTCTCCCTTTTGTTCCTCTTATCCTCTTACTTCCTTCACAAAAGTTCTTTATGTTTAAGTGCTCTACAATTTATTATTCTTCACCATTTGCCAATTCTCTCTGGTTTTTGAGTTATCCTTCACTTTTCAACATTCTATCATTAGATTTTACTGTTCACCTGCACTTGTATGTCTATGTTCTTCCTCAATTTCTCCTCCCTATGTTGCTCTTCTCCCTCTTCCCCTTTTACAAAAGTTCTTCCTCTCTTCATTCTCTTCAACTTCTTCTTCTTCCTCATCTTCTAATTCTTTTTGGTTTTAAAGTTATTCACCCTCCAAAGGCGGCTCCAACGGTGAAGCCGACGTCCACATGACATAGGCGACATCTTCCACGAGGTTGTGCGTGATCCAAGGCCAAGGAGGGACGGCACCATCATCACCAATGCTACTACCATCTTCACACCTTAGGCTTTTCTTGTTGTTATTACTTTAGTTTTATTTGTACTTTATTGTAATCTTGTCACATCTTTATTGTAAGTTTGTATTGCATTTCATGTACTCGTTTCTTTATGTTAATGAAAGAAATGTTCATTTGATCTACATCTTGTTCATCTTCCCTCTCTTCCTCTTTCTACCTCTTCTTCTCCACTTTATACAATTATTTTCTATTCCTCTGCCCTTCCCATATCCTAATCCCACCCCCTTTCATCACCACCCCATATCCAATAGCCCTCCACCAAAGAAACGCCCCTTTGCTTCACCCCTTAGCCATTAGTTGTACTCTACTGAAGCCCTGCTAAGTCCCCATCTACTGTAGCACCAGCCTCCACTACAGCCCGAAGTTCCAGGTGGCCCACCTTATATTGCTGGAAAGCTCTTCTAGTCAGCTTCGTCGATGAGGTGATCCTGCCTTTATCCGAGTTCGGGGCTGTCCGGGAGGTCCATTCTCGTTGGATCGCGCATCTGGCAACTAAGGGAAGACCAGATCACCGGTGCAGAAGCTGCTACGTCCACACCCCAGCTCCCCTTAGTGCACTATTTTTTTGGGACGTTCCCCTACCAGTCCTCTATCCAAAACAGCCGGCGGAGCCTCATTTGGAGTTCGGAGCTGTCCGTTCCAAATTTTCTCCCCCAGGTGCGGAAGTCAGTCCACTCAAAACCAGCACAGACACCCCTCCACTCTTCATCCGCTACCTTCCTACTCCGACCTCCCCTGGTGGCCTTCCTAGTTGGAGATCGAAGAGGACTCATTCACGGACGCGTCCATTTTGGTCCTGCACCATTTCAACTACGGGAGTGTTCGTGACGGCATCGTCTACCTGCTGCTGTGACCTAAGAGCAGTCCCAGTCCGAGCAGAGCAACTCGGTTCTAGAGCTAGCCACGACTAGCGATGACACCGAACGATTCCTTGAAAATTCAGGAGCCTTCCTGGACCAGTCAGCAAAGGATTGGCGCTGGTTTTGGTGTCTTCCAAGTTCGTTACAATCTGTGGTGGCACCAACAGCGACCCACTATCGTGCAGTTCCAGGCCAGGATAGAACTGGGTATTGCCCTCCCGGCGTGAGTTTAGCTAACCTCCCCTCCCCGCCTGGCCGGTTTAGCACCCCTCCCTGCATGGAGGTAGTGTTTGGTTGTAATCTCAATCTCCCCTCCCCTAGTCCAACCCCCCTGTGCGGGGAGTAGTGCATGTACTACGCTAAACACTTACTAAGTACCGAGAAGATGAAAGCTAGGTGATTTCTTAATGGGCTCAAGTCCCAATATATTACACAGCTGGCGCTGATGGACATACAAGTCTACTCAGAGATAGTACAACGAGTCCAATTATTAGAGGATGCCACAGAGTTGTCAGACAAGAACCGTGGAAGGGACAAGAAGGAGCAAGTCACCAGCTGATGCGGGATGGACCACGACTCGACCTAAACTCTAAGCAAGCTCACGATCGTCCCTATCGAGGTAAGAGTACGGACATGCACAGTTGAGAAACCGGTAGTGAGCTAGGTTGGTTGGCTCTCTCTGGTGCCCGAATCGGGTCACAAGATAGTCACGCTCTCTCGATCGCAGCAGGGAATAACAATAAGTATCGAGCTAGGTTACCCTATCATGCTCTCTAGCAGCGGCATAAACAAATATACGAACTAAAGCAAAGTGCCAAGTAAGGAGTGAATACGATACCTCAACGCTCTCGGCGTGGGGAAGACGACCCTGGCCGAATCGGTACTCCCGGAATAGTTATTACATAATTATTACAGAAAATAAATTACTGCCCACTCCACGCAGGGAGGTATGGGGCTACACACGGGATCCGGGAGTGACACGATCGGGTTGACAGGCAGCACTCGGGGACGCTTTGACAAAGCAAGCACGCGCGCTTGTGGGGCCCACATCTTGGCTGGTGGTCCGGGAGAGCCGGGAGGTTGCTGCAGCGTCGGTGATTCCTGGTTGGATGGTCCCGGGGGTGGAGGCGTGCTGCTCGGCTTCACGGGAGGCGAGGCGGTCGCTCCGGGGATGATCGTTGGATGCCGACCTCGAGCTGGAATTTACTGTTTTACAGCGTGCGACCCAGCGAGAATTGCCGCTGCAATCAGCCCTAAAGTCAGAATGATGCGAGATTGGCAGCGTTGGAAAGCTCTTTCGAAGAGCTTCGATCTTCAGTCATTGCAGCACTTCAGAGCATCTCAGAGTCGGCCTTTGTAGAATTTTCAAGGTGCTGGTTTAAAAACTCCCAGGTGAATCCCCCGTCCATGTTATTTGATTTTAATTTTGTCATTCTTCACATTTACTACACTTTAAAGGTCTAACTTGGGTTTCTTCTTGCTGTTCATACTTTGTTTTGCAGGTCAGCAATAATCCAGCACGAGGCCCACTCCTTCTGGCCGGCCGAAAAGGGTGGAGGAGGAAGTTCCCACGACTTGAAGGTGGGTGGAATAGTGCAACTGACCGTCGGCCGCACATCTTCATCCTACAGTTGGAAGGGGGCCGCACAAACTTAGGCGGTTCATAATCAGCCGTACAACCTCCCAACGTTGAGTTCAGGCGAGTGGCTTCTTGTTTCTCAAGACACGACGTGCTCATCACGTCTGGGGTCTTGAGTGGCGATCACAGGTTCTGTTTTCCACCTTACTCTTCTGATTCCCTAGTTTCATTTCATATTCTCCTAGTTGTGAGCAAAAAGGTAGATTATTTTAATTGCCGGCACGATCAAACCAAGAGAGGAAAAAGGTCATTTCTTTTTCCTACAAATAGTCCCTTTTTTGGCGATCACGGTGGGACGCCTAGCGCCCATCGTGTTGGTGTTTTGCTGACCCCCTCCGTTCTCTGGTGTTTTGGAAGTTTTGTCTTGTCTCAGTTGTCACAGGTTGCTGGTTGGAGCTTCTGTTCCCGGGCGGTTGTGCGGTTCACAGAGTGCCACCTTAGTCATTATACGGATCTTCCTCGACCGCTCGTCTGCTTCTTGTGCGGCCAGTAATCGACCGCACTTCAGTTCTGTGGCCTGAATCCGACCGTACTTCTTCCTGACACAGGTACGCACCCCGTTTGCTTGATTCCAGCTACAATTGTGCCGGATTTGTTTCAGGATCTGCCCTGCTGGTGACAGGTCACCCATTCAGGTACGTCCATCACTAGCTTTATCATTCCCATAGCATTATCTTCTTGTTTCATTTTATTTTCTATTTAATTGTCACCCTGTGCCATTGGACGGCTCACCACGACCCGCCTATCCCTCCTGTGCGGTCTCCATCGTTCAAGAATCTCCTATTCCAAATCACATGAGTAGCAACTGTATTACATGCAACGTATGTACTTATCTTTCTGTGTATCGAGTGACACACCCCTATTTTTTACTTCCCCAAGAAACATCAACACTACCAAAGATGAACAAATGTCCAGATGTGGACTTTCCATTATCTTTATCTCCTCTAAAGTCTACATTCAAATATTCGAGAACCTCAAGCATATCAGCTTGATAAATAAGACTGTGATGCAAAGTTCCTCTCAGGTATTTCATAGTCCTTTTAATAGCTTCCGAATGTGCTGGACTAGGATTACTTTAGTATTTACTTACTAAACTGACTGGGTATGTTAAGTCCGATCTCGTACACATATTGCATATATCAAGCTTTTAACTGCTTATTCATACAGTACCATGAGCGGCTCCTATCCCTCTCCGGGGCATTGACCCTTACACAACTGTTTCTGATAGACTAATGGTGTAGGTTGTAGACACCTAATTTCGGACATCCCGCGGACCATGTCTAGTCATCATAGACGTGACACTTTTTCTTAGTTGATTGGGAGTGTGGAGTCTCATCCTTGTTTAGGTAGGCTCCACCACATTTTTTTGAGGTAGCTATACATTCCCTGCACTGATCCCTAGGCGGCTAGGGTGCTGGCCGCCTAGGTCCCAAGGCAGCTAGACTCCTGGCCACCCACATCCCAAGGCGGCCAGAGAGCTAGCCGCCCAGCCATTCCAAAGCGGCCATTGACCTGGCTGCCCACATCCCAAGAAGGTCACATGTCTGGCCGCCCTCAGTCACCTGGAAGGCCATTGACCTGGCCGCCCAGGACCTTAGAAGGCCACATGTCTCGCCACCCAGCTCCTTCAAGAAGGCCATCGACTTGGCCGCCTCCTGATAACCGTCTGTCAACTCCATGATCCACCCACTCCGGGCACGTCCTCCGCAACCGATCCCACTCGGGAGGTCGAGGTGCACGAAGTCTCACGTGTTCCTGATGAGTATCATATTTTATATCATAATTTACCTGTTTATTAACATGCTCATCTTGATGACTTGGACCGATAGGAAGTGAGGGATATCTCTCGAAGAAGTCCTTCACTTCTGTGGCAACATCAATTAATCGGTCAAAAGATCGGATGTCTATTCCAATTATCTTGTTCAAGATCTCTTTCATCAGATTTTGTTTACACATCTATATTGCATCTTCTGGATGCGGAGGATGTCGGCACCTCATGCTGAGATTCCTTCATCTTTTGATATATTTTGTAGCAGCTTCATCATCTTTTTGCTTGATCGCCAATAGCTCGGTCACGGTCACCTCTGCCTCGACAACGTGGAATCTTTCAGTGAACTTTTGGTGCATATCTGATCAGTCTTTAATAAACCCAGCCGATAGACTAGAATACCATTCAAACGTAGGTTTTATCAGAGAAGACCTGAAGAACTTCAGCAGGTATGACTCATCCACTGCCAAGTCATCCATGACTGCTATATAGTGTGCAATGTGTTCTTTCGTGGAGCCCTGCTCGTTGAATTTGTCAAATTTTGGGAGTTTGTTGACACCAGGTGGCAATCTCTTGGCAGCATGATAGGTTGGATATGGCACTTCATATATATCAAAGGGGGCATGACCATCACCAGCCCTGCTTGCCAGCCTTGCTTCGATCAATTGCTCCACCGTGAGCTCATTCACCATGATTGGCGCTACTGGTTGAGGGTAGAAGTGGGTGGGCCGCACTAACTGTGTAGCTGGAACTACAACGTGAGGTGGTAAAAGCTCTGACAGTGGAGCCTGCCGCTGCATTTGAGGAGGCATTAGTCGTGCTGGCTGGAGCCATTGAGAATAATGCTGGGGAGTGGCCCAATTTTGATCAGCAGTTTGTAGAACATCCAGTGAAGGAGCACCCGTGGGGTTGGAACCTCCCCGTGACGGCTCGGCTCGTGCCCCCAGTTGCTCGGGTGCCATAGCATGCTCAGTATTTTCATTTAATTATTTCTTCAGCAGCTCTATCTCCTGTTGGTACCTTTGCAGTGTCATCAAGATGGTGCGTTTTCACGAGAGCCGTGCTCGCCTCTAGGAAACCCGTAGGCTACCTTCTTATTTTTGAGGGGAGCGGTGCTCGCCTCTAGGGAACCCGTAGGCTACCTTCTTATTTTCAAGGGGAGCAGTGCTTGCCTCTAGGGAACCCTTGGGTTACCTTTCAGTGATGAGTAGGTAACTTACCTTAGTGGAGTACGGCTGGTGATGATTTATTGAAAAAATTTCCTGAGGTTGACGGAGTTCCATGTCCTGGGTACTGACGGAGGTCCATGTCCTGGGTATCTCCTCTCCCCCCAGCGTCACTAGCCTGTACGCTCCTTTACCAAGTGTTTCTACCACCTTATATGGGCCTTCCCAGTTTGGCGCGAGCTTTCCAGTGGCCCCCCTTGGGTCGGCCACGCTTGCTCGCCGTAGTACCAACTCTCCAGGGAAGAAGTGTCGTTCTTTAACCCGGGCGGTGTAATATTGGGCCAATTTTTGTTGAAACGCTACGAGCCTCACTTAGGCGTCGGCTCTATCTTCCTCAAGCAGGTCCAAGTTCTCTCGCATTACTTGGTTATTCCTGGCCTCGTCAAAGTGTCCCACTCTCAGTGAGGGGTTGGAGATCTCCACTGGTACCACCGCTTCGACGCCGTAGGCGAGATGACAGGGTGTTTCTCTAGTGGCGGCCCTGGCAGTGGTCCAGTGGGTCCACAGGATGCTTGAGATCGAGTCTACCCACGAGTCTCCCGCTTGGTCCAGTCAGGTCTTGATGCCGTGGAGTAATGTCCGGTTGGCATTTTTCACCAACCCGTTTGCCTGGGGATGTCCCACCGAAGTGTCGTGGTTCCAGATCCCAAGTTTCGAGCACTTCTCCTGAAAGGAGGTTCTCATGAATTGTCTGCCATTGTCGGTCGTAAGAACCCTCGGGATCCCGAAGTGACAAATGATACTTCGTAGTACAAATTTCCAGGTGACCTCGCTCGTGATTTTTCCCAAGGGTTTAGCCTCGATCCATTTGGTGAAGTAGTCAATAGCAACTATGAGAAACTTCTTTCTTCCTTGTGCCTCTGGGAAGGGACCTAGTATGTCGATCCCCCACCTAGCAAATGGGCGAGGCTCCATCAAAGCATGTAACTACATAGCTGGCCGATGGTGCCGATGGGAGAACTTCTGGCATTGGGGGCAGCTCAGACATAATTGAGGCAGTCTTGCTGCAAGGTGGGCCACCAGTAGCCTTGCCAGATTAGCCTCCTCGCAAGTGATCGCCCCCCAATATGGCTTCCATAGAGCCCTTCGTGGATCTCCCGGATGGCTTGATCGGCCTCCATAGGGAACAAGCATTTCAATAGTGGGGCTGAGAGGGAGTGGCAATACAATCTACCATCCACGACAGTAAAGTGGGCTGCTCTCACCTGCGTACGTCGAGCCTCCGAGCGGTCGCTCGGGAGCGATTACCGAAGAAGGAAATCCAGGAGGGGATCCATCCAGGAGGGCTCATAGTCGATGGCATTTACCTGGGGCATCGGCTTGTCTATGCTCGGTGCTAACAACTCCTCTATTAGGATCGAGCACGAGTTGGAGACCACGGTGGCTGATGCTAGGCGAGACAGTGCGTCTACTCGGACGTTTTCCTCCCACGAGATGTGGACCACCTCAAAGTGGGAGAATTCCTTTGTCGCAGCCCTAGCTTGCTCCAGTTATTTAATCATGGATGGCTCACGTGCCTCGAACTCTCCTCTCACTTAGTTGGCGATGAGCATGGAATCACTGTATGCACGCACGCTAGTCGCTCCCAAGTGCTTCGCTATGCGTAGCCTTGAGAGAAGCGCCTCATACTCGGCCACGTTGTTTGTGGTTAGGAAGTTGAACCACAAGGCGTACTGAAGCTCGAGCCCTTCTGGTGAGAGTAGGACCAATCTCGCCCCGCTTCCCGCAGCACAGGTTGATCCGTCGACGTATAGTTCCCATGTGGGTCCAGAGGACTGCTCGGGTAGGTCATCGGCGGTTATGGTGCATTCGGATATGAAGTCGGCGAGGGCCTGCACCTTAATTGCAGTCCTCGGGTGAAACTTGATGTCGAACTCCCCCAGCTCAATGGCCCATTTGATCAGCCTTCCTGAGGCATTAGGGTTCTGGAGGATTTGTCGTAGTGGCTGATCGGTAAGGACGATGATAGGGTGGGCCAAGAAGTACAGCCGTAGTTTGCGAGCAGTCGTAACGAGTGCAAGGGCGAACTTCTCGGTTCGCGAGTACCAAAATTTGGGACCTTGAAGTGCTCGACTAACATAGTAGACTGGTTTCATGATTCCTGCCTCTTCCTATGTGAGGACGGTACTCATGGTGCTCGGCGTCATGGATAGATACAAGAGTAATTCATCTCCCTTTTGTGGCTTGGCAAGGACGGGAGGGGATGTTAGGTAGCGTTTTAACTCTTCAAACGCCAGCTCGCACTCCTGGTCCCAGTCGATGTGCCCTTTCTTCTCTGGCGCTTGATTGGCTTGCTTGATCAGCCAAAAGAATGGGAGGCACCGCTTGACACTCGGGATTGGAATTGAGCTAGGGCGACGACGCGACCGGTGAGGCATTGCACGTCCCTCACTCGGCTTGGCCGCTGCATTTCCAACACTGCTCGGATCTGATCAGGGTTGGCCTCGATTCCTCGGTGGGTTACGAGGAAGCCCAAGAACTTTCCTGATCGTACTCTGAATGTGCATTTGGCTGGGCTTAATTTCATGTTCTACCTTCAGAGTGTGGCAAAGGTTTTCTTCAAGTCATCCAAGTGTTCAGTGGCTTAGAGGCTTTTGACAAGCATGTCGTCGATGTATACCTCCATGTTGCGGTTGATCTATGAGTTAAACGTGTGGTTGACAAGGCGTTGGTAGGTTGCCCCTACGTTCTTCAGCCCGAATGACATTCAGGTGTAGCAATGGAGGCTGTGATCAGTGACGAAGGCGATCTTATCCTGGTCAAGTTTGTGCATGCTGATCTCGTGATACCCGGAGTAGGCATCTAAGAAGCTCAGCATCTCATGCCCAACTGTCGCGTCGACTAGTTGGTTGATCCTTGGCATAGGGAAGCTATCTTTGGGAGTAGCTTTGTTGAGGTCGGTGTAGTCGACGCACATCTGCCACTTCCCGTTGCTTTTGGGGACCAGGACTACGTTGGCTACCCAGTCTAGATATTGAGTAGGCCGTGTTATTTTTCATCGCGTGGCATTGTTTCCCCTGCGCTTCGGCGTGAATGGGGCATGGAACGGGCCGATTCGGTCGTTGCCCTATTTTGCTCGCCGGATTTGTGTAACGGTCACTCCAGTGACCGTCACACTGTGTGATGGTCTCCCGATAGACCGCCACAACCATGGTCGTTTCATGTTCTTCAAGGTAGGGGTCGTGTGGCAGACCAGCACTGGACCGTCACATGACTATAACGCGCCTATGGTAGTGCGTTATGCCTTTGGTGTGACGGACAGGTATAGGACCGTCACATACCTGTAATGCACTTTGTTTGGTCCATTACGTGCTGTGATTTTCGAGACCTGCTGCTGTGTCAGACCCTCAATGACTGTGTTGCCTCGAAGATCATGTTAGTTGGTTCGTTGTAATGGATCTCTCCTTGTGCGTTATGGTTAGGTAATGCACCTGTGTGGGTCCGTTACGTTGTGCTTGACTGTCGTTTGTCTGGCTATGGTGGCTGGTGTAACGCGCCTACCCCCATGCGCCATGTGGCTGTGGCGGACTCAGCCTGGTTTGTTATATGCCTCTTGTCCGTGTTAATGTTTTGGGTCCATTGGCCATAACGCACCTGTCCTAGTGCGTTAGGCTGGTGTAACGCACCTATATAGGTCCGTTACATGCCCTTTCATTTGAGTTCTGGTCCGTTGGCCATAACGCCCCTGTTCTGGTGCATTATGTTGATGTGGCACGCCTGTCTTGGTGCGTTACATGGTCTGTATTAGATTTTAGGTCTGCTTGCCCTAACGCCCCTGTGCTGGTGCATTATAGCAGTGTAACGCCCCTATAGAGGTGCGTTACGGTCCTATTGTGGCCGTGATGGCCATTGTCCTATTCTGCATCTGTTTTGTGTGTCTGTCTGTCTTAGGTTTGTATTTTAGGGTGGTGTCTGGGTGTCGGTGCTTTCTAGATTGATCGGTTCAGGCGACTGGGTGTGAGCATCGACCGATCCGGCGAGCTGGCGCAGCTGCGCGTGGAACTGATCCTCCAAGGAAAATGGCCCTGTAAATTTGTCCCGAATCTATCTTGAGACCAGATGCAGAAAATGTAAAAATGGAGGTAATTTTTAAATATGCAAAGGATGTCCAAATGGTGCAAACTTTATATGGATGGAAAGAAAATACAAAGGACAACACAATGCAATAAAAATCAGCCCAATCTGATGTCAGGAGACAAAGTTATGCATGAATTGATAAGGCCCCTGTGAGTAGTGCGCCTGTCCCGCCAGAACCAAGAAAAGGTCACTAGACGACCGTTTTTTCCCTAGTTGCGGTCTACTAGACGATCGCCAAGGTCTTGGTCAGCCCTGGGAGGGCCGCTACTAACCCCAGGGTGCTGGGACGGTCCGGGGATGGCCGCGAAAAGGGCTTGGTGGCCCTACGATAGACCGCTACTCCCTGACAGACCCGAAACTGGGCAGAGCAATGGAAAAATGATAGGAATGCTACCTAAGCATGCACAAACACGTACCAAACTTGCAGGAGACTAAAAGTATAATGTGATGGGCACTAGGTGTCCCACCGTGATTGTCAAAAAATTGTAAATAGATTAATCTACCCCGCCCCCAAACTATGAACATGTAGGCATGCATATAAACATGAAATATAGACAATGAAACGCAAAGGGGCGATGAAGAATAGAGAACTAACAGTGATCACCACCAAGGTTTTATAGCACCAAAGAGATGGAGAATGGATGAGGACGGCCCCGTGTACCTTGGAAAATAGGGAGGGAGACGCGGACCGAAGGGAAGCCGCTACACGTGATCGTACTTGAAATGAGATGCGGGGAACCGATGTGGGTGCACCTCCTTACCTCCTAGCCGGCTAGAAAGTAAGGCCTCACATTCTATCAGCAATTTCCTACAAAACAAAGCCACAAAAAAGATAAAACCCATTAGAAAATGCTTAGTATATGTCCCAAAATGATAAAATAACATGAAAGAAAGGGGGAGAACACACCGGGGGAGGATTTTTAACCCCTATAAATGGGTGGAAATGAAAGATGGGAGTGAGACACGTGGAGGGAAGGTCGGTTCCATAGGTGCGAGTGCGCAGGCGATTGTGGGGAGTTGTGTACATGATGTCTTTCCCCAATGACCGCAAGCAGCCGGTATTTATTTACATCAGATTGAATCCGAACACCTTCGTTCCACGTTGAAGAGAGGTCTGTATGTACCTGAAGTCCTGGGTGGAGAGTAGTGAGTACTTCGCAGCTGTGGGTTCGCACTAGACAGGATGAGATTGGCTACGGTCAGAGGTGCTGAGGGATTCATGCTAGGTGACACAAAAAGGGGGACTGAGGGCCCGAACATGGATGCGAGCGCATGCGTCCAAATGGCAGTATAATTTCTGAGAGCTATATGGCTTTACAGGCAGGCCATAGTGGTCGAGGTACAACAGGTGCAAGCCACGGGATAATTTCGACGCGGTGGTCGATCCCCGGGTCAATATGTGATAGGGAGGATATCCACATGTTTTATAGAGGGTTCCTCTCATGGCGTGGGCCATGTCTGGTCTGCCAAGTGGAGGCTTGCAACTGAATGACTGGTGAAAGCATCAGACTGGTGTCTAGGCAAGGGTCGATCACAACTCGGGTCGAGTGGCCGGGCATGGCCTCATGACTGCGGGGAAGTGTGACGTCATGCTCGTGTATGGTTGCACCCTAGTCATAGCGTCTCGCCCATGGTGGGGGTAGACTTGTGTGTCATGGGGGAAGACCGTGCGAGGGAAGCACAAGGGACATACCCTTGGCGTCCTTAGCCGACGACCAAGTCACCAACACATAATTCTCCATGCTGGTTGCCTTGCTGTGAAGCTTGAAGCTTGAAGGTCCTTGTTTGATTGATGCATGTCTCTCCTTTGAGCTCCTAAGGGGCTTTTATAGGAAATTTGAAGGGTCAGGGGAGGGTTTAGATGGGCTAGGGTAAATGGTTCAACCTAGCCCGGGTAAACCTGGGCTGGGCTGCCTAAACCCCTCCCCTGGGTGGGGTTTAGGCGGGCTGGCAGAGGCCCTCTTTCATTAATAAAATTTAAAATTATGTGAGTGAATGCAGTTAAGATGCTACCATAAGTGTTTACCTTTATCGCACACAGGTTGACCTTTTGTTGTAATGTATGCATGACAATGTATAAAATGCATCGACCTGCCATTTATCAAGATGCTTACCTGCATCGACCTGCTGAACATGCCATAACATGTGCATCGACTTGCATGACTGGAAGAGATATATACATCGACCTATCTAACTCATTCCATGAACCAATATGCATGGATGCATCGACCTTGCTAACATGAAGGCTTCAGGTGAACATATGCATTGACCTAATAGCCTAAGTGTGTGAAGGTGCATCGACCTTCTAGACTAAAATGAGGATATGCATCGACCTTTCAATGAAACACATCTGCATATGTGCACCGACCTTCTACAGTGACATATGTGCATTGACCTTCTTGGTCTATGACACATATGTAGATTGACCTTCTAGAGTCAGCGACATATGTGCATCGACTATCTTGGTCTATAACACAAATATGCATCGACCTTCTAGAGTCAGCGAAATATGCGCATCGACCTTCTTGGTATGAAACACATATGTGCATCGACTTTCTAGATTCAGTGACATATGTGCATCGACCTGCTTTGTCTGAAACACATATGTGCATTAACCTTATAGTGCAGAAGCAAGAGTATGCATCGACCTGACTATGCTGACATGCTAATGAGTGCCACCCTGATAATCTTGAGAATTAATGATGCATTGACCTGTCTTTGCTAACATGCTAATGAGTGTCACCCTGATAATCTTGTGAATTAATGATGCATTGACCTTGCTATCATGAAGCCCAATGATGCATCGACTGTTAAGCAATATAGCACACCTTGACCTATTCCCCATGCATGTAGTGACTTGATGATTTTTCATGAATGAATGCATGGACCTATTGTCTATAACGATGTGAATGTGTTGATCATGCCTGACTTCATCCTTGCTTTCTTTAGCTCAATCTGCTAATTTTCTATCTATCATCAGTTCTCCACTGTCTGACTATCTTGCCTGTGTTGTAATGTTGCTTTGATAATTGGCTGAACACTCTGTCTGAATAAGCCAGCTGGTCGATGCATATGGAAGATGCTCTGACCTTGCTATGCTAATAGGTCGATGCATATGACAGATGCACCGACTCTACCATGCTAGCTGGTCGAAGCATATGTAAAGAACATCGACCTTAGTTCACTAGTTAGTTGAAGCATTTGAGAGGAACCACAACCTTACTGCAGAGGATTAGGTGCTTATTTTTTAGGTTATTAGACTTGTAAAATGTGCAGAGTTGTTGCTGAGGCTATTCTGGCTAGAATGCATTTCCTGGTTATATTAGAAGGTTGATGTTTGTGAAAAGAACATCGACCTCGTCACATTGATAGGTCGATGCATGAGATAGTTGCACCGATCTCACTATGCTAGAAGGTCAATGTATATGAAGGAAACACTGACCTTACTACACCTGGTACAAGCTAGTTGTTGTGAGATGTTGTCCTCTATATAGAAGGCTGATGTCTGATGAGAAGCTAGTGAGGCTGTACGTATGGTTGTCTGCAAACTTGTCCCTAGTCTTACCCTTGCCTCTATGTGGTCTTCTACTTTACTTCTCTTATCTATCTTTACCTTATTGAATCCTCCATCCCTGTTGTCTCATCTGTTATATCTATGACAAGTCATTCCCACTTCTTAAATGTCTATGCATTCCTTCAGGGGGAGTTTGTTAATTAGAATCTATCATTCAGGGAGAGTAAGTCTTGAAATCTATCACCTTTACTAACCAAGAGATACAGTTACTAGGATCACCCAAATCTAAAAGGAAGTTGCTGGACTTTATAGAAATGTGATTTTCTATCTATGAAGATTAAATCTTATCTTAATTGTTCAAGATTATCCTTGAATGTACTTTCAATGGTCTAAAACATTCTAAGAAATGAAACTGTCTAGTTGATTCCCAGAAATCTGAAAATTATAAGTAAGAAGACAATCTGATAAAGAGTCATGTACTTATATTGTTCTTAAGCTATTTTAAGATGAAATCTGAATTTGATTAAATTGATTTGCTAAAGTAGCAGAAATAAAATTTAATTAACAATTTCAAATTAACAATTATATACCAGAGTCCAGTCCAAAGGAAAGACGACAAGTCTAACAGTACAGCCGACAGAATAGAAAAGACGTACCGAAAGAGTCGGGGGAAGCCCAACGAAGGTACCAGCTGGCAGCTACGAACTCACACACCAGGACCCGCGGAAGCAGAACGAACAACGACCCACCTGAAAAGCAAGGGTGAGCCTCGTGTCACTGGCTCAGTAGGGGTCACGCGGATCCCCACTGAAAAACACACAGTAACACGGAACAAGTAAAACAACAGGTAGTAAAGCAGGAAAAACTACACTAGAAAGCTATAACACTATGCTAAAAAGTAGTAAAAGAAGAGACAGGGAGTAGGAGTAGGGAACAGTCTAAGAAGAGGGGAAGAAACCATACCAGACGAACGGCTGTCGAACTAACCTCGGCACCCCAACTACTCCAAGCAGCAACAAGAAGGCGACTCTGGGCTGACAAAGTCAGGAGTTGCCGATCTGTCGATGCTGCAAGGGACCTGCAAAATAGACAAAGAAACCTAGGAAAAACCTAAACAGATGCAGACCCAGACGACACGACTAGGACGTGATGCACACTGCCCCACACTTGACTAGAACGTCATGCATATGACAGGACACTGACCTCGAGTATGGCCACGAGAGGGCTAACCCAGAAGGTCACGAGGCACAAGAACCACGAAGAGAACCGCAAAGAGTCCCGTGCCACGTGGCTAGTGTGCCTCTCACTAGAAGAGCAGCCAGCGACGTCCACTAACGTCTTATGCTGCGCCTACTAATGTCTTGTCTGCGTACCCTACCGCAAGGACTAGGCCGAGACCAAGACACTATCAGAACTAGAACCAAAGTACCATCGTGAGTGACTAGACAGGGGAATGCCTGTCAGCGTCAGTCCAAAGCCCCTGACCACGTGTGCACACACTGGCTCTTGCCTAAGCCAGGCCTCTAGCTAGTATTCCCCCCGACGTCGGGACTGATCGCAGCGTCTGTTCTCGTCGGGTCACGTGCAGCAGAACAGCAACGCCAGCTAGTGGACAGCACCTGACGACCCACCCCGAGGCAGCCGTCTCGCCTTTCGCGAGGCCAACCAGCACGCCTCCACCCTGGAGATCACCCTTCCAGGAGTCACCACCGCAGCAGCATCCGTCCCGACTTCCCTGGCTCACCGACCAAGACGTGGGCCCCACGAGTGCTAGCGCTTGTCACCGTCACAGCGGCCCCGAGTGCTGCCCGTCAACCCGAGCGCGTTACTCCCGGGTCCCGCATGTGGCCCTTTACCTCCCTACGTGGAGTGGGCAGAAATAATCATGTCTGTAATTAATGTTATTCGTTGTACCGGGAGTACGAGTTCAGTCGGGGTCCTCTTCCCCACGCCCAGAGCGTGGAGGTACACTCGCACCCCCCCACTTTAGTTATTTACTTTCCTAGTATAGGCTCTTGACGCCACTGCTCGTGAGCATGTTAGGCCCCTAGCATGCTTGAGTTAGTCACCACTGTGAGTTGAGAGTGCAAGACCCATCCCGTGACTCGGTCCGAGCACGAGAGTGAGCCGACCACCCAAGACACAATGCCAATTTCTCAACCGTGCAGATCGGCTCGTTTCCCTCATCGGGGATGACCGTGAGTGAGTGCTTATTGTTTGGGGAATGTTTGTCTCTTTAGGAGCCACGTTAGGTGCTGACTTGGTTATGTTGTTGCTGGTCGCATCGTCCAACAAGTCGTGTCATCTAGTAGAAGTCCAAGGATCACGTCCACAACATCGAGTCTCATTGTCGTCCCGCATCACTCTACCTCCTCTATAAGGACAGTGATTTCAAAGGTTGGGAAGTTGAAGGTGTGTGTTTGGGGATGCCACAACTCTATTAGAGCTGAAATGCTAGGCCCATCATAGGAAATTTTTTGAAAATTCTTGGCTAAAACCACTAAGGGGTGAAGGTGCCATGCCCTTAGGATGGAGAGGACCTCTAAAGGAAGTTCCTTTATCATGTTCCGTGACCCATCCACTAGTCGTAGCTTCCACGGCACGCGTGTGTCGGCCCACCGGGAGCACTGGTGTGGCGTACACGAGTTAGATGGTGAGTAGGTTGGTTACCGTAGGGCCCCCATGTACCGCCGAGTTCAGACTAGTGGGAGAATTACTAGCTAGAGGAAAGACCTAGGGCGTATGGTCTGAGTATGCAGACGAGACTGAGGGTTCAGACCCATGCTGACGAGTGCGACCTCAACTAGTCCTTATTTTTTGGTACTTCTGGTTACTGTGCGTGTCTGAGTCTCGTGCCTGGGGCGTTGTAGCTTGACACTTGTGACGCAGTGTAAGACGTCAGGGGACGCATCCGGTCGTTCTTCTAGTGGGCGGTGCACCTGTCACATGACGTGTGTTGTCTTGTCTCAATTTTTGTTCCCATTTGCGAGACAGGATTTTCTGTGTTGTTTTGGGAGCGTTCCCAAAGTCGAGGTCTGGGGTTTCCGGTGAGCATCACCGAGGGCTTTCCCTAGATGACGTAGAGTTCACGATAACGAGGTCGTGACTATGTTTTCAGACCATGTGGTTTTGGCTCAAGCCCTACTGTGAGGGTAGGTTTTTGCGACTAGGACGTCGTGGCGTTTTCCTAGTAGTGTGGCTAGGGTGGTTCGTGTCTGGTGGTCCCCGACCATGAGATCAAGATGTCGGGTTCGTTGCTTAGTTGTCCCCCGACTGGGAGACTGGGTCGTGTTTTCTGTTGCTAGTAGGAGTAGCTAGAGTGTAGAGTTTTGACCGGCCACTGGTTTGCTGTTCCTACTGTTACGGTTGTTCCTTCTATAGCTAGCGTAGCCTTCCTTTCCGTCGTTGTTTTCTTAGTTGAGGTTCCGCGGGATCCCTACTAAGCCAGTGATAGGAGGCTCACCCCTGGTTTTCAGGTGCGACGGTTCTTCCTCGAGGTTCGAGGGCGTTACGTGGAGGTTCCTAGTTGCCAGCTTGCCGGGCCGAGTGTTCACTTGGCATGTGGTACGTTTTACTACTTTAGACTGTAGCAAGTCCGTGCATGGTCTGTGCATTTGATGCATGACCTTCACTCCAAGTCCGTGCACGTTACTCTTGACAAGTCCATGCACAATTCTTCCTAGTCTGTGGAAGTGTTGAACAAGTAAGTGCACATCTTTCTTACTAGAGTGTGGATGCATTAAAAGTCCGTGCACATTTTAACTCGACTTCACAAAGCCCATGCACACTGTGCATCTGTGCCACATGAAGTCCGTGCAAACTTTCGAGTCCTTGCATGTTTTAAGTCTTCAAATTCCTATTAAGGCATGTAGCAAGGTCCGAGCACATCAAAGTCCATGCATGTTTTACCCAAGCAATGAAGTCCATGCATTTTTCATTCCAAGTCCGTGCGCATTTTCCTTATCAGAGTCCATGCATATTTCAAGTCTACAAAGTCTGTGCATATGCTTTTGGTTGTTTTGAAAACCAAGTCCGTGCACGTTTCTACAAGTCCGTGCACTCTCTAGCCCGTGCATGTTTTCAACAACTCCGTGCAGTTTTTCACAACTAAGTCCGTGCAGCTTTTGTGTCTGAAGTCTGCACAAACTATTGCAAGGTCCGAGCACACAGAAGTCTGTGCACATCTTATGTCAGTGCACATTAAACCCCGAGCACTTCATGTCCGTGCACATGATTCCCCGTGCATCTTTCTCACTAGTCTATCAAAGTCCTTGCACGTCCTTACAAAGCCCATGGACTCCAAACCCCGTGCATATCTCTTCTACTCTTCAAGTCCTTGCACGTCTTTGCAAACCCCATGGAGTCTAAACCTCGTGCATATTTCTTCAAGTCTTCAAAGTCCTTGCACATTTTTATAAACCCAGTGGACATACTACCCCATGCAAGTTTCCCATTGACACAAACCCTTTTGCATTCCTTCACAGAGTCTGTGCACGTCCAACCCCGTGCAGACTCTTCACTTATAAACAAGTCTATGCTCAATATAAGTCCGAGCACATTTTGAAGACCTTGCCCTTTCTGCTTGCAAACAAGTCCGTGCACTTTGTGCACAACTATGGCTCAGGCAGGCGCAGGAGCCAGAGCTGGCAGTTTACATCAAAATTTTTGAGGTCTCAACCCTCCGCGTTTCTATGGGTCGTCTAATCTAGATGAGGCAGAGAACTGGATTGATGAGATGAACCGGATCTTTGACGTTATACAATGCACCGATCAGGAGAGGGTGCATTTGGCTACTTTTCAGTTAAATAAGGATGCTCGTACATGGTGGAAGTCAGTCCCGGCACCTCCAGTTGATGCACCACACACATGGGAAGGTTTCCTTACATTGTTCCGTGCCAAATATTTCTCGGAGCATGACAAAGAGAGAAAAGCTATGGAGTTTGCGTCCCTTCGTCAAGGGATGATGTCAGTGGCAGAATATGAGTTACAATTCTCCAAGCTAGCACCGTATGTACCACATCTTATTAGTACCGATTTATTGAACATTAATCGGTTCATGGACAGGTTACGGCCCGATTACATTTAGCAACTTGGGACCCAGAACATCTGTACTTATGAGGAGATGGTCCAGCGAGCCCATTTGCGTGAAAGGACCTTAGAGAAGGTCAAAAAAATGAAAGGAAAGGGAGAAGAATCTAGCCGACGATCTGATCGGTGATTCAGGAAGGAGAAGTTTAGTATCACGGCACCTTACAAGAGTCGTGATAACAAGAAGCGGTCCAGGAGCAGGAACGGTGAAAGTTCCCAAAAGAATAAGAAAGTTAAGGAATAGGAGAAGCAGGTCATGGCGACTTGCACATTCTGTGAAAAATTTGGTCATTCGGCAGAAGAATACTGGAAGCGCCTCGGCACTTGTCTACGTTGTGGAAGTAGGGAGCATCGCATGTCAAATTGCCCCCTTATGAAAGAACAGACAGCTGGAGGAGGACGCAGCAGGCAAGCTCGCCTTAATGCAATTCTAGAAGAAGAAGAAGAAGAAGCACCCAGGGACAATGGGCTCATGGAAGGTACACTTCAAATTTACTCTCATCCTGCATTTGTGCTATTCGATATTGGTGCTTCTCATTCTTTTATTTACCATAAAGAGCCCATAACGAGGACGTAACCCCCCCTGAATCCCCTCGACTCCCTGGACCCCTCGACTCCCTGGACCTCTACGTTAAACGGATCGCTATATAAACCCAGGAAGACTCTCTGAGGAGGTAAGCAATAATCCTGAGTGAGAACCACCACACTTCTTGGTGGAGAACGATCTCACGCCCCCTTTTTCTCTTGCCATCTCCCTTCGCATCTGTGCTCTATCATACTCGCTGACTTAAGCATCGGCGAGTTTTCCCAAGGGATTTATCTTTGGGCACCCCTGATCCGTTTCCTGCCTTGTAGTTCGTACATACGTGGTGATCGTGATCAAGGATTCCTCCAAGATCTCACGGCTTAGGATCAACGCGAGATTGGCCTCTTCATCTGGCGTTGTCTGTTGGAAACAAGCGGAGAGCCATAATGGTGTGAAGAAATTTTGGTAGGCCAGCGGTAAGGGTAGGGCCGTGGGGGGAGGGGAAGGAGAGCCTGTGCCTCCCCACCCCATGGGGAGCCTCCCCTCTGAAGATAACAACCAAGCCGACGAGCTGCCTCCACCAGCTACGGGGGTGCAACCCCCCAACGGCAATTCTGACGCTCTCCAAACCCTCAACGCCAAACTAGATATCCTCGTGAAATTATGTGGACCCAAGCGACTAGGGAGGAGAAGTCACAACATCCCCGAGAAAGCCCCCGCCGTGGAGAAGCTTCCCAACAAATAGCCGGAGGCTGCTTCACCCTCTGGGGACGACGGCTTGTGCACAACAGGTCAGGAGGACCTTCGCAAACCCCTCCTCCAGAACAAGAAGCCGCCTCCACCCTGAGGAGAGAAGGGCCCAGGACGGGCCAGCAACTCCCGGAGACCGATGTCCCCGAGGGACAATGAGGCAGCCAGTAAGGACACCCTCATAGCCACTCTGTCCAGTGGCAACCAGAGTTATCCCTCCAACTGCGAGACTTCGAGCGACGTTTCGCGGAGCAAGAGCGCGCCCTTCGTGCCTTACAGAAGACTTCCACCAAGGAGGACGAGGAGCAATCGTCATTCTCCGACCAAATCTTGAAGGCCGAGATCTCCCCTAGAGTCTTATTGCCAACCTTCAAGTCATATGACGGCCAGAGAGACCCAGCCGACCACTACGACAGCTTCGACGCCCTGATGACCCTGCACGGGGCTTTCGATGCTATCAAGTGCCAAGCGTTTATGACCACCTCGGTCCAGGGTGCTCAAGCCTGGTTCCGAGCACTTGCCCTCGGCATCCACGGTGGCGGCCGATCCAGGCACTGAACCCACTTGTGTGGAAATTACCTCGATTGTGTGCCCCCCCAAGGCAATCGGAGTCGGTGATCCCTCTGCTGAAGCGGAGGCATCCTTACTCCCCCCTTCACTCGACGTCAGAGAGGGAGAATCTGCGGTATCTTCATTTGAGTCGTAGCGCTACCCTGGAGCAAAAACGAGCTCGTCGAGCACCTACTGCTAGGCCTCGGTGACCGCTCGATGGAAGCCTTAGGCGAATCCCTTCCGCAACCCCTGACGGTAGCCTGACTCGTAGTACGAGAAGACAGCCTTCTGGAGAGCTGCGTGATAATCCTCCGATCTTCTATATCGGTCGATCGCCTTCGCTCTAGCCTGCGCCGATCTCTTCTCAAGCTCGGCCACCCTCCACTCGGCCTCGAGCAATCTCCTCTCGGCCTCAGACAGCTTTGCCTCAGCCTCCCCCCGCACTCGCTCGGCCCCTCGGACCTGGTTGTTAAGCTCCTCTCGCTCGGCCTTCCACTACTTGCAACGCTCGACTTGAGCCTGATGCTCCTCTTCCAAGAGCTTGCTCCTCAGGTCGGCTATGTAGCGAGCTTGGGTCAGCTGCTCGGCCAGTGTCTGAGCCTCCTCTCGGCTTAACTGAGTCTACGCCCGAAGCAAGACTGCATCCCGCCAGTGGACTTCAAGCTCGGAAGTCAATTGCCCGATCATCCGATCGAACTCGGCGCGGACCCGAGAGAGGGACCTCTCTCACTTTCCAGCCATTCGAAGAAATCGACTATCTCAGCCCCCAGCTGGGCCATGATTAAGCCACCCTCTATCACCTTCTTGAAGAGTAGGGAAGGGGGACTACATCTGAACTCCTCCCGAACCAATGAAGGTGCCAAGGAGTGGCACCTTTGGTACAAAGAAGCCCACACGACTGAGGCACCGGCCAAAGGGGGAAAAGTCCTCTCTGGAAGAGTCAAGACTGGAGCATCCCCCCCGAGCATCCCCATTCTCGGGATGACATTGCTCGGCTCGGGCTGAGTTAAAACCTCGCCCCGCGCTCCCTCCGCCCTGGCTAGGACTTCGGAAGCGACCGCCTCTACCTACTGTCTGGCAGGCTCGGTGGCAGCTTCCCCGCTAGTAGCAGCCGCCCCTGGCCCGGTGGATGGGAGATATAGATGGCGAATTTCCTCGGTTGAAGGCCCCTCAGCCAGGCGAACACGCTCCTCGACTGGGCAGGCGGTCCCCACCTTCTTCAATCGCTTCTTCTCAGCGAGTAGGGCCTTCATTGAAGACAACAGTAGTTGCTCCCCAGGTTCCTTGCATTTAGCCCCACGGCGCTCGGGGGCATCGTCCCGGGCACTCTGCTTGCCCTTATCTCAAGCGCAGGAGGGAACCTCAGAGGCTCGGGGCTCACTCGGAGCAGGCATCTCCTCCAAGTCGGTGATCTCCTGCTCCAACGACTGCTCCCCCTCATCGTCTGTCCGCCACGAATCTGAGCGACAGAAGTTAAATCATCAGAAGGAGGCCTGCCTGCCCGACCCAGAAGCATAATGCAGGACCCTAAGGTTCTTACCTTGCGGTGGCACCGCCCGGGAGGGATAATCCTCGATGTTAACCACCGTCATCAATTCGACGGTCGATTGGCAATTCTCCTAGAGAATCCTGATCTCCTCTTCTAGCTCTGAAGTAACTGCCACTTGCTTCGGAGGGAGAGACGGATGGAAGTTGGGCTCCGTCGGGAAGTCCCAGGAGACACCGCCTTTGGGCGAACCCACACAGAAAAATTGGGTCTTCCATCCTTTGTGAGAAGAATCTCTGGCAGAGACATGCAGCTCCTTCCCCTCTTCGCTTGAAGATAGAAAAAGCTCTTGTCCGCGCGGGTCTGCTCCTTCAACTTAAAAAAGGAATGGAAGAGGTCCAGCACACACTACCCTCGCGCAGGAGGGGGAATCGCGGGGAGGGGAAACCAGCTATCGATCGTACGCCGAGCCCAGACATCCGATCGAGGTGCAGCCAACTATTGGACGAAGGTCGAGGGATGCCGAAGGATGCCTGAAGGTCTGGCGCCGAGCTGATGTCGTTGGATGGAGACGGCGGCCGTAGCAATGGGCCTGTGCAGTTCTACCATGCAGGACTGGTTGGCGCGGTCGTGGTGCGTCGGCCGGTACGGGCGCTGTGGAACTCCAAACACGACGGGACCAAGTTGTGGACATTTCTGACAGGGAGATCTATGAACCCTCAGAAGATGGCAGCCGTCTGATCACTTGGATGGACATGGTCGCAGGAATGGCCGGCATCAAGTTTCTAGGCGTACAGCAGGATAGGACGCTGATGGTCATGGTGAAACTTCCAGTGCCGATGTCGGATAGAGACGAGACCACTTGCGTTGGTTTCATATCGTCAGAAGCCGAAACGTTTCTGAAGACAGGATGACTTGAAACAGATAGGAGGAGGGGGTGTCGGGGCTGACTTGACAGTAGCTTGTCCTGGGTGAACAGAGGACTCCGGGTCTGGCGTGACTGAGGGAGAATGGACGCTCTGGATGGAGACGTTGTCAAAAGCAGGCGGGACTACCTCTGGTGTGTCGGTGCTTCAGAGAGGAAGAACTCTTATGAATAGAGCTCGGACTGATTCGTGCACGGGTGGGCGGTGGAGCTACTACCAAAAGGTGCTCAGGATCTGACTTGAATCTGGCGCAGTCACACGAGAATGGACGACGTGAATAGTGCTGAGGTCGGATCACAGCGGGACCACTTCTGGAACGAAGCTGGCTCGATGACGTACGACTCCACTGAAGATGACTTCGGATGGTTCGCACAGTGGATGCCAGGGTAGCCTCTGCAAACGTGACCTCAGCTGCAGGCTGGTTGCAGAGAGCAGCAGAGAGGTCTTCCTGATCCTCGGGAGGTTGTAGCAGTGACGGGCGACTCCAGGAATGCCGTGGATTGTTTAGTTCATTTTTAATCTTTTAATGCCTGAAATTATCTCCAATGCTTGAAATTATCTCCATGGGCATCGTATTTTAATTCTAGTGGCATGCGTAGGCTTGGAATGTCGGTATGGCATGGTGGGTTGATTTGGTTTTGTGTTTTGCCGCGTCCCCCATCGATTTCGATCGATCGGGAGGGGGTTTCGATTCTAACCTCCACAGTTCCGAAACCCAAGTGACATAACGCGCCAACCCCAGTGCGTTATAGTCATTTGACGCACCCCTACTGGTGCATTATATCGTCCATGAACTGTGAGTTTTCTATGGATTTTCATGTTCGGGTGGCTTTAACGCCCCTCACCTGGCGCGTTATAGTCCCTGCATGTTGAGTTGAAGGTCTGTTGCCTTAAACGCCCCTGTCCCTACACGTTACATTCATATGACGCCCCTGGTTAGGTGTGTTATATCCTATGTTTAACTGTGGATTCTAATTATTCTGGTGGGCATAACGGCCCATGGGAGGCGCGCTATGTTCCTATAACGCCCCACCCTTGGTGCGTTAAATCCCTTATCAGTTATGTTGTGTGCTTGTTGACTTTAACGCCCTTGCTCCTATGCGTTATAGTCCTATAGCGTGCCTGCCCTGGTGCATTATAGTCCTGTTTACCTGTGGATTTATATGAGTTCTGTTAAGCATAGCGGTCCTGCCCTGGTCCGTTATGGTATGTAATGCGGTGGTCTTAGTCCGTTATATACCTGGAGATTTCAAAAGCATATATGTGTAATTTATAATGCATCTCATGTTCCATATGCACCATATTTAAAGTATTTTATACACTGTGGTATTATTTTACATCCCAAAAGAGTAACTTTCTCTTTCCTTGTGATGGAACCACTAATCGTAGCCCGACGACGTCCGTGTCGATCCACCTGGGAGAGATGGCGGGGTATTCCCATTATATGATTTGTAAGCTAGTTTCCATGGGCCCTCTCGCATAGTCAGTAGCGTCCTACTGGGAGGAAAAACTAGCTAGAGGCCTGGCCTCCCAATCAAGATAAACCTTGGGTTCCATGGACCCATCAAAGGTGGGAGGATCCACCCACACGGACCTAAGGACACACTCATCCTCATCGTCCCTATTGGGCCGGTTGCCACACCAGGTATGGCCATACCCCTCAAACTCATTATTAGACCCGAAATCCTCAAACTCCTGAACACGTGGTCTCCGATCGTCGCCCCAAGGGTGTGCAGGCCGAGGGACAGGGCCAAGTGGGCCTTGGGCCTGCCTAGGGGCATCCTCCTGCTGGACTCTACCTGGATTGGGCTGTCCCACAAGAGTTTGGATGGTCCGATCAGAAGCCTCCATCCAATCCTCCACGGCCTTCATCCGGCCCTCCATGAGTGCAGCATGATCCCTAAAGCTCTTATTGGACTGGTCTATCCGATCCATGAGAGCTTGCATCATATCCTGGAGGGTAAAGTCATTCGGGGTAGCATTCCTAGGGTCAGCCATCGGGACCGGGCATTGGTAATTGGTACCATGCTGAGTGGGCATGCAAGACTCTAAGGGACAAGTGGCTAAAACTCTAAGGGACTAGACAAAACTCTAAATGGGGATGTAAGGGTAGAATGTGGACTCAAATGCACATAGACAAGCCTAATGACTCTAATGCACCCTAGACCACCTAAGGCTCTGATACCATAATTTGATGCGGGATGCTATGCAAGCTAAGACTCTACGTGACTACGAAGCTAATGGACCACTAAGACCAGCAACAACGCAATATGTCGAATGGCATAGCCTCGACACCTAGAACTCCCACGAGGAGTATCATGCCAAACAATAAGAAACTCGAGCTCACAAGCGTCCCAAGAGTGGGAAGCGTGCCGATCTGCACGGTTGAGAAACCGACAGGGTCTAGGGTGGTCAACTCCCCACTTGCGATTTAGATGAGTCGTGGGACGGTCACACTCTCTCACCGTGGCAGTGATATAAATAAATATACGAGCTAGGCGCCTATGATCTCACAAGCAGGGGCATCAAGATCATGCATGCAACATCACGGTACATTTATACTCCACGGGAGGGGTGGAACCCTCACGGTCTGCCAGACGTGACACACCTCATCGCCTTTTTGGCATACTGGTTGGCGATGTTCATCATTCCGCACGGGGAGGATGGTCTGCTGAGGGCCGAGCTACTGTGGCCGGCATGTCTGTTAGTTGAGGGGAGACAGTTGGATTTTGCTCCTACTGCACTGGCCAACATCTTCCAGGGGTTGGGAGTTCTGGTGGTGCACCTGACGCTGAGAGAGAGGAGCATAGTCCTGTCGACCCACTACCTTAGTGTGTGGGCCGAGTTGTTATTTCCAGGCTTGGTGACGCGGGGGACATTGAGGAACCCGATGGCACCGCTCTTGTTTAGCTTCCCCGGACAGCCTGACAGGGATGTAGAGGTGCAGCTGGAGGGGGATAGGCGAGCCCTTTGTTACTTGCCCGCCAGGGGTGAGGAGGGGCTGCCTTTTGACAGTGCCAAGAGGGACTCCAGCCTCTTCTTGGGGGCTTCAGGTGGAGGGGCGACCAGCACCCATCCTGGTTAGGAGGTGGCAGATGCCGGGCTGCGGATGGAGTGGATACTGAGTACCCGGTCGGTGGTGCTGACGTTGCACCAGTCAGCGATGAGTTCCTTGGAGCCATACTACCCACATCAATTCGCGAGGAACTTTGGGTACGACCAGGGGATCCCACCGAACCAGGTGTTCTCTTTGATAGGCAAGTAGTACTGGGGCATAGACACCCACCTACTTGTGGCAGCATGGTGGGACTTCTACAGCCACTAGGAGCCGGAGCAGTTCCCGATGCTGGGACATGGACATCAAGGGAGGTTCGATATTCACTATGCCAGGTGGTGGTTCAAGCATAGCCACTTGTACCATCAGAAGGCCTCCGTGATCTGGAAAGCGGAGGGGAGCCACTTGTTGAGGGAGGATTTGCCCCCTATTATGCTGGACGACAGGTACCTAAGGACCCGCGTCGCTCGGATCCATCGAGAGATCGAGCGGGTTATGGAGCGGTGGCCCTGGGGTGGCCATCAACAACGTGGAGCAGGGCGACAACACCCAATGGGAGGCTGTTGCCCGGGGACACCTGAAAGACCCCATCGTCTTCTTCGACGACAATTTAGATGGCATAACCACTCCCCATTCTGATGCGTTGGTGGTCTCGGCCACCATCAATCAATGTGCTTTGCGCCGTATCTTGGTCGGTAATGGGAGCGGTCCTGATGTTATCTCGTACGACTATGTTGTGCTAATGGGTGTGGACTTGTCCCAAATCATGCCATTGCACACACCACAGTATGGCTTCTGTGGCACAAAGGTTCGCCCAGAGGGGCGCATCTCACTGTCGATCACGTTCGGGACCGCACCAATGGATGTAACCTTCCTAGCAGATTTCATGGTCGTCCGCGCCATGACCGGATATAATGTCATCATAGGGCGAGGAATCCGTGGCACCCTTCGGGGCGTTCCCTCCTCATATCACCAGAAGCTCAAGTTCCCCACGCCTCGTGGAGTGGGAGAAGTTCGAGGAGATTAAAGGGAGTCCAGAAGGTGCTATCTCATTTCAACACATGATCGACAGCCCGAGGAGACGCCACCCGAAAAGAAGGTCAGGATAAGAGACCCAGGTCCGAGCACGAGCACCCCAACGGAGGACCTATACCTCATCCAGGTGAGAGAAGACCCAAGCAAAACGCTAAAGATTGGGGCCACCCTATCCGAACAAGATAAGGAAGCTTACAGGAGCTTCCTTACAGCCAACCAGGACTGTTGACACCCGTTTTTAGCCCACAAGTTGCGTTGTTTCTCTTATTCATCATTTTGGATGTCCCGAATTACCTATTATTTTGGAGCCTTCCTTGGATGAATTTTGAGCCCATTCTTATTGTTCCATTCCCTTTGAGCTTTGAAGATCATGATTTCTTAGAGCCTTGGAGCTTATCTTATCAACTTCCAGCTTCTAAGTCGACTTTCAGCCCATTTAGGCCCGCTTCCATCAAGTAATCGACTTTCTCTCACTGCGTAGTCTAGAAAGTGATCCTTTTTTACCCTAGAGATAGTCTGTTGCGCCGGGACTTTGTGTCTTTGATTTTTAGGACCCTTAGGCACGCATACGACCGGGCTCATGATGTCCCGCAGGGCTTTGCCACTCTTGCCATGCCTTTTGATTCATAATTTTGCTTTGATTTATCTTTTGTTTTGATTTTCATTTGACAGTCCTTATTGGCCAGAGATAGCAATAAAGCTCACTTTTTGAGGGTCAAGATTGCCCCTATTTGAGACTTCTCTCGTATTGGGGAGTGCCTAGGTTGGTTACCTCATCCATCAATCTCTTGCCCTTGCAGTCGACTGAGTAAAGAAGAGAAAAAGGTCATTGTGCATACCTAAAGTATGGCCAAAGTAGTAACGGTATTGCTCTAGAGGGATCGGCTATGGTTCGCCATGAAGTGTATGGAAAACCCTACTCAAAGGTTACCCTCAACAATCGGGGAAAGAGTTTCAGACTCCTAGCCTGGAGCAGCCTAAGGTGCTACAGAAGCGACTTCATTTTGACTTAGCAAACTAAGGCCTAAAGTCACTCAACCATGTTTTAAGGAATGAACATTATAACCATGTGTAGAAATAAATAAGAGTGATAATAATGATAACATATTCCTACACAATAGAAAGGATACCTTACATATCCATAGCAAGAAAGTAGCATCCAGAAGTGAGAGCTTGATCATCGAGCTTCGAGTAGCACGAGCTTTGTTTTCCTTGCTTGATAGGACAAAAGGGAGAGGATAGCAAAGTGTAGAGATTCCTTGACACAGAGGAGCGACATACATCACACTAGATGAAGAAGGAAAAGAAGGAAGAGATACGAGGGTAGAACTCCCTCTTTAAGGTAGAAAGGCCCTGATGATAAGGAACCAGATACAGAATGAACAAGGATTAACAGAGATCAAGATGGACTAAAGCCTCAAAAATAGCAAGAAAAATGGTGAAAACCCTGAAAGGGTGAGGAGGAGTAAGTAGAAAGAGGAGAAGAAGTGTTGGGTTCACTGCGCTCTCTCTTTGTCTTTGTTAATGGTTTCTTTCTTACAATCAGTATTATTTTCTTTGGCCACGGAGCCCCTAATTTTGGCAATTAATCAAAGGTGTTCCCTCGTACGGGGGATGTAAATGACGTCATGGCCTTTATGGCATGGCGGGATTGGATCTCGACTTGAACCACACAGTCGTCTGACGAAGTCAAATCGAGCACACCATGAACTCTAAGGAGCCCGAATAAATCGTCACCTTGGTGACTGGCACGCCCACAGCACTTAATTAATAAATTAACCTAATTCCATCAGAAAGTGCGTCCACAGTTCCAAAAGCTTTTGCTTAATCTATTCTATGCAAGAATGCCTAGCAGCCCATCACAATCGATGGTACTTGGACATCGACTGCTCGAGGGACATGATAGGAGATAGAAAGAAATTCAGTCACCTAATCAAGAAGGAAGGAGGACAAGTGAGATTTGAAGGTAAAGACAAGGGAAAAGTCATTGGCACAGGTATAGTTGGTAAAAATTCCTCCAACTTCATTGAGAATGTCATGCTTGTTGAAGGCCTTGAGCACAATCTACTCAACATAAGCTAGCTGTGCAACAAAGGCCACAAGATATTTTTCAATGTCAATGTATGTAAGATATTTGAACAAATTTCTAATTCTGTGAAATTTGTAGGTCATAGGATAAATAATGTCTACATGGTAGACCTTTTTTTTTTCACTCCAAAACCTGTTAGGTAAGAGGAGGGGGATCGTTCAACCCTACGAGTAGGGAAGGTGCGCTCCACCCGCAACCACCCTCCAGGAAAATTTTATATATGGAAGGAGATAACAAGTACATCATGACCTAAAAGATGGGCACCCTATCTTATCAAGATAATAGGGGCCCTTCACACAAGAGGGCAGCTCGGTCCAAGAGCACCAAAAAGAAGGTGAAGACAAAGAACATCTGTGGCCAGCCAACATGTTTGCAGCATGATTGGGTTCCCGAAAGACGTGCAAAATGGAGACCTGCACCAGCATTGAAATACACTCCACATCTAGGATGATAAGGTGTAGACGCCTTTCGTATCTTATCAGTCTGCTGTAGATCAAGTTTTTGAGGGCAGATCTATTCACCCCCCCTTTAGATCTTTGTATCCATCCGTTTCATCAGGGAAAACCCGTTTGGGGAGTTGGCTCAACTGGGACTCGCTACTGGACATCCGAGTGAAATGCTGCGAAGTCGGGCGCCCTAGGTTAGAAACTCATGCCAGATCTCGGCTTGACTGGGGCCCGAGGTTGGAGACCTGAGCGAAATGCTATAGTGGTGGCCGAAGCTTAGGGCATGGGGCCCACACTGGAAGTCGGTCGAGACTGGGCCCGGGGGCTGATGCTCGCCCAGGCTAGAACTAGTCTGGGACCCCTGCGGGGACCAGTGGTGGAAGGCCTGAGCCTGACACTTGAGTAGGTTACTGATGCTGGGAGTTGGTGCGACACGCCCGTCGCACTGGCAAGCATGGAGGCTGGGGGTAGCTGTGGAGCACCCACGGGGACCACACTCAGGAAGTAGTGTGATCCAACAACTGGGCGAAGCTGTCGAAGGCGATCGGCACCGCCAAGTAGCACACCCGTGCATGGGTGGTGATGACGATGGGACCGTAGGTGATGGCCGCCATGGTTGCTAGAGTGCTGGCTGCTGCAGAGGCGATGACTATTGATGATCGTCGGGTGTGGTCTGACGGTCAGAACATGAATTGGAAGCTACTGGAAAGCGTGAGCGAGTGCTCTCCTCTCCCTCTCCTGCAAGGACAGGAAAAGGGCACCAGGACTTCAGGGCTGGCACAGGCTTCCCTTTAACAAAAATAAGGAAGGTGGGAGACGCCCCATCGGGTGTGCCATCCTCTTGTTCGCACGCGTCGCAGGCGGATCCGAGGGGATTGCCCGGGGGATCGGCCACCCCCGGCGCGGGGTGTATTCGGTGACCGATCTAAGGGGTGGGATAAGGTGATGGGGGAGATGCCAGAGTTTGATGTATCTCAGGCATCCCCTTCCGTGGCCGTATCTTTCTCAAGGTGGTATCAGACACTCACCTTTTACAAAAAGTTGTGGATTCCTCTTCCCATGCGGGCCCATCTCCTTATTCCTCCAATGGACCCTATTCTTTTAACGGGCCTTCTTATTCCGCCCGTGCTGCTGTTGGCCCAATTAATCCTCATTCCCATACCCATGATCCTTCCAGGCCCGTGCATTCTTCCATTCTTGGAATGGGCTCCCCTTCCTCTCAGGTTGGTTCCCCTTATCTAGCCCATCCTCATTATCCTGGTCTAAACTCTCACTCTCTTGCTCAGGCTGGCCCGCATTCTTCTCGGACTCTTCCTACCAAGGAGATGATCATTCAGACCCAACGTCAGCTCGATGAATTACAACGTCGAATTAATCCCCAAACTTCTTTGGATGTCCCATTTGCATTGCAAGGCCTTTAGCTCCCACCACGCTCTCAGATTCCCGCATATCGCCGCTATGGTGGGGTTGGTGACCCCTATGTGCATTTGAAGGAGTTTTTATATGAGTCAGCCCAATTTTAACATGACCAATGCTTGATGGCCTATCTATTTGATCTATATTTAGAAGGCCCGGCTCGAGATTGGTTCTTTTCATTGCCGTAAGAGCAAGTGATGAATTTTCTATTTGTCCATGAATGGTTTATCCAGCAGTATCGAGACCAGGTTGGGCCCAAGTACTCCTTGGTTGATTTGGCCCAAGAGAAGATGAAGCCCGACGAGGAATTCTCTGCATTTGCCGACCGTTGGCATCATTTGGCCACACCAGTTTCGGGGCATATTACGGAGGGTGAGCGGATTAAAATGGTTATTTTTAATGCAACGTCTGAGCTTAGGAGCATCTTAGCCCTGAATGATATCACTTCCTGGCAGTAGCTATATAGTCGTGCCCGCTTCATTAGCCAACAACTTCTAGTTTCCCTTGACCCTGAGTCTCCTCCACCTTCGCCTTCCACATACACTTCCCCTCCACCCTCTTCCATTAACCAGCCTTCCGCCACTATGAGTCAGCCTTCCACCTTCACTTACCCATATACCTCAACATATCAACCTTCCATGCCTCCACCTACCACCTCCCATGGTCAATCCCTTTCGTCGGTCAAGGGAACACTGCACCCAGAGCGGGTCGATGCCATCCATTATATTCCCACTCCCTCCACACCTCCACATCATTCACTTACTAGCCCTCTGCCTTCACCTACGTGATTCCCATTACCTACGCAACCCCCGCTACCATCTCCACTGCCTCCCCACACCCCTCGGCACCCACCTTGCCCGAAGCGGGCTCCTCACTCTCCGCTGCCAGAATCTTTCACAGATGTGTTTAGGGCTTTGATGGCCACTCACGCGTTGCAACTCCCCCCGGTTGTGCCTCGTCAGCCCGCGGTCAGGAATTCGCTCTAATTTTGTGAATTTCATCGCCGGCAGGGGCATTTGGTCGAGAATTGTCCCGAGTTTCGGGAGTTTGTCTATAGTTTGGAAGATAAAAAGATGATTGATTGGGCTATCATGCACAAAGTTATTTTTGATCTTCACAGCAAGCAGCAGCAAGCAGTGTCACCCAGGCAGTCGTCTCCACTTCAAGATGAGGGGCATCCTGGTGTTTCTTCAGTTAATAAGATACCTGCTCCATTGCCCTCCATTTCATCTCCTCCACAACCTTCATCTACCCCGGCCTCTGCTTAGGCTAGTACCCCTATTTCCCCCTCCGTTTCCACCATCACACCTGTCCCCAACGCCCCTCGACGTGTCGTAAAGATACGCCGAAGAGCGCCACCACCTGCCACTTCCCCCACTACACCACTACCTTCCTCTCCTCCTTCTTCGTTTTTACCATCTCTCTCGACTACCTCACCCCCATCCCTACCTTCATTGCCTTCACCACTTCCACTTTCGCCGCCACCATCTCCATCGTCTTCATCCTCCTCACCACCACCACCTTCTCCACCCCCTTCACCTCCCCTTTCGCCATCATCATCCAAGCCTGAGTAGGCCAAACCTGAACCCACACCCCCACCTTTGCCTTTATCTCCACCCATGCCTATCATTGTCACTATTCCCACGTCACTTGCATTACCTCCACTCACGCCCTTCAAACCTCTTCCTTCTAACCTCCCTCTACCACTTCCCACCTCGCGGAGCAGGTGCCCATTACCCTTGGTGCCCCTCGAAACCAGGGGAGATGATAGGATAAGTCGGGCTTCTATCGCGCACGCCAAGGGTCAGGATTTCATCCATCGCATGCCAGTCCGGGTCCAAGTCCCTGGTTGTTTTCGGAACAAGGGGCATTCATGTTCGAAGATGACAGTCGAGAGATGCTCCTCAGCGCTAGTATCAGTTTCTTCCCAAGTGAGGCCAGTGGCAATCTCATTGCTCATCAGGGATTTTGCTGTTGACGTTATTATCTCCCCTCGCTTGGTGGGCCTTCAGTTCACTAGCCCACCCAGAGCTTCCACTCAAGTAGTGCTGACCCATACGGCCGCCAAGAGTTTAATGAAGTCCGTATTCGAGGGGCAATTGGCCGTGCCTTTAGAATTGACCAGGGGCATTCCGCACTTGTTAGCTAGTCGCCCTCGGGTCATCGGTGAGATGGCCACGTCAACGCCATGCATCGCCCTCCCTCAGTTTCGTCCTAGACTTCCAGTGAGGGAGTTATGCTTCATGTTCAATCACCAAGGGGAGATGTCGAATCTTATGCTGATGATGCCAAGCAACATAGCTCCCTTGTTTTCTAATAAACAACACAAGGAGCTGACTATTCTAGAATGTCCCTCCATGGCTAGTACTACATGTCCAGGGGCAACTGCCCTGATAAAGTAGCACATTCATGATCGGGCTAGGCCGTCTGCCAGGTTGTCCCATTATTTGAGAAGACATGGCAAGTCAGGAAGCTTGAAGGCCTGAGTCCGTATCAGGAAGAGTTGTTACAAGTAGATGTCAGCCAAGAAGAGACGGCGGCACAAGCTCAAGGGCCATCAGTCATGCACTCAAGCGTTCACCTTCTCTTCTTCTTCTCTCTTCCATTCATCTTTTCTTCTACTCAACTCCCACCCTTGGGTGGAGTACCTCCCTTCTTCCAATCCAGTTTTCGTGATTTTCCCTTCTCTTTTCGGGTCCGCAAACCCTCACTCTTCTTTTCCTCCCCATCTAAAACCTCTAGATTTTTTACTCCTCCTTGATTTCAGGCCTCGGCCTATGACCCCTTTTCACCCCATGCCATCCGGATGTTTCAGGAGACGTAAAGCTACCCCTGGAAGCGTCTTCGAGTCGTCTTCACAACGGCAGATGTCTCGTCCCGTTCCGAGCTCATGGCTGTCCGAGAGAGGCAATCTCCTCCGACTGCGCAGAAGGTTCCTGTTCAGCTTTCAGAGGCGGAGTGTAGCAGTTGTCACATCAGCCCCTTTGAATATCTGGAGGTGGAGTTCAACTGAGACCTTCTTCTACAAGTTCCCCTCCTCCTCCAAGAAGCGGAGCTCCTTTCGGCCACCAGAGCGATTTCTTCTCCTTTTTCTCCCTAGAGTATGCAGTTCTGTCCACCCTGGGGCAGAACTGACACCCTGTCAGTGTTCGGGTTGCTGTGGACTGCTCTGACATCGGCTGGCACCCCCGTGGGTCTCGCCTCGAAGGCAGCTCATTCATGGTTCCAATGCCACTGACCGTGTGCAAATCGGAGTTCGTGACTGTTCATGGTGGTGTCATCTTCCAGACGCTGCAGTGCTAAGAAGGTCTGAGCCAGAGAATAGAGCCCCTGATTCCAGCTTCACCACGACTGGCAACGACTTCCCCAGCTCCTGAAAAAATTCCTACAACTCCTGGGCCAATCCATAAAATTTTGGCACTGGTCTTCCTGGCATCAGAGTTCAGGAGCATCCGAAAGAATTCCTGCATCGACAGTCTGTACCCTGTTCCAGGGGAGGGACAAATTCGACTACGTCATCGCGTGAAGCTCTATTCTTCGTCTTTCCCCTCCCCGCTTGGCCGGTTGAAGGCCCCTCCCTACGAGGAGGTAGTTTTGGCTGTAATTCATTTAACCCCCACCCCAAGATCCCCCTCCGGTATGAGGCATAGTGTTGTAGTTTGCTTGAACAGGTCGAAGCGTCCTCGCCGCGGCGTCGGTAAGCCCCACGCTTCCCCGTGCACCCACATCTCTGAGCGGGACCGGTTTCTTCAAACCGATCGAGTAAGTGCTCATTCCCCTGCTCTATTACAGTACTTTTCATTCCATATTAGCTCATAGCTATGACCCATTGGGCCCAAACAGGTGGCCCAATTAACAAAAGACGACCAAACATAAATATCTATTTGATAATTTCTTTACTGGAGCCGTTTGCCACTCTCGTCAAACTCAACCTCGAATCTTGAATCTCGAACTGACGATCTCATCATCAGCAGTCTGAGTAGGCCTGTCTTTGACTTTCAGTTGGCTTCTTCGAGTACATGATCAGAGCCCGATAATATTTTAGACGGCAGCAAATGCCCCCCAGCTATGGACGTCGCGAGTGAGGGATGAAACGAGCGAGGGCCGCGGATGTACTTGCTTCCTAGAGCTTCCATAGGTGGGACCCACGTTGCTTTGAATTTGTGGTAGGACTTGGGTGATGTAAATCGGCGGTCGATGGCCACTTGATTCGGTGGCGGGTGGCTGCTTTGATTCGGTGGCGCGGCTAGCCACGTTGAATCAGTGGCAGGCGGTCGCTTTGAATCGGTGGCACGGCTTAGCCACGTTGAATCGGTGGCGGACGGTCGAGAAGGCGGAGTGGTGAGTCGGTGGGGCCGGCACCGACTCACCCTCCCTCTCTCCTCTCTTTTTTTTAACTCTCATCACAGGGCTTTTTTTTCAAACGACCCTTCATCTCCCCGACCTCCTCTTTCAGCGGCTAGGGCATCCCTTCGGTGACAAAAGCTGTTCTTGGCGGCGACAGCCACCTTCTTTGGCGGTGAGACGGTGTAACGACCCAGAGCCCATGGCACCAATAACCCGGTACAAGTACCGAACTACCGCTACCATGGACTGGGGACGCCACCCAGGAGGCTGATGAGGCTCCCGAAGGGTTAGTGAGATTGTTGAGGGATTGCATTAGAAATTAGAATTCGTAGCGCACATTGATTATTTTTGGCAACGAATAATTAAAATAAGGCGGAAGTAATTTAAATATCAGAGTGGTATATATATAAACTAGTCCAGATGATAACATCCATGAATATACACAAGTCCCACGGAAAAATAAAGAAAAGACAACTACAACTACACGGGGCATACCCTATGGATTTTACGCAACCCGGGTGTTGCGTGAAGCTTAATTCGGATCCGTTTTGCAATCTCAGCACGCATGCCTCACACTTGAGACTTTAGCCGGATCAGGTTTTATGGGCACCTGGGCGGATCCGGCTCCCTTTGTCAGCTAACGGGTTGTACCACACAGTGAACGGACCAATCCACTTCCGAACTCCGAATAAGAGCATCCCCACAATCCGATAAGGAGGAAACCCTCAACCCTTATGCCAGTTACATCCCCCACGCCCTGGCACTGTGTCCTCTGGTGTAGTGTGTTCTCTCCCTCCATGGAGATGGAGATACCCGTCTGTGCCCCTCCGGCAGAGGGAGGAATACAAGCGGAGGACGCCAGGAAGCCGGCGGAGGAAGGGGGTGGGGTGCCGGAGCCCCTCCCCCTCAAGCACTCCAAGCCGGAGGATCTGGTGGCCCGAGCCATAGCCCCAGTCAAGACGGAGTACCTGCGCCCTCCCCCTCTGAGGCCACCTTCAAACGCCGAAGTGAGGAACCACGGTGGTGGAGTTCCTGCGGATGGCGGAGGGGAGAAGGCGACCGCACCCAGTGCCCCCATGGTAGTGATGGAGAAGAAGTCCAAGCGCCAGCTCAAGAGAGAGCGCCAGCAGGTTCGTTCGCGGTGTTTCAATAGGCTTCGTCTGTTTGTTCTTGTGGTGATATAGGTGTTTAGGTTTTCACATTCTGTCGGTGACTCCTTAATTTGGGTCTCTCAGGAGCAAAAGTCTGCTAAGAACATCTGCTCCGAGATTGCAAAGACCGGAGATGTGGGTGCGTGCCGTTTCGGCGGCAGTTGCCGCTTTAGCCATGACTTGGATGGCTTCTTAGCTCAGGTATGCTGCTCTATGTCTGTGCTAGATTGCCTCAGATTCCTAGATGGAGTCCAGAAAATGTTCTTTTCATTTCTGGGTTGACAGAAAGATGGTGTCTTGATGCCTACAGAAGCCGGCGGACATACCAGGAGTTTGCCCCTCACTGCATATGGCAGAGTCTTGCCCTTATGGTCTCCCTTCATCTCTTTGCCAAGAGAGGATGCCTCTAGAGGCTCCCGCCAAGAATACTGACTGTTCACCTATTTGTTTCAGGTAAACAATGACGTCATCGGGATTTGCTACCCTCACCTTTGGCCCCGCGATCGCCGCCAGCCATGCTGAACACGGGTACCTAGCGGTGCCCACTGTCTTCGGATCGTTACCACTAGCTATAGGCTTCCCTAACTTTTGGGAGCTAGCCTTTGCCAATCTGCTGTAAATCGAGCCCTCGGAGCTTGCAGGGGAGAAGACTGTGAAAGGGGTCGAGGCCCCGAAGGCTCGACGCTATGCAGGCCCACTCAAGGGGCCAATCCAAGTTGCCAGTTGCATGGTGCACCATATCACTCATGGGGCCCGCCCCGCCCCTACCAGGAACTCCAGGAGGCGCCAATACAAGAGCTTCCGAAAGAATGCTACTGCTGCGGTTACCAGACGTCTCTCTGCATCCGGCAAATCTGTACTATTTGGGGGAGTTCGAGTCTTCCTAGATGGACGTGATGCCCGAGTGATTCCAGATCAGGTGATCCCCGCTGTACCCACCTACAACTCCTACTAGGTCCTCTCCGGAAGGAGAGCCGAGAAAGAAGAAGTTGGCCATCATGGACTAAGGGAGCTGCCCCCCTGGTCGAAGATATTTAAGCAAGTTTGGGTCCCAAAGAAGATCCAGCCCACCCGCTCAGACGCACCAGTCCACCACCACCCCGAACGTGCTGGAGCGGAGGAGAAGAATGAAAGGGGTTTAGCCCCAAGAAAGGGAGAGACGGTTGTGGATCCCCCACTGTAACGACCCAGAGCTCAGGGTACCGATAATCCGATACAAGTATCGGACTACCGCTATCAAGAACTGGGGACGCCACCCAGGAGGCTGATGAGGCCCTTGGAGGGTTAGTGGGGTTTGTTGAGGGATTGCATTAGAAATTAGAATTCTCAGGCGTGCAATGTTAATTTTGGCAACGAATAATTAAAATAAGGTAGAAGTAATTTAAAATATCAGAGCGTGGTTCGGTTTCAAACCGTTCATGCTCGTCGCCCAGATCGCATGGCGGTCACCCCGTGACCGTTATGTGTTTAACGCACATTGCCTGGCGCGTTATGCCCACATAGCGGACCACTCCAGGTCCGTTATGCTCGTGAACAGCTTAGATAGTTGGTTAGTATAGCGCACCCGTCCCTGACCGTTATGGTCATGGGTTTTCTGTGGATTTTTCACATTCGGGTGGCTTTAATGCACCCCTGGTGGACCGCCATTTCACCCTTGGCTGATGGTTTGACCATTGACCATTGACCAGTAAGGTGGTTAGCATGGCGGTATAGGGTAGACCCGTTATGGTAATATAATGCCCCTAACCGTGTGCGCTATGTTATGCATTAAACCGTGGTTTTCTGTGGATTCTTGACATTCGGGTGACTTTAACGGACTCAGACCCTTGCGTCATAGTCTCATAACGCACCAGCCCTGGTGCGTTATTCCCTGTGACGTCTGGTTGCAGCTCGTGCGAGTATAACGGCCATGGGAGGCGCGTCATACTCAGCATAACACCCCAATCCTGGTGCGTTATGCCCTGCGTTTTCGATTGCACGGCTTTGTTCAATTGAGTATAACGCACCGTAGTAGATGCGTTATACTGTACATAACGCCCCATTAGTGGTGCGTTATGGTCTACATGTTCATGCGTCTATGTTCACCTGAGTGTTCGGGTGAGTTTAACGGTTGGAGGGAGGCACATTATGTGCCATGTAATGCCCCTACCGTGATCCGTTATGTGAGGTAACGGCCCTATTCTGGTCTGTTATTCTTTGTAGCATTCTAAAAGAGCATGTTCAGTTTCTAATTCATTTGGTAGTGCATATACGCCATGTTTAAGTTATTTTATAAAATTATGGCATTATGTTAGACCCCGATAGAGTAGCTTTCTCTCACCTTGTCATGGAGCCACTAGTCGTAGCCCTGCGACCGAGGGTGTCGTCCCACCAGGGAAAGGTGGAGGGGTGATTCCCATTGACGGTTCTTAAGCTAGTTTACCCTAACCCTAGGGTCAGAAGCCTCGGCACGATGACTCACAGGCAGTTCACAACTGCCGAGACCATTCCCAATCCTAGGAAAAAGAGGGGAACCTACAGCCCCAAGCTGGGTGACTGGACTCGTGGTCCAAAGCCTTACCCACGGCCCACTCAGAAACCACCTTCCGAAGAAGCTCACGACATGTAGGGGAAACCTCACCGCACTCACGCAGATACACGGTGACTCGATCAAGCGTAACACAAGGACCCGAAACACGTGGAGTCACCCGGACTCTCAAACACACGGGCATGCTAATCGAGATAACATGGTACCTCCAGACGCCCCAAAACACAGACACGAGATCCATGGGGTGCCCGGGACACTTACAAAATCGAAGGTCGACCATTGGGTCACAACCGGATCGACCGGAGTCCAACACAACGCTTAAACGAGCACGACAAACATGAAAGCCAAGAGGCGGTCCTCCCTGGGCCGTCCTAGAGCTTGGCGGTCTGGCTAGGACCGCATAGCTAAGCATAGCGGTCCAGCCAGGCTCGCATAGCCCCAGACGCCTCCAGAACCTAGGCGGTCACTCCTAGACCGCCGAGAAGGATGGCGGTCCATTGCCTGACCACTGGGTGTCACCTAGTGGTCAGTCGCATGGCCGCTATACCTCCCGACCTCAAGCAACTCAAAATCAGAAAATGGTCACACCCTGACCGCAAGCCATATCCTGGCGGTCTCCTAGAGACCACAAATCTAGGTAGCAGTCTATCGTATGACTGGTAGGATCGAACCGACATAAGGGAGACCCAAGCGGTCATCCCCAGGCTACTTGGCAGCACAGCGGTCAACTATGGACTGTAAAACTCAGCTAGCGGTCCAACCAGGACCGCAACACCCAAGAAATGCTCAAATGACTAAGGCACGAAAACTGTAGCAACCCTGAATTTCGAAAACATAAAAATCTCAACAAGACATTAAATAGCGACTCAATGAGAGTCGCCAATTTAATAAATGACGGACGTCAAAAGTGGCGTCATTCCATTACAAGAGAATGCCCTTCGGCCTCAAGAATGCTGGGGCCACGTACCAATGGGCAATGACCAAGATATTCGATGAGTTGCTCTATAGCAAGGTTGAATGCTACATCGATGAGTAAGTCATGAAGACGAAAAGGAGAGGCGACCATCTAAGTGACCTCAGGGTGGTTTTCCAGAGGCTCCGGCAGTATGAGCTGAAGATGAATCCGATGAAATGCACTTTTGGTGTCTCCAACGAAAAATTCTTGGGCTTTATTATCCGGCATAGAGGGATCGAGATCGGCCCCCTCAAAATAAAAGCCATCCAGGAGCTGCCACCTCTGAAGAACCTAGGAGAACTGAGGTCCCTGCAAGGCCGACTAGCTTATATCCGTAGGTTTATCTCTAACCTATCAGGACGCTGCCAGCCATTCCACAAACTGATGATGAAGAATGCACTATTTAGCTGGGGTGATGAATGCTAGCACGCCTTCGACCAGCTAAAGGATTATTTGAAGACCCGCCTGTACTGGGGGCACCTATCAAAGGCAAGCCGCTCATTCTTTACATAGGGGCTACCGAATACTCACTGGGGGTAATGCTCACCCAGAACAATGACGAGGGAAAGGAGCAAGCTCTCTAATACCTCAACCGAAGATTAGTGGGGGCGGAGGCCAAGTACACTCCTATCGAAAAGGTCTGCCTCACCTTGGTCTTCACAATCAAGAAGCTGAAACACTACATGTTGTCCCATGAAGTGAGCTTGACCTCTAGGGCTGACCCTGTCAAGCACATTCTCTCCCAGCCAGTCCCGAAGGGTCGTCTCGGCAAGTGGGTGATGTGATACAATCTCGGACCTGAGCAAGCAAGCACAATCGCGAACCGAATGGGCCGAAGTCGGCGGCCAACTCACACGACACTCACCCCGAGCCTGTGGGTGACTCGGCGATGCCGAGGGGAGGTTGTAGGGGTGGTCCCTTGCTGGTAGAGGGCCAGCAAGGCCAGAGGGTCTCCCAAAGGGGTATGGAAAGGCCTATCCTAGTGGTGGGTTTTTTGGGGGGGGATTAATTGTGGGTTGGGATGGTTTGAAAATTGGAAAATTGATCAACTATTGCTTTCTTTTATGGTGTGCAGGGCCGATGGAGAATCAGAGCCCAGGTGTCAAGGGATTTAGTGTGGGCTTGGTACCACGCTTTGCCTCATGATCACCGACAGAGGGTGGACCGAATGGGATTTGGTCCGTTCTTCAGGATCCGACCTTTTCCTGTTGACGCGACCTTCTTGGCGACACTACGCGAGCGGTGGGTGGATGGATGCTGGGCCTTCGTGATGCCATGGGGACACATGATCCCTACACTTGAAGACATAGCTTATTTGACCGGATTGCCAATAGTCGGGGTTCTAGTGTTGGGTCAAGAGCTCAAAAATTATCAGCATGAGGTTGAGAGCTTGCTCGAGCTGCAACTGACCCGAACCAAGAGGCCAGTGACCACCCTCCCCCTTGGGAGGCTTAGTGCCGTGACAGGGTTAGCCAGAGTGGTCTGCGAACCACTAGAGGATCTAGATGCGTATCTAGAGCAGGTAAATTAGAAGCTTCGAGTACGGGAGATGAGCGCTACACGGGAGGTGCGACTCTTTCTCCTAGACTTCTTTGGGAGGCTACTGTTTGCGACTGCTTCGAACAGGGTGGATCTAAAATACCTATTGCTGATACGAGATCTTGAGCGAAGACCCCAACTTGCATGGGTGAAGGCAATGCTGGCTCACCTCTTTGCCCACATGGATCCTATGCGCCCAGGTTCGGGGAACCTGGGTGGCTTTACACCTTTCCTATAGGTACGAGTCTAACCTTCAAACTTGTTAATGCTTGATTTGTTTGACTGATTGTTGCTCAATGTATTTTCAGATTTGGGGGTACACCTGATTCCCTCTAGGTTGCGACATGATCCCGCGAACCTGGATGTAGACGGTCCCACTCATGGCGAGATGGGATATGGTTCGGGTCCGACGACTAGTAGCAAATAGGCTCTCCGACCTTCAGATAGCCCTGGACGAGTTTCCACCTCGCACATATGCACGGACTCAGGTACAACCAGATATGGATCGCAGAACATGATCGGGTCCTACTGCCTTTCGAACTCCCAAGGGTATCTATCACTACAAGAGGATGTCGTTCGGGTTAAAGAACATCGGCACAACTTATCAGCGGGCGATGATCAGAATATTTGATGAGCTGCTCTACCATAAGGTCAAGTGCTACATAGATGGCCTAGTGATCAAGACCAGAAGGAAAGAAGACTATCTGCAGGACCTTCGAGTTGTATTTCAGAGGCTCAGGCAGTATGAACTGAAGATGAACCCTATGAAGTGTGTGTTCGGCGTCTCGAGCAAAAAATTCTTGGGATTCATTGTCAGACATTGGGGGATTTAAGTAGACCCCGTAAAGCTCAAAGTAATCCAAGAGTTACCTCCGCCAAGGAACCTCTCCGAGCTGAGATCTCTACAAGGTCATCTGGCTTATATCCGACGATTCATATCTAACTTGTGAGGGTGGTGTCACCCCTTTCATAAGTTGATGATGAAAGATGTTCCCTTTTATTGAGATGAAGAATGTCAAATGGCCTTTGATAAGCTGGAAGACTACCTGAAAACCCCTCCAATGCTGGGGGCACTGGTGAAAGGACGATCGCTGATCTTATATATATAGTAGCCACACACTACACCCTGGGGGCAATGCTGGCCCAGAATAATGAAGAAGGGAAGGAACAAGCTCTCTACTACCACAGTAGAAGACTGGTCAGAACTGAGGAGAAATATACTTTCATTGAGAAAGTTTGCTTGGTGCTGGTCTTCGTAGTCAAGAAGCTCCGACATTATATGCTGTCGCATGAAATAAAGCTGATTTCCAAAGCGGATCCGCTTAAATATATTCTATCACAACCAGCACTCAAGGGCCGCTTAGGCAAATGGGAGGAGATCCTCATGGAGTTTGATATCTCCTATGTGCCGTAGAAAGCTGTCAAAGGCCAAGTCATCACAGACTTCTTTGCTACGCATCCAGTGCCAGAAAGTCATCCACTAGAGATAGAGCTATTATGATTGGTTTGCCCAAGAATATTCAGGAAATCAAGAACACCTACCTGACCAGTTTTAACACTGTTAAGTTTCCACCTCTGCAGCATCTACTTCATCATATCTTCACAACCATTATTACCCCACAAGGTGGTGGGAGGGGTAGACTGACTGAATATCAAAGGTTCCTATTTTATTGCTTGTTCAAGAATATCAGAGTCTGCCTCGCTGACTTAATGATACAAATCATCAGATCCTGCAAAGACAGGGGCATGCATCTCTCTTACGTAGCCTATCTAACTGCCATTTTTAAGAGAATGGATATATCCTTAGAGGGTGAGAAATCCAAAGAGATACCCATGACCAACATTTACACTATGAACTTCGTGGAGAAGTTCATGAAAATCAAAAAGGTCAATGGGAGACTTGAAAGACAGCCACAGCATGTTGTACAGGAACAACCTGAGAAGCAGCAGCACCACCTTCAGTAGTAGGAGCATTTTCCACAATAGCTTGAATAGCCAGAGCAGCAGTAGTTTGATCAGCAATAGACAAAGAAGTGAGGGTCAGACGAGGAGCAAAATCGCCAAGAGAATTCTGATGGCTTACAGCATGAAGAAGAGGACCAACAATACCAAGAGCATTAAGCCAAGGATCATCCTGATGACATACAATAGGCAGATCTTGTAGTACAGGAAGGAGTAGAAATGGCTTAGGAATTGCCACCACCTGATGTGCCACAAGCCCAAGAAGAGCAGCATGTTCCTCTTGAGGCCTACACAACTATTGACCCTCAGTCATCTAGGCCTTCAACATCCACAGTACCAGAGACTGGTACATTCTACCATTTTCTATCTGCTCAGTTTGCCATGATAAACTCAGCCATGACAGAACAGACCAAGTATCTTGAACATCAGATGCTTCAGTTCAAGGCTGAAATAGATGTTGAAATGAAGAATATGTCCACCAAAGTGGAGAGACAATTAAATTACATGAGAAATGACATGAGAAACAGAATTGGGACCATACAAAGAGATAAGAAACATAAGGTTCACTAGGGAAGGGGTCGAAGGTATCAAAGAATGTGTGACCCCTCGAGATGGGTTCCTTCACTACACAATCCCATGTTTGAAATTCGTTAAGGTGTGGGTGGTCACCTTCATTCGTTATGGTCGATGGGACAGGGATCTGATATACGAGGTAAGGTTCCTCTGTCAGGATAAATGGAATGTAGTTAGGCTCGGCCGACATGGGGAGGAGCAAAAGAACCTCCATGGTGACATGACCCATGGTGCACACAGAGGTAATGGACCCCAACGCGGGATGCATGAAGCTACGACTCGTGGATTGGTCGAAGCCTGGGGCCAACATGAGCGTCAACTTCCATTGCCAGTCTAATCCCTTGATAAGGTCTTCCAAGGTATCTATATGGTGACTAGACTGGAATGTTGTGTGGAAGGGGTTGACGGGCACTACTTGTAGTGAAGGGTCCATGGATGGATAGCAAGGTGTCCTAGGGACCAAGCCTTTCTTGAGCTAGTTAAGTAGTGGCTCATTTATGAGTAGTCTCCCCGTTAGAAGTATAGGTGGCTCTGGCTGAGGTGGCTCCAAATAAAGATCGAAAGGTGAGGGTGGTGGCAAAGGAGCTCTCATGGGTGGGGAAGGAATGTCCTCTCTGAGGGGATGAGGTCCTTGGGGTGGCACCGGGTTGAGACTACCGGCTATGACCTCCCTAGGCTCGGGCAAGAGTCTGTCAATCTAAGTATACATCCTATCCACTGTATCGAAAATGTTTTGAAGAGTTCGGCAATGGTGGGGTTTGGAGTAGGGACATCGTGGTGGTTTTGCTCATAATGGCTCGGCCTAGGCTTAGGTCGAGACTCATCCACGTGCGGGGCTCTTTGCCTCCGACTATGGCCTTCCTGATGGGAGGTGACTAGGTGTGGAAGGTTGGAGGTGGTTGGGTGGGACTGGTTGGAGGGGACCGGGTGGGGAAGGTAGATCCTCCTAAGCTCCTTCTTCATGTCCCACCATGACTCGATGGGCCATTGCCTCCTAACTTCTCTCAATCGTTCAACGTAGTCCCACTTTTCGACGACTTCGTGAAGAAGCCACTTCTTGGCAAAAGAGAATTGCATGGCCTCGAACATGGGATAATAATCAAAGTATTTGTCCATGGCGGCTTCCCACTTTAGGTAGTTGCTCGGGACTTTGGAGCCATAAAAGTCTGAGACTTCGGGCCTAATGAAGGAGATAGGATGGTTTCCAAGCCCATGGGTGTGCCAACGGTCATATTGCCTGGGCGACTAGGAACACATTGGAAACTGTGGGACGCTACATGTTACACCATCGGAGCCTTGACCTTAGGCAACATACACCTAGGGATTGAGGAATTGCCCCACTCCATGATATCCCCCTTCTTAGATCACTTTGATACATACGAGTGGAAGCTCAAGGGCCACTCCACACCCACGCACATGGAAGTCATCTCTAGGATAGGAATGCATGTGCCTAGGCATACCACACCACTTGGCATGATTAGTATGTTGGGTCCATTCAGTCATATCACCCACATGTCAAGTAAGAAGCATGAGTGGTCCATATTCGGGTGTAAAGGTCCTCCCACATTCATCATTGTTCATATGCATGTTAGGGGCATTCACGGATGTTCGGGACCCCCAGCATTTGCTACATCCATGCATACTAGACTCACTGATGTGAAACCACTCCTTGGACTTAAATTGCAAGCAAACAACCGAGTCGGCAGACCCACTCTAGTGGACTCACTCGGGTAGCACACACTCGGGTCCGTAGGTGGACCGGCGATGGGGGATGAGGGTCCAAAGTGGGACCTCGCTGTTCCGGGGTTTGGCTAGCTTGAGATTGAACCCCTAAGGGTCTGAGATTCCCAAACCAACGAGCGGCCAGCACGCCGAGGGCATGGGTTCTAGGGTCTCTCTCACAACTCGCTCCGTGGTGGCACTCGATTTAGTGGATTCCAGACTGGGCACTCGCTCACCGTCCGACAGGTAAATGAAAGTAATAATAAGCCAGCAAAGATAATGATACCAATAGAGGAGAGTGATCAGGATCTCACCTGATTGACGTGTAGATGCCGATCCCAGCCGAAGATGAGGGCGAGCGGTGAGGCGTGGGTATGCACCCGCACACCACGTTGGTGTCGCTTTGTCCTGAAAATTAAAAGTGAATACACCACTACGCCTCGCACAAGAGGGATGATCTCGGGGTGGGGGTTAAGAGCTTTACATCCAAACACTACCTCCACACAGGGAGGGGCACTAAGCTGGCCAGGCGGGGTGGGGAGATTGGCTAAACTAGTGTCGATTGCGAACTTCCCGGAATCTATCCAGGTCTGGAATGACAGGACAGAAAGTCACTATAGATGCTGCTACGCACTACTCTGAAATCAAAAGTCACTGAAACTGGTGCCGAAACATCGCTGAAGGGGCCAGGTACGCTTGTGAATTTTTGTGGGCAGACCCGACGTCGTCATTGGCCGGGGTAGATTCTGGATCTGAACCTCAGTGCTCTGGCTCGAACTGGACCCAATATACTATAGCATATGGATGAACTCATCATGGCCGCTCCCAAAGTCCAAACGTGGTGGGACCAAGACGAGTACGATCGTGATCGAGTCCTCTTCCAACAGCAACCAGGAAGAACGCCAGATGAGGTCAGGGCAGAGAGAGGGAGTTCGTTGAGTGAAGGGGTGTCAGTTCAGGTTCTGAGAGGCCTATTCTGCATACCTGGGGGAAGAAAATTAGAACGGGAGGCTCCGGACTCCGAATGAGGCTCCTCCTGCTGCGTTGCTTTAAGGACTGGTGTCACCTCGACCCGGTGAAGCGGCGCACCAAGAAGAGTAAGGATGAAGTAGTGGAAGCTTCTGTATTTTAGCTCTATCTTCTAGTTAGGGTAACTATGTGCAGTCAGGGAAGAATGGGTGCTCCGGACAGCAGGGATTTCAGATGCCAGTGGGACCACCACGGGTGCGGATATTTCTCGACGAGCTTTCCGGCGATGTATGATACGTCTTCAGATGATGCTGAATGACTCCGAGACAGCATCTGCAACTTGGGCCTCTACTGCTGCCTGTGAGTTGGGCTGTGCAGAGTGGTGTTGGTGGAGATGGGGTGGCAAGGGGTGAAGGTACAACAGAAATGAGGGGCTAATGGCTGTGGATGATGGAGGGGATCCAACCCAAGTGCTATAAAGACACATTTTTAGGGCAAGAAACACTAATGATCCATGAAAATCAAAGGGAGGCTATCAAGGGAGGAAGAAGGCTGCTGTAACACCTGTGTGAACAGTACTCCGTTCAGCAATCCTTCATCAAAGATCAAGCTTTTTAAGATCATTCTAAAGCCAATCAAGTGAAGATCAAGTGGAGAAGCAAACCTTGGCTCAAGATCTGCATCTTTCATCAAGGGGGAACCTGGATCTGAACTTTTCATTTCATCTCTTCATCAAATTTGTTTTCAGCTTCAAGTGTGTATTTCTTTCCAAATCTGTGAACATCAAGTGTGTGAGGATCTCTTCATATCCGTGTGTGTGCACGGATCTCTTCAGATCTACGTGTGTGTGTGGATCTATCTAGATCTGTGTGTTTGTGTGTGGGGATCTTTTCAGATCCATAGTTTTTGTGTGTGAGCTGGTGGATTTCAGATCCACAGCGTGTGTTGTTGATCCGATCGTCGAATCGTATTGGAGACTCCATCTCCGTGTGTGTGTGTTGGGACGTGTCCCCGTGTTTGTGTGGGCGTTGTCCTACATATGTGTTGGAGTTTGGCTCTGTGTTGGGGATTTATCCTCATGCTGATTTTTCAACAGTGAAATCTCATCAGGTTTTGGTGAGGGGTGGACCTAGGTTACCGTCGTTGCATCTGAACCACCTTAAAATCGCTGTCTATTGTGTGGTTTGATCCATTTCTTCTACCCCCATTCTGTGTGATTGTTCACATATATTATTTCTTCCACGTTTGATCTTTTAAATCTAGTTTAATATATCATTTCAGTAATAGATCTTTGGTATATCAAAAAAGTGAGTTTGAATTGACAATGTCAATCCTGTCAGGACAATAACACCTTGCATGAGAAGAATCTTCGGATTCACACCTTCACTTAGTACTGAAGAACTCTCGTGGTAATAGATTTTGATAGATCCTATATGTAATTTAACAGATCTAAGTTTCTAAGTTACTTTCTCATCACATCTGTTTGATAATAATACCTTTACTCTCTCCCAAAAATTAGTGGTGTTGACAATTCCCTCGACCTCCCCTCCTTCACGTGAAACAGCAAAAGAGGAACTCAGCCAAGTCTCACCCCTAAACATTTGCTTCAACCCATCCTTGTGTTTCAGAAGGCTCTGCAATGCGATGTAGTTGGTGGCAAATCGTGTGATGCCAGGCCTCAACAGTTTGTCACCACAATGCTCCCTCATCCATGCCAATATAAGTGTGTGGTTGTAGATATATTTCGTGATTTTTTGTGCCACGTCGACCACAGATTTGACTACACGAAGTTGGTCAATCTCCTTCAGCTTCAGATCTACATAGTGTGCTGCACAGGGGGTCCAAAAAATGTGCCGTCTGGCCCTCATCAGCTCCTCCCCCGCCTTCTTATGGTTCGAGCCATTGTCAGTCACCACTTATACAATGTACTCCTCCCCGATCTCAATTATCACTTGTTCCATCAATGACAAAATATATTGATAAATGTGGATTTGACCAGACGCATCCACTGATTTGTGAAAGAAAACCTGTCTGTCACAATAAACAAGGTAGTTGATCAGGCTAGATTTTGTGGTACCTGACCATCCATCACACATCAGTGTGACTCCATACTTTGTCCATTTATGTTTGAATGAGTCAATATAACTCTTGATCTTAGCAACTTGTTCATCAAGATATACGCCAGCCAACTCTCTCGCTGTAGGTGGTTGCACGTGTAACTCAAAGACTTGTGCTTCTTGAAACATTGGCTTGTAGTAAGGGCTATTGGCTGCATTGAAAGGCAGACCCACATGGTGCCACCATTTTGCAATAGCCTGACCAAGTTTTCATTTACGCCCCTTCTGGTCATATGCATCGTCCATCCTTGTTTGCTTGCCATGCTCTCGGGATAGTGTACCGGGCTCCACATCTTCAATGTTGATCGATTGTGACCTTTTTCTTTGTGAACCCGAGTCACCAGTCAAGAAACTCCTTATGTCCCGTGGTTGTCGAGTCGTAGATGAACCACTGGATATCGAGTCGGGACCCGAGACCCGCCGCACCATAAAGGTTGCAATGTTAATTATATCTCCCCGAAGGGAGAAAATCCTTGATTAATCGCCAAGAAAAAGGGACTTACGACCTGAAGTCTACACCATTAAGAGAAATGAAATAACTGAAAATCAAAGGCGGTAGGGCACTACGTGCCAACAGAAGAGACATTCAACCTATCTCACTTATTTCTTGTTCATTATTTACTTATTATTGTCTTTCCTACAAGTGCCGTAGCACACATGCAAGATGAAATTTTGGCAACACTTCCCCCTATCCCGGAGTATGTCGGAGGGATGTAATGGGTGCTCGTCCACAGAAGTTTGAGACGATCGCTTAATCATTCAGGTGGGCCCGAAGCGGCGACACCCGAGCCCGTATTGGACGTGATACCCTCGAGGGCTAGCCTATCAAGGGGTCCAGATCATCCGGGGGCTTCTAAAGTCACATCTGCACAAGTTATTCCGCCCATTATTCCGGCCATAGCTCACGCAAGGGGGTTCAGAGATGAACCGGCATGGCTTCGGGCAATCAGGTCTAAGATCGAGAAGCGCCGTGAGTCCGGGCAGTCGACGAGGAAAACTCATTCGAGCATTCGTTTGGGAACAAATTTATGCTGAGTGCAGCAGTGACACGGATAATCTCCTGGACATATGTTTGCCTGTGATCTTGCATGATTCAATATTTTAGAAATGACAGGAAATTGGATAGAATACGAAAAATGCAGCTCGAATCCATATGGTTATTGGCCCCAAAACAAGTTTAGATCATGGCCATAGCGAGAAAAACCCGAAGATCCAAACCTGACTTGCGATAGGCATCATCTCTTTTCCCCTTATTCATAATTTAGAAGTGTCGGATCAGAGATTATTATCTTATTATTTATTATTTTAATTTTTATATTATTATTATATTTTTGTTCTTGATCTGATTATGTATGTTTTGTTGTTTTGATTTGTTATATATTCTTTTATCGTTTTGATTTTATTATATATTTTTTGTATCAAATCCAGGCAATGTGCTGCACATAGGCGCTAATATAAATGTCTGCGCTTCTACATCAACTTATTCCCTGCAACCTTATAACTGGCTTCATTATCAGTGACTATTTGCACAACATTGTCCTCTCCAATTTGATCTACCATCTTATCTATCAAATGAAACCAATAATTTGCATTGTTTTCATAATTTGATGCATCGATTGATATCACAAATATTGTGCCTTCGATGCAATAAACTAGAACGTTGATCATGGACTTCTTCGTAGTACCAATCCAGCCATCATACATAATGGTGCATCCTCTCTCCATCCAAATATGCTTGAAGCTTTCAACCCACTGATAGAGCTCCTCAACCTCTCCCTCAAGACCACGCTCGTATATGTCTCGACGTAACGGACGTTCAAGCCAAGGCCAGCATCTGCTATGGCATCTAGCATAGGTTGAAAATATTTTGATTCTGCTACATGTGTAAGGACACCTATATGAAAAAATCATTTGCAAATATTTTTCAGTGCATGCCCTACAATTTTAGCTGATTTTTTGACCTCTTTCAATTCTTGCTTGGTTTTTGATTGTGTATCACTTTGCCTTTTGTGCAGATAGCTGTCCATGGGGCCTCCTCTCTGCGGGGCTACCCCAGTGTCAGGACGTCGTGTAGCTCGTGCTACACCAGCAGTACTGGAGTATGTCCCTGAACCTATCAGTGCTTTTCTTTTCCTTTGAGCGGCTTGTTCACGCTTTGTTGCTTCAGTCAGCTCTAGATCTGAATTCTCAATGCCTTCCTCCTCCTCCTCATCTGTCCTTCCCCTTCTGCCTGAAATCTCCTCAGCAATTTCAGCCTGATTTTCAGCCTTTTGTTGCATCCTCTCTTTTTTACCCAGAAGACATTGGCACATTTCTTCTCGGACCTCTCGGGGAGATCTGTCCCATTGTTTCACTTCTCTTATCCCTGCCAAATGTTACTTTCCTCTAGTAATTCCGCCATGTATCTCCTTACCACAATAATTGCATTTCACTTTTCTTCAGTGCTCGCCTCTCCCAGTGGTCACACAGAGGGTGCTCACTGGGTGGTAAGGACATGCAAGAGGGGTTTCTCTTAGGGAATGTAGATGTGCATCACCTCTCTGTCGTAGTAGCAAGGCTAGTGGCTCTATTCTCTGTGTAAGGCTTTTGGCAGAAATTTCATCATGTTCTCTCTTCTTCGTCGAGGTCCCATTTATAGGGGTATGTCCTGGAGTTGGAGGCCTATCCTTTAACAGGGAAGGGCATAAGTAGTGGAGTAATGTCGCCTACGATCGTGGTAGGAGTTTCCCATTGAGGGGCGAGTACCCCAGAGTCGACTAATCCCTAGGCGAGTCTTACGGTGCTTGTGGAGCATGCTCGCCTCTTATGGGGTAGGAGCCAACGTTGTGAGGGGTAATGGTCAGTCGCCAGAGGGTCTTCCAGTGGTCATTGCACCTGGGCCGTAGCCCTTCCAGCACTGTCAAATTCGATGCCAAGTCGTTGTGGGCCGTGCCCTCATGGGTCAGAGTCAGCAGGCACCCTTGGGCGTGCTGCAGGCCCTGGGTTGTACTGGGCTCGTTGTAGATGGTCCTGTTATGGGTTGAGCCGAATTTACCATCCTCACTAGCGCCCCTACTCTCAGTTGCCGAGCACTTTGCAGCGAGCTGAGAGTCGAGCATGAGAGCGTTAGTTGCGAGGGTGGCTTCCTCGCATCCTTAGGAGTGATGGTCCCAGTCGCTTGCTTGGCACGCAAGGCACCTCTGGTGGAGAGAAGCGTCATTCCTGTAATCATGGTGTGGAGCTCATCGTCTGGGGGCGCGAGAGTCTGTTACGTCCCAAGTGCGGAAGGAACCCAGTACACGTGATGAGTTTATATCGATCATGTCAATCAGAGCATGAGAAAATTCAACACAAAGACAGAGTGTGCGAAGACATGGTAAATAATAACCAAAATTTAAGTTTTCACATTAACCAATATTCCAAAATGACAATGATCCAATTAACCATAATAATAATGACCCACACTAACCATAAGGCTACCAAGCCCAGAATGAACCTTACGCATGATAGCTCGAGCCTCTGCTCGGGAGATGCATCTCAAGAGAACGGACTTGTCCTTCTCGTGGACGAGTCGGTATGGGGAGTCGCCAATCAACTTATATGATGTTGCCTGGAGAAGTAGCCAGACCCTTTGAGCCCGGTCAGAGGGGAGCCATCCCTTCTTGAATTTGGTGATGGGCTCGCACCAATCTTCTTCTCCTAGAGGATCGTCCTGGTCAAAGCGTTGGACCTCATAAATTGTGAAACCATAGTCACTTTTGAGTGAGCTGGGCATTAGCCTTCAGTGCTTGACTGTGATGTCCACTTCACCCTCAGGCGGTAGCTTGATGGCCGCAGCCAGTTTTGCCAGGGCATCAGTCTGGGCATTGCCACTTCTGGGAATGTGGTCTATTTCAAAAAAATAGAACTTCTGGGTTAGCCAGGTGATGGCGGCATGGTACGAGACCAGCTTCGATTTTCGCACGTCATAGATGCCAAGCACCTATCGGACTATCTATTGGGAATCTCCATATGCTTTGAGGCATTTGACGCCCATGTCGAGAGCCATCTGGAGTCCGATGATCAGGGATTCGTACTCGACTTTGTTGTTGGTCAGAGCCTTCATGAGGGCGCATGAGTTGTACAGAACTCTGCCCTAAGGGGTCAGGAAGATGATTCCGGCACCTACCGTAATGCCTGAACTAAGGTTGCTTCGGGTAGTACCTTGAGAAGCTCCATCAAAGTACAACTCCCAGCAAGGTAGACTGGCTGTGAGGACGTCTTGTTGCCAGTAATGCAAGACATCTCTGCTTTGTTTAACCAGTTGCTGGTGTTGAAGAGTGAGAGACTCCTTATCTGGAAGCTCCGTGTTGAAGGGAGAATCATCTGGTACTAGATGGACCACCAAGAACTCAGCCATGCCCTGTCCCTTGATTGCTTTTCTTGGGACATAGGTAATGTCGTACTCCATGAGCAAGAGTGCCCATTTTCCTAGTCGGCCTGAGAGAACGGGTTGCCTGAGGAGGAACTGATATGAATGCTTGGAGTACACCTGCTAGAGGTGTAACTCATCTGACAGGACCCAAGAATTCTTGGGTTCCTAGATACTTCAAATGAATGCTGTGTGCAGGTGTGCCTTGGTAAAATAAATAAAAGGGGAGTTGAATAAAAATACAGGGGACGTCAAGGTCAGTTAAACCCCAGTCTCACTCTCTCTTATGTTGTTTACTGTATGGCAGATGTAATTCTTCCCTGAGTTTGTGCATGATTGGTCAGAATGATTTTTATTGCTAATGACTGCTTATCATCAATTAATGTGTTTGATTGATGTTGTATTGTCATGAATGCTAAATTTCTAATCATCTGCCATATATGAAACTCGTATAAGAAATTCTATGCTAAGCATTTTGTCATGATAACTACATTAACCTGCATGACCCTGTGGTATATCAAATGGTACGCTGGGAAAAGGACATATCATTGTCTGTTTGGAAACCCACATCATGTGTAGAGGCAAGCCTCTACCTAGTACCAAGGGTCCAAAAATATTGCATGCAGTTTAAGTTTGTCATGTGCATCTTTTTGTTGCATCACTGTGTCTCTAAGAAAAAAATTAGTGTTTGGCTAAAATCACTGCACATTGTAAGGGGGAGCTGGGCTAACCTGAGCTGGTTGGATATTTAGTGACATACCTAACTGTCAGAATCTATGTTGTGGTATTACTACTGGCTACATATGCTATGTTGTCGGGTTGGTCATGAACTAATCATCATATCTGAACAGTAGTGCTGGTTATATGTTAGAAGTGTAAGCTGCAAGTGTCCGTGTATTGTCATCAGAAAGGCTGTGTAGTGTTGATCTTTTGAGAAGGTTGGTGGTTTGATGAAGAGTTAGTAAGAATGAGCTTATGGCTGTTTGGAGACCTATCCCTTGTCTTATCCCTACTCTCATGTGGCCTTCTCTCCTACTTTCTTGATTATCCTTAATTTGATCCATCAAAATCCTTCTCCTCATCTAATATTATAATAAGACTTTGGACTCTGTTATTTATGGTTCTTTTTGCTGATGACACTGCCATTTTTTGCAAGGCTCCGTAATGAATGGGACTAATCCGGTGCGCCCCCTTCTCTGGCGCCCTCTGATCCGGCACGCCAAAACCATTGGGTGGGCTTTGCCCGGTGCACATTCTTCATGCCGGGAGAACCTCGGTCTATAAAACAACAAGTGGTTCGATCAAGTCAAAAAAGGGAAGAGGAGAAAAAAAAAGAAGAAGAACAAGAGGATAGAATACAAAGCGACGAAGACAGAGAGAGGGAGAATTGGGCAACAAGTAAGGGAGGTTTCTTTCACTGAGAGAGAAAGCCAGAAAGAGAGATCATCTCCCTCATCCTCCTGTCTAGAGAAACCCAAAAGCCAGAGAGAGAAGGCCCCCCTCTTTCGATACTCTATTTTCTACAGTGAAGGCTTAGGTGGGTTCCGACGATCCCTCCCGATCATCCCCCTACTGTTTTCCTCTAATGTCAATGTATTATGAGTGAGGTGGGAGGGGCGATGATATGAGCCCATGTCCCCTTCACCATCTCCCTACCTCTTCCGCTTTTGTAACGGGGTCTTATACCTATCTGTGTAATTGGTGGCCGATCTCTGAGCGACAACGCCATGCCATGCCATATGTATGTTGTATTAGCCCCTTTCTGATATCATAATGGTGTGGCGTTGAATATGGCAATGTCTTCCCTGCGTCTTCCCCCCTTTTCTCTGGTTGCGTTTAACTTCCAACGTTCCGTGTGTTGTCGCTTGGTTTTCTTCTCCGGTGTTGAACGAGCCCTGGTCTTCTCCAGGGCAACATTAAGGTTGCACTCCCCCCTCCCCGGGGTTTGTTCTTCTCTTCCTGTTGGAGTAATTTTGCAAAGCTCCCTCATGTTTATCGAGATTTCATCCCCAGAAACACGCACATATGTGTTTCTCTGGCTATCTCTGGGACTGCTCTATGGTTCATTTGTTCATAATGATGAACTGAGGGAAAGGAAGGCCGCCCCTATAAATTGGGTGCAGGGTCTTCCAGCGTCACTTGCTGGCTGTTCGAGCGTTTGTCTCTGTTAGCTCTGTGACTTCCATGCTTATGATTGTCCTCCAAAGGTTAACCTACTCATCTCTCCCTGTGGTGTTCCATTAACTGTCGTCGATATATACCGACTGAGCGATTAAACCTCGCATCCCTTCTACTCTATACATGAGTCGCATTGCCCGCTTTATTTAGAGGATGGCAGCTTTGATAACTCGGGGAGGGGGACAATCCCTATAGGGATACCTAAATCACCTTGAGGTCAAAGGGTTCCGTCTGCTCATGACAAGGATCCCTATGGGCCGCCAGAAGGTGAACATTAATAGGGCTTTAGCCCAACACTAAATCCACTATCCTTAAGGATGTTTTGGTGGCCACGGGTTGTGTGCCCCTTGTTGGCTAGCCCTCGAGATTTCCTTCCTTACCGGTCGTCCCTTTAGATCGTGATTTGGCCATGGTTCGTGTGCCCCTCATAGGCTAGCCCTGGGGGTTTTCCCTCCCTTATCAGTCATCTCATCCGATCACATTTTAACCCATGGAATAATGGTGCCCCTTGTAGACCAGCCCTCAGGGTTTCCTATCTGTTTGGGTCTGCCGGCCACTGTTGCACCACCCGGCTCTAAGGACCATACTCCATCACGTGAGTATGTCTCCGCTTCTCCCCTGCAATCCTCCAGGGATGGGGAGATGCTGCCCAATTTTCACCAAGTTCTAATTAGTGAGTTACCCTCATGGTTTGGACTTAATATGATATTTTTTGAAAGAACAAATCTCTGTGCTCGAGTATGAACCTCGCACGAACTTCCTATTCTACTTCCGGAGAGCCCGAGACCCCAACTCAATAAACAATTAACCCAATTAACCCCAAAATACTCACAAACATATCAATAAGCCAAAAATAACTCAAAATACATGAAAAAACCCTCAAATCGGTGCGACCCTAATCCGGCGTGCCCTAATACGATGCGGTACCCCCCTGCGTCGGATTAGCCATAGAATCAAATTAAAAGAATTTCAAACGGTCTATACCCGACGCGCCCTATTCTGGCATGCCCCAAGCCATCCACGCCAGTTAAGGGCATGTTGCCCTCCTCGTGCCGTATAACCCCTTCACCTACGCTTCACCGCGCCGGGGCACCATACACCTACGCCTAGCCGTGCTGATTTTGATCCATATTCCTCCTTCGCGCTGTTTTAATCCCTCACTCATCTTCGGGATGATCTTTGCCTCCCTCGACCGGGGTTAATAAACTTAATTAATCATAAACCAAATAAAAGGGACTGTTCTAGTCTAAATTGTCTATCTTCGTGGTCCTATTATCATACTTTAGTGTATCCACGAACACCATGTTAATGTATGCCTGCTTGCATGGGCCCTCGGTATATAAAATGACATTGACGGAAGGCCGAGTTATGCCTGACTGGAAGTTTTCGCTATGCGTGATGGTGGTCTTCAGACTTATGTTCTCCGCCACGTATCGAGGATTCCAACCTAACAAACCATGCCTATTCTGGATGATAAATGAATCATTCCATGTGACCTCATCATGTGCATTCTTTTGCATCTCATTTTTGGCCTCGGACGGCTCACTATCTCAGCAATTAATCAAAGATTTTCCTTCTTATGGGGGGATGTAATTAACGTCATAGCCTTTACGGTATGGCAGACTGCTAGTCCTGATACGGATCTCACTCTCGCCTAATACAAGTCAGACTGAGCGCATAATAAATCTGTCACTTATGTGACTGGCATGCCTGCGTGGTCAACTAGTTAATTAATTATTGGTTAATTAATTGGTCGACCAAACTAATAAACAAACGGATAAATTTCTCCCATCCCAACAAGTCTGGCATGCCTGGTGGGACTAGTGTCTCCTTTCATCTCTTTGCCAAGATATGTGGGCCCTGAGGCCCTCCCAAAGACTGTTGATCGTTTGCTTGTTCTGTAATTGCAAAGGAAGAATGACGATCGTTGTTGGATTTGCTGCACTGACGTTCGACCCTGAGATCATGGCCAGCCATGCTGCTGCTGGGTACTTGGCGGTACCAACAACATTTGGTTCCTTTCTGCTGGTGGTCGACTTCCCCAACTTCTTGGGGGTAGCCTTCACCGACGTGCTGGACGTCGAGCTCCCGGAACCGATCAAGAGGGAGGCCAAAGAGAAGGGAGGGCAGCAAGGAAAGGTAAGCCTCATGCCCCTGCTCTTCTATTCATTAGATTTGGCGTGAATACATGTTTGGTGGAGAGATGGGTGGACAGAGCATGGGTTTGTGGAGGATGGACCAGTGGGCGGCCAAGTTTTTGGCCGTCCACAGGCCTGGGTGGCCAGGGCGCTGGCCGTCCACTGATGAACTTGGGCGGCCAGGGCTTTGGCTGCCCAGGGAGGTGGGCGACCAGACCTTGGGCCGCCCTACTCCCAGGGCTGTGAAGTTTTGGAAAATGGAAGGGGGTGGGTTGGTGTGGAAGATCTAATGAATTTCTTGTGTTTTCTTTTTTTATTGTGTGCAGGGTCTGAGAAGGATCAGAGCCCGGGTTTCATGGGATTTGGTGTGGGCTTGGTACCGTGCCTTACCTTCTGGGCAGCGGGAGAGGGTGGATCGAATGGGTTTTGGCCTGTTCTTCAGAATCCAACCTTTCCCGGTTGATGCTACCTTCCTGACGGCGGTATGGGAGAGATGGGTGGACAGTTGCAGAGCCTTCGTGATGCCATGGGGACATATGATCCCCACCCTTGAGGATGTGGCTTTCTTGATGGGGCTGCCAGTGGCAGGGATCCCGATGCTTGGCTGAGAGCTGAAGGATTATCGAGAGGAGATAGAGGGCCTTCTCGGGCCGCATTTGGCTCGACCCGAGAGACCGATGACCATTCTTCCGCTCAGGAAGATTAGCACTGTGATGGGACTCGCAAGAATGACACGCGGACCACTAGAGGACTTGGATGCATACTTGGGTCGAGTGAGACAGAGACTCTGAGCCCAAGGGAGGAGTGAGCAGCAGGAGCTGAGGCTATTCTTCTTGTATTTCTTTGGGAGGCTGCTGCTCACTACGGCCTCGAACAAGGTGAATCTCAAATATCTCCTATTGGTGCGGGATCTCGAGCGGGGACCCCAACTCGTATGGGGAAGAGCAATGCTGGCGCACCTCTTCGCCCACCTGGATCCAGTGCGCCCAGGGTCAAGGACATCATATTGAAACTACGTCGATTCGTACATGAAATCCCTCACATGAATGTATGGGTTGCTGTTCCCGTCGTATTTGTGATACGTGGGGAGCTCGGATTGAGGAGGGAAATGAATGTTGTGAAAGCAAAGAATAGGAACATCTGCCAAGGATTGTGGGCCGACCCATTTTTGAAGGAAATCAAGTTGTTGCTACATGGCAACCCACTTGTCAAGGAGTTCCTACTCTCGAGATGTAGGTGGGGTGAAATGAGTGGGCTCATAGCGAGGAGCCGCAAGATAGACAGAAGGAGGGGAAGGCCCATAAGAGGGATATTGGGTCATGGGATGACCCAAACTGGAATAAGGTGGGTTTGCCCCTTGCTGAGGACGAGCAAAATCGGCCAGGCCAACAAGGACTTGTGGCCCCGAAGGAGTGGACCTGTAAGGATCAATCTGGGTAGATGAGGGAAGAGTAGGCTTCCCTTTATCAAGAGGTTGAGAGGTCGAACCAGGGGACTGGCCTGCCTCCATATTGGAGAAAGGAAGGATCTTGGGCTGGACCGGGGTAAGATCAATAGGAGCAAGGGGAGCCCCGGGCCCATCAACCCTATACTGAGAGATGGAAGTGGCAGACAAACCCTGTGAAATTGCGGGAGATGGGCACCGGAGCCCTACAAGGTCTGGTAAAGGGCTTGAAGTTGGGCCGGATCCAACTGGGCCATCATCTGAAGAATGTGACTTCTAAGATTATTGGTGGATGGAATTGAAAGAGAGGGCTGACCGCCCTCCATGGGAGCAGAGGATGGAGGAGGGGCAGACCCTTCTCCAGACTGGCATGACCCTAGGCGGGTCCTCTAAGAGTCCTTGAGGAAGAGATTCCTCATGGGAACAGGGGAAATCATAGGAAGACATGGTGGAGTCGAACAGGGGATTAAGATAGGAGGTGAATGAGGAATTGCCCCTAGGAGATGAACCTATGGATTTGAAGCAACTCCGCATGTAATATGGCACCTAAAGATGAAAACAACACAAACAACCACCAATTCAGTAGTTCTTGCTAAGTAGTTGGTGGCTGTCTAGCTGCTGCTTGTTCTTATTCCGCATTAGACTCTGCTGCTGTCTGAATTTTTATAAAATCGGGTGACAGATCCATTCAATCTCCCCTTTCTGGATCTCCTACAGACATTCCATCTGTAGGATTTGGTCTCTAGGCGTCCATACAGTCTAATCATTTTAGTCCCGGTACGATACACACAATCACCTGACTAGTCAGAATGAGCGCACCACGGGATTCTTTAAGCCCGCATAAATCGTCACCTCGGTGACTGGCACGCCCTCGCACTAACAAACTGAAGAAACGAACGAAAAGATGAATAAATGAACAAAAAGAACGAACGTCCCTAAAAGTGCATCCACAGGTGGTTGTTTCGGTTTCAAACCGAACTCGTTCACAACACAGACAGTGTGACGGTCATTCCAGTGGCCGTCACACTTGTGACGCCCCTCATTGGGTGCATTACGTTACCGTGGCGGACATCTATAGGCACGTCACATATAGTTTAACAGACAACCCTCAGTCCGTTACAGCCCTTTTGACCCGATTTAACTTATATAGGATGGTTGGCGTGACAGTCTATTGTGCGACCGTCACAGCCATGTAGCGCGCCCCTATAGGTGCGTTACAGTCCTGTTAAAACTGTTGGATTTTTTACTAGTTCGGGTAAGCGTAATGCCCCTGGGGTGGCACGTCACAGCCTTGTAGCGCATCACTACAGGTGCGTTAAAGTCCTATTAAAACTATGGATTTTTCGTTAGTTCGGGTGAGTGTAACGGTCCTAAGGAGGCACGTCACAGTCTTGTAGTGCACCTATCTTTGACCATCATACATTATGACGACCCTTGATAGACGCGTTACATCCTCTGCTATTCTGAAAGTGGTAAATTCATTTCCTAATACATTCTATGTTGCATATCCGCCATGTTTAAGTTACTTTATACTGCAATGGCTTACTTTTAGATCCCAGTAGAGTGCTTTCTCTTTCCTTGTGATAAAATCACTAGTCGTAGCGAAGGTAACCCACGGGCTCCCTAGAGGCGAGCACTTCTCCCCTTGAAAATGAGAAGGTAACCCACGACGAGCATCGCTCCCCTTGAAAACAAGAAGGTAACCCAAGGGTTTCCTAGAAGCGAGCACCACTCCTCTCAAAAAATGGAAGGTGACTCAAGGGTCCCTTAGAAGTAGACAAACGTCCCCTCACAAGCAATGACCATGAGCTGGTCCACCTAAAGGAAGGTACAAGTACCGTGAGGACATGCATATTGAAAGCAACTAGAAGCTCAGTTTGCGAACGTCTCTCATCAAAGGGTACACATTTGAAACAAGTCCAAAGAGAAATTTTATTCCTTAGTCAAGGTACAAAGAATACAATAGATCTTATCCTTCGGTCAAGTACCTGAGTATCAAAAAGACTCTCGCGAGGCCATCTTATAGATACGCAAAAAAGAAAAGTAGGGGGGACATGATCCGGCCTCCAGCTTCGCACGCTTGTTCTGAGGAAGTGGACCACTAGGAGAAGCCCTCCATGCCAGAGAAGAGGGACAAGCTCCGCACCTCGGATCCCTTTTGATTTGCAGAAGTGGACTAACTAGGGATACCGGCAACAAGAGGCTTTCACCAGCAAGGAAGGCTGGTGGGCCATCCTCCCTCGCATGACGGGGCGCAGTGGAGCAACAAGGCCCACCCATTACAGAAGCCGACCCAGCGTGCTGGCCATGCCTCCAAACTGGAAGACGAGGTCTGCTACCCCGTCCACCGCCCTCTTCAGGCAATAAAGCTATCACGCCCTGAGCCCTTATTTACAGCGGAAGACTTGCTCGGGGAGAACGTGAACAGCTGGCGTGGTAAGCCTCTCGTAAGCAAGAAATAATCAGAGCACAAGACAATCACACATAAGATGCAATTGCACAAGTATTCACTCAAATTCAACTTCTATTCCATTGAAAATCAAAAAATTAAATTACAATCACTAATTCATCTCTTATCAAATTCGCTAGACTCAATAAAGTAGAAAATTACATGGACTCGATCTAGACCCCTCTCTCTCTCCCTCTCTATCCCAGGTCGTAGACCTCTCCTCTCCACCTGCTAGCTGCATCCCAACCACTCTCCTAGCCCCTCCACCATCCCATTCCACCCCCCAGCCATCCCACCACCAATCCTTGTTGTACCATCGCCCATCCCCATCCCTTTCTTCACCTTTTACCATTCAGCTAGGGCCAGTTCATAGGCAGTATTGAAGGGTCTAGTTGTAGAGCCTACCCCACTAACACCTCGATGTTCTAGAAGGCAAGTCATACATTAATGGAAAGCTCTTCAAGTCAGCTTAGCAGGGGAGGTGCTCCCACCTCCATTCGACGTCCGTGCTGTTCGGTGGAGCCGTCCTCGCCAGACTGCGCCAACTGTCTTTGGAAGACAGCCAGAGACGACTTGTAGCAGCTCTCACAATCAGATAGGTGAGGATATTGGTGTGCCATTTGGCTGGAGCAAAGCACTACCAGTCCTCTGTCCTACGCAGGAAGAGGAGCATCGATCGGAGTCCGGAGCCCCCCGTTCCAATTTTTCTCCCCCAGGTGCGCAAATCAGTCCAGTCAGGACCTAAACAGACACCCCTTCACTCAACGAGCTCTATCTCTCTACCCCGACCTCCTCTGGCATTCTTTATGGTTGCTGCTCGAAGAGGATCCGACCACAAATGCTGTCGTTCCAGTCCCGCCACATTCGGACACTAGGAGCATTCATGGTGACCCTGTCTTCCTGCAATAGCATTCTGGGATCAGTAAGATCCAGAACAGAGTGGTCCAGTTCCAAAACCTGCCCCGGCCTTCGACGTCATCTGGAAGTTCCACAAAAATTCAAGAGCCCTATTGGATCAATCCACAAAGAGTTGGCACTAGTTTCAGTGACTTCCAAGTCCGGTAGAGCCCATGGCGGTGTCAACAGTGACTACCTGTCAAGCAGTCACAGAAGCGGGCAGAACCGGCGAAGGGGTCAATCGGCTTCCTCTTTAGCTACCCTCCCTACCCCACTTGGCCAACTTAGCACCCCTCCCTGCATGGTGGGACCAGGTGTTCCGGGGTGCTCGCCGACCGGTACGACTTCTAAACTCTAAAAACTTTCCTTAATTTCAACCTATATGTGACGATGCATTGACACTTCCTTTCTAAATGTAGACCGACCCAGTAGGCAGGATCGCGGAGGTCCAGGGGTTGCTCCACTTGACCATCACAGAGCGGGACGAGACCCGCCAGGCACTGGCCTTATTGGTAAGAACTAAGACTTGACTATGCAATTTTCATTATGCTTATTCTATGACACGACTAACTTTTGATCCTTCTGATTGCAGTGGGGCGAGGAGACGCAGCGACAGGGGGCCGATGCCCCTTCTTCCTCCAGACAGGCCCCAGCCAACCGAGCGGAGCAGGATGCCGAGCTACGGGGCATGATGGAGAGAGTCGAGGCAGTGGAGGCAGCAGTCGCCGAGAGGGTATACTTCCAAACTCTTCCTTAGTCAACTCATGATTGTTATATGTTGTTTACGTACTATTGCTACATGCATGCAGGTGACCGAGCTGACGATCCTTCGGGGTGAGCTGGAGGAGGCAGCACGTCTCGTTAGCGAGATGGAGAGCACCCGTCTAGGCGTCGTCAAGGCAGGGGTCCTCCGAGCCCATGCAGCAGACGCGGGCATTTACCAGGCGAAGCTTGAGAGGACCCAGGCCGAGCTAGCGTGGGTCCGAGGGGAGCTGGCTTAGAGCAGAGCTACTGCGTGGAGGCTGAGCAGGCCCATCTCCAGGTTGCCCGTCTAAAGGGCATGGTGGAGGGGCTTCGTGAGGCAAGCCGGAGCCGCAGTCGAGTGACTCCGAGTGGCAGCCACGGGTTCTCAGCCAGGACCTACCTTACTGGTTCCTCCGGTCTGCGGAGGAACGAGGAGGGGGAGAGACGCCGTCATCAGCGGGACGAGGCCACATCATCGATGCCTCCTTCGAAGAGGCATGAGGGTGAGAGCGAGGGCAGCCAGAGAGAGGGGGAGGGATAGTCTTGAGTTTTTCTTTTGTTGCACCCCCTTGTACAGATTTGACAATATCTATGTTTGGTATATATATATATCATATTATATAAAACATGCAGGCGGTTGGCAGGCTTGGGAGGCTCGGGCACGGTCGCACATGCGGCTGGTCAATGCGCAAGGCGGACGAGCTTCTTCGAAGCAAATGGGTTTGGCGATGTCAGCTGCACGCTGGAGAAGGCAGTTGGCGGGCCAGCTGGTAGATGGAGGCCTTCTCACGCAGCTTGGGCAGTCAACGCGAGAGGTGGCGACGTCTTCACGCGATGGCTTCAGCATGTGGCCGTAGGCGGACGTGGAGGCTTCAATGTGGAGAGGAAATGGAGCCTGGTGGAGCGTTTCACGCCAAAGCGGCCGAGCGACCTCCTTCTACGTAGCGGCAGCGAAGGTGGGCTTCGATGCGTGGGCTCCTCAAAGGATGGGGGGGCAGCAGGCTTCTTCACGTTGGCTTCGAACAGCAAATGCTTCAAGGCCAAGGCAGCGGCGTCTTCGGTGGGCTCGGGTGGCCACTGGCCAGCCATGCAACATGGGTAGCTTCTTCACGTCGGCAGGCTTTAAAGGTGGGCCACTTTCCATGTAAAGCAAACGCAAAAGCCGCCAAGCCGCTTTGCGCACAGCGAACGGCAGGTATGCAGGCGGCCTTCGGCTCCATGCGGGAAGAGAGGTCAAGGCCATGCAGAGAATGGGCTTTCATGCGATGAGCGAACATGGCAGTGGCTTCACATGCAACGTCAGCCACAATACAGGGGCACGGCCAGGCAATCAACAAAGCAATGTGGGTGGCCATTTTACGGCGTTAATAGGCCTTGGGCAGTCTTCACACGCACGCGGCGGGAGAAGTGATTTCGGCAGGTCGGCAGAGAAAGAAGAAGAGAAAGGCCACACGGCCCTCCTTGCCAGCAACGTGAGAAAGAGAAAAGAGAGAAGTCGGCAGGTGGGCACCATACGTGATACACGCAGAGGCAAGCAAATAGGAGAATAAAATATGGTTTTTAAAGAAGGTGGGCTTTTAGGTGTTCACATAATAACAGTGTTTATTTTGTCGGAGCATAGATGGTCGGTAGTATGGTTGTGGTTGTATCCCCTTCGTCTCGGAACGAACGGGGCATGGAAAGCCACGATCGGGCCGATCCCGTAGTTTGTTCACCGTAACACCTGAACGGTCATACCAGAAGCCGTTTAGGTGATTGAGCGGTCCAACGTGTGACAGTTCAATATAGTTCGGTTGGGTGTCTATGGAGTCGCACGACAGATCGCCCAGTGGATGGCACGGCCTGATGGGAGCCATCCAGTCCACCTGAGCGACTGGCGTCCAGCCGTTCTGTCTTCCCTGTTGTGTTGAGCAGCCAGGTCTTGACTGCTTAGCATGGTTGGTTGACCTTGGGTCAACGATTTTCTAGCACTTCGTGGAGCGATTTCCCTCTAACCGTGCCACTTCTTGAGCGGCCATTCTAGGACAGTTCTGACTGCCTTTTGACCGGTTACTATAGAGAGTCGGTTCGCGTGAACGGCCTTTTCCAGACCGTTCTGTCCCACTGAGCGGCCTCTAGGAGACCATCCAGTTCACTGAGCGGCCCATTGGTGACTGCACAGTGAGTTGGGGCCGTTGTTTTATCGGTTGGCCGTGATGGCTTGTCCCGTGTTCATCTGTCCGTATGTGTGGCCCGTTTGACTTGTGTCAAATGTTTAGGTTGATTAGGGCGGTGTCTCTAGCGATTCTGGCTTGGATTGCTAGTGTCTGTGAGTCTGTCGGGTGGTCTGACTAGATAGGTCAGTTCAGGGTTGACTGAGTGCGGCCTACTCCTTGACCACTACAGTTCCCTAACAACTCAATCTAGGACTGCCAGTGTCCTTGTCTCTGCGTGTGTAGCGGCTTCCTCCTTGACTACTTGGGTTGCCTCGTGGCCGAGTGATGGATCGCTTATGCCTAGAGTGTGGTTTACCGGTGTTTCAGTTTCTTTCTATCTTGGCTTGACCTTATGGTTTGGCCGTGACCCGTGGATGTCTGTTGGCATCCTATGAGGGCTATGACCATAATAAGATGGCCAGGAGTGCTTGTGTATGGTGCATTGTTTTACGAGCTTCATCATGATCGAGGTAGGGGAATGAGTTTCTCGTCTCGCTAGGAGCAATTTGAGGCCTCATGCGTGGCCGATGGCTGACATTTTCATCGTTTTTCATGCAAAATCTTTTTGGGGAGATTTTAGGCCTAATTTTGAGATTTTTCTTCTCCTCGCTCGATTTTAGTCCAGACGGCCGCTGATCGAGGCGCGAAAGGCGCCGTTCGGAAGGTCATGTTGCAAGGATCGCGTGGACATCCTTCTTCCCTTGATCCGTCGAGCATGGAGGCACGTGAAGTCGGGAGGTCACCGTGGCCCTCATCAGCCATTCGGCATCACATCGACTTCCTCGTCGTGTCAGAGGTAGGGGGATGGACTCTCTTCCTCGCTTGGAACCCACCGGTACCACATGCATCGTGGTCCGATGCCAGTTGCATTGTTTTCTTTCTATTGTTTCATGTTAGCATAATTTAGTCCTTAAATTATGAAATTACTTCCATAGCTATCGTATTGTGATTTTAATGGCATGTTTAGTTGTAGAATGGATGTTTCGATGCATGGTTTGGCAGGTTAGTTTGTTTCTACGCGTCCCCCGTCGATTTCGGTCGACCGGGAGGGAGTTCGGTATCGAACTCGTCCAACCTGTAACCCAGTGGACATAACGCGCTAGGACCGGTGCGTTATAGTCTTTTAACGTGCCTAAAGTGGTGCATTATGTGCCCTTTGACAGACTCCTCCAGATCCATCATTTGACCCTTGACCAGTCGTTTGACCATTGACCCTGTAAGGCGGTTAGCATAGCGGTGTAGGGTAGATCCGTTATAGTCATATAACGCCCCAATGGTGGTGCGTTATATTATGCATTAAAACTGTGATTTTTTGTGGATTCTTGGCGTTCGAGTGACTTTAACGGACTCGGACCCATGTGTTATATCCTCATAACGCACCAGCCTTGGTGTGTTATATTTCTGTGATTCTGATTTCAGTTCGGGTGAGTATGACGGGCCATGGGAGGCACGTTATACTCAGTCGTAGACTTTTTGGACTACATAGGATCCGAGCCAATTTTCATTCAGCTTGTCTTTGGAGTTGGCGGCCATGACGTCTCTTCTCTTGACCATGACGAGGTCACCTTTCTTGAATTCAAGCTCCTTAACGAGCTTGTCGAAGGCGCGCACTATCCGGGCTTGATAGACCTGAATATTCTACTGGGCTCGAAGCCGCTTTCCCTCCAGACTAGAGAGTTCTTCGAGTCTTCGCCTGATATTTGTCTGTCCTTCAGGGATTAGCTCGTGCTGGATTGTGACCCTGAGGGAAGGTATCTCCAGCTCGATAGGGACAATCACTTCTGAGTCGTACACCAGGGAGAAAGGTGAGCAGCCCGTTGGGGTCTTGAATACTATCCGATACGCCCATAGCGTCTCGTACATCTTCTCCTCCGAGTCCTTCTTATTAGAGCTAACAATCTTGGCTAGGAGAGTGCAGAGAGTTTTGTTGAAGGCTTCAGCCAGACCGTTGGTCTGCGGATTGTAGGGAGTTGACGTCCTCCAGTCAATCTTGTATTTTTCTGCCAGCTGGTAGACCTTCTGGTTGTGGAAGTGGCTGCCATTGTCTGAGATAATTCGATCGGGGGTGCCGAACCGGAATATGATATTACGGCGGACAAATCTAGCAACAATCTCCCTGGTGACCTCCCTTAAGGCGGCAGCCTCTACCCAGTGGGAGAAATAATCGATTGCTGCCAGGACGTACTTGCAACCCGTGAATGAGGCAGGCAATGGGCCCACGACGTCTGTTCCCCATTGGGCAAAAGGCCAGCTGGGCACTGTAGGATGCAGCGGCACAGGTGGCCTCCTGGGTATCGTGGCGTGCTCTTGGCACCTTTGACACGACTTAGCATACTTGCAGCAGTCGTCAAACATCATCGGCCAGTAATATCCAAGTTTCTTTATTTCAATCTTCATTTTTGGCCCTGCTTGATGTGCACCGGTTACTCCGGCATGAACTTCCTTCATAACTCTCCAAGCCTCTTCAATGGACAGGCATCAGAGGAGTAGCTTTTGCTTGGCATCGGCCACAATTCGAAATAGTATCCCATTTCGGAGCTCATAGGAGTCCTTTATTCTGATCAGTCTAATCTTCTCTTCCCTTTGCTTGGACAGTTGTCGGTATTTGAACCATTGCATAAGAGGGTCTATCCAGCCAGGCAGACTGACAGCTTCCACTGTGGCGACCTTCCATTCTTCTTCTTTCAGTCCTTCTTCTATCATGCTAGGCACCTGTCGCTAGTTGATCACTCAAATGTCGAGTGATCGATCAGGCGGGACTACTAGCGAGCTTACCAACTTTGCCAAGGCGTCAGCTTGAGCATTCTCTCCTCTGGCAACGTGGCCTATCTCAAGGAGGTAGAACCGCTCCATGAGCCCCTTTGCCTTAGTGTGGTAAGGGAGTTGCTCTGGCTTCCGGACGTCGAACTGTCCCTAGACTTGCTTGATGACCAGCAACGAATTGCCAAATACTTGTAGCATTTTAATCCCCATTTGCAGAGCAGTCTGGAGGCCGATAATCAGAGCTTCATACTCTACTTCATTATTTATGCAGGGCTTGTTGATGCAGCAGGAGGTGTGCACCACTTCTCCGTCCGGAGATTTAATGACGATGTCGGCTCCAGCCCATATCTTGGTACGCCCAGAGAATGCTGTTTCTGCTCTGGAAGCCCCGTCAAAATACAGCTGCCAGACAGCCTGCTGGACTTGATTTGCCTCCAGTATTTCATCTTCGGGTAGTTCCGTAGCCAGCGGGGAGTCTTCGGGCACGGGGTGTGCCATGAAGAAGTCCGCGATGGCTTGCCCTTTGATGGCCTTCTGTGGCACATAAGTGATGTCAAACTCCATCAACAGCACGACCCACTTACCGAGGCATCCCTTCGGGACCAACTGGGAGAGAATATGCTTGACGAGGTCAGCCCTGGAAATTAAGCTCACTTCAAGGGACAGCATGTAGTGCCTCAGCTTCTTGACCGTGAAGACCAAGATGAGGCAGACCTTCTCGATAGGAGTGTACTTAGCTTTCGCCCCTACCAGTCTTCGACTGAGGTTGTAGAGAGCATGCTTCCTTCCCTCGTCATTGTTCTGGGTGAGTATTGCCCCCAGTGAATATTTGGTAGCCACTATGTAAAGGATGAGCGGCTTGCCTTTGATAGGTGCCCCCAGCGCAGGGGGGGTTTTCAAATAATCCTTCAGCCGATCGAAGGCGTACTGGCATTCATCACCCCAGCTGAATGGTGCATTCTTCATAATCAGTTTGTGGAACGGCTGGCAACGTTCCAATAGGTTAGAGATGAACCTGCGGATATAAGCTAGCCAGCCCTGCAGGGACCTTAGTTCTCCCAGGTTCTTTGGAGGTGGGAGCTCCTGGATGGCTTTTATTTTGAGGGGGTCGATCTCGATCCCTCTGTGTTGGACAATGAAGCCTAGGAATTTTCCGCTGGAGACGCCAAAAGCACACTTCATCGGGTTCATCTTCAGTTCATACTGTCAGAGCCTTTGGAAAATGACTTTGAGGTCGCTCAGATGGTCGCCCCTCTTCTTCATCTTGACGACCAGATCATCAATGTAACACTTGACCTTACTGTAGAGCAGCTCGTCGAATATCTTGGTCATTGCCCGTTGATATGTGGCGCCGACGTTCTTAAGGCCAAAGGGCATTCTCTTATAGTGGAAGATTCCCTTAGATGACCTGAAGGCTGTATGGATCTAGTCATGCTCGGCTATCCAGATCTGGTTATAACCAGACGAACCGTCCATGAAGGACAAGGCCTCATGGCTGGTGGTTGCGTCAATCATTACTTTGGTGATGGGCACTGGGAAGTCATCCTTCGGGCAGGCCTTGTTCAGGTCGCAAAAATCCATGCAGATTCTGATCTGTCCATTCTTCTTCTTCACCGGCACGATGTTGGCCAGCCAGGTGGTGCATTGATTCTCTGCTACAAAGTCGACGTCTATGAGCTTGATGACTTCTTTGCAGACCTATTTTATCAATTCTGACCGCATGCGCCGGGGAGGCTTCTTTACCAGCTCTATCTTGGGATCAATCGCCAACATATGCTGGGTCACTTCGGGGCTGAGATCAGGCACCTCTTTGTAGTTCCAAGCGAAGTAATCACGGAACTCCTGCAGGAACTTTACATACTCCTCTCAAACATGCATCAGCTATATAGCCAGGCGCGGTTCATTCAAACACAGTTTAAGGACTCTCCCATCCACTCCTTATTTAAGGCCCAAAAGCCCAAATGCAATAGAAAACCACAAGGGCCTGTCACCGAGGGGGTCCAGATGAATGAACAGGTTCAAACCGTTACTTTCCCTCCCGCCAACCCCAATAACCAAACCTGCTTTCCCCAAAACCCCCGCAACACCCAATCCGCTCCACAAACCCGTCCTCCACTCGGCTTCACCGCTCCACAAAACCCTCTGCCCGCTTATTCCACTCCACCAAACTCTCTGCTCGCCTTCACCATTCCACAAAACACCTATTCCGCTCCACAATAGTCTCTACCACCACCACAATACCACAATGTCCCTCCCCCTAACGGTTACAACAATAACCGACGCCCGATTCCGAAGAGAGCCCAATATCCTCCTTTGTCAGAAACCCTTACCGATATATTTTCGGCTCTCATGTCAGTAAATGCTATCCAACTTCCTGCGGAAAGACCCAGTTGGAATACCGCGGTTGATCAGACAAAGTATTGTGTATTCCACAAGCAGCCGGGCCACACCATCGAAGGATGTTTTTAATTCTGAGATCTGGTCTATGATTTACACGAGGGGCACAGGATCGATTGGGCCGAGATGCATAAGGCCATCATTGAATTAAAAGAAAAGAGAAGGCAGCCGCCGAGGCAGCAAGTGCAGCAGCAAGCACCGCAGCCACAGCAGCCGCCACAGCAGCAACCACAGCAGGTTTAGGATTTGGAGATTCATCAAAACCCAATGCCGAGCCATCCACCCGCTCCACAACCTCAGCCGCCGGCACCGGCTCAAGTAAACGTAGTCCAACCCCCGGCCCCCAACGCCGGATGGTCCTTCGACGATGATGGCATGACCCAGCAGGTCTCCGCCTTCCATCACAACTACCCCTCCACTTCTCCCATCCTTACGCCCATACGCCAAACCCCTCCTCCATCCGCCACACAGTTCATCCACCCATTCACCACCCCTGGCTGCTCTCACGCTTCTTAAGAATGTTCTTGGTGGATGGTCTAGGGCGTGGCACTTTGTGGACGGCAGCAGCAACTTCTTTAGTTGAGGAAGCTTGGTATTTATACAAACACCAGTTGAAAAGCCTGGGAATATTGTGCCCCAAGAAGTCTTCTGTTGGACCAGTGGATCAGCGAAATTTTTCCTCCAAAACTCCCCTTGAAGCATGGGCCAGGAGGTGAGAGCTAGAAAGTCTTCTAGTGCAAAGGCCATGTGTAATGGTGGTAATCAACAAGAGGAAGGTGACCACATCCCTTGACATTTAGTACACTAGAGGCTGCGGTCTTCCCATTGGCTGAGCCCAGCTTTAAGTACAAAGATGGGACGATGGCAAACATTGTGAAGGAGCAGACCAGATTTCCCTTTACTCAGCTTCTGATCTTTACAATAAATCCCCCTCAGATATGTAGTCTTCTTATTTGTATATTTTACCTGGTAAGACAGCCCATTGGTTGACAGCAAGATAGTGGCAGACTGTGTGGTGTCCTTCTCCCAGTGGCAGGCTAAAATGACATTCTCAGTGGCAGACAGAATGTGCTCTCTAGCTGAATTTCTGACAGAAGTAGGTCCAAGAAGTAGACATGTGAGTGAAATGATAGATAGCGGAAAGTCAGACCTTGGGACTTGGTCCAAACCCCTAACTTCTTAATTTTGATGATTTACGGTACCCTTTTTCTCTCTCTAGATAACCCATTGATCTAACAAACTATTAGCTTGGGAGCTTTTGGAAGAACAAAGGTGTCAACCTCCTATGAGGAAATTGTCGACACTTCTTAGTGAGACAGCCATTATAACGCGCTCTGGAATGGTCACAGGTCGACCTCCTAAGAGTGGCAGGTTGATGGAGGCATCACCCCCACCTCCCTCTGGCTCGGGTCGTCCACACACCCGGGATTGGTTTGAGCTCAAGCTCCACTTCACATGGGTCCAATTATCTATTTTGAGCATTTTATTTGAGTCATTTTGATGTATTTTCCCTTTTATTGCCTAATATGTACGAGGTTCGAATGCAGACAAGAAACATGCACGGACTCCAGTTTTCTACCAAGACCAGAACATACATGGACTCATGCTTTCAAAACTTATGTAAGTATGAACGAAAGTAAAAGATGCACGAACTTGATAAAATGTGCATAGACTTGGTATCTGAAAGGTGGACAGTGTGCAGGGACTTGGAAAGTGCACAGACTTTGACATGCACGGACTTTTGAATGTTCAACATGCACAAAAGTGCATGGACTTAGAATGTTCAACATACACAAAAGTGCACGGACTTATTTTGATGATAGCAACAGCATTTACTTATCCCGTATATGATCATGATGCCGCTACTCATGAGCATGATAGGTTCCTAGCTCGACTAATTTTAGTCACCGAATTGAGAGTGAGTGCGTGACCCGTCCTGTGACTCGATCCAAGCACGAGTGTGAGTTGACCACCCGAGACTCAGCGCCAATTTCTCAACTGCGCAGATCAACAAGTTTTCCTCACTTGGGATGATCGTGAGCTAGTACTTCTTGTCGGGGGCTTATTCGCCTCTTTTGGCACTCTTTAGGTGCCGAGTTGTTCATGTCGTCACTGGTCGTGTCATCCTTTTAGTCGCGTCGTCGCCTAGAGTCTAAGGTTCACATCAAATTGGTGTCGAGTCTCATGTTGTCCTGCATCATGGATCCCTCAGACTATGCATCGACAACCGGTAGTTAAATCAACTCACTATCAAAAATAAGTACCCACTACCATGCATTGATGAGTTATTCGACCAGATCTCCAGTGCAGAGTATTTCTCCAAGATTGATCTCAGGCTTGGCTATCACCAATTGAGGATTAAGGAAGAGGATATTCACTTGACGACTTTCTGTAGTAGATACTGACATTACGAGTTTATAGTTATGCCATTCGGGTTAACCAACACCCCCGCAGGATTTATGCAACTCATGAATAACGTTTTCAGGCCGTATCTCAACCACTTTGTGGTCGTGTTCATTGATGATATCATTATCTATTACAAGCATAATAAGGTCGATGTGAGTTTTTGCATAAATTCACACTGAGGTCGATGTTAGTCTGCATACATGCATTTAAGGTCAATGTGAGTTTGCATAAACTCAAACTGAGGTCAATGATAGTTTGGGTGCATGCATATAAGGTCGATGTGAGTTTTCCATAAACTCATACTGAGGTCGATGCTAGTTTGCATATTGCATTCTCAGGTCGATGTGAGCTCCATCTTTAGTTCACACACAGTAACTGAAGTCGATGCTCATTTACATTTGACCATACTGAGGTCGATGCTCTTTTTCATTTGACCAAACCAAAGTCAATACATCTTTTTTGCTTTGACTGCACTCTGACTATGACTTATGATCACATAGTGTTTGACAAAATGCTTTCTTTTTATAGGTACTTAATTAAAATCAAAAAGGCACATTTTGTTTCCTGCTCATAGAAGATAAGTTGGGCACGTGATCCAAGACATTTCTCATGTGGAGATTCAGACATGTGGATAGCACACGTTCAGATCCTAACATGTCATCCAAGGTTCCATTGAGCTCATGTGGGATATCATAACCAACTATTAGGGCACATGATCCAAGGCAGACCATCCCAGAAAGAAGCTGACATGTGGTCATCCTTCACCCACAAGATCTGACACGTGGATTATCGTTCCATATGCACCTGACGCGTTGCTTCTCGGGAAAAGTTGGGAATGAGCCCTCCATACGCCGGAAGCATGAGCTTGTGGGACCCTACTGTGAAGCATTATAAGAAGGCCTCTCCTACGATCAAAAAGGAGAAGAAGAATAACGAAGAGGAGCACAAGGATCTTTGAGAGCTAGAGAAGTTGAGAGAAGAGTCTGAGTTAGAGTGCAGAGTGAGAGAGTGATAAGTGTGTATTTTTACATGATAATTAATATTATAACACACTTTTATGGGATTTAATATACATCACTATGTATTTATCACACGTAATCACAATCTAGATCAAAATATTCTATTTGATGGAATTAAGTGATTTTAATAAATAAATTTACTTTCCCGACCCCACGGAGATATCCGCGCACGGCCTGGGTGATGTCTTCTTCTTCATAGTTAGGGTAGTCCATAGATGGTGGTACCCTTGCTTGTGCTGGGGCCCATAAGCGAGCCGATCCCCTTTGATGGTCCTGCTATGATTCGTAGCTTGTAAAAAGGCCTTCTCCTATCGTTCATTGCCTTGGACAAGTAATTTGTGAGGCGCCCCTATCGGCAACTCATTGTTCTTCACCCTTCCCTGCCTGGGCTTGTCGACTTCTGTGGGTCTTGACCGAGTTGACGTTGGGACCTGAGTGGGTTTTGTTACCCAGATCTACTTGATCTTGGATGGCCTGGGGGCCGGTTCATTCTTCGGCTTTCGGGCTGCTCCAGTATTCTTCTTCTCTATTCTCCCAAGCGCTTGGAAAGAGTTACGCACTGGGACATTCGGCACAATTCGGTTGGGGATTACGTCGGCTCTCCAGCCATTTAGGTGGACCTAGATGCCTCCGATCAGGACCGACTTGCCAGTGTTGGAGATTCGGCCCCTAGAGGTGGCAGCAACAGCATTTCTTCGGCTCCTCCTTCGGTGAGATACCACCTTCTTGGTGGCTGAGTCCATGTCAAAATAGACATGGTGGACAAAACAGCTCACCGTCTTGATCACCACGCAGTCAGAAGTAGTCATCGACGGCCCGACGATGGCAGGCTTGGTGGTAGAAGCCCCCGTAGCGAGGCCATGGACTTCGACGGGCTTGGGCCCCTCGATCTTTAGCAGGTTGATGAAGGCCACCACTAGGAAATTGGGGAAGCCGACCACCGGGGGGAAGCTCCCGAACTGCATCGGGATTGCTAGGCAGCCCTCCTTGATGTGGCTCGCGACGACCAGTGGTCCGAACGAAATAGCCATTGTAGTCGCCGAAGTATGACCCTATAATTGCAAGGGAAATATTTTAGAATCTCAAGAAGAGGCCGTGAGGCCCCCAATCTCGGTGAAGAGATGAAGGGAGGTTCTGTCCCACCGGGTGTGCCATACTTGTGGACGCATGGGGGCAGGCTAGAGTAAGGTCAATGCACACGTAGCTTAGACTCTGGACAGGTCTATGCACATGGGGGTAGGCCATAGTAAGGTCGATGCACATATAGTTCAAACTCATGGCAAGGTCGATGCAAATATAGCTTAGACTCTGGACAGGTCTATATAGATGGGGGCAGGCCATAGCATGGTCGATGGACATATAGGTTAGACTCATGGTAAGGTCGATGCACACATAGCTTAGACTCTTGACAGGTATGTGCACATGGGGACAAGCCATAGTAAGGTCGATGCACATATAGTTCACACTCATGGTATGGTCGATGCACATATAGCTTAGACTCTGGACAGTTTTGTGCACATGGGGGCAGGCCATAGTAAGGTCGATGCACATATAGTTCAGACTCATGGTAAGGTTGATGCACGTATAGCTTAGACTCTGGGCAAGTCTGTGCACATGGGGGTAGGCCATAGTAAGGTCGATGCTCATATAGTTTAGACTCATGGTAAGGCCGATGCACATTGAGCTTAGACTTTAGACAGGTCTGTGTACATGGGGCCAGGCCATAGTAAGGTCGATACACATATAGCTTAGACTCATGGTAAGGTCGATGCACATTTAGTCCAGGCCTTGGTAAGGTCGAGGCACATTTTGTCCAGGCCTTGTTAAGGTTGATGCACCTTTGGTTAAGTCCCAGACAAGGTCGATGCACATTTGGGCACACCTTCGGAAGGTCGATACACATTTGGTCCAGGCCTATATAAGGTCGATGCACATTAGGGGTTTGACCTGTATAAGGTCGATGCACATTGGGGTTTGGCCTATATAAGGTTAATGCACATTGGGGTTTGGCCTGTATAAGGTCGATGCACATTGGGGGTAGGCCATTATAAGGTTGATGCACATTGAGGCTACGTCAGCAGAAGGTCGATGCACCTGGGCTCTGTCCCAATTTCCAGAAACTCAGAAAAGGTGAATTTTGAAAGGGCATTTTAATTCATAAAAATTAAAAAAATTAGAAAATGATAGGAGATTATTTTATTCCAAATAAGATTCTTACCGTTTCATCCGGATCAATTGACGCTAGTTTTGGAGGGCGTCTCTTATTGAATTGGCGATGTTCAATAAGTCACTATTTAATATTTTGTTAAGATTTTTAAGTTTCAAAAATTCAGGGTTGCTACACCAAGATAGCTGAGGTTGAGGTGGAGGAGGAAGACGAAACTAAGACAACTGCGGCTGGGTAAACTGTGAGAACTGCACTGGTACCGACCTCAACGGATAGTCTCGAACGATGTGACCCGACTGATCACAGCAAAAATAGACTACCGGCAAAGAACATAGCACGCCTAGATGACTACCACCACACCTCGGACACGGTCTCGGTTGACTCACTGAAAAATCTTGGTGATGTTGAAAAAAAGGAGCTAACTGCTGAACGGAATCAGAGGACGCCGAATGGAAAGAAGAAGGTGCCAATTACTATTGCACAGTACCAGAAGATACTTGTCAGTCATGACGCTTCTTAGACCTTCGGAACATCCGCCTGAACTCAGATTTTGAAGTGCCACATGCAGTAGGCATAGCAGACGGGAGTCCTATCACAAACGGCTGATAAGTAGTCGACTGAACAAAGTCAACCTGAGCAGGGCCTCAAGATCTTGCCAAATCAAGCTCTATTGCAACTGCAGCCTGGTACGCATCATCCATCTCTCTCACACGAGTGGCAAGCAACAACACTCGCAACTTAGCCTTCAACCCACACAGAAATTGCTCAATCTTAAAGGCTTCATCAGTGATAACATGGGGCGCATATCGACCCAACTCAATGAACTTATTTCGATACTATAGCACAGTCATCTCACCTTGAGTCAAATCCAGAAATTGATGTATTTTGTTCATCCGGAGATAGGCCAGACTGTAAGTGCGCTCGAAGGTAGATACAAACTCTATCCAGGTGATCTTCCGAAGCAATCAGGAAATGAAAGCAACATCCCACTCCGAAGTCCACCACATCAGCACTGCACCCTGAAGTTGAAAAGTAGCAAGCACAACCTCTTGTGAAGATGAAATTGTTTCTCTTGAACTACATGTTGTATCTCTTGAAAAAGAGATTTCTGACTTGCATGCTTCATTGTCTAAGTTTGTTGATGGGAAAAATAACCTAGACAAAATCTTGGGGACTAAGGCAGTAGTTGACCGAGGTAGTGGTCCGAGGACCTAACTCACGCGAGGAGGCTACCTTCCAAATAGACATAACCTATCGTTCCAGTAACACCTTTTCATATAATAGATAGAGGCATGAGGTACAACACCTTAGAATGACTTAGACTGTGCTTTGGTGACTACCCTAGACTCGACTTTGCTCTGACACCAATTTGATGTTGGACGATAAGCTCTGATACCAATTTGATACAGGATGGATTACGCGACCGGGCTAAGATGTATGATAGACTCGATGTGCGGCCAGCACTAGCACGCTAAGGTAAGCCGGGTGGCTGACCACCATGGTGTTCTCCGGGTGGAGACGTCTCTCAACAGAAACTCACTCTAGCCCAACGATCGTCCCTTGCGAGGTAAACGCGGGATTGAAGCAGTTAAGGAACCACTGTCGTCTAGGGTGTGCAATTCAAGCTCGACGCTCGATTGGAGATAAGGAACAGGTTCTCACTCCCAATCGCGGTGATTTGTATTTGGTTGTGGCCCTAATCTCACAAATGTAGCATATAAAACAGCATACTAGGTAAGCAAAATACTAGGAATTAGGAACGTACGCGTACCTCCACGGTTAGCACGTGGGGAAGAAAATCCCAGCCGAATCCGAACAACCTTGATACACACAAATAATTAATTGTTACAATTTCAGAAACTTGGCCCACTCGACGCAGGGAGGTAAAGGGCTACAACAGTAAAATTCGGGGCTGCTAGAACACGGGTTGACGGTGTAGACACCCTGTTTTGACCGATAAGTCGAGTCATTTTTTTGTTCTCCTGGTGATGCCCAATTTGATCCTTGATTGATGAATTTGTCATATTTTCGGCCATTGAGCTCGATTTTGTTCCCTTGGACCTAAATTTCGAATGACCAACACAAGAGAGTCCCGCTGCCTACTAAGGAGTAGGTGAAGATCACCCTAAGTGGTGAGGGAGGAGAGATTTTCTCATTATCGACTCCAACGCCCTTTCGGGTTTTCACTGAAGTCGACCCCCTGTAGCTTTTTTTGGCGTGCCCTTGCAGGTTTTCACGTCGAGGGGTTCCCAATTTTGCCCGAGGTGCCCTCCCGGGCCTTTACCTCAGCCGGGTTGCTGGCCTTTTTGCCCCCGATTGTCTCCTTGCAATGGGGACGACCGGGTCTGCCGGGGTATCTCTATTTTTAACCCTATTTTATTTTTTTTTGATTTTTTTAGTCTTTATATACCTGGGAGCCTACTAGCTGGGTTGTAATCGGTGCAGCGGCGTCCTTGCTCCCATTGTTACAAGGCCAGAGGTGGGAGATTGGCTCCCGAAAATATTTGATAACGATTCTAGGGGGGCTTGGAGGGCCCTATTGCTTGACCGGGAAGAGGAGCTGGGAGCGGTCACTGGTTCGATCTTTTGCGGGAGAAGACTGGTCTTGCTAGGTGCGGTTAGGAGTGCGCCCTAGTCTGGGTGGTGCGTAAACTCATGTTTTGGTGCATAATATAGCTTGATGTGCTTGCCATTGAGAGGAGGAAAGGGCTTGTGGCCCTTATGGTATACGACCGTGTAAGCCCCGCCCTCATAGGCATCACGGATGATATACGGACCTCGCCAATTCGGCTAAAGTTTGCAACTGGAATGGCCCGCTATGACTTCCCTTTCCTTAATCATGACGAGGTCGCCTTGCTTGAAAGCTCGCTACTTGACGAGCTTATCGTAGGCTCGCGCCATGTGAGCCTGGTATACTTGCAGGTGCTTATAGGCCTCGAGCCGTTTACCTTCCAGATCGGTGAGCTCTTCCAGCCTTCTCTGGTATTTATTTTCATCAGGGCCGGCCAAGTCGGTATGTACCGCTACGCGGTATGATGCCAACTGGATCTCAATGGGGATGACAGCTTCAGCTCCGTAGACAAGGGAGAACGACGAACACCCCGTGGGGGTTTTGTAGATCATCCGATAGTCCCATAATGCCTCGAAGACCTTTTCGCCCCAGTCACATTTTTGATGGCTTACGATCTTAGCCAGGAGTTTGCAGAGGGTCTTGTTGAAAGCTTCGGCCAAGCCATTGGCTTATGGGTTGTAGACTGAGGAGGTTCTCGAGTCGATGTGAAACTTGGCTGCCAACTGGTATATGGCCTTGTTCTTGAAGGGTGTTTCGTTGTCGGACATTATGCAACTGGGAGTACCAAAATGGTAAATGATGTTATGTCAAACTAATCTGGCGACCACCTCGCCGGTTGCTTCTCGGAGGGGAAGGGCCTCCGCCCAGCGAGAGAAGTAGTTGGTGGAAATCAGGATGTACCTGTGCCCCTTGGATGATGGCGGGAAAGCCCCCGCGATGTCCATACCCCACTCTACGAATGGCCAGGTGGGGGCTGTGGGACGTAGTAGATTAGGTGGCTTTCTGGGGACCGGGCCAAAGGCTTGGCATTGATGGCATGTACGAGCATACTAGATACAGTTTACGTACGTGGTAGGCCAGTAGAAGCCTTTGAGCTTGATGTTGCACTTCATTCTGTCTCTAGCCTGATGTGCACTGCACAGCCCAGAGTGAACCTCGCGCATGATGGCTCGAGCCTTTGCTGGGGAGACGCATCTCAAGAGGAGGGACTTGTCCTTCTCGTGGATGAACTGGTACATGGAGTCACCAATTAACTCATATGATGTTGCTTGGCGAAGTAACTGGACCCTTTGAGCCCAGTCTGGAGGGAGCCATCTCTTCTTGAATTTGATGATAGGCTCACGCCAATCTTCTTCTTCTGGAAGAGTGTCCCGGTCAGGGTCTTGGACCTCATAGACAGTGAGACCAGAGTTGCCTTCGAGTGAGCTCAGCATCGGTCTTCTATGCTTGACGGTGATGTCGACTTCACCCTCGGGCGGTAGCTTAATGGCTGCAGCCAATTTTTCCAGGGCATCAGCCTGGACGTTGCTGCTTCTAGGAACATGATCTATCTCAAAGAAATAGAATTTCTGGGTCAACCGGGTGACGGCGGCATGGTATGGAACCAATTCTAACTTCCGCACGTCATAAATACTGAGGACCTGTCGAACTATTAGTTGAGAGTCCCCGTAGGCTTTGAGGCATTTTTCGCCGATGTCGAGGGCCATCTGGAGTCCAATGATCACAGCCTCATATTCAGCTTCATTATTACTCAGGGCTTTCATGAGGGCACAAGAGTTGTACAAAACTCCACCCTAAGGAGTCAGGAAGATGATTCCAGCACCTACCGTGATGCCTGAGCTGAGGTTACTCCAAGTAGTACCTCGAGAGGCGCCATTAAAGTATAGCTCCCAGCAAGTTAAGTTGGTTGTGAGGGTGCCTTGTTGCCAGTAATACAAGACATCTCCACTCTGTTTAGCTAGTTGTTGCTATTGTAGGGCAAGAGACTCCTCATCTGGAAGTTTCGTGTTGAAGGGAGAATTGTCTGGTACTGGATGGGCTGCCAAGAATTCAACCATGCCCTATCCCTTAATTACTTTTCTAGGGACATAAGTGATGTCATACTCCTTGAGTAGAAGAGCCCATTTCCCTTGTCGGCCCAAGCGAACGGGCTACCTGAGGAGGAAGTTCAGGGGGTCATGCTTGGATATGAGCTCAACTTGATGAGACAGGAGGTAGTGTCGTAGTTTTTTGACAGTGAATACCAATGCCAGGCATTCTTTCTCCATGGGCGAGTAGCGATACTCAACACCGATCAGTTTCTAGCTGAGGTAGTAGAGCAGTTGCTCTTTCCCTTCTTCGTTAATTTGAGCCAGCAGAGCCCCCAATGAGGCGTCCATGGCGGCAATATAAAATATGAGGAGTTTCCCTTTAACAGGTGCCCCCAAGACTAAAGGGGTGAGGAGGTATTCCTTGATTTGCTTGAAAGCTGCTTGGCATTCCGAGTCCCATATGAACGGAGCATCTTTCTTCATTAGCTTACTGAAGGGCGCACATCGACCAGAGAGGTTGGAGATGAATCTCTGAATATAGCTCAATCTGCCTGGGAATGACCTGAGCTCGGTGAGGTTGCTGGGTGGTGGGAGCTTCCAGATCACTTTGATCTTGCTGGGGTCCACCTCGATTCCTTGATGTTTTGAACGGGCCCGATCGTGGGACAACCCGACTTCCCGACGTCCGTTCGCACGCATTTCGATATTTCGTGACAATCAAGGTAGGGGGATGGTTTCCTTACTGCGCTAGGAACACTTTGACTGTACATGCATGATCATCGGTAGGTGTTTACTTCAGTTTCGGTGCATGGGGTAATTTTGGAGTTTTTAGGCTTTTAATTGCATTAATACTCGTTTAGGGGTGGTATTTGTGCTTATTTGGATGCGGCGTAGTTAGGAAAGTTATGTTATTTTCCTTCCTCTACCCCTTTTCTTTTGAATTCTCATCGATCTGGCTTGACCGGAGGGGAGTTTGGATACGAACTCGTCCTTCGGGGTTTCCAGGAAGCATAACGGACTTGTATAGGTGCGTTGTGCATTGCACGGCGGACCTGATGAGGGCCGCTATGCTATCAAAGTGTCAAATAGGTCGTTAGGTCGTGGAGCATAGCGGACTGGGAGCAAACCGCCATGCATTGTATAGCAGACCTGTAGGGGTGCATTATACTCTATGATTTTTTGAGTAGTTTTCTGTGGATTTAACGTTCGGGTGACCTTAGCGGATGTCCCCCGGTGCGTTATCTTAGCATAGCGCACTCACGATGGCGCGTTATGGTCCGTGCATTTTATGTAGAATGGCTGGAGAACATAACGCATGCACTGAGGAGTGCCATGCAATGCATGACGGCCCCCAGGCGGTGCGTTATAGTCTGCAACCTTAGGAATTTCCTGAGTTCGGGTAAGCATAACGACCCCAGTGAGGCGCGTTATACTCTGGAGTTGCCATTTGGTGATTTTATGAAAACTCCAATGTGCTTGGAAAACTCTCCAGTTGTGGTCAGTGGTCGGAAGCTGCCAGCAAGGTTATATGCATTACAGTTGGCCAACTATGACGCGATTCTTGGTATGGATTCGCTAGAACTGTATGGCGCTATAGTGGACTGCCATCTCAAGCGAGTCTACTTCATGCCGCGTGGGAAGTCAGCCTTTTTCTATCAAGGTAACCTCGATCATCTCGTAGCACAGTCCTCGGGAGATCGGATACTAGTATCGGGAAGCAAATACACTGTGGTACACTCTGGCCTTCACCAAGATCGGGGCGTACTGCTGCAACACATAATCTGTGAATTCAACTGCTCCCAGGCGGATGGCGTGGGCATCGGTGGCTTTGAGTTCTCCAAACCACCCTACAGAAATTTTGGTGCTTAAATCGGACTGCCAGGTAGTCCAAAAGAAAGGGCTTGTCTCGATATCCCTACTTCAGTGGGGCAAAGAATAAACCATATATGGGCTTCTCTCTATCGACGCGCCCGGTAGTCTCATTCCATCAGGCGGGTATGAATTACGGCGCCCTCGTCAACAGTCCAATATCCGGAGTCAGCTCCTGCACACCCAAGACGACACCCCATTTTCTGAGTTCGTCAGGAAGGTATATGGGCATGCCTCGAATGACTAAGTCTCAAGCCATCTCTGTCCGCCAATAAAGCTCCCTCAGCTCGATAGACAAGAATTAGATCGCGCTTCCCGTGAAGGTTGAAGCGTCTGAGGAAGGCCATCAGGTGCTTGTCCTTGGGGTGGTCCAGTCTGACATCATCGCCACGCTCATACTTGAAATGATCACCGTTGAGGATCATCAGTCGACTAGTGTCAACGGTATCGATTTCATAATCTTAGTACTCTGTGACCATGACTATTTTCCTGGACCCTCGGTCTAGGGAATGAACGGTCTCCCATGTCACGGTGACGCGGGACGTAGAGGAAGAAGAATCAGATGCCATGTTATCCGTAAAATGACATCTAGAAAAGAACAGGCAAAGTCAGAAGTCAGTTGATTGAAGCACGATTTTTGATAAAATTTTGGCAGAGTCTCCCCAGCCCGGGAGTTTGTCAAAAGAGAAGCGGAAGCTATCCACCAAGAGAGCGGCCCCTAAAGTAGCCATAGGCGGCCCCTAAAGCAGCCATAGGCATTAAGCCAAGGCCAAATGGGACACCCAGGGATTTAGCTCCGAGGACAAGTCCTACAAAGAAGGACCACCCCATACCCACACACTTGGCCATCACCTCTGGAACAAGAGTGCACCTATCTTGGCAAATCACATCATTTGACATGGGTCACAAGTCCCATCATCTCATACATGTCATACACACTTTAGGCCCAATGCATGACTGGCTCACATTAAGATGCGCTGGTCCTCCCCCATTCATCATTGGTCTTACGCATGAAAGGAGCATACATGGATGTCCAAGTCCCCCGGCATTTGTCACACCCATGCATGATAGGTTCACCTATGGATGCCCTAGCCCTCCTGAGTCTGTCAAAGTCTTCATGGCATCAAAGTATGATTGGTCTACATTTGGCTGCCCCGATCCACCTTTGCACACCATACTTTTCACACCCACACCACATCAGAGTACATGGCATACGCATTCACGCAAGCATCTAGCAATGAGCGGTGAGGATCACAAAGAGTGGGCAACAGCTCGTAAGTGTCACTTGGGATTCCAAGTAGGCAACTTGGTGATGGTGACATTGGAGTGGCACTACCCTAGGGTCACCTCCAAATCGAGGGCACGAGGACTTGGACCTGCCCTAGTTCTGAGTGGCTTTGGCAACCCAACTTATGGGTTAGACTTACCGATGGATTTTGGTATTCACCCCACTTCTCAAGTGGCGGACCCAACACCCTATTCGGGCACCGCAGTGGAACTATTGAGAGTTTCAAGCCTATACCTACCCTTGTGAGAGATACCCTTGGAGTACTACCATAAATCAACTTGAGAGCCCGACGTGAGCACATGGAGGCAATACTGGGCGAGCAAGGTATCATCGCAGGCAAGAGGGTGTGTCCGAGCCACCTTGAGAGGCTGAAGAGCCATCCACCCGGCTATGGACGCAGGGTTGAGTTTGGAGATCGTGGCTCGCCCGGAGCTGCATTTGGTGTACCACCTCCCCGGTGGACCCATACTCGACGGGGTCGAGTTCTCCCCACCCTGGGGGTATGATGGGGGCATCCCTTGCCCCTCCACATTTTTCGAGGCTAGGATTGTTCTAAAATTTAACCTGGCCGAGTTGATCGCTCTAGTGTGATTCTCAAGGATAAACAAAAACTACGGGATTTGATTTTACCTCTGCGATGCTCAGATCGTAGTGAAGTGGAAACAATCCCTCGTGGTGGTAATTAGCCGCGCAAGTGAACGGCCTCTAGCGGTATCCACACGGGCACGAACGGTGGAATCTCCTCGTCGTAACGCCCCTACGAACGATCTCCTCCGTGGTACCTCCATGATCTCTACACTAGAGATGAGAGGAAGAAGAGAGAGGAGAGAGAAGGAGGCGCCCCTCCCTTGGAGGAGAGAGAAATCAGACAGCCTGGTAAACCATGGATGCTTGGCCCAGGATTTTTCCCATTGCAATTATTTATAGACTTCTCAATTTTTCATAAAAACCCTAATAAGTCTAATATTGTGAATATACTTCCACCATCCATAACCCTAATGTGTGTGACCCTCTAGGCTCAATGTCAGTTTGGTTTTAGGCCCAATAAGCTAAAGAACTCCTTCTTAGCTTTTTCACATTATTAATTAACATGAAATTAATTATTTAATCATCTCATGACTTAAATAATTAATTAATCATCTTATGATGAATAATCATCTCATAATTATTCCTCTAGCTTGCTTTCAGGCCACAATAAGCACCAAGTAACACTCTGTGACCCTAGAAGATAAATGGGGTCTATAAAATCACTCTCGGACCTTTCCGTCAATAGTTACCACATAGCTATAGTCCTTCATTCATACCCAATACCCCTAGTCATAATTAAGGGTATGGTCATACTATCAAACCTTTCTTATCTATGACCTGATGATCGTACTCTAAGTCCTAATAGAAAACTCCTTTTTCCATTGAACTATCTACCTTGGGCAAGGATTTAACCAAGTACTATTCATAAGGCATTCTCTCTCATACTATATCTGAGAGTGAATGATCCATTATTGTCACTCAATTACCTTCACATGTATTCCGCTATATCTGAATACTTGAGCATCCAAGACTTATGGATAAAGTCCCTTCGAGGATTGTGGAATCCTGTCATTTGAGTTCGCCGTGCTCCCCTGAGAGGGTGGAGTTGGCGTGAAGTTCGAGATCGATTGCGGTGTCTGAGCGAGCTTTGGCTTGAGTCATAGTGTTAGTCTGTGGAAGAGTCAGTGGATGGCCTATCGTGATTTGGAGCATGCTTGTTGGGTCGATGGAGGTTTCCCATTGACGCGTATCTGGTGACCTGTGGATGGTCTTTCACAGACAGAAGATGCTAGTTGTTGGGGCTCGAGAGTGGTGAGCGCCGTGTGCCAGTGAGGCCATGGGTGGCTGATTATGAGATGTGCTTTTCCTGGATTGGATTTGGGATTTGTGAGAAGTTGTCTTCTGGCAAGAGTTGGTCCGATGCTATTGTAAGTGGTCAGCTTGCCAGGTGTGAGCTGGTGGAAGCTCAGTGTTGGCCATCCTTGGCGCAAGGCGTAGGATTGGTCAGCGAGCTGTGAAGCTGGCGTCTGGTTGGTCCGTCGAGCATGGGCGTTGACCGGTGTTGGTTCTCGTGACAAGGAGCGCGTGTCCTCGGTGAGCGAGATCGTGGTGGTGTCAGCGGTGCTGTGGTTGGTGTTCGTGTTGGCTGAGGTGACGCCAGACTTGTACTTCTTGTAGGTACATGCTCTGATGATCGATGTGTCTTGGATTGTGAGCGAGACATTACCCGTGATCATTGTCTGGCTGCGCCCCTCAGGATCGTGATTTTTACGAATATCGAGGTTTGGTTGGGGCTCTGATAGTGTTGTCAGTTGGTTTCGACGTTCTCCCCTTATCGCTTGGTGCTTGTCCTAAAATTTGAGGATAAAATTCTTATAAGGGGGGAGGGCTATAATGCCCCAGATTTTTTTTGAATATTTATTGGATTATTTTCGTGGGTCCCGAATTGAGTTTAGCAGTTTTCACGTGTTTTTGTAGGTCGGGCCTTCAGAATGCTGCGCAGGGAGAACCATTGCGTTCTCCTACTCTGGGATGGTACCGCTACGTTATGCGTCTTCCGAGGATTACAGAGGTATGCATAAAGTCTCGCTGGCAGTTTTCGACCACTGACCATAACCAGAGAATTTTCCAAGCACAGAGGAGTAGACATGAAAGCGCCAGACGGCAACTCCATGAGCATATCACAGGAAATTTCATTCACCGACCTCTTGATACGGGCAATAAAATCTTCAAAGATAAACGAATGCGTCGCACCTAAATCGAAAAGAACATGCACTGTGCGATCATAAATCAAAACCGTACCTTCGATCAGACTAGACGCCAACGCCTCTACACAAGTGATGTGTGTAACTCTAGCTCTCGGCGGACGAGTAGTGACAGATGACTGTTGAGAAGGTGCAGGAACTGGCGGTTGAAACGGTTAAGATGGTGGCGGCGACGGAAGATGGAACTGCGACAACTGTGACTGCGAAGTCTGCGAGAACTGCACTGTCTGCTACCTCAACAGTCTGTTACGGGAAATGTACCCCTGCTGATCACAACGATAACACATAACCGGCAGAGAGCACGGCACACCTGGATGACTGCCACCACACCTGGAACATAACCTCGACTGAAAAGCAATAAAATCTGGACGCGGCCGAACAAACGAACTAGACTGCTGACTTAGGTCAGAAAACAACGACTGATCAAACCACTTCCTCTTTTTCTTATGACGGAAACCTCTACCCTGAGATTGCTGAAAAGAAGTACTATCGGTAGGAGAAAAAGTGAGAGAAACTCCTAAAGTAGATGACTGGTGGGGCGGCTGATGCTGCACGGCCGATGGAACCATCCCATTCTGAGCAAAACCTCGAGTCCTCACCAACACCAACTCCAACGCGACAGTGGCTTCATATGTGGAATCCAACTCAGACACACGTGTAGCGAACAGCGGCAGGCTCAATTCTGCTCTCAGTCCCTGCAAAAATTGCTTAGTCCTCATAGTCTTATCGGTAAAGATATGAGATGCATACCGGCCCAACTCAATGAATTTATCACGATATTGTAGCACTGACATCTCGCCCTGTGTCAGCTCTAGAAACTGATACATCTTGGCGCTTAAGAATTAGCAATTCTATTCAGAATGCACTGTAAATAATTTGTGCTTGCATCATCTTGTTGTCTCATGCACTCTAATGCATATCATGTCAAAGGGACACAAAAATGCATAATCAATTGGCAGCATCTCCACTGCATTGAGTATTCATTCATGTTATAGGCTGCACTTTCCAATGCCAACCCATGCATGTGTTGACGGGGAGTCAACATCTAATCCCATCTGCATCATTGCAAACTCTTGTTGACATCATGCATAGACAGCGTGCTCTTGGGGGGAGTGTTGTGTCTCCTCTAGTTTAGTGTCATTCATGTCTTGTTTTAATGATTGGCAACAATGGCTTGACCATTGGCAACAATGGGTTGACCAATCGCTGACTTTGGCAACATCACCTTTTTAGGTCAGAATAAGTCCCCATTACAAATATGGATCATTACATTAAGTCTGTCGAGGTTCAGTTCTATGTCAAATAAGGTCAATGCATAACCATGTTCATTGCATATGAGGTTCATGCACATCTCTGTCTATTGCATTTGAGGTCCATGCACATTTCAGACCACTGCGTAACAGGTTGCATGCATATACATTTCATCAAACAGGTTGTGTGCTCACATTTCTCTTGGGTTGTTAAGTCATATGCTCACACTAAGGTCAAAGCAAATTTCCAGCCAATGCAAACCAAGGTCTGTGCATATGCCTTCTATTGGTCAGCCAAGTCCCGAGCACCTTTAAGCCAGCACAACACAGGGTCAGTGCATGTTGTACTTATGGCATGATAAGGTCAGTGCACATCACTGTAGCAAGTCGATGCTAGCTAGTTTCACATGCATTCTGGTCGGTGAACTTTACTGTCCAGGTCAGTGCACTGTACTATTCTAGTCGATGCTAGCTAGTCTTGCATGCACTCAGGTCGGTGCAATTTACTGTTCACGTCGATGCTAGTTGCACCTTGCGCATACTAAGGTCAGTGCAACTGTGGTTGAGGTCGGTGCATCGCTTGATCCTGGTCATATAAAGGTTGGTGGGCGCCTGCGAGGGGACTTTGAAAGGGCGTGTCTTTCTGGGACCCGTCGCTTCGATTTATGGGGATTTACTTGGGGCGGTAGGAGTCCTTATGCTTCTGGGGACTCCACTTCCCCTATAAATAGTGGCCTTCGAGACGGCTCTGTGGTCATCTTCGAATTGGTGAGCTTTGGAGGGAGTTTCCTTGTAGGATGTCATCGGGCAAGTCTGGTACCTCGTCGGACGATGAATCTCTGCAGGCTCACCGCCAGCCTTTGATCCTCCGGAGGGAGCCTCCACTTGCTCCTTGGCGGTCGTGGCCGGAACTGGGGGCGAATGGCCCCGTCTCCGAAGACTACCGGAACGGGTACTTGGATGGCTGGCACGAGGCATTGGAGAAGGTCAATCAGTTATATGCTCTGCTTGATACTCGCCTCCTCCTCCTTGAGTATACGAGTACCGGAACTGGGGATGGTCAATCACTTATATGGCTGGCACGAGGCCTTGGAGATGGTCATGGACGAAACCTGTACTCGCCTCCTCCTTGCCTCTTAATATTATTTCTCCTACCGTCTTCTTGTTGCATGGTCATGACTGCTCTGCTTGATACTTGCAGGTGTGTGACGAGGTGCTTCTCCGAGTCGAGGGGCGTGCTCTTCTGCCTGATGGCGGCGGTGGACGGGATACCAGACCTCATTTTCCAGTTTGTAAACATGGCCAGTGTGCTGGGTCAGCTTCCGCAATGGATGGGCCTTGTTGCTCCACTAACCCTCGTTGGTCAAGGGAGGGCGAACCCACTGTCCTTCACTCTTGGTGCAGGTCTCTTGTTGTCGGTGTCCCTAGTTGGTCTGTTGTCTCGGAACAAAAGGGATGCTAGGCGTGGAGTTCGTCCCTCTTCCCTGGCATAGATAGCTTCCTCTGCTGGTCCACTTCCTCACAACAAGCAGGTTGGAGGTCGTCTGTCACCGCAATGCAAAGCTGGGAGCGGGATCGTGTCTCCACTCCCTTATTTTCTTGTGTGTTTGTAAGATGGCTCTACCAGAGCTTCTAATCCCGTAGTTCTTGTTTATCCTTGGGAATCACACTGGAGCGATCAACTCGATCGGGTTAAAAATTTTAATTTCTTATTTCCACTCTGTTCTTTGATCCTGGCCTTGATCCTTACAGTGGTATCGGAGCCAGGTTGATCGCTCGTGATTCTTGCTTATTTTAGGAATTGTTTTGTGATTTTTGCATCTATTTCCCGTGATTTTTCAGGGATATGGAGCACCCCATGAGATGGGGCCGATGCCCCTGAAGATGGCGATTGGATCCCCAGCGAAGGGCCCTGGGATGACTGCTTGCGGTGCCTAGGGCTATGGAATGACTGTTGACCAGGAGATGCCGTTCACGTCGTGGCCGGACCACCGTTGAAACCCCCTGCGTGAACCCCTTTGGCTGTGATAGTAGATTGGTCCCAGCGTCAAGGCAGGCCATGGCGGCCCTAGGGCTAGGCATTGGAACCTCCACGACAGTCGTGGCTGGCCCTAATGGCCTGTTGGAGGGCTGGCAAACCATGGGGAGAGTCCCCTGTTAGCGCGATGGTTCCCGGGGTTGAGAAAACCCTACTCACGACGGTGTACGGTGGTGACTAGCACCGGTGACCCCACCAGTCGGTCGCTGGCCCTCCAGCGAAGGGGCCTGTGCCTCCTAGGTCCCGGCCATGGCTGGTGGGAGCCTCCCTTGGAGGCAGCGGTGGTACCCTATTTAGCTAGGGTTTCTTCGTGGGGAAGAAGTCCACAGCAGCCCTTCGATGCTGCCTGTGTGCCAGCGCGGTGGACCAATACATGGGGCAGTGAACCTTGGCGCAATGTGCCCTCCGAGCCCATTAAAATCATTTAAAGATGATTTAAAGCCCTTTGCCACCCTTTTCAGCCTAGGATGCCATGTGTCGCAGCGGGAAATTTTGGAAATTTCCTATCATAATAATTTCCTATATTTTCATGTGATGATTAGTATAGGAAATTTAATTTAAATAAAATTATTCTATTTTGGATTTAAATAAGATTTAAATCCAATTGCTTCCATTTTATCGTGAAAAAAAGTCGACCCATTGGGTCGACACTTTTTCACTGGGTTTGAATTTTGGTCATTTTGGCAGAAACCTCGAACCCGAAGGTCGACCTACAAAGGTCGACACCTTTTTCTGTGAATCCTGATCGGACTTCCAGATCTCGACGCGAACTCACCCTTTTAGGATCCGATTGCTTGGCCTCTTTACTCTATTAGCCTTAGGGCATCCACCTAGCGTTGGGTGTGATATGAAGTGTTTTAATCAAGGGCTTTTATGTCTAATGGCATTTTTATTTGCTTGTATAAAGGGACAGCCTCTTTGGTCCGATCGAACAAAAATCCCCAAGGTTTTCTATCATGCTATCTGCTTGCAGGAGAAGAAGGTGGTGTGCGCTCTGTGGAGGAGAAGGAAAGGAACGCCGAGGTCATCCCCTCACGAGCCCGAGCCAAGAAAGGAAGGCAGCAGTCGCCATCCTCTTCATCCTTTGCTTTGGGCATCTGAATCTCCATCACCAGCTCTTCCATCTCTCAGTTTCATCACTCCAAGACACCCTTCTTACATCTCCGGTTTTGGGTTGAAAGATTTAAGGGGAAGAATCATTTTCTCTATCATCTTTTAGTTCTATTGTGTTTAGATTTCAAATCTAAGACTGGGCATTGTATTTCCTCATTCCATTTTCGTCAAAGATGATTTTCGGAGCTTGCTCTGAGTGTGTGTGGGGTGTCTCGTCATCGTGCGAGAACCCACGTGTCTGGGCCGTCGCACCCATGTGTGGTTGTTGCTGTTGTCGCGCAACGTATGTTAGTGAAATCCTCTCGAGGTGAGAGGGGTGGATGTAGGACGGCACTTGGTGCGTCCAAACAACCTAAAAATCTCTGCGCCATGATTTGCTACTGTGTGATTGCATTATTTCCTATCCATTCGTTTGTCGAGTGTGTGTCGGTGAGACAAGTGTCTCATTAATTGTCCGTTCAATCATCGTTGTCCCAGTGATATCATCAAGCATTGAAAGTTGTGAGTGCTTGCATACTGTTCATTCGTGCATTTTAATCAAGCTTGATCTTGTGGTTGTTTGTCATCCCTGTGTTTTCATTCAACCTAGTTTAAATTGTCAAAAAAGGGCGAGCAATCAATCCACCCCCCTCTCGATTGCCTCCTAACCGGGCCAACACTGGTAAAGAGAAAAAAAATCCTCTCCTTCTCTGCGCCTCACCGACGAGGGTCGTCGACCACGACATTCTGTCAACGGCGACCTCAGCATCACTTCACAACGATGGTGACCATCGCACCCTTCAGGGCCGAACAACGCCAACCCTAGCATCGACAGTCGACCACATGCCTTAGTGGCCGGTCCCCAGCTCTAGCATCATGGCTACAATGCCTCCACAGGCTTGTCGCTCAGTTCCAGTATCGGTCGCCAGCTCCAGCATCACGGCTACAATGCCTCCACAGGCCAGCCGCTTAGTTCTAGTACAGGTCAGCCATTCAGTTCTAGTACCGGTCGCTAGCTCCAGCATCGTGGCTACAATGCCTCCACAGGCCAGCCGCCTCGTTCCAGTACCGGTCACCAGCTCTAGCATCACGGCTACAACGCCTCCATAGGCTAGTCGCTCAGTTCTAGCACCAGTTGTCAGCTCCAGCATCGCGGCTACAATGCCTCCACAGGCCGACCGCGTGGCTACAATGCCTCCACAGGCCGGCCGCTCAGTTCCAGTACCAGTTGTCAGCTCCAGCATCACGGCTACAACTCCTCCACAGGCCAGTCACTCGGTTCCAGTGCCAGTCGTCAGTTCAACAGTCCAGCTATAGCACATCAGCGGACCAGTTACCTAGACCTAGTACCAGCATCCAGCCCTAGCGTCTCGACTACAACCTCGGCACGGGTTAGTCGGCCAGCTCCAGTTCCTAATCCTAGCTTTCGGTTGTGATGCCTCCCAGGGCCATTCGGCCAGCCCAGCTCCAGTTCCCCAAGTCAATGTGAACTACATTGCCAACTAACAACATAAACACAGTCAATACCAAATGCCGGCCTACAACCGAAACAAGCCAGAATCAATTCCCAGCCTTAATTTTGCGGGCCCCCAAGTCCCAACGGGCCTACACTGACCTTACACGACATGGGTCTTCCCCTTATTTTGTCAAGTGACTGACCCCTAGCACTTGGTCTTTTCTCCTATTTTCCAGTACCCAGCACCTAGGCCCCAGTATCCAAAATCCAGTTACGCCTCTCCCCTTTCCCAGTCCTCGGGTCAATACCCTGAAATCGGGTAAGCCCAGTCTCTTGCCCTCCACACCGGTACATAATGGAGAAAATGAAGCAGACTAATAGTAAGTGGTCGCCAGTCTCTGCACTCAGCACTATTTCATAGAACAGGAAGAGAAACAACCTAGCAAATAACAACCTCAAAGTCTAAATTTTATCATTCACACTATAAAAAGGAGCCCAAGACATGTCCTTGGGGTGACAAAAAAAACATATTATCTGGATAACGAAAAGCAAGAAAAGATAAAGCGGTGATACAATCAGAGCCCAGGCTCACTCCCCTCCAGTGCTGCCCAGCGAGACTCCGTAGCCGCCAGCTCCGCCTCCAAGGTCGATGCAAGCTAAACACTGGCCTCGGCTCTTGTGTCGGCAGCCCGCCACTCGACCTCAGCGAGCTCCACGGCTCGTCACTGCTCCTCTAAGGCCTTTTGCAAGGCCTCAGCTCTGCTCATCGCCTTGCTCAGCTGCCTGGCACGGTCTTGAGGGAGAGACACGACTGTGTTGGCGAGTCTCCTCTGCTCGATCGCCGCTGACGTAAGTTGAGTACACTGCTCCTGTGCCTCCTAGATGGCCGCCAGCCACTGTGCTCGCTGCTCCTGAGCCGCCAGAAGCTACAGGTACTCTCCCCAGATGCCGGCCAAGCCAGACATCTAAAGCTCTCGTGAGAAGCCGAGGCCGTGGTAGCCCTGGGTGTAGTCCCTCAACCGCTGCCTAAGCTCCTCCGGAGAAGGCAGGGGGTCGCCTCCCAGGTAGCCGTGGGCTCGCTGAGGAAGGGTCGTGCCCACGCTCGCGTCCACCAGTGGCTCTGGCGGACAAGGGCACGTAGGCCACTCGACCCCTAGCTCTAGAGGGGAGTGGCCCATCTCGGCCAACACAGAAACAGGACCTGCACAATCCCACCAAACACAAAGGGGAATCAGCAACACCCGGGGCTTCCCTGCGACAAGACAAGGTGAAAACCCTGAGAAAAGTTTTGATCCTCACCCAACATGGCTCCCACCGCGCCTGCGGCATCTCTGCTAGGGGTTGGTTAGGGTAACCTCTCCTCCACATCGGCGGCATACCCCGCTGGAGTCGGGGAGGGTAGAGGCTCTTCCACCTTCCGGTCGTCCCCGACAACCATCGGGGGCATGGGAGGCTCTTCCTAGTCATCCTCAATAGGAGCCGACATGCGCTCCCCCTCAGACTCTAGCCCTGGTCATAACACAATGGCGTCAATACCCGGCTATAAACTCTAAACGAGAGCCGATAGGGTCGGGGAAGGATTTCTATATACCTTCCAGAGCCACCTCCGTCTCGGCATCCTCGGCGGAAGAGGCCTCAAAGGAAGAAGAGCCTGAGCTTGAGCTCTCATCGGTCTCCATCGCCTCATTGCCACTGCTCGAATAGCCAGATGAAGTCTCTGAAGAACCCCCAAGCGTGGGCAAATTCGGGGCACCTGCACACCAAGAAGCCAAGTCAGACTGTTATAAACTCCAGTTTAAAATAAAGACAACTCCCTAGCCGAGGATGATGGACAAGAAGCTCACTAGTAGGGGTGTTCTCCTCAGAAATCCCCTCAATATCGACGAGCTCCTCATCGCCTCCAGTGGAAGCCGCAACAACGTGCTCATTCCCTTCTACCCCGGCCATGTCACGGGGAAGCTCTCCTTCCTCCAGAGGGGAGGAGGTACCTGCAATCGACACCAATAGAAGCTCAGCATGGGTGGGTAAAGCAAACGAATCCCCCATAAAATCACCGACTACTCAGTTACATACCAAACGGTCCCACACTGGAGGAATCCACCAACCCCACCGTGCAAGCTGATACCACGATAGGCATGGGCGGGAGAGGAAGCTTTCCTAGTAGCTGCGGCAGTCCACCCAGCATGCCCTCAATAATGGGTGTGGGCACGGACCCCACCTGCCCGGACTCACCCTCAAAGGACGGCAGGGCCACCGAGGGGCCAGCGTTCACCAGCTCCTCAATCATCTCCAAGGCCGCGGCTACCTCCTCACCTGCCAAGCGAGTAACGCAAACCCAGTCAGTAAGGCTAGCTCGCTAAGAAGCGCAACAACAACGGGGGGATCCCCTTAATAGCAATTGGACACTTACCCTGGCAACCGCTAGTCACCGTGGGTGCTGGCTCTCCGGCCTGTCCAAGCGCTTCACCCAGTGCCTTAGTAGGGGCCCTGGTCCCTGATGCCTCTGCCTCCCCTGCATAATCCAGATGGTCATGTTAACAGCCAGAGTCAAACCAAAGTCGTGACGTACGCCCAAGGTTACAGGCTCTTACCTGCACGAGTTCCCTCCGCACCTTACCACGACTCAAAGTCAGGGAACTCCACCATGTTAAGGGGGGTTCGCTCAGCAAGCACATAAGCCCCTCCATGTCAATCTCACCCTCAACCCCTCCTCAGATGGAGGGTCCACCTCTCGAGGGGGCAAAAAGGTCACCTCCGCACCAGCCTCCAGCGGAGCTGCAAAGTACAAATCCAGCAAAACAAGATTAGCCAACTACTGTAGCTAAACTAAACGGGAACAAAAGGGGTCGAAGCGACACTTACTCAAGGCCGTCTCTACCTCAACTTGCTCTTCAGCCTCGAGTCCCTCAGAGGACCCACCAGCCTCAGCTGCTGTAGCCTCTACACAAGGGCGTTTCCGCCTAGGCTGCAGGCCTCCATCCCCACTCCCTGAGGATGCCTCTGTGGAGGGCTGATCCCCCTCTGCCACAGAACCTGTCAACAAACATAGCATTATACAATGCCCTAGTTGTGCACCCGAAAAATAACTAAGTGAAGATGGGACGGGCTAAAAGAAAGAACCTTACCTGAAGCCCTGAAGGGGGTCAACGGCAAGGGTACCAGCTGTTCCGGCCTCAACGACAGTGCTCGGGCCGCCTTCACGATGGCCTCCCGAATGTCCCTTAGAGATTGGGCACACTCGATCTGGGACACAAACTCCACGGGCCAGGCCGACCCGATCGCATGGCCGATGTGTCGCCTCCAGTCATCAACCGCTGTGTCAGCAAAGCTCCCGTGCGGAAGCGCCCGGTCCAGTGAACCTCTGCTCTGGAGGCCACAGTTGGCCAAGAACTGGGCCTACCAGGTCCTAGGTTCCCTCGATCAGTGCACCTTCATCCCAGTTGTCGCCGCCGCTGTCGGTGCCTGTCTCAGGGGCTTCAGGGCCCCTCCGTTGCCTCGACTCCCAGACGAAGAGCCCCGGCTGCCCCAGGGCCACTGCTCCATAACTCGCTCGATCTCCCGGTGAACCCGAGCAACGTGGGTCCTCAAGTACCTGTCATCCAATGGAATGGGAGGCAGATCCTCCCTCAGCAAATAGCTCTCCTCCGCCTTCCTGATCGCAGAGGCCCTCTGCCGATATAGGTGGCTGTGCTCGAACCACCACCTGGCGTAATGGATGTCGAATTTCCCCCGACGTCCCTGTCCCAGCATCAGGAACTGCTCCGGCTCCCGGTGGTAGTAGAAGTCCCACCATGCGGCTGCCAGTAGGTGGGTGTCCTTCCCTCTATACTATCGGCCTGTCAAAGGCAACTCCCGATTCGATGGGATCCCCTGGTCATACCCAAAATTCCTTACGAACCGATGTGGGTAGTACAGCTCCAAGGAACTCGTCGCAGACCAATGCAATGTCAACACCGCCGACTGGGTGCTCATCACCCACTCCGTCCGTGGTCCAGCCTCTGGCTCCCCCTGACTGGCATGGGCGCTGGTCGCCCCTCCACTTGCAGCTCGCAGAAAAAGACCGCAGTCTCTCGCAGTGCTGTCAAAGGGTAATCCCTCCTTGCCTCGGGCGGGCAGGTAGCAAAGGGCCCTCCTAGCCCCCTCTAGCTGTACCTCGGTATCTCCGTCTGGCTGTCCAGTGAAGCTGAACAAGAGTGGTGCCGTCAGATTCGCCACAGTCCCTCGTGCTACCAACATCAAAATGAGCAATTCGGCCCACACACTGAGATAGTGGGTCGGTAGAAGTATACTCCTCTCTCTCGGCACCGGGTGCGCCACCGGAACTCCCAGTCCCTGATAGATGTTGGCCAACATCGCAGGAGCCAAGGCCAACTGTCATCCCTCTGCCAACAAGCAAGCCGGCCGTAGTAACTCGGCTCTCAGCAAACCATCCTCTCTGTGTGGAACCACGAAAGTCGCCAACCAATATACCAGGTACGCTGCAAGGTGTGTCACATCTGACAAACCATGGGGATTCCACCCCTCCTGTGGTGCATATACATATCTGGAGTATGTCCGTAAGCGTAACTCCACCTTATACTCCTCCCATGGAGTCTGGTCCCTGGCGAACTCCTGGTAAAAGCAGAAGGGCTCGTTTTAGAAGTGATGGACCCACACATTCAGCGGCACCCGAGGAGTCTGTGCAGCTCTCTCTCTCCCCGCCAGGGCCAAGTCCCTCCAGGTCTTCATAAGATATCTTCCTTACGTCCATCTCTACAACTTTCCTGAAGAGCCCAATCTCCAGATCCGAGGTTTACCCTACGGTCAATGGTAGTTCTCAGGAAACTTCACTGCTACTCTGAGATTTCAGCCACTGTCTAACAGAAACTTCAAAAATAGATCAAGGCCAGATCTGTGCCGATCCAGTTTCTCTCTCTGGCCTTAGATCAAAGTGCTTCGAAGTAGCTTTTCGACGATACCTTCTGTGCTTCGATCCAACATCTGGATTGAACGTAGCAGTCGATCTTGTCGGAGCGCGCGCCTAAAATAGAACCTGTAGATCCGTAAGCAACAACTCCAAAGCTTGGAGATCGGAGCTGATCGATCTCCGACCGGTGTTTCCGACCGACCACCATTCTGGGAAACACGCCACTCGGGGTCCCCATCATAGCGGGACCCATCCCAGCAGCTCCGGAGGACTGAGCGGTCCATGGTACCCATGGACCCATAGATCACGCCGTCCGGACAGCATCAAAACGCAGGTTCGGCACCGTCGGGACGCCATCAAGATACTGCCCGTCAACCTGATCGCAGCGACTCCCGGGCCCCACATGTGACCTTTTACCTCCCTGTGTGGAGTGGGTCGACTCTATTGTATTGCTGTAATAACTGTTAACCGGGAGTCTGAGATTGGCCGCGGTTGTCTTCCCCACGCCGAGAGCGTGGAGGTAACGGTCTTACTCCTTGGCAATTCATTTGCTAATTTAGTATATGATCGTAGGCCGCTGCGAGAGTGTAGGAAACTAGCCCGTAAGTCCATGCCACCGCTGTGAGTGTGAGAGTGACCCGTCCCGTGACTCGATCCGAGCACAGAAGTTGAGTCAGACTACCCTTTACTCTGTCGATTCTTCAATCGTGTACGATCCGCGTTTCCCTCACTTGGGATGACGAGTGAGCTTGCATTTCTGTTAGCGACATGTAGTCCTTAGGAGCTCTTAGTGTCGGGCCTAGTGTCTCTCATGCTCGTATGTTGCTGGTCGCATCTCCATTTAGAGTCTGACTTTTCATGTTGCCCATAAATCATCCATGCACACACATGCACATAAGAAAATCATGACATGTCATTACTGTGGCCGGCACGGTCATTGCATGGATAATTACTTCGCAATGAAGGATGATGATCTAAAGTCTAGTAGAAACCATGCTAAGAAGTCTCATGACAAGAAACATTTCTCAGCTCAAGGTAAAAGGTCTCAGTGTTTTTATTGTCATAAAATTGGTCATCTAATGCATGAATGCAAACTAATGAAATAAGATGACCTAAATGCTAAGAGACCTCAAGTTAAAAACCATGTGCTTCAGAAGAAGGAGATTAAATGTCATCATTGTGGCAAGATGGGCCACATAGCAGTCCATTGCTGGCATGCTCAGAGAAAGGTTCAATCTAAACATGTTAGATTCCCTACAAAATAGAATGTCTTCGGTAGAGATAAATCTGCTCTCAAGGGAAAATCTTCTGTGTGTTTTAACTATGGAAACCAAGGCCACCAAGCTTCTGACTGTTGGCATTTGAAAGAGAATAATAACTTCCATGGTAGAAACAACAGAACTCATATTCACCCACAGAAATTTCATGCTTATCCTATAAAGAAAAACCTGAATGCTTTCGTCTATTGTCATTACTGTGAGAAAGTAGGACATGTTATGGATGACTACTATATTTTGAAATCTGACAATTTAAATGCTGCAAGGATAAGGAGAGTACCTCCCAAAGGTATAACTGACTCTTTAGGACCCAAGAAATCTTGGGTACCACTAAATAGAAAATGAGGTTCTGTGTTTGCTGGTGTGCCTTGGAGCTTAGTAATAAAAGGGGTAATAAACCAAGGTACCGAACTAGGTAAAACCCCATGTCTGTAAAATTCAAGTAACACCCTTGTACTTGTCAGGTTGATTACTTGACTTCTCCTATTAAATGCATATCATGTTTGATCTATTATTCAGAAACTCATACATACATGTTCTTGACTGTGTTGCTATGTGCTCTCTACAATTTGAGTTTCTTCATATATTGAGCCGAGTGTGCCTCCTGGGTGGCGTCCCCAGTTCATGGTAGCGGTAATTCGATACCTAGTATCGGGTTATCGGTATCATGGGCTCTGGGTCATTACATGGGTTATTACCAGGATGACAATGGTGAGTTCCGTCGTAATGTCCCAGTTTATGGGGAAGAGGATAATAGTGAGGATGAACAAGAACAAGAACAACAACAAGACCACCAAGAGGCACCTGCACAAGTTTAGGCCGAGAATGTGCCTCCACCAGAGGACCTCCCTCCACCACCACAGTTTTACCATGGGGAGTCTTCTGCTCAAGGTGCTAGGTATCATACTTGGGGGGACTATGAGGCTCTCGATAGACATGCCTTAGGCATGGAAACTTGGATCGATTCCACCATTGGGCGGTGGGACACTTTTATGGACAATATGACTGGTCAGATGCACTCCCTTCACGATGCTATGGACACCCTTTCCACCCACATGGCCACCCTCTTTCACGTGGATACCAATGAAGCCTTCCAGCTTAACAATTGTGCCCTTCTCAACATCCATAACCAGCTTTTCCATCACGATTTTCTTCTCCATCGCATTGAGGAATGTCTCCCTCTTGCTCCTGCTCCTGCTCCCCCTGCCCCTGATGATGATGCTTTGGATGGTGCTGATCGCGAGGCCACTGCAAATCACCCTGCTACGTAGCTCTACTTGGGTCTCCTAGTGTCACTCTGTCCACTCTCTTGTACACCCCTTCCTCCTTTTGATGATGCCAAAGGGGGAGAAGTAGGCTATTAGGTTTCTATATATATATGCTATGTGTGCTACATGCTTGCATGAGTGTCTGTCATTGCATTGTAGTGTGTGTCGCATTTTCCCTTGAGTCATAGTCGGTGTCTTTCGCTCCTTGTATTCTGTAAGAAGATAATGAAAGAATGCATTTGTGTTTGAAATTACTAGATTGACTAGTATCTTTTACTTCAGTTCTCTTTTAAGCAAATATGATTTGTGATGGATGGATATTCCAGATGGTTTTTTGAATGGATCTTTTGTGCTGTGTGTTGCTGGTCGTGTCCATCTTAGAGTCCGAGGCCCGCACCACCTAGAGTCGTCTCCCGTGTCCGTCCCGCATCACCAAGGCATTACATTCTCCCCTCCTTCAAGAAATTTCATCCTCGAAATTTAATGACTAACCAAGGAGAAGTAGGGAAGAACAACCTGACAAACACAACTACGAAACGACACGAATCACGAAAAGCATAGCTCAGAGGAACATAGTCAAACCATAACCATGAGCATACGCTCAGGATAGAGCATGACACAAGTGAACACCAGTCCAACACCTCCGAAACAAGGCAACGTCACTTACGTCTCACAGGGAAAGAGACACGACTTCCATAATAACAGATCACGAAAAATGAAACGGCAGGCATGACAAGCATCAGCTTACACAAGGAAACACAATCCTCACAGATGACGGCTCAACCACATCAATGGATCTAGTGCCAAAGGTAACAGGGAACACCTGGCACACAGGACACCAATGACAAATTCACGGAGACAACAATGACACGGAAGCACTTGTAGGATTCCAGCTCCGTACAGCACACAAAAGTTCAGAACACAACTATAAGCAGGGTCACATCAAGGCACAACGGCAACTAAACACATGACTACAGGGAACGTGATGTGAAACAATATGGCAGGTGGACAGCAAAGGGATATGCACCCTAGGACATAATTTGCAAAGACAAACACAAGAGCCGAGATCGACTAGCGAGTCGCCAAAACACCGTGCACACCTGTTTCCCTTGGTGACTCAATGATGCCGAGTCGGGGTGGTGGAGTAAACCCCTAGCTGGTTGGGGACCAGCACCGCTTAGGTCGACCCTCCCAAAGGTGACAAGCCCACAAACACGGGCGGCCGGGTACCTTCGGGGCACTAGGACACTCTCTCACTCAATCCACGATGACCACACTAAGATGGTGGCTCCGGGGTCAGGCGCTCTCTCTTCCTCTCCAGTGGATATGCTTTGCTGATATTAAAGGAACAGTAGTGAGGGCAGCAAGGGTATAAGCTTAAAGGAAGAGAAAAGAAACGGGGAGGGAGGGTGAAAATCATGCACAATAGCATCAAAAGTCCATTTTTATTTGACATAAAAGGGGCTACATCAAAGGCTGGCCACTATGGGCCTCAATTTCCCTAACTCAATTACATAAACACTCCATAACTCTCGGTCTTCCCCTATATGCACCATCACCTTCCGTGGAATGCTTGTCTTTCACGATGCTTTGATCGCCTTCACGTCCTTTGCATCACCTTCTGTGGCCAGCTCCCTTCCCTGAATCACAGGAAGGTCGGGAGGCATGGAAAAAGAATGGCGAGGGAGGCCAATTTGAGGATAACACCGGTGCGCATTGTAAAGGACAAATTCGGTTGCACCAATGAGTGTGAGCTCTGTAGCAGGAGATGATCTTGCGAGAAGCTCGTGCGGGAGTAAACATGTTGGCGCGTGAGTAAACATGCCTTCTGCCATGGTATTAAAGTGAGTACGCCAATCTTCGCGAGTCTTCAGTAGAGGAATGCGATTGACCACGCTCCCACCAAAGCCCAACACATTGGCCATGTAATAAAGGGGGCGTTGTTAGAAGATTCTGGAAGTAGTTCGTGCCTCCTCGCAGTAATCAAATTTGAAATGGAGATCAATCCAACAACTAAGAAGAAACATGCACCCATAAGGAGGCTTACCCATGCTGGAAGCCGTGAGACCGCTGTAAAGGTAGGTGAGGATAGCTGGCCCCACTCGTTTGCCCTCCCATAATCCACAAATTACGCTTAATTGATCTCCCTCCACTATGTTGTCAGTGCTAGGGAAAAGGAGAGCTCCGGCCAAATAGATCGTGAATCCTTTCATAATTTCCTCCAAATGATCGTCACTTGTCATTTCTCCCAGGGCTTTCATGACCCAGTCTGTGAGCTTTTGCAGATTGATTCCCTTTTGGGTCTGGACACCCTTAATAGCTCCTACAGGCATAAAGCTTCCAAGGACATCCTCGGAGGTTACCTTCTTTAGCATGGGCTGGATCTTTATCTTGCTGCCTTTCTCGTCGAAGATTTTGGTCATGGCCCTCTGGTATGTAGCACCGGCATTCTTCAAACCAAAGGGCATGCGCTTATAGTTGAAGATCCCTTTGGGGGATCTGAAGGCAGTGTGATTCTTATCTTTGAGGGACATCCGGATCTAATTGTAGCCGGACGATCCGTCCATAAAAGATAGGGCTTCATGTCCGGTGGTCATGTGGACCATTGTTTCTATGATCGGGACCGGGAAGTCGTCCTTCGGACAAACTTTGTTGAGGTCCCGGAAGTCGACACAGATGCGAACTTGACCATTTTTCTTTTCGACTGGGACAATGTTGGCGAGCCAGATCGGATAGATGCACGGCCCGATGAAGTCGACCTCCGCCATCTTGTTGACCTCGGCCGAGACCTGGAGTTCCAGCTCGTGGCGCATGTGCCGCTGGGGTTGTTTGACAGGAGTGGCTGAGGGAGATATAGACAGGTCGTGCTTCGCTACGGAGGGATCCAACCCCGGCATCTCCTTGTATGTCCAGGCGAAGCAGTCCTTGTATTCAAGCAGGAGTTGCTTGTAGTCCTGCCTTTCTACCTCGGTAAAGAGGGAGCTGACGAACGTCGATTACGGAGCTTCATCTTCGCCCAGGTTAATTTCGACAAGTTCGTCGACAGTTGCCTAGCCACCGTCCTCCAGCTTGGGAGGAGCCGACTGGAAGTCGATGAAGTCTTCGTCGTCAGTGTCGGCTTCGTACACCCGTGGGTCTTCGAAGCAAACAGTTGAAGTTGATGGAGCTGGAAGATCGTCGTTGCTGAGCCCGGACTGGGATTGTCCCAGGCCGTCAATGCTAGGCTGACAGCTATCAACTGGCGCCACGGAAGCTTGGCTGGAGCTGCCTGCTAAAGCTGGTAACGCTTCGTGGTCTTTGTTCTGGAAACCTTCCTCATGAGGAAAGCTTGGCAAACTGGGCTCTTTGGCTTGCTGGGAGGCCCCGGGGACCTCCTCCGTCTCAATGTTTTCGTGGACGGACGGGGAAGCCTCATCGAGTGCTTGAATGGCTCGGTGATCCAATGGCTGCCATCTTTTGAGGGTACGTAGACCTACCTGTCTGCTATCCCACCGAGTTGGTCCTCCCTCGTTTGGAGTTCCACAGCGGGCATACCGGCTACTGCACCACAACTACGCAAACCTATCCTGCGGGACAGAGTCACGTAGGTCCACGACTTTGGCCGACCCCACCCTCCAATGACCTCGGATCGACGTCAAATTTTCAGGAACACTCCAACACCCCCCAGGCTTCGTCTGAGCACTGACGGCACTCCATTCGGACGTCCGTGCTCGGCGTACCATTCAGGACAAGCGACTCCATTCCGGCAAGATTGTTCGCAGACCAGCACCTCGGTCTTCCCCTCCCCTTGCTCCCCTCTCCTGCGTGAGGGTAGTTCATGTATTAGTTGCCCCATCCCCGTGTTCCCCCTCCCTGCGTGGAGGCTTTCATTTGGTGGTACACATAGGTCACGGTCGAAGCTACAGCAACACAGCGTGTCCGCCGGGTGCGCAAGCTCCCGGCTCGCCCTCGTCTTCGATCGGTGCTGGCCTCTTCAGGCTTGGCAGGGTATGTGGCTGACCATCTGCTCCCCTGTGGTTTGTCCCTTCATATTTTCTTTGTGCTTGCGTCGACGGTGAGAGAGAGCCTGGTCCTAACCCCCATTTCATGTGAGTTTGCTGCCATGCGAGAGAGTGAAACCCATAGTGCCCTCAGGCGCGAGGTCTGCCCTGGATGAATCCGGGTGATCCCACCCCTTCAGGTCGGCCTTCCACTGACCCAACTCACTAGTTCTGACCACGTAGATGGCTTGTGGGCCAAAGCCCCATCTTCCCCATCGTCGGGTTACATCCGAATTTTGAGTGCGCCGTGTGTTTGTCTGCTGTGTCCAACTCGGCCTGTTCGGCCTTGCTTGCTGTCCACTAGGTCATGGTTCCGACCGGGATCCATGCCACATCAGATTTGGTATCAGAGCAAGTTTTCGACTTGCCCTTGCATGTCGAGTCCTAGGCCAACTTCCATTCCCTTGCATAACTCATTGGTCATGAGTTTAGCAAAATCCTCAAACATTTGAGGTTTAGTGGATCCAAACACAATATTATCTACGTAAATCTGAACCACCAATATATCTTTACCTTATCTTTTGGTGAATAGTGTTTGGTCTACTCTACCTCTTGTGTATCCTTTTTCAGTGAGGAATGAGCTTAGCTTATCATACCAAGCTTTGGGTGCCTGCTTCAGTCCATAATGAGCCTTGTCCAGCTTATAAACATGATCTTTATGATGAGAACATTCAAAACCAGGGGGTTGTTCAACATATACTTCTTCTTTTATTAAATCATTCAAGAAGGTACTTTTTACATCCATTTGTTGCAGCTTGATTTTATATGAACATGCAAATGCAAGTAAAAGCCTAATTGCTTCTAATCTGGCCACAAGGGCAAATGACTCTTCAAAATCTATGCCAAATTCCTGATTATAACTCTGAGCCATTAATCTTGCTTTAATCCTTATTATTTTTCCATCTTCACTGAATTTGTTCCTAAAAACCCATTTAGTACCTATGACAGATTTTTCTTGGGGCCTAGGAACAAGATGTCACACTTTATTTCTCTCTAACTCGTTTGATTCCTCATGCATGGAGTTTATCCAGTTATCATCTTTTAAAGCTTCTTCAATATTTTTCGGCTCAGTTTGGGAGACAAGTGCAAGTTGTTCAAGTTCATCCATGATTTTGAAATGTGACCTAGTTCTAGGTGGGTCATGTAGACTACCCATGATGTTTTCTAATGGATGGTCTTTGTGCACTCGAATATCAATAAAATTGTTACCTTCATCAACATCAGTGACCCTTGCATTACTTGACTCTCCTTGGTCACCATTTCTTTGTGTCTCCCCTTGTGGAAGATCTTCTTTTTCTTTAAAGTTCAAGAACTCCCCATCATCATTTTTTCTGCAAGATTTATCATCATTAGTTTCATCAAATGTGATGTGGGGTGACTCTTCCACCCATAGAGTCTTGAGATTATAGACTCTATAAGCCCTAGACCTATCAGATGCGACATGAGCTTGCAAGCGTGAAGAGAAGAGATGATAGTAGGGAGCTTCTTATACTTGATGCCAAGGAAAGAGAATTGTGGGAGGCCTTATTTTCAAAAAGAAATTCTCCTATTGCGACAATTTATATAAGCGTCATGGTCAACAAGCCAGTCTACACGTAGAATGGTGTCGTAGCCTTCCATATCAAGGCATACGAGGTTTGCCGGAAGATTGTGGCCTTCTACCATTACCTCACTATCGGGGTAGTAGGTTGTAAGTTTGGTTCCAAGACCTAAAGGTGTTGTGATTGCTAGGTCCGATGGTAGAGGAAAAGGCACAACTGATAAAGTTTTTGCAAAGGCAGTAGATATAAAAGAATGAGAAGCACTAGTATCGAATAGTATTAATGTAGGATGTTAATAAATATGAATGGTACCTTCCATCAGTCCATCATGCTTGGGCATTTCATCATCATCCAGAAATATGTTAAGATGCGCTGGCCGCTTGTGTCTACCATTAGAGAGTTGTTCTTTCATAAGAGGGCAATCGACCATACGATGTTCCCGCCTTCCACAACGCAGATAGGCACTGATGCGCTTCCAGCATTCCTTGACCGAGTGGCCAAATTTCTCACAGAATGTGCAAGTCGTTGTGACTTGCGTTTCCTCCCCATTTACCTTCTTATTCTTGTAATTATTTCTCCCATTCCCATTGCGGGACCTCTTCTTGCTGTCACGGGAGTTGTAAGTGCTAGTGATGCTAAACTTTTCTTCTTTGCTCCCACGCTTGTCAAATCGGTGGCTTGATCCCTCACTCTTATCTTTATACTTTTCAACCTTCTCCAAGGTTCTTTCATACAAATAAGCTCGTTGGACCATCTCTGCCTAGATATTCTGAGGTCCAAGTTGTTGAATGAAGCCAGGCCTTAAACCATCCATAAAACGATTAGCCTTGAGGATATCAGTGCTAACCAGAGGAGGGGCAGACGGTTCTAGGTGACAAAATTGGAGTTTATATTCCACCACAGACATCATGTCTTGACGCAGCCATTTCTCATTTTTCTCCCTTGGGTGTGCTGTTCTGTCCCCTCTGGGACTGAGAAGACACCTAGTCACTGTTCGAGACCTCGCCACCGACCCTGACCTCCGCTGACATCACCGTGGGTCTCCGTTCAAAGAGGACTCGATGACGAATCCATCGGTACCAGCCACACCGAATCAGAGCTCAGGAACACCCGTGGTGATCTCATCTTCCTGGTGTATTGGTGCTGAGACAGTCTGAACCAGCGAGTAGAGTCACTATTCACAGCCCCGCCCCGACCAACGCCGGCCACCAGAGCTCCCGCCAAAAAATTAGACTTCTTTCTGGGTCGTTTAGGGAAGATTTGCCACTGGTCTCTTCAAAAAAGGAGTTCGGGAGTGACCGCAGCAGTGACAACATTGCCCATCTGTCACCGGTTCCAGAGAGCGGGCAAAACCGACGTCGGCCATTCGTTTAGCTCCTAGTTCGTCTCTTCTCTGCCCCGCCTGGCCGACTTACCGCTCCTCCCTGTGTGGAGGTAGTTTTGGATGTAATTTTAATTAATCCCTGTCCCAAGATCCCCCACCTGCGAGAGCTGTAGTTACTTCTCTGATTTTTAGGTTAGAGCTACACCGACGCAGCGTGCGGGCGCGTACCAACGCTTCCCCACTCACCTCGTCTCCGACCGGGATCGGTGTATTCACACCGATCAAGTGAGCTACTGAACGCTTCTCTTTGCTGGTTTCCTTTGCTTAATTAGTATTGCATCTTAGTGCCGTCGGTGGTAAGAGAGTGCTCGATCCCGAATTGGCTTATATTTGAGTGATTACCGCGGGCGAGTTACGAGAGAGCCATAACATTCCACGCCCTCAGTGTGCTGGCCACCTACGAAAGTGAGCATCCCTGGACCCTTGGGGGGTTCAATCCCAAGCTATCCAAGCCCTTGGAACCTCAAAGACCAACCTTGGACCCTCATTCTCATCGCCAGTCCACCTACGGACCCAGGTGTGCGCGCCGCAGGTGAACCCGCTTGAGTGAATCTGCCGTTCGGTTCGGTTGCTTGCATAGATAGGTCCAAGGGGCATTGGTCAAGTGGCTGCCACCCCCAAGGTGGTGTCACATCACCCAGTGTGAAAGCACTCTAACTCCGCCCAGGATTGCTCTAGCTCTGCCCGAAGTCACTCTGCCTCAGCACAGAAGCGCTCTGACTCTGCCCAGGATCGCTCTGACTCCGCTCGAGCATGCTCTGCCTCAGTCAATGTTGTGGTCAGCTCTCTCACCTGCATAAGCATTTAGCATAGTCAGTCAAGGCATTTGCATCATAAAGCATCTAAAGTCTAAGGAACTCGAGTTTGGGTTCGCTTACCCTCTCCGCGAGAGTAGCCTTAGCCTCCTCATCCCGGGCAACCGCACGAGCAAAGTCAGCATCCCGCTCGGCCTTGCCTCCCGTAGGCTGTGACGATGAGGATGGTGCATCCGGTCTTGCCCGTTGCGCTCCCTTGGCTCGCTGCATTTTTAGTCAAGGTTAGTCAATAAGCATAGCATAAGCATAAATTAAGTCCAAGGTTCAGTTAAGCTTACCAGAAGCTCCAGCATTGCCCGGTACTCGTCCCTCTGCTGAATCGTAGCGTGGAGGAGTCCCGATAGTTCCGCTATCCTGCCCTACGGGTCTAGCTGCATATAGCAAGTCACTGTGTCAATGCATATAGGAATAATTTCAAATAATAAAAAGAGCATGAGTTTAGAAGTTCATACCGGTCGTCGGACGCCACGAAAAACCTGATCTCCATATCTGCAAGCATAGGCCTTCAGGTAGGCCTCGTCGCTATCAGCTCGGGTCTTCACCACCTGACCCCTCCGCGTCCAGTCCCGAACCTGGTCGGCTACTCGAACACTCCAGTCGACATCACCGCTAAGTCCCTTCGAGGACCTCCTGTGGCGCTCATCGTCTCAAGTAGGGAACTCCACGTCAGGATGATGAACTCCCCTCGTCCTCATAATCAGTCGATGGTGTAGCGACTTAATGATGTTGAGGCAGTGCAGCCAGATCTCTTGCCCTCCGTAAGCCAGGGCTGCCTCTACCCATGGCTGTCCGTCATGTCCATCATCCCGATACGGTGTCTAGCACACTTGAAAGGGTAATTAAGTCCATGTCAGCATAAGAAGCATTTACGGCATATAGAAGAATTTAAGTTTAGAAGTTTATCGATGCATAAGGGAATGAGTCGATGTCATCCTGGATCGCCTGGGTCAGTCGTTGGATCGATCCCATGTCTCTGGCAACTACCCACCGTCTCGCAATGGGGATCCGCTCTGGGTGTACCTCCATCCCTCGCCCTAAGCCAGGGAGGTATAGAAAGCTCCAGATCTGCATAAAGTCAAATGTCAGCATCAGCATCTAGTAAGCATAATCATAAGAATAGAAGCATTTAGAGTCTAGAGTGTGTACCTATAGGAAAGGTGAGAAGCTGCCCAGCATCGTTTGCCGGTCGATCGTGCTCAGGGAGTCGAACAGTAACGCTAGCACTGTTGTTCCCCAAGCGAACCCTCCAACTTTGTCCAAGCCCCTCAGCAATGGGAGGAGCCTGCAGCTCACTCCGTCAGCTCTGGTCGTGAACAAAAGCTTCCCGAATAGTAAGATCAGGAAGCACCGTAGGATGACGTCTCCCTCCGGTCCCGGTCTCGCTGCCACTCTCGGTCAGACCTACTCCACCACTCTCCCGATGTGCTCCTCTGGCAGCTCTCCTACGGAGATCGCCGCCTCTCTCAGCCCCAGGCTCTCTTGGAGCGTTGCTCACGCTAGCTGGGATGAGTGGTGCCGTGGCCTCATCAAGTCCAATCCGAGCAGCTCCTGAACCATCTCACGGTAATCTGTGTATGTCCATCCTGTCATCGGTGCTCCATGGGCTAGTAATCCAGTGATCCTCGCGATATCTTCTAGTGTGGGAATCATATGGCCCCACGGGAAGATGAATGCTCTATTAACTAGATCCCATCTCTCGTGCAGGGCATATAGCAGTGCTATGTCTATCCACGTCACTTCGATGCTGAGTAGCTCTCCAAACCCCATGACGGCTAGTCTCTCTCTTTAGTAGTCGGGTAGTGCCTGGTACACTGCCCGGACTTGCAGCCACGAGATCCGGGTCAGTCTCTTCCCCTGCACACATTTAGAACATAGGTCAGTCTTCTGCTTGACATATGTGATTTTCTTGGAATTTGAAAACTAGGACCGCCCTAGCAACAAGGGTTCTCCCTATTCCACTAAGAGTTGCCCGAGTTTGGTGTGAAATAAGGGTGACAGGCCCAGGCCAAGTTTATCTTACCCCCATAACGATGCTTCTTCAAGGGCCATACCCTAGGTACATTCTAGTCCTTTGAGGGAGAGAGAAGAATATTTGGAGGTAAGCCTAGCGTAGGGATAGAAACTTTTAGGGCTCGAATCCCTCTCATGAAAACCCTTCTAGAGATTTGGTCTATTGCGTCGGAGCTTTGTGTCCATCATCGAACCTTCATCCTCTCTAGGCACGCATGCGATCAGGCTTATAACGTCCCACGGGAAAACTGTACTACCACTCTTGCTATGCCTAGTTTATTTTTATTTTTTTCACAAAGTAATTTGACATTGGAGCTTGTGCTTTTACTAGAAGTAGCGACTTTTACCTTGATTGATGCTATTTGCTTTTGACTTGATTTTTCTTTTCTTCATGTTCCTCTTTTGTGGAATCAGGTTATAATGGACTACTCTTAGTTGAGACCTCCTCTCGTTAGGGTGTCTAGATCGATCATCTCCCCCTTATTCACTCCTTGAACCTACGCCTTGCCGAAGAGAGACAAACATGGACCTTCACTTCCCTTAGGCATGGCCGAAGGAGAGACGATGTCACCTAGTAGAGGAAAAAAAATCTGACCAGAGTTACTGTGTGGTGTGTGATTGCCTTGCTTGGGGTCCTCCTTCGTGGCGAAAGGGAAAAGGCACCTCGTTACCGGGTTGGTACTGGCTTGACTCTAAGGAAAAAAATACTTAAGATAGAACCCATTCCAAGCGTGAGATAGCTCCTCACCTTCTGCATTAACAAGATGATACGCGTTCCCTGGATAATCCTCCCTAACGACGAATGGCGCTTCCCAGTTTGGTTGTAATTTAGACCTAGGACCTCTAGACCTAATGAATTTACGTTTCAAAACCATATCACCTACTTGAAATTTACGCTCAATCAGAAATATCAAGACCGAGTTGGCCCATCCCTTTCTATCACTGACCCAGTGGCTGAAAAAATGAGGGCAGATGAAGATTTTGTCTAGTATGTTGATAGATAGAGGTCCCTGGCAGAGGGGATAAGGGACACCCTCTCAGAGTCGGAGCAAGTGAAAATGATTGTGTCTAATGCTACCCCACAGTTTAGACACATCCTGGCCATGAATAAACTCACCACTATGGAGGAGCTATATGAGAGAGCCAGATATGTCTAGACCCAGTTGAAAGACTCTCCTCTCATGCACATGTTTGAACCTGCAAAGCTCAGGATGGTCAGGAAAGCAAGCACTGGTGTTTAAAGTGGAGTAACAGAAGGGGTCATAACAAACGAGTAAGTGAGCACAGTTGGCAGCCCCAACCAGCCAACCAACCCAAGATTCCCATACATGCCACAACTTCCCCTATAGCCGAGTCCATACCCTTCTCGTCCTCTGCCATAAAACAATCCTCCCTAGAACGATATGCCTCAACCGTTTCAGCCCCAGCAACAATAACCACCTCCCCAGTACCACCAAGTTCCATCCCCTGGGAATTATGGTCCTCCCCAACAACAAAGGAGGCCAGTCGGCCCCAAGAGAGCCCATTATCCACCATTGGCAGAATCATTGCCAAACATATTCAATGCTCTCATGGCTGCCAACACGCTCATCTTGCCTAAGGAAAGAGCTGTGTGGCCCCCAAATGTTGATACTTTAAGATATTGTGTTTTTCACAGACAACTGGGTCATATAGTGGAAAATTATTTTAATTTCAAAGATTATATTTATAATATGAATGATGAAGACAGGATTGATTGGGATGAAATGAGGTGGTACATTACCATCCTAAAAGCCAGGAGACCTCCTCCTAGACCACAATTCCAATAGCTATAGCCACAACAATAGTAACAACAACAGCAACCACAGTAACAGTAGCAGCCCTAACAGGGCCCATAGCAGCAACCCAATATGGGCATTATTCAGAACCCCCTTCCGGAGCACCCCCGCCCACTTAATTGGGCCCAACTGACTTAATTAACCACTCTAATGCCAATTAACCTAGGGACTTGACTCAAATAAAAGGAAAATTACACAATAAGAAAATAAAAAATACATCATATGACTCAGAATAAAGTGGCGATCAAGATGTAGCATTGTTGGCGATCATCAAGAGCTCCAAAAGTGTGTAGTGGTCGGTGATGTCCCCATCACACCTAAAAACTCTACTGTCCATTGCGTGGTTGATTGGCTTGGCATTCAATTTGCTATACTTCGACTAATCGATATATGAAAAGACGTAACAGGAAGGATAGGTCAGGCCTATCTGGAATGTTGCCCCTTCCGTGAGGAGATCCTTAGATCAAACCTCTGCCACGTATCGAAGTCAGTCGCTGTTAGCACGCTTGGGTACTGAGTGTATGGTTTCACTGTCGATTTCCTTATTTGCGCATACTAAGTTTAGTGCACTAATCCCTGCACTCTAAATTGCTATTGATTTGTCTACTCCGGTGCATGAGTTTGAATTAGCAATATTATTGGCGCATCTATTTGAATTACTTTTTTTAATTTGCTCATTTTGGGGACTGATATATTCATCCCCCCTTCTATATCTGTTGTTCCAGTTTATCACCCTTCCGTGGTGGGAATGACTGGAGCTTTCCGACCCGTAGTGTGGGCCTCAAAGAAATAAGGTATGGTGGCATCCTTCATCTGAGCTTGGACGATTCAAGCTCGATTGTATGATTGTGGGAAGGTGTGGAGCTCGCTGAGCATAAGGATAGCCCTATGCTGTGGGGTAGTGTCGTTCACCAACATGGTGACCGCTTGAGACTCAGGGATGACCACCTCCATCTGAGAGGTCATGATTCTCTAATGATTCGTGAACTGGATGAAGTCCTCATTGGGCTTCATCTTCTCCATTACTAGATCGAAGAGGGTAGGAGCTATGCTGTGTTGAGTACAGAGGGCGGTCAAGCTAGAGGGGGAGGGGGTGAATAGGTTGACCTTAAAAAATTTATAGCAAAGTAATTTATAAGGATGCATCGACCTGAATGGATGAAGACAATGCATGCATCGACCTAACAAACATAATATGAAAATATGCACTAACCTAATGTGAAGAAAGTGTGAACATGCATCGATCTTGTCTGACTCAGATGCAAACATACATCGACCTTACCTAACTTAGACCTGAACATGCATCGACCTTAACTCTGACACTTAGATAAATAAATGGTTTGTTCAATGTGAAAATTCTTATGTAGTTCAGTCTCATCATGATTCATAGAGTGTCATTATCAAAACTAGGGTTCCAACAATCTCCCCCTTTTTGATGATGACAACTATGAGTCATGTATGTGTTTGCACAAAATAAAATTAATGCACTTATTCACACAATCATTTATTCATTGATCCATAGCAGTGATTCATTTTAGACAAAAATGAGACAAAAGTGTGCACAACTCCAAAAAATCAAAAAGAAAAATCAACAAGAATTTGGCTTCTTCAAGCTTCAAACATCAACTACAGAAGTTCTGCTAGAGCTCCCACCCCTCTGTCTGGGTTGTCTGGTGGGTATTCTGCTAGAACTGCCATGCTCTCTTATTGGCACTACCGTGGGGAAGGCATTGGAAATTCTGTCAACCTTAGTCCCTAGGGCAACAAATTTTGCCATGACTTTCCCATCATTTTGCTGAACTTGAGCCTATAGTTCCTTGATAGTGGTTGTCAAATCCACAAACTAATTTTGCAACATGATACACATGTTCTCTAACTATGAAATCTGCTGGTGGTGGATTTTTGCCATGAAAGTAGAGGAACTGGTGGCCTATGTAGTCACAACATCTTTGAAACTGCTTGACAACTTCTGAACCTCTTCTTGGCCACTGTCAACCTTGGCATAAATGTTACCCATTTGAATTATGCTGCCATGGATTTCTCTTGTCAGAGTGTTGATTCTTTATGATAAATCTTGCTGTTCTTGCTGTATGATAGTCAACTATTCTCTAATGGTCTGCTATTCTCTCCTGATGTCATAAGCATGAACCAACATCTGAGCACGTAGACATTTTTATGGAATTTTTCAGAGTTTGGTCATATTTTCTCAGGGTTTTTCTAGATCTATTGCATTTTCAAAAAAAAGGAAAATGCTTTTTAAAAAAACCCTCCCCACCCCTCTCTCGTCTCTCACTCTCAACCCTCTCTCCCCCTCTCTCATTTGCTCTCCCTCTCCCTCTCTTCTCTCTGAGAGCCGACGGGAAGGAACGATGGAGAGGTGGCGGGTGGCGCGGTGTGAGGATCGGTGAGTATCGAGGCTCGGATCGAGAGACAAGATGTGGTGTGCGGTTTGTGAACCGGTCGAGGGTTTCACGACATTTCGAGCTCGAAATGGTGTCCAATCATCGTGGTTTCTTCGTGAGAGGTAGGGAGATGGATCATTGCCCTTCCCGCTTCATTTCCCCACATTCGCTCTCCCTCTCCCTCTCTTCTCTCTGAGAGCTGACAGGAAGGAACGATGGAGAGGTGGCGGGTGGTGCGGCGTGAGGATCGGTGAGTATCGAGGCTCAGATCGAGAGACGAGACGTGGCATGCGGTTTGTGAACCGGTTGAGGGTTTCACGACGTTTTGAGCTTGAAATGGTGTCCAATCATCATGGTTTCTTCGTGAGAGGTAGGGAGAAGGATCATTGCCCTTCCCGCTTCATTTCCCCACATTTTCATGTTGATTGGAGTGAGAACGAGCGGGTTTTCCTTATGCTGGGATTTTGATCATATTTTGGGGTAGAGTGACAAATTCCCCGATTCGGGTGACGATTCTTTGTGGAATGGTAGATTAGATGTTGAGGAGTGTTTCCCCCTTGTTTTTGCCATTTTTCCTCTTGGTTTCGGGCCACGATGAGCCCATGATTGGTTTTGGTTCCCGTTTTAGGGAATTCGAGTTTAACTCAGGGTAATTGTTGAATCCGTTGATTCGATCGCCGTTTTGGGCCCCGTTTGGCCCTATTTAGTGTGTTTTGGGTCGAGGAATGTTTCCCACAACTTCCCACTCATGTTGGACGTGAGATGCCATGGAATGGGACTCCATCCCCCACACAAATCAAAGTGAGGCTTCGCACTGATACATATCTTAAACTACTGGGCATTACAGCTTGCCTACAACTGCTGAGCGCCACAGCTTGCTGCCCAGAGGAACCAATCCTCTGCAACCACTGAGCAATAACAGCTTGCTAACCAGAGGAGTCGATCCTCTGCCACCGCTGAGCATCACAGCTTGCTCCGCTGACTTACAACTTGAAACAAAGGTTTAAAAGAAAATAAAAGATAGAAAATCATAGCATTGGAAGCTGGAAGAAGTAGTAAACCAAATGTGGCTGTAGCAGGAAATGACTAGATTGGATCTGATCCAAAGTCCAGTACAGACAATTCTTGAGTTGGGACAACTCTTTTCTCTCCTCGAGCACTCAATCTCTCTCTTTCTTCCTCTTACTCTTTCCCATGATCTTTCAACCTCTTCTTCTTCTTCCACTTCTTTTTCCCTCACTCTCTTCTTCTTCTGTCTCTCCTCAGATCTCTTCTCCTTTCTATCTGCCTCTCTTGCTCTCTTTTTCTTCTCTCCTTCTCTCTGCAACCTTGAGCTCTTCTGCACTCTATCTTCTTTCTTCTCTTCTTCTCTTTGGTGGCACTCAGCCCTTTCATTCAGCATCAGCCGCCATCATCGAAGGATGAGGTAGTCTTTATATAGAACAGGGGCACCGGAGGTAATTTGATGAAGAAGATGATGTTCCCTCTGTCAGATGGCTCCACATGGTGGAATCCTAGTGATCTCCTAAAAGGAATCGCCTTATCCTGTGGTGGGAACATTCCCGCCAAGAGATGAGCTCCATAGAAAGTTCACGTGTTGGACTCTAGATAAAATCAGGTCCACGTGGCATATCATTTCTAACCACCATCTGCCTTGGATCATGTGCCTACTCATGAGCTAACAAATTCCACGAGTTTCAGCTCTAGTTCGAGCTCACGTGCTGCTTTGGTCTTGTCAGACATAAGAGAGGCATTTCGTCAAACACATTGTAACCATGAATGGATAACTAATGTGTATTGATCCTACAGGCTACTAGGGTAGGAGAGCACTCACGCCTTCAACGAAGGGGCAAGGTGTTCGCTCCACCGCGGTATAGCCATTCCCGGAGCCAAACTTTGGCCAAGGTGGGACGAAGGTAGAGGAGCTGAATGTGTCTATCCATTTCGCTGATGGTCACAAAAATTGGAGGTAAGGTTTATCTGTCGACATGGGTTAAATGTCGGAGCAACGATAGTTTGTCTATTAATGAGGACGGAAGGTCCAAGTTAAGTGATAGCCGACCGATCTTGTCGATGGTGACAAGGGTCGAGGGATAGTTGATTGATCTCACCGATGGTGACGAGGGTCAAAAGGGTGACCGGTCTTATCGATGGTGATAAGGGTCGGAGGATAGTTGACCAATCTCACCGATGGTGATGAGGGTCAAAGGAGTGACCAGTCTTACCGATGGTGACAAGGGTCGAAGGGTAGTTGACCGATCTCGCCGATGGTGACGAGGGTCAAAAGAGTGACCGGTCTTACCGATGGTGACAAGGGTCGAAGGGTAGCTGACCGATCTCACCGATGATGACGAGGGTCAAAGGATAGTTGACCGATCTTATCGATGGTGACAAGGGTCAAAGGAGTGACTGGTCTTGCCGATGGTGACAAGGGTCAAAAGGTAGCAACCGATCTTGCCGATGGTGACAAGGGTCGAAGTGTAGCGACCAATCTTACCGATGGTGACAAGGGTCGAAAGGGTAGTGACTGATCTTACCAATGGTGACAAGGGTCGAAAGGGTAGAAAGGGTAGCGACCGATCTTGTCGATGGTGACAAGGGTCGAAAGGTAGTGACTGATCTTGCCAATGGTGACAAGGGTCGAAAGGGTAGCGACCGATCTTGCCGATGGTGACAAGGGGCGAAAGGATAGCGACTGATCTTGCCAATGGTGACAAGTGATGGGAATCAACACCGGGCACTAACTTTTATTTTCTTGTATTTGTGTCCTTTAATTTATTTTTATATCCTTGGAAAAGTATGTTGACAATTGTAAGGCTTTATAAGCGTCGCGCCTGTGAAGCTTCGACCTATTTTAATGATTTACACCACTACTTCCCCCTGCAAGGGCATTGACCAAGGGGAGGGGAAGTTAATATTACATCCAAACACTACCTCCCATAGGGAGGGGCGGTAAGTCGGCCAGGCGGGGAGGGAAAAATGAAATAGAAGCGAACTAAGCGAGGGATGCAGTTCTGTCCGCACTCTGGAATAGGAGACAGGCAGTCGTTGTCGGTGCCGCTGCGACCACTCCCAAACTCAGTTTTTGACGAGACCAGTGGTAAACTCTTCAAGACTGGATTAGGATGACATCAAAGTTTTTGGAGAATTCTCAATTTGGCGGTGCTGGTCGGGGAAGAGCAACAAACAGGGTCCATGCCTTCTGGTTTTGTCTGCTATGGTACCACAGTAGCAGGAAGTCAAGGCTGCCACGAGTGCTCCTGAATTTTGAATCAAGCTTGGCTGGAGTCGTTGGAACCATTGTCGAGTTCTCTTCGAAATGAGACCCGCGGGAATGCCATAGGAGGTCAGAGCAGAGCAGAGCAGTCTGAATAGTGATCGGGTGTCTGTTCAGTCCTAGAGTGGACAGAACAGCGCACCTGAGGGAGAAAATTGAGAAATTGCTGCTCCGGATGCCGAACGGGGTGCCGATTCTTGGTACTGGAAGAAGACTCATCGTAGTAGGTCTAGGCCAACCCCTGCTTCCAAATATTTAGGTGGCTGGTTGTGGGAGCCTCTACAAGCAGCCTCAAGTTGGTAGCCTTGAGGGAGACGTACAGTCTGGGGAGATTGGCTCCCCCGAGCAGCCATGAGCTTAGGTTGGGACGAAACCACTGCCATTGCGAAGAAGACATAGAGACGCTTCTGACGGTACCACTTGAGCCTTCAAATACATTGGTATGAAGTCGTTGTCGACTCTGCAAGTCATTGGTACTCTGCTGCCAATGAATTGGAAATTGCAGGCTGAAGATGGGAGGTAGGAAATGAGGTAAATGGGAGGAAAAATTGGGGTGGATGGGTGTGGAGGCACCCAAAATTGGGCTTATAGGCTTTAAACGGCTTAAACTTAATAAAAATGGGTATTTCAGTATTTTCTTAACTAAAGGTGCTTTTCAAAATAAGAAATCCCACGTTCTCACCCTTTTAACTAACCAGTGCATTTCATTCTTTTTACTTTACTCTTTTTCCTCCTCCTTTCTGCACAGCCCTTCTCCCGAGCGACTGCGCTCTTTCACTGCGAAAGGTCGATACATCACCCCATCACCCTTTGCAAGTGAGTCTTCGCACTCCAGCTAGCTCTGTTGTGTGCTAAGACCATCCAGCATCCTTTCCCTTCTATCCCAACCCTAGCTCCACCTTTCATCTCCTTTCTCCGCTCCTACCATGACTCCTCCGGTCACCCGCAGCAAGGGGAAAGCTATGGCGCCTGCAAAGAGGGCTCCCGTTCAAGCTGAATGGAGGATTGAGCCTCGTTCTAAGAACACACATGACCAGCCAGCTGCATTAGGAAAGAGGAAAGAGGGACCTTCTAGGGATACCGTGGCTGGCAAGGGAAAATCACAAGGGCAACCGGCCAAGAGAAAGAAGGTGTCTGCTAAAGAAAAAGGCAAAGGGAAAGTACAACCTGCTCCACCGCAACCAGTCCCTGCTCCAACGGTCAGGGAAGAAGAGAGTGAGCCTACAAGAATTCTATTTTCGAGGTTTGTAGATTTCAATGACTATAAGATGCTCGATCTATTTCCTGAGTTACTTCCACTCATTGAATACCAAGGTTGGAGAAAGTTCTTGTCTAGACATAGAGTCTACTACCCTTTTCTGGTCCAACATTTTTATAAGAACCTATATTATGACCAAAACCAAAAGGCTCTATGGACTGAAGTCAAGGGAGTAAAGATAAAGGTACAGCCTAAGCTACTTCACAAAGCATTACGTATACCCCTGGATGGGTTAGTGGAGTTTGAGTTTCAGTTTGATATTTATGCTGCATACACCATATTGACGGGCAAGCCCAGCAATCCTGAAGATGACACTCAACTCCATGTCACAAATTTCAACAAGGCATGAACCAAGTTCGTGCATGCTTTTGCTTCCTCTGCATTTCCAAGTCTGTGCAAAGACTTATAAGTCCATGCATATTTTTTTAAGTCTGTGCAAAACTTAAGCCCGTGCAAAGTCTCATAAGTTCGTGCATATCCGCATAAAGCATGAAGTCCGTCCGAGCATGTGTTTGTTCGTTGCATGTTCAAGTCCGTACATCTTTTACATCCGTGGATGTTTTGGCTTTGTGTGAAAATGTAACTCTGTGCATACATAGTTCGTGCACATTTTCCAAACGTAGTCCAAGAACACTCTACCAACAAAGTCCGTGCACGATTGCTCCATGCATAGGAAGTCCGTGCACATTCTTCAACCTAAGTCCGTGCACATTTGTTCCATTGCACATGAAGTCTGTGCACCTTCCGCAAACTAAAGTCCGTGCATGTTCTCATCCTTGCAACTGCGAGTCCATGCATTTTTCTCTTTTGAACATCCTTACATCCGTGCATTCTGAGTCCGTGCATATTTTAGCTCTATGTAAAAACATAAGTCTGTGCATGTTTTGCTTCTTGTGATTGTTGATTCCATACACGTTTTGGTATAAACACCAAGTCCGTGCATGTTTTGGTGTGAACACCAAGTATGGACTTGTTTTTGGTTTGAACACCAACTCCGTGCACGTTTTGGTTTGACCACCAAGTCAGTGCATGCTTTTGGGTTGAACACCAAGTCTGTGCATGTCTTTGCTTTGATCACACAAAGTCTGTGTATGTTTTTAACTCTGTAAATACAAGGTCTGTGCATACTAGAATTACGGGCATACACACGAAGTCCGTGCTACTAAGGTCCGTGCACATTTCATTCACATGTGATGCCTAGTTCGTGCAGATTTTTCTTCTGTGCACTTGACAGTCTGTGCACACTTATCTAATGCCCTAATTAAGTCCGTGCACATTTTATATTCATCTGAATGTCTCATGACTAACTAATGCTGACTAAAGTGTTTGTTATATTGTCAGGGACTAGAATTATAAAGTGCTTTAAAAAATAATGAGAATAAAGACATTCATGCATCTAAAATAATGACAAGAGTAAATAAAGAACAATGGCTGTGTCTGCTCTAGTACCTTCACCTTCCGTGACCCCCGGGTATGGGATATTAATGCCGCTCCGACGGATCGTGCTTGGTTATCGGGATTCACTCTCGCTTTAGCCAAAGCATGACCTTGTCCCGAGCCGATAACTCGCTGAATTTGATTTGTTCCGGTCGGGTTTCAACCGCGTTCCCTCGATTCTTGAACATCAAATTTGCCGTACCCCGACATACATCGTCCCGATAATCTCTAAACTTGCTCGAATACGGTCACACCCGGCCCACTTCATGGGTCCATGTGTGTGTGCCGTAATATTATGCACAACTTCAAAATAAAAAGGCCTCGATACCCCTCGAAGCAGAGTGGCATTGCCAAAATCTCTCTCGAAGTCATAAATAGATGATCAAACAAATGATAAACGATAATACTGAACAATGTCATCTAGCATGCTTGCATGATCTAATTCTCTAGTATATTAGATGGTGATTAGTGGAAAGCTGGGTTACGCCCGACCGGAAGCTATCACTATGCGTGATGGTGGTTCTCGGACCTAAGTTCTCTGCCTCGTACCAGGTGTCGATTTAATAAATAAGTACTTCCATATTGTGTACTTGTATGCAACTACATCTTTGATCCTTTGGGCCCATGGTCTTTATTTTGGCGATTAATCAAGGGTTGTCCCTCTTTCAGAGCGACGTAATTAACGTCGTAACCTTTACGGTACGGTGGGTTTTGAGTCCCGACACGATCACCCATAATTGTCTGATCTGTCAGATGAGCGCATAATAAATTGTCACGATAGTGACTGGCACGCCTAAGTAATAAACCAAATAAATCAATAACAGAATAATCTTTTAAAATAAAATCCATCCTTACAAGCCTGGCACACCCGGTGGGACTCATCCTCCCTTCATCTTCTTGCCAAAATAAATGGACCATAGGGTCCCCGCTCAACTACTTCAAACCCTAACTTCCCATTCTTATTGTCTTTCCCCTTTACAGGTTGAAGCGATGGCGAACGGACTGTCCGGGCTTGTCTTTGGCACCCAAATCATAGCTGACCATGCTGCGCACAGCTATCTTGCCGTGCCAACTATCTTCGGTAACTTTCCTCCGGTCGTTGGCTTCCCCAACTTCCTGGGAGTTGTGTTCGTGGATCTTCTAGGCGAGGGGAGCCCAAAACCTGTGAAGCTAACCACGTATAACAAACCTGCGGCCCCACAAAGTGAGGGTCAAATCAAGAAGACTCTGCTGAAGAGGCTGGTGATCGTGAACTGCCACGTTCACAATGTTACCTGCCTGACTGGGGCATATGAGAAGAGGCCCGCTGGGGGCAATGAAAAGAACTTCAGAAGAGGAAGAGCCTCTGCCACTTCTCGAGGTCGACTCTCGGCTTCTGGGAAGTCCATGATGATTGGGGGCATCCGGATCTTCTTCAACGGCCGTGATGGCACAATTCTGCCAGATCGGGTCATCCCAACTGTCCCCACCGACAACGCCTTCCAAGTGCTAGCTGGCCGGATGGCGAACCTCGATGAGAACAAGCAGGGGAGTCCAAACTCAAAATTATCAAAATTCAAGCAGATGTAGGTTCCCAAAAAGACCCGAGGCACTGCATCAGCCCTGCAGGACTATAACATTTATTCTGATGTCCCTGGAAGAGGGAGCAACCGAATCATGCATGGGAAGGAGGTTGTAGTCACAACTCCTCCATTTACTACTAGGGTCTATGCAAGGTAGGCTGATATTTCCAAATACTCAAGGGATTCCAATCAAGCTACTAAACTGACACAGCTATCATACATGCCATTTGCCCGAGACTGGATGCTACCTCCTGCTATCTCTTTAAAGCACAGCCAAGAGGATATGATTAATAGGGTCTGAGAGTATTTTCATACCCTCAGAAATCCCGTTATGGACCGACAAAAGTCACTCCATGCTGTCAAGGCCGAAGGAGGAGAAGGAAAAGACAAGATGTTACCCGTGGAGGTGAATGAGGAGAAAAAACAAGATGGGGCTGGAAGCCTTGAAATTCCTCTACAAAATGAAAAGATGAAAAGAATTCAAACAAATAAAGGGCTGACTCTCCCTAGTCAGGCCTGAAGGGGAGTCAAAAGGTATAAAAGAAGAATGCAAATCCTCACTTGCAACATGATGGGAGTGATGAGCGTGCAAGGCATCCTGCCGAATGAACCAGAAGAGCTAGTCGACGCAGCTGAAAGAGCAGACCCAGTGACAAGACGGGGCCAAACTGAGGCTGAGTTACTGCAAGCCGCCAAGGGCAAGCGGGCTACTGAGGAAGAGAGTACTCCTCCCAACACCAAAATAATGACATCTGAAGAAGAAGGGGTAGCCCTATCCGGATGTGGCTTTAGTGAAACACTTGAGGGCATCAGTAGCAAAATAGCTATGGACCTTGCCATCCTAATAACCTGGCAAAGGTATCGACAGGAGATAGAACTGCTAAAGAAGCAACTGAAAGAGAAGACTGAGCATGTTGTGGCACCCGAGCAACCAGGGGCACGAGTTGAGCCGTCACGGGGAGGTTCCAACCCCACGAGTGCTCTTTCACAAATTATTTTGCAAACTGATGATCAGAATTGGGTTGCTCCCTAGAATTATTCCCAGTCGCTCCAGCCAGCACAGCTAAAGCCTCTCCAAATATTGGAGCCTTTGCCATCTCATATTGCAACTCCAGCCACACAAGTAATGTAGCCCGCCCACCTCTACCCTGAATCAGCGGTGCCAGTTATGGTGAATAAGTCAATGGTGGAGAAGATGATCAAGGAAAGGCTAGCCAAAAAGGGTGATGCTGATTACGCCCCATTTGACATATATGAAGTGCCATATCTAGCCTACCATGCTACTAAAAGATTGCCACTCGGCATCAACAAACTGCCTAAATTTGACAAATTCAGTGGACAATGCTCCCCGAAAGAACAAATTGCACACTATGTGACCGTCATGGGCGACCTAGCGGCAGACGAGTCGTACCTATTAAAGTTCTTCGGTTCTTCTCTAATAGGACCCGCCTTTGAATGGTATTCTAGCTTGCCAACTAGATCTAGTGACGACTGGCCAGATATGCAACGAAAATTCACAGAAAGATTCCATGTCGACAATCATGCTAAATGCAAAGGGATGCACAATAGCATGGGAACTCATTCATTCAAATGGCATTCTTGTTGATAAAAACTGACATTCATAAAGTATTATTTTCACGAGGAGCATTATTTTCACATGCATCTCACACATATGTAGATGGTTATTCACACATGCATGTTTTCCACAAAATCTTTCTCATTCAATACTAAGCAATCTCACCAAGCTTTCTCACACAAACATAGAGTTATGTTGTCACACACACATTAAGTTTTGTTGCCATCAAAATCACACTCATAGCACAACAGTGCTGTTAACAAGAAAGACTAAAGCAGACACAGCTTCAAATCTTCAATACATTAGGTCAATGCATCAAGAAAGAGTGTCGACACTAAAGAACAAAGTCTACATTCATCAGTTTCTATTTGAAGGTTTTTAATACATTCGTGTCAAGGCAAGGCAAGACAGCCTCTACGTACTTCTGGCCGCAGAAGGTAACCTCAGAATCTTGAAGATAGTGAAGCATCGAAGCCACAAGGCAATACATCGACGCACCATCTTAATTCTCATCTAGTGCACTGACACACTAAGAATAAAACCTGTCATCAAGTCACACTACGTCGAAGCATCGAAGTAGCTACACCGATGCATCAAGCATGAAGTTAGAGTTTGAAGTCTGTGCCTCGATGCATCTGTGAAGTGCATTGACGCACTAAGCTCAGAACTAGTGATTGAAGCCAATAAGGTCGAAACAACTAACTGATGACCCGACGCGATAGGATATGAGCCAAATCCTGCTGCACTCTACTTTAATCTGGTGACAATGTGCCTTGACCTAGTTCCTCTTAAATAGAAAGCTCGTGATGAATTAAAGTGTAACACATGTCGACGCTCTAGAAACCTTGGCATGAGATTTCTTTCCACGTGGCTGACTTCTGGGAGTGTCAGATAAGTCAGAATATTACTACTCCACATGATCCAATGAAATAATTTTTGTTCTGGATCAAATTATTAGAAAAAGATGATTCTCCATTGAGATAAGAGGAATGACCCCCATTCTTTTTCATAGACTACAAAACCTATTTGCACTTTAACCTAAAAGTGACATTTAAATGAGCTTACCTTGCTCGTGAGATGTAGCTTTATACCTGAAGTGGCCACTACTGTGATCTTTAACTTATTAATATGTCATGACATTGACATAGGCTGCGGATGGAATGGAGGGAGAAGGAGCAGGAGAGGGGGCCGAGAGAGTGGGGGAGAGCGAGAGAGAAAGGGAAGGAGAAGCTACAGGTTGCTGACGAAGGATGGAAGAAAGTCTCAAAGGGCAGGAAGTCTACGGGAGCGGCGAAGCTTGGAAGCCAAAACAAGGTAAAGCCACTGTCAGTTCAAGAAGATTTCTGCATCAGATGCTTGGAGAGAGGACATTGGGCTAGAGAATGCAGAAACGCAGTAAGGTGCTTGCTCTGCAAGCGAGTTGGGCATAGGAAGAGGTTCTGCAGGATGACATAAGCTGGGAAGGGGAGCAGACATCACTATGACCAACCGGGAGCTTCAGAGGAAGCAGGAGCATACCAGGCTGAGGTGTCATCAAGGGGGAACGGAAAACATACCACCATAGATATTCCGTGGTCCCTGCTGGTGATAAAGGGCAGGACAGGCTAGAAAATTGTGGGGTGGTGTCTGTCCAGGGAGAAATACAAGACATGAAAGGAGTTGTGGAGGATTTTCTGAAGCTTACTTGGAAACTAGATTCCTGGTGGATCAGGGAGCTGAAGAATGAAGATTTCCTCGTTTGATTTCCCAGACCAGAGTGGAAACAGTGGCGCTTGCAGAGGGGTGAGATCAACAGGAATGGATGTCATTTGATATGGAAACCATGACCCATAGGGACTGCTACTCGAGAGGTGCAAGCCGGCAAGCTGCTCTGGTGCAGGATGAGAGGGATACCACTTCACCTTTGGAACCAGGAAACATTTCATACAATTGTGGAACCCTTTGGGTTCTCGAAGAGGGTGGACAGGAAGACTCTTGATGGGGATAATCTTTAGTATGCCAGTCTCCGAACCTTGGGCTGTATGAGACGACGTGACTAAAATGACAACTCGACCAGCAACGACACTAACGACTCGACACCTAACAAGGTTCTTGAATAGGCGAACATGCCCCAAACAGAAGTACTCGCTCACAGTCGTCCCCAGTGAGGGAAACATGTCGACCGGCACGGTTGAGTAACCGGCTTTGAGTCTCAGGTGGTCAGCTCACTCTCGTGCTCAGAATGAGTCACGGGGTGGGTCTCGCACTCACAACTCACAGCAGTGACTAAATTTAGCTAGCTAGGAAATAAACTACTCACATGCAGCGGCATCTAGAACATATACTAATTAAGCAGATATGACAAAGAGGGTGGCGAGTGCACCTCCATGCTCGAGACGTGGGGAAGACATCCCGGCCAAGTCCGTAACTCCCAGTACAATGGTAAAATTAAATTTACAGCAGTGATTTTTCTTATTGCGCACTCCACGTAGGGAGGTAAAGGGCTACACAATGGCGTTAGGAGCACCGAACTTGGGTTGGCAGGCAGCAAGGCGGCGGGTTCCGGGCGGTGGCGGATAGTGACTCCAGTTCTATAAATGGCTAGTCGGCAGGACAGTGAACAGGGACGTCCAAAGGGACGCTGACCTCCAGAAGGCTTCTGATGGCGGCAGACCACCGAGACGACAGCAGGGAGTCCCTGGTCGACCCCTGGGAGTGGTCGTTACTGAATCTTCTCCGGCATATTTGACTGTGGATTTCTATGATCGCCCCATCCTACTGTCCTGGTTCTGAGCAGAACTGCGCGCTCCTACGAGAGCGGCCGCTGCGACCAGACCTGATGCCGGGACGAGGTCGGACTAGTGCCATTGAGAAGCTCTCTTAGAGATCTACGAACCCAGGCTATGATAGGAAATTTCCTGTCACTGTACTTCCCTTGGGGGATTTTTGAACTGGCAGATTCCCCAGGCTCAAAATCGACCGGGTAGATTGGAATCTGCCTAAGAATTGGGTTTGACCGGAGGGGGGATGGTGGATCTGGGTGATGAGAATTTAGTGTCCAATGTTGATTCCCATCAGAAGGTGTTGGGCCCTGCCTGGGCGGGTGAGGAAATCTGGGCTCCCTTGGGGATCCAGACCTGCTTGGATTTGGCTGGCCTACGGGCTAGCACATTCTTTAGTGCGTCGGCCGGGGCAGTAGGCATCACTCTATCCTTCATCTTCTCTAGTGCTCGGAAGGAGTTCTACATGGGCACAGTGCGTATGACCCAGTCTGGGATTGCCTCGGATCTTCATCCATTGAGGTGGACTCGAATGCTCCTGACAATAACAGATTTGCTAGAGTTGGAGACCCGGCCCTTTGGTGTAGCGGCAACACGGCTCCTCCGGAGCCTTCTCTGTTGGGACGTTGATCCTTGGCGAGATGGGCTAGCAGTTTGGTGCACGTGGTGTACACAACAGCTTAACGTCCCAGCTGGGACAATCTCGGTGGTCTCGGCCGATGATTGGTCGACAGCAGCTTCGGTGGCCCCCTGAATGAGAGCGTTGACTTCCGTGGTGTTGGATGCTTGCATGTCCAGCAAATTCGCGATGGCCACTCTGATGAAATTGGGGAAGCCCACCACTGGAGGTAAGCTTCCGAAGCGGAGAGGAACGGCCAAGTATCCGTTCCGCACGTGGCTCTCCACAACCTGAGGGCCGAAAGTGAGCGTCATTTTTATGTTGAAGTGTGACCCTGCCTTTGTAAAGTCGAATAGTTAGTATTACAAGAAAGGGGCCACAGGGCCCATAATCCCGGCAAAGAGATGAAGGGTGGATTGGTCCCACCGGGCGTGCCAGACTTGTGGACGTACTTTTTTATTAATCCATTGATTTTATTTATTTATTGGTTTATTAAGTGCGTGGGCGTGCCAGTCACGTATGTGATGATTTATTCTGGCTCCGAAGAGCCACAAGTGCGCTCGATCTGACTCGGTCAGACGATTGTGTAGTTTGGGTCGGGACCAAAACCCATCGTGCCATAAAGGTCACGACGTTATTTACATCCCCCCTACGGCGGAACACCCTTGATTAATTAAAGAAAATCCCTAATTTTCTTTCTTTTTATTTCATCTTCCTCTCTCCTCTCTCTGATTTCTCCTGTTTCCCTCTCTCTCTCATTTTCTCTCCTCTCTTCTCCTCTCTCCGCGGGGTGCGCACCACTAGTGAGCTGGGCGAGTCAGGAACGCGATGGAGTGATCGTGGAGCGTGGCATTGGCGTGATCCCTCGGTGGATTCAAAGCCAGCGTATTCTGTTCGTGCGATGATTTTCGACGTAGTTTAGTCATTTCGGCACGCGAGAACCTTAGTGGAGGTAGGGAGACGGAAGCCCTGCTTCTCTACTACGATCCCTCGTGATTTGGAGCCGAATGGTGCGAGTATGAGCGGGTTTCATTCAGTTTGGGTCAAAGCATGCTTAGGGGGTGTGCGTCGGGTTCGCCAAAAAAAGGCAATGATTGTCAGTCTAGTTAGTTTCATTGTGACCCCCAGCATGTCAGCATTCCATTTCTGCTGGTTTCGTTGCGATTGGTGGTCATTTGGGACCGGTACTAGCCCGAGAACCCATGTGACTCAATTAGGGTCGATTCGGTGGAATCGCCTGTTTCTTGTGATTTTTGGGTCAAATCGAGCCCTTCCAGACTGTGGAAGGTTATTTTCATGCTTAGGGTTGTTTCCCCTTCGTTTTAGAGTGAACGGGGCATGGAAAGGCCGAGATCCGGCCGATCCTCTATTTTTCCCGCCGTATCGTGCTCGTGATCGTTTCAGAGACCGCTTCTTACCTCTCGCGGTCCATTAGTCGACTGCTAAGTGTTGAGGTTGTCGGCTAAGTCTTAAGTCGGTTTGGGTCTTAGCTGTCTCGCGATAGATCGTTTCTCTCGGTTAGCGGCCCATTATTGGACTGCTAAGCTGTGTCCAACGGCCCATTAGTCGACCGCTTGACATTAGTGATAGAATAGTTTGGCTAAGCGGTCTTATGATAGACTGTGAAGCTTGCTTTGGCGGCCCTATGTTCGACCGCTAAGCATCGTTGATTCTAGTCAATAGTTTTAAGTCGATTTAGGCCTCTTGCAGGAGGGGGATCTCGGGGTGGGGGTTAACTTGAATTACACTTAAAACTACCTCCACTCAGGGAGGGGGTTTAAGCCGGCCAGGCGGGTGAGAAAAACTAAGTTAGAAAGGCCGAACGAAGAAGATGTCGATTCTGTCAGCCCTTTGGAACAGGGGATAGACAGTCGATGTCGACACCGCTGCGGCCACTCTCGAACTCCATTGTCAACGAAACCATTGGTGAAATCTCCGGGGTTGGCCCAAGAGGACGTCTGATTTTTGGAGGAACTTTTGGTTTGTAGAGATGGTCAGGGTAGAGTCGTGAATAGGGCCTCTGCTTTCAGGTTCTTACAGCTTCAACACCATAGTAGCAGCAAGATGAAGCTGCCACAAACTTTCCCAAGCTCTGATTCAGGTGTGGCTAGAGTTGCTGGATTCGTGGTCAAACCCTCTTCGAATGGAGATCTGCGGTGACACCAGAGGAGGTCGGAGTTGATGTTTAGAACCCGAACAGTGCCGGGGTGTCTGGTCAGCTCCAAGGGAAACTAATCAGTGCACCAGAGGGAGAAAATTTGGAACTCACCCGTCCGGGGTCCAAATGGAGAGCCGCTTTGTGGTACAGGAAGCAGACGTGTAGTTGAAGCTCTCAACCAAGCCCCGCCATCAGATCATTTAAGAGAATGGCCGTGGGAGCCTCTGCAAGTTGTCTCAGGTTGTCCATCAGAAATCTGATGCGCAGTCTGGCCATGACGACTCCCCCGGTCAGCCATGAGCTCAGAACGGGACAAGGCCATACCGTTGAGTAGAGGACTTGAAGACGCTTCCGATGGTGGCTCTTGAGCATCCAGGAGCATCAGGATGAAACTGTGGTCAACTCTGCAAGTTGCTGGTACTCTGCTGCCTATGAACTGAGAAGTGTAGGTTGAAGATGGGAGGTGGTAAATGAGGTAAATGGGAGGGGAAGGAGGGTGGATGGGTGTGGGGATGACCCTTGGCTGTTAGGGGTCCTAGGAGGGGGCAAACAGAAGCGAGGGAGGGGCGGTCCTTGAGATGATCATGGAGGGCAGTTTGTTTCTGGCCCAGATGGGGGCTGACATAGCTGACGCCTACACTCGGGTGGAGTCAGAGCAATTGACTTTTACTTGGGCCATCGGTGCGTCTGATAGGAAGATTGCTCGGCTCACTGCCGATCTCGAGGAGCTTCGGCGGGAGGTCACCCCGCTTCGGGAATGGGCAAAGTCGAGCCATGTGGAGGCTCAGGCATTCGCTGAGGAGCTGGCTCAGGTCCGCGCCTCTCTCGAGCTGAAGAGCAAGCTTCTGGAGCAAGAGCGTGCAACTCAGACTGAGCGCGATGGCCAGTGGGAGACCGAGTGTGTGGAGCTCGGGGGCCGAGCCGAGGAGGCCCAGCGACTTCGGACGGAAGCTGAGGTTGTGCGGGCTGAGGCAGAGAAGAGGTCAGCCGAGGTGGAGCAGAGGTTGGCCGATGTAGATAGGAAGTCTACTGAGCTCGCGACTAGGGTGGAGTCGACAGGGGTGGAGGCGCTCGAGCAGTACAAGCACTCAGAGGCCTATTAGGTCGACCTCCAAAAGGCTGCCCTCCCCTACTACGAGTCAGGCTTTGCCGAGGCATTCGGAAGGGATTTGCCCATGGCTATGACCGAGCCATCTTTTAGGTTGAGAAGCAGGTGCCAGGGGCGGTCACTTTTCCATTGGGGCAGCACTACGACTCGGATGTGGCATCCTCTGACTTTCCTAGCTTGGCGCCGAGCGAGAGTGCCAGTCAAGGAGGTTCTTCCGCATCCGGGGGATCGCCTACTCCGACTACCTCGGGAGGGCGCACGACCGAGGCAGTTCCCACGTCAGTGGTGTCAGTGCCTAGGTCAGCCATCGCTGAGGGTGCCGGGGGTAGATCACCTGGTGCTGAGGAGTCTTCATCCCCCGATCCACAGAATGGGCCCGAGGCCTGATGTATCTGCTTTTTCCTTCTTCTTTATATGTATTTCCGCTTGAAAAAGAATTTCTCCTTTCGTGTATTTCTGTAAAAGCCTACCTTTTGGAAAGTGGTTAAAGAGGTTCGATAAGCCATCATCGGTGGTGTATGAACCTATGAAATAAATTAATCTTGGAACCCAAGAGGATCCTAGGTCCATTATCATTTCTGCTAATCTCCATCCTCAGGTCGAAGAGGAGTTAGTCAAGGTTTTGAGAGAGTATAGCGATTCCTTTGCCTGGTCATACGAGGACATGTCGGGTCTTGACCCTGCCTTAGTGGAACATAGACTTATACTTAAACCAGGGGCAACACCCATAAAGTAAAAATTGAGAAGATTCCACCCCCACATGGCTTTGAGGATGAAAGAAGAAGTAGACAAATTACATAAGGCCAGGTTCATTAGAGTTGTCTTATATCCTCAATGGGTGGTAAATATAGTCCCTGTGATGAAGAAGGATGGAAAGGTGCAAATTTACATCGATTTCAGGGATTTAAATAAGACATGTCCCAAGGATGATTTTTCGCTACCTCATATAAATGTATTGGTAGACAACACAACAGGGCATGAGGCCCTCTCATCCATGGATGGTTATTCAGGATATAACAAATCCGTCTAGCTCTGGAAGACCAAGAGAAAACCTCGTTCACCACGCTCTGGGGCACCTACTGCTACGTGGTTGTGCTGTTTGGTCTGAAGAATGCAAGTGTCACACACCAATGGGTGATGATGGCCATCGTTCACGATATGATGCATGTCTATATGGAAGCTTATGTGGATGACATCTTGGTGAAATCGATGACGAAAGAAGAGCACCCCGCTATTTTAGCCAAGGTGCTGCAAAGGGCTTGGGAGTATAAATTGAAGATGAATCTGAAGAAATATGTATTTCGAGTATCCTCAGGGAAGTTGCTTGGTTTCATAGTTAGCAAGCGGGGGATTCAAATTGATCTGAACAAAGTCAAGGCCGTCATGGATATGCCCCTACCAAAGAACATCACTGAACTTCGAGGATTGATTGGGCGTTTAATGTTTATTCGAAGATTTATATCGTAGCATTCTCAAAGATGTCGTCCATTCTACGAACTGCTCAAGGATTGCACCGACTCAATGCAAACTAGACAATTGTTGCACCGAGTCAATCTTATGCATAGACTAAATGTAAATGTGCAAGCACCATTTAGATGAATATCTGACAAATAAACAACATCAAAATACATACACCATCACTTCAAAGAAAGGTTGATGAAATCAATTGTGCAGTCAACAAAGTCAGGCAATAATGTTGCCAATCATCAAAACAGGATTTACAATAGTCCCAAGTCTTTATGAACCATGCTCGTAATCTGAGGGATCCTGCTCTTAGCCACGTGGTCAAGTTGGAGTCTCTGGGCGGGAAACCTAATTCTCACCCTCCCTTTCTCTCGCGAACCTTAAATAGAAGAACAGGTCGTTCTTTTGAAGGTGAGTGAGTGTCAGAGGTGATCAAGGAGCGAAAAAGAGATGAGAGAAAGAAGAAAGAGTCTGAGAGTAAGAGAAGACAGCTAGAAGGTGAAGAAGAGAGATCTGGAGAAGAGATTGAAGCATGCAGTGAAGATTCATTTTCTACTGTGTCCTCTGGATCAAATCCAAGGCACATTGCTCCTGCATGAGCAATTCAGATGATCTTAATAGTCTGCTTTCTGATGCTAAAGATTTTAATTGTCTGTGTTCATTCTTCATGTTTTCTTTCAAGCCGTGTGTTAGCGGATGGCAAGCTGTAAGGCCCAGCCCAAGCTGTTAGTCAGTGGTGGCGAAGTTGTAAGGCCCAACAGTCAAGCTGTGAGTAAGCGGTCAGCTAAGCTATAAAGCCCAGCGATTTGTAGGCAAGCTGTGAGGCCCAGCGGTTTCAAGCTGTTTGGTAGCGGAATCCACACTCAGGTTGAGTGTGGGGTGGATGTAGGTCTGGAGGACCGAACCACCTAAAAAATCTCTTGTGCATTGTGATTTGATCTTCAATGTGTCAAACGTTAGATGTATGTTAGGGGCGTTTCTACATACGTTCATGGATGGTTTTAACTCTGCATTAGTTTAAAGTGTTTAGGCTAAGCTTTAATTGGATCAAGTTTTTAGAGGTAGAGGTATTAAAGAAATGAAGCAGACCAATAGTCCGTAGATTCCACGGGAGACGAGAATGATGAAGATCGCCTAGCATCTTGTAAATCAAATATAGCGCGATGGGACAGAGAGATAATTTCACACCCCACGCCTTCAAGCACACTGGGTATATAGCCTCAACGCGGATTACTGTCTCGTCCCCCTGCGGGAGAGCAAATGTACACAGCCAATACGTCAGATAGGCTACACAGTGCGTGATAGGGTCTACTCCCTCTGGGTTAGGGCTGCTTCGCCACCCCTTGAGGAGGGAAGGAGACAAATGGGTCTTTCGGTGAGCCCACTTATTTAGCTTACTTGGAGCTGCCCCGACAGAAGGGAAGTCTTTGTACTGCTCCTCACCCCTAAAGAAATTCTCCAACCATACTCCCATCCGTACCCGCTTCCTCTCCTTGCGTGAGCAGATGTGAGAGGAAGAAGTCTTTCAGACTTCCTGAATTGACAACCACAATGTCTGATATACCTTCATAAGGTACCGATATGCATACCCAAGGTAGTAACGACCTTCACCATCCATGCGGTCTTTGAGCTAGTCAGGCCAGCACACTTCTTCGTATGGTTCACCATCGATGGGAGACCCGACAGTTGATGCAGACTCCATAAGTATAGAGAAGTCTCCCCTTTTGCTATGTAAGAGGTGTTGAACTCTTGGCAGAACACTTCCATCATCCCGCAGTATAAACCTTTGGAAATTGGGTACCAGAAGCAAGAAGCATAAACACTGTGATACACCCCGACTCTCACTAGAATAGGCCCATAGTTCTGAGGCATGTACTCTATGAATTCCATTGCTCCATCATGGAATGCATAAGCATCAGTGGCCTTCAAGTCTGCAAACCAGCCGACAGTGACCTGATGCTTAAACCTAACTGCCAAGCAATCCAAGAGGAATGGTTCCTCTCTAAAAAGCCACTTTAACGGGGCCAAGAAAAGGCCAAACGTATGCTTCTATTTATGAAGATTCCCCACTAATAAGTCCCACTTGGCCGTCCGAATCATATCCGGATCCGTTGACAAGCCTAGTACTGTCCCATGAAGATCTTGGGTCAGTTAGACTCTGACTGAGTCGGCACAAATCAGCCCAAGTCTTTAAAGGAGAAGCTGGGCGACCGGGCCGACTGGTACCCAAGCCAAATGGGCCAGGTGGGCTACCCATCGAAGAAAGAACACTCAAACAGCCCACGGAGACTACCCATCAAAGAAGTGTAACACCACACGAGATAGTCGTTTAGTTGTCTAAGATTTTCCAGTATCTAGACATCAGCCGTGGTGATTTGTTCCTGTGGTCATAGTTACAGATCATGGGCAAGGTACCAACCACAATAACCCAAACTTTTTTTTTTTTTTTTTTGAGCAAGCATTACGACTTTAGACCACAAGCCTTGGAATGGACAAAAATCATCGGATGTTCATGTTTTCGGGGAAAGGAATGGATGCACAGCAGTAATAGTATCCACTCTCACCATAAGCAGACCTGTCAGAAAGGTGAGCTTCTCGGATGCGATACTCTCCCCATTCCTCCGAGCCATACCTCTGCAATATGCTTCTTGCATCAAAGGAATCATATGGCATACTTCTCCCTTTCCTGCATTTTTTCCCCCATATCGAGGAATCAACAGGCAAGAGAAAGCAGGATCCGGAATTAGATATTTATCATGAAGTATATGCCGAAAGATATCACAAATCCATCACCTTTCCCTATATCTGGTGTTCATCACAGTAGCATGCAGCTGCAATTTCAACAGACAGTGCAATCATCCCGTCAGTGGCAATATACACTACTAATTATAATTGTTGGTCATTTGCAGTGCAGATCACTTTCCTCCCCATTAACTTTAGTCACCAGAGACGATTGACTAAAAGAGATAGAGTATGTTACTGGGTATAGTTGCTATTTAAAAAGCAGGTGTGCAAGATATAGGTGCCATTCCATACTCAATAGTTTGTCATTTAGCTTAGTTTCAAAATTTATGTTTAGAAAAAAGTAATGCATGATGACAGGCATATCTTGACATTGCAAGGGGAGACCAGAAAGTGCAAGGGAAGAGGATCATTGCAGCTCCGATTTTAATCGTCCCAGATGATGGGGAAGAAAGAAAAGCATGGACAAAGTGCTCCTGCAACCTAAAATTAGAGAAGCAAATATCTGGTTTGTGAAACTCTATGCGGTGGAAAAGAACAAAACTTCCAGATCCATTTTTCGTGGCTGGCAGCTGAAAGGATACAAATTATATTTCATCAATCATTTCTGCATCACATGTTAACACATCACATGATTATGGAGCCCTGGTTGGCAAATGTCATTTCAATAAATTTAATAGTCAAAAATGAAAAACATGCTAGATTATGTATCTGTTATCTAAAATAAATAAAAGAACAAGTGCCATGAGATGCATTATAAGTGCTTCAACAGCAGGTATATTTAATAATATGATGGTGGAAATGAGAGGGACAATGATGCCCCTCATAACAAGAGTAATTACCAAAAATACCCATTGCATTCCTTCAAGTGTCTCTCTCTAGCGGATTCTAGAGAGAACTCTGAGAAACTAGCTTTCTATTGGGAATCTCGTGTTTTGGGGCTCAAGGATGCCTCCGGCAGGTAGCCGGAGCTCTCTGGGCCCGATCTACTTCCGATGCGGGCGAAGGGGGCACCTGCGCTGGGTCTGCAGGGTGCTGGAGAGTGGTGTGATGGTGAAGCCCGTAGGGGGGAAAAGGAGGGTCTCCTATGCAGACGCTGTGGACCTCGCATGGCCGGCGTTGAGAGGACGGCCGGATAATCTCACTGGTCTCCAGAGGGGCACGTCCTACTATTGCTGTGGTCTTAGGGGCCATGCCATGAGGTGCTGCAGCAAGCCGGAAGGCAGGGGGAGATCAGGGTCGTCGGAGGCCCAGGGTGTCCCAGTGAGACCCTGTGTGGCAGGCGCCTCAGCCAAACAGGGCAGGTCACAAGCTGCAGCAGGGCAAGGGCTGTCTGGACTCCGTCCATCATCCAAGGGAGGCTTCAATGGCTGCATCGCTGTGCTCGTTTGCCAGTGGTAAAGGGGGCGGCGGATCCTGGGATGGTAAGATTGCTGCTGGCTAAAGGGGGGAGGATGGGGGGATTGGTCAATCTCCAGGGTGACGAAGATCGATTTCCTGGCTGTCGGGGGAAGTGAGGAGGAAGTTGAAGAGCTAGTGAAGGTGGGATCTGTCTTGGCGCATAGGCTGGTCCTCCGGAGGGCCAGATAGGATGTGTCCAGGGGGACGTTCCCCGATCCTCGGCTGGTTAAGGTCCGGATACGCCTGTCCGTGGTCCCTCTCTGCCTATGGGATGAGGTGGGGACCGGCTTCATCGCTAGTCACTTCGGGGCTGCCATGGAGGTTCCGGTCAGCCTCATCGCCGGCGGGGAGAGGCTCCGGTTGGAGGCCGTGGTCTGGGTTGGTAGCGTGAGGGAGATCCCTGCAGTCATGATAGTGGACATCGCCGACAGTCGATTCCCGGTGGGAATCGAGCTCTGCCAGACATCGCTGAGCACGAATACAGGGGCCATTGGCACCAAAGAAGAGAGGTGGGCGGTGGGCGAGATGTTCAAATTCGAACACCCAGCCCTTCGCCTCTGGACGGATGTCCGTAGGCCTCTGCCACGACTCTCATAGGTCGAATGAGAGAGCCCAGGCTCTTGGGCTGGCTGAGGTGTGCAGCCCGTTAGAGGGAGGCTGGTGGGCCGAGTTTGAGAATTAGGATGAGTTGAGAAGAGGTTGGGACCAGCAGGCCGCCTCGAGGTGGGTGGGTGTTCAATAGACCCAAAACCCAGCCCATTCACCCACGACTTATCCTATGGATCCGAGAGGTGCGGGGATAATAGGTCTCAAAGACCCGGGCACTGTCATCTTCCCCGCCCAATTGGCAGCTCGATAGGGCTCTTACAGCAGATGAAGTCCGAGGGTAGGCCGGCGTCGGTGGTGGACAACCTCACTCCGTCACGGTAGACGGCGTTGATGGCAGGGACCGATCGAGTCGTCCCATGCAGGCGGAGGACCAGAGAACTAGGCAGGCCCAGATGGACTTGTCGCTGGTCCAGTCTACCCAGAGGGTCGATCCCTCCTTTCGCGATGCAGGCTAACCATGTCCCCCAGATGCTTCTGCTGGAAGATGGGGGGGGGGGGGGTCATGGTCGGCTAGGACGTACAGCCTACCTCAGAATCTCACAGCACCATCCTCGCCGAGCTCCACATCGGCCATAGCCAAAATTTTGGGTAACTCAGGGTCTTCATGCTGAGCCTCTATCACTTGATGACGGATGGCTGGTGTGACAGTCAAACTTACAAGCACCGCCGACCCTGTCTCTCGGGGAACCTTAAGCCTGAATGTCAATTCTGGCACTTGTCCCCAGAGCCTCCACTTCCTCAACATCATCACACTGATCATGACCTTGCAGCTCAAGGCATCAGCAATGACATTCATCCTACCCGACTGATAAGACAAGGTGAAGTCATAATCATTCATATACTCCATCCATCGCCTCTGCCTAAGGTTAAGGTCCTTCTGAGTGAATGTATATCTCAAACTCTGATGGTCAGTAAATACCTCGAACTTCTCACCGTACAGATAATGCCTCCAAATCGTCAACGTGAAGATCACGACTGCCAACTCAAGGTCATGGGTAGTGTAGTTATCTTCATGTGGCTTCAACTACCGCGATGCATATGCCACAACTCTACCGTGTTGCATCAACACAGTACCCAGACCAACCTTGGAAGCATCTGTACACAATACAAAACCTCCCGATCCAGAAGGTAACACCAACATCGGTGCCGAAGTGAGCAACCTATTCAGTTCCATGAAGCTCTGCTCACACTCATTAGTCCAGACAAAAGGCACATCCTTCCTCGTAAGTCTAGTCATCGGGGCCACAATACGAGTAAAATCCTGAATAAACCTCCGATAATAACCTGCGAGCCCCAAGAAACTCTGAATCTCTATCACGAACCTCGGCCTCGGCCACTGCATCACAGCCTCGACCTTGACGAGATCCATAGAAATACCATCACTAGAAATCACGTGCCCCAAAAAGTGTACCTCACAAAGCCAAAACTCGCACTTGTTAAGCTTCGCGTACAGCTGGTGATCTCGCAAAGTCTGCAACACAACTCTCAAATGGTACGCGTGCTCCTCCGCAGACCGTGAATAAACAAGGATTTTCAGGTTTCCAGAAAACTTAAGTCCGTGCACAAACAAGTCCGTGCACATTTCAGGCTTCCAGAAACAAAGTCCGTACAGCTTCTTGGAAACTAAGTCTGTGCATGTTTTCCTTTGGCAGAACATAAGTCTATGCTTCATTGAGTCCGTGCACTTTCTCAACCCTGTGCACAATGTCTTGATCTTTCAAAGTTCGTGCATGTCAAGGTCCGTGCACTTTCCAAGTTTGTGCATGTTTTCTCTCTAACAAAGTCCGTGCTACTCTTGCGACGTGTCGACACCCTGCCTAAAAAGTGTTGACACATTGGGATTCTTCTTGAACGAATCTAGAACTGCAGGCGCCCATTCTCCTTCATCTGCAAACCGATTTGGAGGATCCGTTTGACTTACAAGAGCCACCGGAAGGACTCTTCTGACAGGATATTAAGGTTTAAGCAGAACTCCCTCTGCTTTGCTTGAAACGTGGCCCTCTTTGTTCCCTACCTACCCACACACCAGTTGGGGTGGTAGGTGAGAAGTCAATTTTGACAAGGAGCCTAATCAAAATAATGTGGATGTGACTTCTTGGGTCCAGTCTTCACTTGAACAATGAAAGAAGCTGCAGTGGGTTACTACTCCTATATATATGCTTGCGTATGTGAAGAAGAGTGTATGCCAAGAAGAGAAGAAGTACCCAGATTACTATTGAGAAAACCTTCCTTCCAGTGCTACTGGAGAGTGCATAAGACTGAAGACCTTCTTCCTTCAGTTGAGTAGCTTGCAAGGGGCAGATAACACTATTCCTCATCATCCTTAGTCACTGGAGTGTTAGTTGAGGATGACAGTCACCGTTCTCCTTGCTATCTTGGTGAAGACCTAGGAGGAAGATTAAGAAGACATAGGCTTCGCCTCCCCCTGACCAGACAGAAGCCTTCTCTTTCATAAAGCTTCTTGATACACTATGTCTGGGTTTTCATATTTCAGTTTGTTATTTTCCAAAACCATCCTTCTCTGTTAACTGTACCCTACCTGTGAGTAGGAAGGCGAGAATCTGCCGCATGCAATTCCACATGAGCATTTGTATATTGAATAGTCATTCAATGTCCATATTAGAAGCATTTCCATGCATGACCCTTTGGCATATCGAATGTTACGCTGGGAGAAGGGCAGATCATTTGTGTTTGGAAACCCACATCATGCGTAGAGGCTAAACCTCCACCTAGTACCAAGGGTTTAACCTGCATGTAATGATAGATTTACATTTTATATTTCATATTTGCATACATATGTACAATGAAAAATGGGACTGTTGTTTAGCTAAATTTACTGCACATTCTAAGGGGGAGCATGATATGTTCTGTCAAAGCTAGCTGAATACATATTAAGTGTCAGAGTATAAGGAATTCTGTCAGAAGGTCAGCTCTATTCTGCTCTTGTATCTGAATTTGTGTTCAAAATAGAGTTGCTGGTCAGTGGCTTATAAGGTCAACTTAGTGTCGGCTGGAGTCGATGCTACACATGGAGCAGGTTGATGCATGTGAAAGGCGCATCGACCTTACTGTAGAGGGATAACTGCTTGACACTGTGGTCTGTCTTATGAGATGTGTTTAGTAGAGTCGTTGCTGTGGTTCATTTTGGCTGGATTGCATACCTTGGTTAAGCTAGTAGGTCGATGTATATGGAAGGTGCACAGATCTCACTATATATGGAATGAGCTATTTTGCTGTCTTAAGGTGCTGTGCTTTATGAAGAAGATATAATCATGATGGGAAGTTGTTGAAGTCTTTTGGTTGCCTGTAAATCTGACTTTAGTTTTCCTTATGCTTTGATGTGGCCACCTCCATTACCCACCTTAGCTTTCTTTGCTTCATAGATATATCCATTCCAGCACTCTCATCTATGTCTTCTCAGTCAAGTCTTTCACATTCCTTCGTATTAACGTCTGTGCATTCATTCAGGGGGAGTCTGTCATAAAAGTCTGTTCTCTTTACTAATCATGAGATATCATTACAAGACCACCCAGATCTAAGAGAAATTGTCTGACCTTACAAAATTGTGATCTACTGTTTCATTATCATAATCTCATTATGATCCAGCCATCATCGCATATGTTTAGGGACTTCACCACATTCGAATGATTTACATAAATTAAATGCAATGAATTAATGCCGTTAATATAAATGTGAATAAGATATTACAAGAAATGATGCCATCAAATTTTATGTGATTGGCTTGCAGGGCATACATTTCTATCAGCTAATCCCAGGAGGGAGCTGCTTGGCGGCATGATGTAGTGGATATGGCACCCTGTACGCATCAAACGTGACGTAGTTGCCTTCACTTCTTTCTGCGAGCTTCAGCTCGATCATTCTTTCCACCATCATCTTGTTCATGATGGTAGTATCAACCGGCTCTGGGTAGAAATATGTCGGCTGCAGGTAGGGGGTGACCAGAGTGGTCGCTTGTGGAGGAGGACACAGCAGCGGAGGTGCCTGGTGCACCTAAGGGAGCACTGGTGGCATCAGCAGCTGTGGTGGCCATTGCTGAGTCGTCGCCAAGCTTGGCTCTGCCGGCTGGGGCACAGTGTAGAGCGGTGGAGGGTCACTCTAGTGGACAACTCCCCATGATGATTCGCCCTGCACCTCGGGCAGCTTGGAAGCTGATGACTGTTCTTTTTTCTCCATCAGCTGCTTCTTCAGGAGGTCTATCTCCTGCTGATATCTTTGAAGTAGCATTAGGACTGATGGGTCCATGGCTACATTGCTGGGGATAGCTTCAGTCATCTCCCTAGATTCACCCTCAGGTAGGATGTCGAGCAAGACATCGTCTTCTTCTTCCGCCGTCACCACGTTGGTGGTCAGGATCTCATCATCATGTTGGTGGTAGACCTGGGCTTGCATTCCCTTAGCAGTTGCCAATAGTTCTCGGGTGGCCCCTACGCTTCGAGTGTTCGGCCCTGGCCTCGCGGCCAATCGAGCCAACTCGTGAGGATCTTTTGGAAGCCCTCCGTATCGGCTGGATACGCCAGCCATATTGCAGATAAAGATCTGCATTCTTCTTCTTTGCCGGTGGACCTTCCTCTTCGCATGCTCCCTCGAGGCGAGTTATATTGCAGTTTCGTGAATTGCGATAGCATCGAGTGTGTGCTGAGATGCGGATATCGAGATATTTCTGATGCCTGTGTGCATTGTACGAGTGCGCAGCGAAAGCGTGTGGGTTGATAACCCACAGGTCGAGGATCATTGGTTGAAGATTCTGGCCGGTCGAGAGGTTTGTTTCCTCGATGTGACTTCATCTTGACTATGCGTGCCTTGATGTTGTGTCTTGCCGTGCCGTTGCCGTTGGTGGCATTATGGTGTTGGCACTGGCATTTGTGAGTGTTGGGGAATGTGTCGACATATTTTGCTAGTTGAGTACTCTTCGCTCTTCTGTAATCTTTTTCTTGGGTGTTATGTTCTCGGGACGTGACCGTGGTCCTTGAGATGCATTTCCCAACATTGTTGTTGTTATTGTGGGTCCTTATTGGTAAGCTGCTCGTTGCATGGCTCGTATGTCGTAGTCGTATACTTAACTGTTATTGTACCTTGACGTGACCCAACTTGCAGTTGTGTTCCGTGGTCCTGTATCCAGAATGGAGCCGGGATTTTTGCAGGTGTTGTTGTCATTGTTGTGGTGCTGTGTTCAGCTTGGGAGGAGTTTCCCGTGAATCTGATTTGGCACTAAGTGGACTGAGGTCTTGTCGGTTAGTTTTGCTATACTCTTCTATTATGATAGAGTTGGCATGCGACTTGAATCAGATGTAATATCTGAGTGAGGACTGACTTGATTGTGCTTGTGGTCCAGTGTTATCATTGGCATCCTGTGTTCTAGGTTTTTGTTGTTACTTTTGGCACTGGAGCCGATGTGGTGGAGCTGTCAGCTGAGAGGACTATGCTTCCTTGTTTAAGCTGATGCTTGTTGCGTCTGTCGTTTGTTTTATTGATAACTATTTTCGTGGCATGGGTCGCGTCTCCTTTCCTGTGAGACGTAAGCGACATTGCCTTGTTTCGGAGGTGTCAGACTTGTGTTCACTTGTGTGCCATGCTCGTTCTGTGGATCGATTTGCCTTGAGATCCAGTGTTGGGTTAGATTTAAAAAGGGGGAAAGATCGATTCACCACCCTCTAGATCTATTCAATCCTCTTACAACAGTGCATGTATTATTGAACAAGGGAAGCTACCCCGGCACAGTGTGCGGGGAACCCACACTCCCCGCTCGCCCTCGTCTCCGGTCGGGATCGGTGTCTTCACACCGAAAGGTGGGCTTTGGGCCACTCTCCTCTGCTGGTTTTTTCTTGCCTTTGCTCAGTGTAGTATTATCTCTAGTTGCACCGTCGACGGTGAGAGAGTGCTCGTTCCAACTTTCCATCTATTCGAGTGCCACCGCAATTGGGTTGTGAGGGAGACATTACATCCCACGCCCTCGGCGTGCCAGCCACCCTTGAAATTGGGCATCCTTGGCCCATCGGGCATTCATCCCTAGCTGGCCATACCCTTGGAACTCTAAGGCCCAATCTTGGACCCTCACCTCCATCGCCGGTCTGCCTACGGACCCGGGTGCGTGCGACACGGGTGAACCCACTTGTGAGAAATCACCATTCGGACTGGTTGCTTGTAAAAATTCAGGTCCAAGGGATTGTGTCACATCATGGAGGCTGTGGGGTTCTTGCCCCGGACGCATTAGTGGAGCGACCCGGGGGAGTCGACATCGGCTTGGACAAGCTGGCGACCTTGTCTGAGATCCCACGGCAGGAAGCGGCTGCGGGGACCGTAATATCAGCGGATGAGGCCCTGGAGGAGGGGGAGATATCACCAGAAAGCAGCATAGTTCCGGTGACTGAGGTAAATATGAGCCTCCGAGACTTCTCTTGCATCTCTTCAGGAGTTAGGTAGCTCGCCTTGATTGGTGAAAGACTGACCCCATCTTTTGTGTTTTACGAGGAGGCAAGGCTTCCCGAGGCACGCACTGCTAGAGCTCGCAGGGCTGTTCCGAGGCAGAGGGAACCAGTCACCCCCGCGGGGGTAGGTGGGTTGCAACCGCTCTCGAGGCCAGACGTGGAGCGCCTGGTGTCCTAGCTACAATCGGGGGGCAGGCCGAAGCTCACACAATAATAATTAACCAAGGGGGTAGGGGGCGCCCCTGGGCCTGGTCCAATGAATTGGGCCCAATAGCTAATCTAATCAACCTAATGATACACAAACTTAGGGAAATAAATAAAAGGCCTAGGCACATGACTCAAATAAAAGGAAAAAATATAATGATAAGACTCAAATAAAATATAAAAATTACATGCTATGACTTAAAGAGATGCGAAGAACACGATGGCACATGCTGACGATCCATCCGAGCTTCGAAAAATATGAAGGAGGTAAATGATGCCCCTATCAGTTAGCCCATGCACCCGCAGGAGGACGTAGAACTAGGTAGTGTCTGCATAGTTCTGCGGCTTCCGCTCTTCCCTCCTCATGAATGTGTGGTAGGGGCAAATCAGGTCCTTCTTGGCCCACCAGCTGGTTACGAGGGTGCCTTCCTTTTCTGCCAGCAATGGATAATTGATCAGCTCCAGGCGGTCTGATCCGATGCGATAGATGTTCCATAGGGTCTTCTTGAAGTCATCCTTCGCCATCGGAGGCAGCTTGGCCTATGGCGCCGGTTTACCCTCTCGGGCCGTCTTGCGAGCGATCATGTAGTCGGCCACATCCTTGCTCTTGCCACGCTACAGGCGTCGGAGGTGCTCTGGGTCGACGTCAAGGATGGGCACGGGCTGTCGACTCAAGAATCTTCTCTCCCCCCCATCGCAGCAGTCGGTCTTGTGAGACTGATAAAAGGCCGTGTGGGCATTCCACCACTTCACGTATTCAAGTGTCACCCGAGGGATGTGACTGGGGGCTGGTACTCTGAAGGTGGTGGCATCTGCCCAATGGAAGAAGTCCCACCAGACTCTAGCGTTCTCTACAACTAAGCCTCCCCGAAGGGTCCGCGTCTCTAAGCCGAACTGGGCACTGTGTACGAGAATATGTTGGTCTTAGCCAAAATTGGACCAAAGCGAAAGGGGTAGTACGGCTCCAGTAGTAACGTCTCCCCCTTCCTGAATGCCAGCACGCTGGGATGGATGGACAACACCCATCTTGAGTGCCTTGACTTATTTACCCCTCTTTATTTTCTCTCATCTCCAAGGCACACCTACAGCAAATAAATCATTTTGATCCAGTAGGAACCCAAGCAATCGTGGGTCCTGTATTAGCCCTAACAGGTGTTCTAAACCACCTCTTGGCCATATTGTCATCAAATTTCATTAAATAACAATCAGTCATGGAATGTCCGAATTTGCCACAGTATCTACATGAAACAACGTATTTTCTAGTCATATGATGCATATCAACAGCAGTATGAGACCTATGGATATGAGCATTAAATTTTCTGTTGTTCACATGGATAGTTTGTTTCTTATGATCGGACATCCAACATTTAGCAGACTTATGACCTGACTTACCACAGTTGAAACATGAGAAATTCACAGGTCTTTTGGCAGGGAATTTAGCAAAATTATTATTGACATGATTTCCCTTAACATGCCAACAGTCCTTGACTGTGTGGCCATGCTTCCCACATTCAAAGCCCTTGATGTGCTTGCCTCTAGATTCAGTTTCATTCTAATGATTCCCAGACTAGCACTCATAGCCTTGTGACCATGCTTGTTGTAATTACAACATTTGATGTGCTGGCGTGACGCATGAGGATTTGCAGACAATTTGACATGCATTCTATCACCTTGTTTCTTTACAAAGCATTCATTCATATAATGACTATGCCTACCATAGTAATAACATGATGCATCAGGTTTCCTAGTAGCATGATTTCTAATAAAGAGATTCTTAGAATGCAATGTCTTACTATCATGCTCATCTTTTAACAGTAATCTGCAATCATCCATTATGTGGCCTACCTTGCCACAATAGTGACATGAAAAATTTTTCTTAGAAGCATGCGAATGAATAACAGATTTATGAACATCATGCCCTAAGCTTTTGGCTTCCACAGAACTGACAGAGTTCTTAGCACAGGCAGGGACAAATTTGATTTTATTCATTTGAATATTCTTTTTCAATTTCTTCCCTTTTTCAGCTTGTTTTTGAACTTCAGTGTGTTTCCCTGATTGATGGTGGCCCCAGTTATGCTGTGTTAGGTAGAGTTGTTGGTAGGTGCGTTGCTACGGTGCTGCGTTCGAGGAATCTACAGTGACATCAGGTAGCCAGTGAGGACTGTCTGTGGTTAAGTGTCCGTGAGTGTGCTCTGGAGGAGTTGTTATTAGTTTTTTCCGACCTAGTTCGAGATTTATCCATCCCCTGTGCCGTTGAGATCATGGTTCGAGGTGACAGAGTGGGCACTCTAGTCGAGATGTGCTCGGATAAGCGGAGGATCTTCTTGGATTGGGCTATGGTCGCCCTGGATTTGGTTCGAGATCATATGGCAGTGGTAGTTTCGGGGTTCGAGGATGAGCATTGGCGGGTGCCGATTATGGTTTGTGTTGCGGCTCCCGGCATGGTGAGTCATAGTTTGAGGAATTATAATGGTGGTGCATTGAGAGATGCTGTGAGTGTGGTCCGACATGACACTCAGCGAGTGTTGTCGGAGGAGCTGACCTGGCTATGGTATCGGTCTTGCTGGATGGTGCGGTTCCTAGCGTGCGTGAGGTTTGAGGTAAGGCCAAGTGTAGAGTTTCCTCCCAATTTGTCAGAGGCATGATTGGGCTTCCCTTTGGTCGGAGAGGATCGTGCTTTTGCCAAGCTTGTCATCTTGCATCGCATGATTGGAGGGGTTGGCCCTCTTGTGTGCCATGAAGTTTGTGTGAGACGCGTCCTATGATTTGGCAGTGTTGCTATTTGTGAGAAGCGTTTCCCATTCCTAGATGTATAAGGGTGTTGGTACTGCTCCGAAAGGATGAGTGCCTGTTGGGTAGTGTTCGCGAGAACTTGCGACTGGTGCTGTGTTTTTCGAGGTGTTATGAATTGGAGCCTACCGTGTTTCAAAGGATGTGATGAGTGTCGGAGGATTAGTTCCTCGGTGTGAGATTGTCTCGGACCATGTGAGAAGTATTTGTTGCCGTGTCATTGCTTGAGGCATTGTGATTTGTGGCACTGGCTGGATGGAGAATTGGGAGAAATGTGCTGGCACTTGACCACCATACCGCTTCTTAAACTTCTAGAATTTCATAAACTTGGGTTTAGAAAAAGAGGCACCACTTGTAGCAGATACAGCAGGTGGAACTCCTGCCACAGACGACTGACTGAACTGCTAAAACTACATAGTCGGCTGAACAAAGCCAACTTGAGAATGCCCTCGAGATCTTGCCAAATCAAGCTCTATTACAACCGCGGCCTAATATGCTTCATCCATCTCTTTTACGCGAGTGGCAAGCAATGGCAATCGCAACTCAGCCCTCAATCCATGCAAAAACTGCTCCGTCTTCAAGGTTTCATCAGCAAGGACATGGGGCGCATACCAACCCAATTCTATGAATTTGTTCCGATACTGCAGCACAGTCATTTCACCTTGACCCAATTCCAGAAATTGATGCATTTTATCCATTCTGAGATAGGTCAGACTGTAAGTGCATTCAAACGTAGCCACGAACTCTATCCAGGTGATCTGACTAAGCAGATGGGAACGAAAAACAACCTCCCACTCTGAAGTCCACCACATAAGCGCTACACCTTGAAGCTGAAAAGTAGCAAGCATAACCCTCTCATCCTCTGAGCATTCCATTGAATGGAACATGCGTTCAGTCGCTTCAAGCCACACCCTGGCTGCATCCGGATCTGACTGGCCTTCATATGTCGACGGGTGGAATAGAAAGAATTCCTCTAGTGCTCTACCACGGCCACCATCCACTTGAGGTGCAGGAAGATCAACTTGAGCTGGAGTGGGTACAACCGGAGGAGGAGAAGTGCCACTTTCTTCCCTCTGAATACGCCTTCTATGAGGCGGCATTTTGATCTAAGGAAACATGCAATAACAAAAATCCATCAGTAATCACGAGAAACATCCTAAACCAGCAATAGACGACTCACATGGGCTTACTCTAGACTAGCACAGATTTCAATTCCTTATACAAATTCTCAACCAGGCTCTGATACCAAATGTAATGACCCAGGAGATCCAGATACCGATAACCGATATCATCGATCTACCGATACCGGAATTTTGAACTCATGCTTGAGTGATTATTCCAATGACTTGTGGATTGTCATCATCAAAACTAGGGGTGCACAATACACCGGGGATGCTCGGCCTCTGCCGCGGTAGGCAACCCCCCTGTCCCCAGCCGGCCACTCCACCACAGGTGCCGTTACTGGTGTTACAACACGCAAAGAGGAGACGGCCCACTTGTCGCGTGCGCTGGAGAGCACCGCGATGGTGCCTCCACTGGCCATTGTACACCACCGCAAGCAGGAGATCTCCGCCAGGGTCCCTCCTGGACCTCTGCCAGCCCTCAAGGGCATAGGCAATCAATGATTGATCACCTAAAATAGTAATCCCCTTTGCGTATAAATGACAACCATGATGACGAAGGGATGGTTGATTCGAGCTCGCCAGTGGGTCAATCAATGGACAAAATTATGTGTTTTGATCCTCTTGATCCCAGAAACTATTCCCTTGCATCAATCGGACGTTGCTCATCATATGAGCGACCCAATCGAGTGACGAAGTTTAAGCTATATGCAAGAACGTGAATGATGAAAATATAATGTATCATGCCAATTTTCATCTGACCAGCAACCTGGCCCTAATATCACTATAAGGTTTCGATCAGAGATGCAGTGGAAGCATCAAAACCTTAGCGAGCAGATTGTTGCTTGTGATCAAAATCGAAAAACTAATGATCAAAACTTGCACAGGAAGACTTTTCTATACCTTTACGGGATTAATTAATTCCCAAATGCTCGAAGATGATCGAGTAGAGGATTGTCGGGTTGCTAGCCATTCAAGCGTCCAGCCTCTAAACTTATCCACACAAGCAGCGAGATCAGACGGATTCTCCTTCATGATCTCCACGCGCCGACACTCCTCAGCCCCACCATCCACCACCGGTAAGAGGAGGGGAGAGAGGGAGGGGTGCCCTTAGGAGGGAGATAGGAGAGAGAGTGGGCGGCCAGGGGAGAGAACCATAATGCTTGGCCAGGGTTTCTCTCCTTAGCATATATTTATAGACCTCTAATATGTGTTTGGCTCTGCATTGTGTCCTGACGCGAGTATACGCGCTGATTTCCAGACATGTTAGCCTCAATGGTCTTTCCGTCACCGGACAACTGAACCATCTTCGGCCGGCTCTTTATTTTCGGCTTAAGCTTTGACATATTTTCCTGAGTTGTCAGTCATTTGTGTATCAACGATCGTTTTGACCAGCTGCCCGAGGCGAATCAAATCAAGTTCATCCTTTCCGGTATCGAACTTGCTAATGAGATCTTCAATTTGCTTGGTTTGATCTCCGGTGAACATTAATTCTTCGCGTTCCGTCTCAAGAACCTTTTCTCCAGTCTTGCCGTCGACTACCGGATTGCCTCCATCTTCATGAAGATTGCCGCCAAGCACGACCGCTTTCTCCCCTGTGGTGGATTCAGGTGCCGCAATAGCTCCGCCGGCCGCGAACGTCTGAGTAAGGTATTGAGCGTTCGAATCCATGTTCTGGACGCGAGTCATTTCCTTCTCACGGTCCTTGATCGCCTGCTTGTACTTACGCTGAGCTGATTTTGCCCCGAAGAATCCGACCGCGGCGCCCGCCACAGCTCCAACAGCCCAATCTAAATAGTTGCTCAGTTTGCTAGACCCATCAAAGGTGGGTGGGTGGAAAGGTACACTCCAACCGGTCGCCCTTGGGGCAAGCCCATTTTCCTCTAATTGGTTGAGTCGACCTGATAGGCTATCAAGTCACTCATTGGCATAAGTCATGGCTCCCATTAGGTAGTCGACATGGCTGTGGAGGCCATGTTTACTGGTGGTGGGTTTCTCTTTGGGGTTTGGACTCACGGAGAGGGCCGATGGGTAAGGTTGGTATGAGGCGGCCATGCTAGCGATTGATGCACGGGTAACAAATGCAATGGTCCTAGGACTAGACTTAGTAGAGATAAGTCTAAAGCTTGTTCTGATACCACTTGATGTGACACCACTTTGGGGGTGATAGTCACAAGACCGAAGACCCCTCGGACCTAGCAAGCAAGTAGTTCATGGACCGGTGATTTCACTCGACTCAAACGTTCTCTCTCTCCCTATCTCCCATTCTTTCTCGATTTCACGCGTAACGACATCAGACCGGATCGTGGGAGGCACCATTGGAATGGGCCCGACGAGTAGGTCGAGGTAGTATCCTCTATTCCGCGGTTCGGGGAGCGTGGAGACGAGATGGGTCGAGAAGGACCGTGATGCCCCGTCATCCGATCTGCACCGTTTTGTAGGCTTCATCGCGATCGAGGTAGGGGAATGTATTCCTCGTCTTGCCAGGGGAGTTTTGACGCCTCATGCGTCATCGATGGTGGACGTTTTCCTCATTTTTCATGCAAAACTATTTTTGGTGAAGTTTGGGCCTAATTTTGGGGTTTTTCTTCTCCTCACTCGATTTAGATCGAAACGGCCGCTGATCGAGGCACGGGAGGTGCCGTTGGGAAGGTCGTGTCACGAGGATCGTTCGGACGTCCTTCTTCCCTCGATCCGCGGAATGTGGAGGCACGTGGAGCTGGGAGGTCGTCGTTGCCCTCGTCGTCCATTCGGCATCGGATCGGCTTCCTCGTCGTGTTTGAGGTAGGGGGATGGGTCCACTTCCTCGCTAGGATCATTTCCATACCACTTGCACGTTCATCCACGGCCGTTTGGCCGAGTTATCGTCCATGTTTAGTTTTTCCCTAAAATGTGGTAAAAATGTGTTAATTAATGTTAATTAGTGTTTTTACTTATTTATGGGCATGTTATTCGTATTTCGTAGCTTCTGTGGGCTTGTATGGATGAATGGCATGGCAGGTTTTCCATTTTTTACAGAATTTGAAACGAACCCGTCGATTTCAATCGACCGGGGAACGAGTCGGTTTCAATCCGAACCCGTTCATCGCCCAGATCGCATGGCGGTCACCCCCGTGACTGTCATGTGTTTAACGCACCGTGTCTGGCACGTTATGCCCTCATAGCGGACCACCCCAGGTCTGTTATGCTCTTGAACATCGTAGATAGGTGGTTAGTATAGCGCACCCCTCCCTGACCGTTATGGTCATGGGTTTTCTGGGCATTACTCACACAAATAGCGCCTCTATTTAGGTCATCAATAAAAATTAATTCTTTTCCAAAAAATGAATAAAACTCCAATATGACGACTTTCAGAAATGGCGTTGTTTAAAATCACGCCCCTCTCACGGGTGTTATTAACCTTCAATTTTCAAAAAGAATTTTATGTATCTCTATATTTGACGCCTTCCTTAACGCCGTCAATTAAAATTCAAATCATGATTAGTAGCGTCGGATCAATCAATCTATCATTAATGCCTGACAATTGGTTCAAATTCCCAGACGCCCTTACGAATGACACCCCTCTTAATGTCGTCTAATATTAAAGTGACGCCTTGTCAAAAGGGCGTCATTCAATGAAACAACGCCCCTCTCGAGGGCGCTATTCATTTTCAAAATGCACAAAACAAAACCCTATCTTTCCCGCTCTCTGCCCAGTCTATTCGTTTCATTTCATCGCATCGTCTTCTTCCTCCCTGCTCCCGCTCTCTGTAAAACCCTAACCGATTCCATTCCCCCGTTCTAGCTCGATCGCGATGGTGGGACCCCATAAATGCCAAAGAGTCACCGGGCCGGAGGTCGTGGACCTCGTCGGTGACGAAGGGGTCGATGTGGAGGAGCTACTTGCCGTGGCCGAAGAGGAGGCCCCCGCGGCGGCGCCGTCCGGTGACGAAGATGCCACCGGAGGCGACGGCGGAGCCGGAGGAGAAGAAGAAAGGGAAGAGGAAGGAGGAGAAGAAGAGGAAGAAGGCAGTGAAGGCGAAGAAGGCAGGGGAGAAGAAGAAGAAGAAGAAGGAGGAGGAGGAGGTGAGGACGAAGATGAATAAACTCCCCCCCGTCGCCAACCGATGCGTGGGGGAGGAATTGTTCCTGAGAAGAGCAAGGTAGGTACCTCTATCCTCCTTCTGCATTTTTATTATTTTTTTTCTGAATTTTTTATGATTTTTAAGTGCATTTTCCATTGCCATGACTGCATGTTAGAGAGGATTTTGACTTTGAAGACTCCCAGCTGGTATGGAAAGTGATTTGACATCCACAACACTGTAAGTAGTATCGTCAGCCCACTCAAAGAAGCTACAATCCCCATCAGTATTCACATACAAACAATAATAGAAGCGCTTGCCTTTCGACCTCTTACGATTTGAAACGTAAATTCGATAATTACCCCTTCTACAATGGCATTCCATTGATGGTAGACGAGATGAGATGATAGCACTTCGAGACAACTGCATTCCACTTGCATTTGACAACTGTATATGACATGGGCAAATTATCAATCACCTGTCGTGCATGAATAGTCCAGCAAAAGAAAAATCATACCATTTCAGACATGGGGAGAATGTGAGGGGCCAATGATCTCGTGATGGCAAGGGAGATGGCTACGCTTGGGTGCGACCGACAAGTGAGATGGCATCGGTGGGCGTGCCAGTGTTCTACGCTGGTCGTCCTACGTGAGGATGGTGTGAGGGGGCACAATGGGTAGATCGTCGGAGGAGCAAATGGCGGGTGCATTGCATCGTGATTGTCGGAGGAGAGGAGCCGCACTGCACTTCTCGTCTAAGCTAGAGATGTGACAGAGGAGGAGAGGAACCGCACGCAGTTGCGCTTCTCGTCGGAGCTAGGGATGCTACCGGTGCTGGTCTGCGTTGATCGTCGGAGGAGAGGAGCCACAACGCACTTCTCGTCGGTGCTAGGGATACGATCGATGCTAGACTGCGTTCATCGTCCAGTGGAGCCCTGCCATCCCGACATGTCTTCCGAGGAAGAAGGCGGTCGGCAAATGGCCGGTGCATGGGGTTTCTACAGGTGGGGGAGGTGGGGTGTAAGGGTTTAGGAATTCTTAATTATTTAATGATGAGTGCTATGATAATTCACGTCATACACATCACTTTAAGTGCACACAATTAGGTAATTATGCATATTTTATAGCTAAACTCAACCTTACATGAATCAAGCCTTTTATGTAAATTAACTTAATTTATGGATAATTAATGAATAACAATGGGGTGAGGGGCATGAGGATTAATTGTTCATTGCATAATTGTGAGGGTATTTCTCGATCGGTCTCAACAGAAACTTCCTCGATCGGTCTAAGGGGTGCTGATGTCGCCGCCAAAGGAGGGCTGCAGGAGAGGGAAACCCCCGCTTCTTTAGTGTCTTCAGCCTATCTGCTACTGGTTGTGTCAAATCTGGCTTGAAAAGCCATCTCTTCATGGTAAACCTGCTCCCAACACCTACATGAAGCTATGGCTTCTAATTCTGGGTCTCTAGATTGAGCCGACCCCGTATGTTCAGCTTCCGCCAGGTATTCATCATAAGTTGCCCCCGGAGGACTATCTTTTGTTGAGAAGAAAGCGGAGATGGTATCCACCTCATAGCGCCCACTATAATAGCATTCTTCAAGGGTGAAGCACAACCCTGGGTGTTGGGAGACATGCCTTAATTCTTTGTCCAGGCTAGTAGGGTACCAAATCCTTTTGAATGATTCTTTCTCTTTATGAGGCTGGCCAGAGGGGATGTGCTACTTTCGGAACATCTTAGCCACCCGATCTGTCGTGAATGTTAGCCCTTGAATGGGGACTAATGGGTTCTCTATGTCTTCAGGGAGATGACAGTCAGTATCCTCCTGTACAGCATGTTCCTCAGTCGCATAAAATAAGCTGCTGGGGCCTTCAGACTATGCCACCTCCAGTGTCTTGAAAGACTCGACAGTGAGATGATCGAGGCTAGGTATTGGCTTAATAAGACCCTCAAGGATCTTGATATGGCCCTGATGCCAGTTGACCTTGGCTTCATTGGCTTCAGGGTGAGTGACGGGAGGTGCAGCTCTACCCACGTCCCCTGTACTGGCGATGTGTGACACCATTTTGGGACTCAAATAACCCGACGACGGTGGTGGAATCCAGTCATCACCAGATGTGCTTCTTGGTGCCCTAATAGGGACCTTGGCTTTGGATGTCTTCTATGACTGCTCCGCATATAAAGAAGTATCGAGCAAATGACATTCAAACACTTCGAATGGGTGGAGGTCAGCAAATATCCTCTCCTCCTTCCCCTCGACACTATACTTGAATTGAGGATGGGGGCTAGGCCACCGTCAATGAACTTATCGAAGTCAATCTCGGCACGGAGAGTGATCCCTGGTTGGCCTTTTTGAGTTCCTCCTATCTCCCCAAGAAAGAGAGCAATACATTACTACAAGAATTTCGGGACTGCTTCGCTTGGAATTACAAAGAGATGCCTAGCCTTAGCCCCACTGTGGCTCAGCACATTTTGGCCATCGATCCCAAGATCGAGCCAATAAAGCAGCCACCCCGGCATATGAGGCCAGAATTGATCAACCAAATCTGCAAGGAAGTTAACAAGCTTATTGATGTCAACTTTGTATCTGAAAACCAGTACACCACTTGGCTGGCCAACATCGTGCTGGTGAAGAAGAAGAACGGGCAAATTAGGATTTGCATGGACTTTCGCGACCTAAACAAGGCATGCCCAAAGGATGATTTCCCAGTGCCCATCACCAAGGTGATGATCGATGCAACTACTGGCCATGAGGCCTTGTCTTTTATGGATGGGTCGTCCAGCTACAACCAAATTTGGATAGCAGAGCATGACCGAATTCACACAGCCTTTCAGTCACCCAAGGGGATATTCCATTACAAGAGGATGCCCTTTGGTCTGAAGAACACTGGGGCCACGTACCAGTGAGCAATGAACAAGATATTCGATGAGCTACTCTACAACAAAGTCGAGTGTTACATTGATGATTCAGTCGTCAAGACTAAGAAGGGAGAAGATCACCTCAGTGACCTTAGGGTTATTTTCGAGAGGCTGCGGTAATATGAGCTGCAGATGAATCCAATGAAGTGCGCCTTCGGTGTCTCCAGCGAAAAGTTTCTCGGCTTTATAGTCCGATATAGGGGGATCGAGATCGATCCCGCCAAAATAAAAGCCATCCAGGAGCTGCCTCCTCCGAAGAATTTGGGAGAGTTAAGATCCCTGCAAGGCTGGCTGGCTTACATACGCAGGTTCATCTCCAACCTATCAGGGCGTTGTAGGCCGTTCCACAAATTGATGACAAAGAATGCACCTTTCTTAAGAGATGAACTAGTGAGATGCCTTGAATCACACAGAGGTAGAGAAAAGTGTCAACCTGTTTTAGGTGAAGAGTCGACTTTGGCACTGCTGAGCAAGCATGTATCCTGTGAGGTGTCAACCTCTCTTCCAAGAAGAGTCGACCTCCTGATACACATCAGAAGCTATGTTCCAACTGATTCAACTGAAGTGTCAACACTTTAAGAATAAAGTGTCGACCTGTTTGCTATGAAAGTCAAGTCTTCAGAGAATTTAAGCATGCACTGCATTCAAGGAGCTAATGTTTGCTTAAGACAGTTCTGACACACCTCTGATTGAATTCTTATCCAGCTTGTGTGTGTTTGCAAATGATTTTAGAGACCAGCGAATCATCTTTTTCCATTTGACAGTGAGAGAGACATTTATTTCATGCAATGCAAGCATTGACAGATAATTATGTGCTAATCCTATCATGCAATGATGACACATGGTACCTGGTGGAGGTTTGTCCTAGGACTCCTCACGCATGGTGATAGTTTCCAGACAGGCCTAACCTGTCCTTCCACAATAGACCATTTTATATACCATATAGTCACATACAGAGCAAACACTAAACTAGTATGCTAAAACAAAAAGTAGTAACATTCACACACGAAGCAAGCTCCCCCTGAGTGTAAGATTTATTGAGGCCAAGCATACTCCTATATTTGAATCATGCACCTCATGAACAATTTTCAAAATCAAGACAGTCATATTCATCCATGATATCAAACAGACTAGATGGCATTTAAAGGATTACACAATCCAAGCTCTCGTCTAAGATAAGAAAATCTTTCATTACAGAGAGATTTGGTAAAGATATCAGCAAGTTGATGTTGTAAGTCCACAAATACCAATCTAAAATTTTCTTTATTTACTTCGTCACGAATGAAATGATGTCTTATCTCAATATGTTTGGTCCTAGAGTGCTGGACTGGATTTTTTGTCAAATTTATGGCACTAGTGTTATCACACAATATGGGAACACAACCAAGATCAATTTGGTATCCTTGTCGGGCTTCATCTTCTCCATGACCAGGTCAAACAAGGTAGGAGCAATGGAAGACATGTGACCAAAGTGAGCGAGGAATCACTCAGAGACTATATCAAAGTTGAGGAGATCAATAGCTGGTAGGGAGGTGAACCAATGTAGGGCCTCACCATCAAAGGACTTTTGGAGCAAATGGACCAACAGGACCCTATCGTATAACCACTGATGGGAATCCATGAGAAAACCCGAAAGATGATGATGAGGGTTTGTGGTGCCATCATATCTCCTATACTTAGGAGCCTTGAACCCAGGCAAGAAGTGAGCATTAGGGAGTTTGTAATATTGGGCTAGCGAGTGGGGACGTGAATTTGGCATACTTTTGGCCACCGCTTGCCGAATGTAGCTTTGGATTTCCTGCCTGAATGTGGGATCTATCCCCTTCGAAGGGGCACCCATAGTTGGCAGAATCGTGGGTGAGAGAACCCTTGGTGGAGCCATTGGATGGTTGAATTGGAGTGGATTTTTGGGGAAGGGCTTGCTTGTGAGAAAACACGCTGATCAAATCCACGTGCAGGATAGCGGGATTTTTGGAGGATGGGCTTGCTTTTGGACCCGGGGAGGTGTAAAGTGGGATGCCACGTGCAGGATAGCGGGAGCTTTCCCTCAGGAGGCCATCGCGACCAAATCCACGAGAGCGTAGTGAGAAAACACGCTGATCAACTCTTGATCTTCGTGCGGAGACAAGGTGGGAGCCCTAGGACTACCATGATCATGTTCACTCGGGGATGATGCTGAATCGGCATGGGCGGCCTAGTTCGGCATAGCCAAAAACATGCCTATGAAGGCGGCCGGGTAACTATCCTCCATTTGGAATAGGGGGTTGCCCCTAATATCGGACTCGTATTGGGGAGGGAACTCCTCCTCATAATCCAGGTTAGTGAAAATTTTCTCCATTCCTAACCAAACTTAATTGGTATAGAAAAGAGAAAATGGAGGTTGAAGGAGCGAATATGGCAATCAAACACAATATGTTAACCACAATTGCTGGAAGAACAGACCCAGTGACAAGACGGGGTAAAGGCGAAGCCGAGCTACTGCAAATTACAAAGGGCAAGCATCTTGCTGAAGAAAACACCACTACTGTCACCGCTAGAATAGTGGCGTCTGATCAAGAAGGAGCACCTCTGCCTCCATCAATTGAAGGTTCTTTGGGTGAAGTGCTCGAGGGCATTAGTAATGAAATAGCCGTGGACCCTACCGTCCTGATGCTGCTGCAAGGATACCAACAGGAGATAAAACTGCTGAAGAGAAAAGTAAATGAAAAGACTAAGCATGTTGTAACACCCGAGCAACTAGGGGCACAAGATGGGCCATCACAAGAAGGATTTAACCCCGGGGGTGCTCCTTCACCGGTCGTTCTACAAATTGCTGATCAAAACTGGGCCACTCCCCAACATTATTCTCAATGGCTTCAGCCAACATGGCTAATGCCTCCCCAAATGTAGTAGCAGGCTCCCCTGTTAGAGCCTTTGCCATCCAATGCTATGACTTCGGCCGCATTATCGATGCAGCCTTTTCACCTCCACACTCAATCAACGGAGCCAGCTATGGTGAATAAGCCGATGGTGGAGCAGATGATTGAGGCAAGGTTGGGAAAGAGGGATGGTGATGATTACGCCTCCTTCGACGTATATGAAGTGCCATATCCAGCCTACCATGATGCTAGAAGACTGCCACTCGACATCAATAAACTCCCAAAGTTTGACAAATACAATGGGAAGGGCTCCCCAAAAGAGTATATTACATATTATATGACAGTCATGGGTGACTTGGCGATGGATGAGTCGTACTTGCTCAAGTTCTTTGGGTCTTCACTGATGGGACCCGCTTTGGAATGGTATTCTAACTTGCCGGCCGGGTCTATCCAAGATTGGCTAGACATGCAGTAGAAATTTAGTGAAAGATTTCACGGCATCGAGGTAGAGGTGACTGTGGCTGAGCTGTTGGTGGCCAAGCAAAAGGATAATGAAGCGGCCACAGAATATATCAAAAGATGGAGGGATCTCAACACAAGGTGCCGGCGCCCTCCACATCCAGAAGATGCAATACAAATATCCAAACAAAATCTAAAGAAGGAGATTCTAAAAAAAATGATTGGAATAGAAATCCGATCATTTGACCAATTAAGTGATATTACCACGGAGGTTGAAGATTTTTTTACAAGATATCCCTCTATTTCTGCCAACTCAAGTCAACAAGCCAGGCAGGTTAATAAACAACCGATGCTGAAAGTGATTTATGCTATCAGCGTCAAGGCAAAAAGACATAAATGGATGCACAATCCTCCTCTCAATAAACCTGCTGAATGTCAAGAGATTCATACTCTGCAGAACAAAGAAAAGAAGCTCTATGGTTTCCCAAGAGACAAGACTCGACCACTGTTCGAGTGGGCGGTCAAATATAATAAGATCACTCTTCCAAAGCCAAAGAGACCTGACGACCTCAGGAGAAGAGATGATCCTTACTTCTGCCCTTACCACCAAATCCTTGGACATCCTATTGAGGATTGCCAAATATTCAAAGACATTGCCCAAGGCCTAATCAAAAGAGGGGAATTACAAATAGGAGATTACAAAGTTGATCCTTCATGCCTACATGAAATGCCCAATCTGGGGGCATCAGTCAATGTGATATCTATATGTCAACAACTGCCTGAAGAAGCGCCAGAAGCTTGCAACCGATGCACCAATAAAGACTGTATTCTAGTGCCTAAAGAAAAGTAAAGAAATTGGCGAGCAATGCCAATAAGAAAGAGAACAAAATCGGTACTCTTTCGGGCTCCGGAGGTCTAGATTCGTGGAGCCATGGCCTAGCCCACTCCACCCCCTATAGCTCCTATCTGCCTTCAAACAACCCCTTTAGCAGCTATCAGGAGGCCAATAGATAACAAAAAGTAACAAGCCCCGGTGCGGATGCGTGAAGAAATCAGCTCAGCCATGGAACGGCTACAAACTGTTATAGATAGGCTATATGAGCATGAGCAGCTCAAGATCCAGCATGTGCAGTAAGCCCCTCAAAGACTCAACAAGTCCCACTGGCCAACAAAAAGAACTAAAGAAAAGACAAGGGTGTTCAATGCACCGAGCAACCCACTGTGGGGGCAGATGCCAGCCATATGGGGGAAGGAAAAGAAGAATACAAAGGCTAAAGTAAAATATGCTCTCTCCTGCAACACATTATCAGCCTTGCTTGGCGGGACACAAACTATTGATGGGGAAGATGAAGAAATTTGCTTTATACGGAAAGCTACCAGATCTGGGAAAATGTCAAAACAACACCCGTCAGCTAATAAGGGGGTTCAACACCGCATTCCTCCTCCACCCAGAGGCATAAAACACAAGGAGTTCATCCTGAAGGAGCAACCTGCAGCTGGCAATGATGGCAGGAAGCCATTCATCTCGTGCAAATCAGAGGTGGAAGGCAGTAGCATTCCCAGCCCCACGTTGATGGCGCTACTACATCAGAAACATCAAGAGATTGAAATGCTACAGAGGTAGCTAAATGAAATGAATGTAAGTCCACCGATGCCTCAATCGGCAAGATATCTACAAGAAGTGGTACAAGTTAGTGCTAGCTCACCTGAAGCTTCAACATAGCCAGCCATGCTCCGAATGATGTCTGAACACACAGGGGGCATTCCCCCTTAGCCACTTCAACATCCAGCCCCCTGGGCAAGTCAGGGGGTAATCGAAGCATCTTAGACGATGATGCCAATGGGGCCGCATATGCAACCAAATGCTCTATACTTCAGTCCAAAAGGTCTGGTGATAATAGACAAGCCAAGGGTAGAACAAATAATAAATACAAAGATGGCCAAAGAGGAAGTCACCAACGCCGAATTGCAATCAGCCAAACAAAGAGATAATGAGTCTGCCAAGGACTACATAAGAAGGTGGAGGAATCTCTGTGAAAGGTGCCGACATCCACCGAGCTATGGGGACTCTGTTCAGATTTGCAAAGAAAATTTAAGAGCAGAGATTCTACGATGGGTCATTGACATTGAAGTCACGACCTTTAAACAGTTAAGTGACATCGTGGCCGATGTCGAAGTAGTTCTAGCATGATATGACTTTATGGACGCCTAGAGACCAAATCCTACAGATGGAATGTCTGTAGGAGATCCAGAAAGGGGGGGATTGAATGGATCTGTGGATGATGGTGGATTGGTAATGGGGGGTACTTGGTTAGTGGTACGTAAGAGGGGACGAGAAGGTTGAAGAAAAGGTGTATGTTGCGGGATGGTTCTTAACAAACGTGGTGGTTGATTTGGGGTTTGGTTAAACACCCCGACAAAGGCATTTTCTTCGTGCCACCCTTGCCCTCTCTCTACTTCATGGAAAGAGGTGACAAGGTTTAACTGTTGATTTGGTGAGTGCTCTGGTACCAGGTTGTGGACAATCCCCATGTCCGATGGTGGTGCTGGAGCTTGTTGCTGCTGAGGAGGTTGCTAAACTTGTTGTGGTGGCTGCTGCCTGTTGCTGCCGAGGAGGTCTCCGAGCTTTGAGAGTTGCAATGAACTGTCTCATTTCGTCCCAATTAATACCGCCCTGATCATTCAAATCATATATATAGTCCTTGAAGTGAAAGTAATGATCTATGTTGTGATCGGGCTGCCGATGGAAGACACAGTACTGAGAGGTGTCCACATTAGGGGGCCATGCCATCCTTTCTTTTGGCAAAGTGAGTAGGTTGGCAGCCATAAGGGCATTGAATATATCTGGAAGGCTCTCGGGTAAAGGAGGATACTGGGCTTTTTTGGGGCGTGTGGGTCTTCTCGACTGCTAAGGATCATAATTAGCAGGAGGTGGCACTTGGTGGTATTGCTGGGGAGCTGGGAGGTTCTGGGGCATGGCTTGATTTTGTGGAGGAGGCGTGGGTCGGAATGGTTGAGGAGGGTTGTTTGTTTGGTGGTGGGTCTTGTTAAAGGAAGAGGGTTATTGTTGTGGTGATGACTATTGCTGTGGGAGTCTTGGGTTGTGGCGGAAAGGTCCAGGATTGCCAACTGCGCCCACCTGCTCATTAGTAACGGTACCCTCAGTTGTGCCACCATTAGTGTTAACATTATTGTTCTTCCTTATCATTCTTGGCCTCGGTTCAAACATGCCTATGATGGGTGAATCCTTCATTTGAGTTTGTATGTACCGAGCTCTTTCATATAGTTCCTCCATGGTGTAATAATTAAAAAATAAAAACATAGAAATTACATATTAACCTGATGGCGTCAATGTAGAGTGTATTTTGGGAGCCCGATAGATTTTGATTTTCCCCCCACTTTTTAGCTGCCCCATCCTCAAATATCTCTTCCCATCAAGACCTCCTTCACCCCATCTGACTGATGAGCTCCCTTCTTCTCCATCTCCGGTGATCTCCCTGGATGGTCGGTGTCCCAGAAAAAGGATCGGAGGGCTCACTGGTGGAGTCTAGAATGCCGCTCGAGGCATCCATCCCACGAACGGCAGGGACCTTGGCACCACCATCTGTATCTCCGATATAGCCACAGGCAGCTTTCGATGGCAAGCTCTATAGGGACTAGCTAATGGGGGTTTCGACCAGATGAAAGAGGGTGACCGTCTGCTATGTCTGGCGGTACGCCCTCTGGCGTGTGATGCAAGGGGGTGGTGGATCCGACGTTTGCGGTCGACCAAGGTGAGGCGGGGGAGGGGCTCTACTTCGGCACTACTTAGTTGGGGTTTCAGGGTAATGTTCATCGGCATCCAATGATGAAATCACTGGTGTCGGGCTAGGCGATGGAAGGGTCACCCCGTCTGCCTTCTCCTTTGTCCCCTCTCTCCCTCATTCTTGAAGGAGCATGACTACAACAAACGCTAGATCTCAATGGTGCTCTGTATCTCCGAGTCCTCCTACATTGACCCTCTCCATTGGCATATCGAACTATAGTCGGGGTGCCATAGATCTGGGAGCAGATCTGACACCATTGGGAGCACATCCAGCATCCCCGACTGTGCCAAACTCCAAATCCAAACAATACTGGGGATCTCTTGTGTAACGACCTAGAGCTCCGGGTACCGATAACCTGATAATATCAGATTACCACTACCAAGAACTGGGGATGTCACCCAAGAGGTTGATGAGGCCTCCGAAGGGTTAGTGGAGTTTGTTGAGGAGTTATATAACGAATTGGGGTAACAATGCGCAAATTAATTTAAATGGCAAGTAACAATTAAGTGCGGAAGTAACTGCCACCTCTCTCTCTCTCTTCCCACCCTCACCCATACACCACCACACTGTGGCCTCTCCTTCTCTCTCTCTAACCCACAGACCTCGCAGTCGCTCCCCTCTCTCTCTAACTCACATATCCGCAACCGGCCTCCCACCGTGTCTCTCTCAGTATCTCCCTCCACATTCCCCCCCTCTGCTACACCTTCCTTTCTCTCTCCCCTGTGCGCACACTGGCACCTCCCATCTCCACGTCGACCTCTCCTTCTCTCACGTGGCCCCGACCTGCCATGCACACACGCAACTGGTGTCCGCTACTGTGAACCCCCCTGTGAACCCATCTCATCGGCCACCGCCCCTTGTCGCCACCGCCGACCCTCTTTAGCCATTCTCTCTCTCTAACCTCGCCACCCTCTCACACCCCTGCACTTCACACCGCCTGCCACCGTCCGCCGCCGGCAGCACCTCCACGAACCACCCTATGCCTCTCCCCATCCTTGTCTCACTCTCTATCTCTCCCACACCCCTTCTCTCACTCTCCGGCCCTCTCCCTCTTCCTCTCTCTCGTGAACCCATTGCCTCCCCACCGTCATGCCCTCCCTCTCCTCATAGTCTCCCTCTCACCCTATCAGCACCAACCAGCCGCTCACCTCCGCCGGCGTCCAGCAACTCACCTGCACGTCCACCTCACCGGTAGTCCCTCTCTCCCTCCACCTTCGCCGTACCGAGCCACAACCGCCTCTTCCTCACCCCCTCTGCATGTAACCCACAGACCGCGACCCCACCTAGCCGCAACCAGACACCCTCTCCACCCTCTAACCTCGCTGTACCTCCCTCCGGCCATCTCACCTCAGCCACTATCGTCCCTGACCAAGACACCGTCGGCCACCCCACGTCGTCACTGCCACCTCTACCGGCAACCCCCACGCCCTCCGTCTCACCATCTCAACACCGCTGTGTTACATCAGCAGCTCCTCACGCCCTCTCTCCCATCCCGTCGTAGTCGCAAGCTGCCGGTGACCCTCCTCTCTCTCTAACCATCGCCCCCCCTCCCCCCCCAACTCGCAACAGCCGCCAGGACTGCAGACAGCCAATGTTGGGCACATGCTTGAATTGTTTACTGCCTTACACGTAGTTAGTTTTAGATAAAGACTTCTGTCGGATACATTTAGTCTGAAGCCACCTCTGGCTGGTTTTCCTTCATAAATGTTTTTGTTGTTCTTCATGTCAGTTTAAACTGTAGAACAGACGTCGCTCTCTGGGATTGCTTATTTATTTTTTGGGTCTAGTAATTTGAATATTATGTTCAAGAAACTTGTCAAATGAACTTTTGTTTTTCTCATATAGACTCACGGGTTCTTGTAGGATTAATGAATTTTAGTTTGCTAAAAGACTAAAATGAGATTGAATATCTGCTTGATGTTATATTAGTCCATTAGAACATTAAGAATGTGACTATTTTATAAAAAAAAGAGATTCACATAATAGTGAGAGCGGGAAATGGAGATCCATCTTCTGACTCTTTTCAATGAGATTAGATCCTACTGAGGACAGATGTCAAAGATAATCCATGTCTAGCTATACTAATGGTTCTAACGATGTAATGCATAAATTAAGTTATCCACGTTTAAACTGGGGGACACAGTTTCTCCATTTTTCTTGTCTTTTTCTCACCTAACTTTGCATCGACCGTAGCACTCCACTTTATGCCGGTCACCGTGTTAGCTGCATGAGGTTACCCAATCGACACATGTAAAAAATAACACAATTCTCCCTGCCCCATGGGCATTGAGACAGTGACCTCGTCCGTACTCTGTAAATGATGCTCCAAGCTTGTCTTCTTCCCTTCCAACTCTGAAGTGGGCTTGGAAACCATTGGGCACGGAAACGAAGAAGCCCCACCGATCCACCCAGTCTCTCTCCCACTGGTGACAAGAAGCTAATGATGAGGGGGGATTGGGAAGACTGTGCTGACTACATGTTATTATGGAGTAATGCATGCGCTTTGAGTTTTTTTCTTCTTTTAAGTTCTCTTTGTTTGTTTAGGTCAAGTTAATCCGAACATCTCGTGCTCAAGCCAAACACACACGAAGTTCCGACTAAGACCATACGTCGTGCTGAGAGCTTCGTCAACATCCCGTTAAGGTTTTCTAAAGACCGCGGTGAGAGAAATGGTCAATGGTGACCTGCGGAACCATCCCCGGACCCACCGGCTAGCCCGCGGCAAGTAAACGGAGCTAATACGGTGCGCCCTTCACCGGCGCGCAAAGATAAAGGGGGCATCTATTTCCCGGTGCCATCTTCCCCGGTGCGCTCTCCGTGGCGCTGGATGAACTTGGTGTTATTTAAATACCACTCGTTCGAGCAAATAGAGGACGAACGAACGGACGGAGGAGAGATCACCGAGAGAGAGCGTCCACTAATCACACCTATCCGAGTAAGGGTTTCTTGTGGAAGAAGCTCTCCTCCTGAGAGTTGCCTGCCTCTACCGTCTCCTATTCTACACAAATCTCTGGCGCTGGAGAGAAAGACCATTTGCTTCCAATCCATTTAGGTGGGTCACCATGGTGTGCATTCGTCAGTTTTCTCCTCTGATTTTATGCCCTACCGTAATGTAAGTAAGAGGGGGGGCAAGGGGCGATGATACGAGCTCCTCCCCCCCTTACCATCTCTACTGTTTATCTGCTTCCCCTGTAGTTCCTCCTTTCGTGCGATGTTAATGATGACCGAGCGACAACGCTAGCGTCGAAAGGTTGCTGTATGTATCTATCTATTATTTGTGATATGAATGGATGTTTGAGTGCATAAACGAGTCAAGGGGTTTAATGTTGTTTTCCTCTTAACATCATCTCTTCCTCTTCCTCCTCCTCTTCCTCTGCACTTTCTTCTCGTGGTCATTGAAATGGCACCGTGCAATAGTGCCGGCGCCAGGATAGGGTGATATGCACATGTGCACCCCTACTCACTGTGCTTAAAACGATGGATGAAATGTGATCGTGCGTGGCACTGTTTCCATTCTTCCTGTGCCCATTCATCTTCTCTCTGTCTATGCTTTAATCCCTTCATTGTGTGAATGATTTCTATCCATACCCAATGCTCCCAAGAGTCCATAGAAACTAATAGAAGGTCCTAAGGATCAGATTTGAGAGAGAAATCAAGACATCAAATTCTATAATCCATCCACGGAGTAGCAGAGAAGAGCAGTTCTGCTAAAACTCTTCTATTTGACATAACGCATCCACAATAGACTGCCATGGTTATATAATGCGCCATATATAGTCCGTCATGTGACCTTATCAACAGAAGATAAGAACAATAGGTGAAGCGTTCGGACTTAGGACTCTGGCGAGTATAACGGATAGGAACAAGGGCGCTATAGTAAGAATATAATGGATGGAAGATGATCCGTTATGGAAATGAAGACATCCGGGGAGACGGTGGCTGGGACGATGAGGAAGTCGGTGGAGGAGGTGATAGACTCGACCTTTGGGGGTATATAACAGACCAGGGTACGTGCGTTATGTTATGTTATGACGGATGAACGAAGGGCCGTTAAGCAGCAGAGATGCTAAATGAGACGGAAGGAGAGACGGTGGGTGAGATGGAAGATGAGACAGAAGCCTCCAATTCTGAGAGAAGTTAACGGACTAGGACGAGGGCGTTATATGATGTGAATAACGGATGGGTATAGGTCCGTTAAAGAATAGAGACGCAACATGAGACACTGGATGAGACGGTGAGAAAGAAGGTAAGAAAAATAGTGAAAGGATTATAACGGAACTTATGAGGGGCGTTATATGACTATAACGTGCCAGTCATGATGCGTTATGTACAAAAGGGTGATAAAATGACATGGAAGTGCTTGCCTAGCAGCAAAACCAGGATAAGACCCAACCAAGGAAGGTGACGACCCATGAAAGAGACCTCTAGCATGCCTAAGCAGACTCGACAAGGGTGAACAACTTAGAGCATCATTAAAATGAGTAAGGAGATAACCCAACTAATTGGTCATAAAATGGGTGTCAACAGATGCCCCTCCTTAACGTCCTCTTTACAGGGTTGTGAGCGGAGGTGTAGCGAAAGCAAAATGGAATGTGGAGATGAAGCGGAGATAACATATATATACACGGGTGCATGCTTGATAAGGCCGAAACAGAGATCATCATCGCCTCCTCAGCTTCATCGGTCCGTTATTCCAAAGCCCTAGTGGCAATAAATAGGGGCAAGTGCACCCGCATGCACTACTTGTCTCACCCTTCGCCCGCGCCACCCGCAGGTGAGGGGCATTTGTGGACGTGTAAAATTTTATGCACGCAAACTTCTCAGATTTACCCAAAAAGAAGAAGTATATGCATTCTGAGGATGCGGGATGACGAGACCTGTTTGACCTAACCTCTGGGAAAGAAGACTCGAAGGAGTGATGTGGGATGATGACGCGGACCTGGGACTCTAGCTCACGGTCGTCCCTAATGAGGGAAGCGTACAGACTGCACGGTTGAGAAACCGGCAAAGAGTCGAGGGTGTCGGCTCTCTCACGTGCTCGGATCAAGTCACGGGATGGGTTCCACTCTCTCTCTCTCACAACGATGATAAAAATGTATCGAGCTAATTAACCTAACACTCTAGTAGCGGCATATAGAAATATACGAAATAAGCAAAATGCCAAAGTAGGGGGGTGGCGAGTGTACCTCTACGCTCCGTGCGTGGGGAAGGCGACCCCCGCCAAGACTCGTACTCCCAGTGTACAGTAAATAAATAATTACAATAGTGAATTTTTATTGCCCACTCCACGCAGGGAGGTAAAGGGATACAAGGGCGACCTAGGAGTAGCGAACTCGGGTTGACGGGCAGCAAGCCAGAAGGGCTTTCGGGGTGAAGACGGGCTGCAGGTCTGACTCGATACTATTCCAACTCAGTTCAGCAACTCAGTCAGCCAGCTGGACAGTAAGCGAACTCGACTATGGGGATGATAGCTTCCGGTCACCTTCTGGCCGCAGCGATTGGCTGGGACGCCGGTGGAAGACTCCTCTTTGATCCCTAAAGTCAGCGGTGGCTGAATCGATGCCAAAGTAATTTTGCAAGAATTAACTTGCTGCTGCCTCTGCTGCCCTGTTCACGAAATAGGTTTGCGCGACCCGGTTGCACTCATAGGCACACTTCTTGGACTTATGATCCTCTCCGTTGGATATTCCTTCCACCAGACTAGGTGATCTTGTTTCAAGGACTTTGTAAGTCTCCGTGAGTCTGGGATTCCCACTAGGATGTCGAGCTGGTTGTACCCTAAAAACCTAATTTTCCTAGAAAGCACTTACACTACTGGTGTTTTTATGAGTCCTGGATAGAAGCGGCCCTTATGAGACCGCTATTGTCCAGTAGTAGCTAACCCATGACTGCATCTATCCAGAAGTTCTATTATGCTGACCCTATTTCTTGTTCTGGTGTCAACTGTCTAGAAACGGCCCTGGCATGACCGCTTCTATATACAAGTGGTCATGTTCTGGCCGTCAATCCACAATAGTGGCCCAGTCTTGACCGTGTATGTCCAGAAATGGTCCATGAGAGACCACTTTTTCTCAGTTCTTGTCTAACCCGAGGGTTGCCCAAGGGTTGGTTTTCCTAAGTTCCTTGATGTTCTAATGATGATCTGGAACTCCATATCTTTTTCAAAAGCTATGCAATGCAACAAACCATTGTCGGTCTTACCCAGGCATTGCAGACTATGGCCCAAGCTGGCACGAGGGCTGGGGCTGGCGACCTGCACCGTAACTTCCTGAGCTTAAACCCTCCGAGATTCTCTGGCTCTTCAAATCCAGATGAAGCAAAGAACTAGATAGATGAGATGGAAAGGATCTTCAATGTTATGCAATGTGCTGATCAAGAGAAGGTCTGTCTCTCCACCTTTCAACTAAATAAAGATGCACGTACTTGGTGGAAGACCACCTCGACACAATCTCAAAATACCCAGCCTACATGGAATGAGTTTCTTTCACTCTTTCGGGTAAAATACTTCTCTGAACATGTTAAGGAGCAGAAGGCCACGAAATTCATTTCTGTACGCCAAGGCATGATGTTAGTGGCAGAATATGAACTTCAATTCTCTCATTTGACCCCTTATGCCAAACATCTGGTGAGCACATATATCTTAAAGGCCAACCATTTTCTAGACCCACTCACTGCGAGGGTACGCATGAAGCTTCAACCTGAAAATTTAACTTACCATCACTACACCTTCCGCAGGAGGGGGGTTCTCGGGATGGGGGTTAAGTGATTTACAGTCAAAACTACCTCCACACAGGGAGAGGCGCTAAGCCAGCCAGGCGGGGAAGGGGAAAATTAACTAAGCGAGTGCTAATAGAATACTCCGTCGGTTCTGCCCACTTTTGGAACTGCTGACAGACTGTCAGTGATGTTGCTGCCGCGGACGCTCCTGATTTTTGCTGAAGGCGAGATCAGTTGGGATGGCTTCGTAACTGGACCAGGATGATGCCTGATTTTTGTAAAATTGTTTGGCCTCAAGTGTCGATCAGGGGCAGGGTGCGAACAGGGTTCAGGAGTTCTGATTCTGTCCATAAGGATACCTTAACAGATGGAAGAAGAGGCCGCCACGAGCGCTCCCGAACTCTGCATTATGCATGGCTAGAGTTGTTGGAACCGTTGACGAGTCTTCTTCAAAACATGACTAGAAAGAACACCAGAGGAGGTCAGAGTAGATTGAAGTAGTCTGAACAGTGAACAGGTGTCGGTTCAGTCTAGGAGTGGACAGGACAGAGCACCCAGGGGAGAAAATTAAGAAAATGCTCTTCCGGATGCCAAATGGGATTTCGCCTTTTGCTGATGGACGTTGACTGGAGTAGAAGCTCTCGGCCAAGCGGCGCCTCCAGAAGCCATGGGATGTGGACGTGGGAGCTCCAGAAAGTCATCTCAGGTCACTAGCCAGGCCTAATCTGTGTAGTCAGGGGAGAATGGGTCCTCCGGGCAGTAGGAACGTCGGATGCTGGCAGGACCACCACGGCTACGAAGCTGCCTTGACGAGATTTTCGGCGATGTATGGCACGCCACCTGAAGATGCCCGAAGACTCCGAGGCAGGCTCTGCAACTCGGCCTTCTCTGCTACTAGTGAACTGAGAACTGCAGGTTGAAGAGGGGAGGTGGGGAATGAGGTAAATGGGAGGGGAAAGAGGGTGGATGGCATGGCAGCTGCCAAACTGTTGGTTTTCTTTGATTTTTGATTATTTTTAGATTTTTGGGTTTGAGTTTCCTTTTTTTTTGGTTGGTTTTGAATTTTTTTATTTTTGTTGGATTTTGGATTCTTAACTATGTACAATGGTTCCTACAGAGTGGATGGCATCGTCTGGGCACTCTGTGGACTGCTGGATGGAGGAAGAGGAGCAGTCCACCTCCTTGGTAGGTCAGAAACAAGGTTCAAGGGGATGAGAAGCAAGTACGTGGCCGTGGACACGACCCCTATACCTACTAAGATTAATTGGTTCTTTCACTTGAATTTGTTCAACCATAGGAGATGGGTTAGACCATTCCTCATCTTGTAATAAATTTATTGAATTCATTAAACTAAACATTAAGATTTGAGTTAACAAATTATAACTTCCGCCTAGACCTGACCAAAGTTGGTAGGGAACTTGGGTGTCCCTAACCTTCTTGTGCGATGTAACTGAAGGTTTCGACTCTTCTAAATCTGACCTACTATGTACAGAGCAGGTGCCCCTGGAAGGGTTATTGACTGGAGTTGTGTGATTAAGGATGGAGAATGAAGGTTCCTGAGCTAGGGAATCATGGTTTGAGAGTTTTGCCCCTAGAGTGGGCTTTTCAATGATAGCTCCAGGCTTCTCTCTTTGGAGTTGATCAGCTTTGAAGATGGAACCACATTGGAAGGACGTGAACAAGAGAAATAGAAAAGAGAGGAGGACTAACAAAGTTGGTTCTCCTTTTGTTTCATGGATTTCTTCTTGGGTTATTAGGTGGGACGAGGATTCTTCAGAGAATAATTTTGATAAATCCAAATCTTCCATGTCTACATCATCTAGCTTTTCTTTTAGATCCACGTGTTCCTCTTCATGGAATATTTCTACATTGGCGATTCTCTCTTCCAGTGGATGGGACTCCTTTACAAAATGATAGTGCAAATTCCACCTTGTTGATTCATCCTTGCTACCCTTAGTTGGTTGACACCCTAATCCAAATCTCTCGACTATTCCATTTTCCTCAATTGGCTCTTTGATTCCTTATTCTTCTTTTCCTAACCATGTGCCAGATGTATAACCCATCTTGGACATTATGTGCCATCCAATATCTTGGGGTATCTCCTTAGGTAGGGGTGACTCTAAGAATTCGGAGGATGGAATAGATTCTAGGGAAGAGATGCTGGGCTCCTTGCCTTTTGATGACATGAACATGGCCGGGTCCAACATCGTGGAGAAGTCAGCCAGAATTTCCAAAGCAGGAGCAATCTGAGTGTTAAGGGTATGTGCAAAACTTGATTGGATATTTGGAATGACATCTTGATTTGGGAGAGTGAGTCCAGTATCTGATTCATCAAAATGGATGGGATGATGTTTGGGAAGTTGAATCAGAGCTGGATTGATTGGGGTGAGGGTCCCAAATGACTCATCAATAACTGGGGCTACTTCAAACTGAGTTGGTAGCATGGTTGGGGTAGGAGTTGGTTTGATTAGAGTAGGAGATGATAATAGCTCTTGCTGGGAGGTGTCTTGGAGAAAAGTAGATGAAGTTAAGTGATCCTCCACCATGAGTGGATAAGAGACACCTTGATTTAACTGCCGAGTAGATGAGCCCTTAGGTAAGATGAGAACTAAGGGCCTTGCCCCTTCAGGTGGAGATGGAGTGGAAGGAGGGATGTCCTGGCTTTGTCGGGGTGGTTCACTCTTGGGATGGATCAAGACCAAAGGTCTTGTCCCTTGTCCATAACCAATCATGTTCCCTATGTTTGAGTGCACTATGGGTTGATCATTCGCCACTCCCTCCTCATCATATTGCCAATGGTGTCCTCTTTCCATTAACCTAGATTTTTGATTGTGGTCCCTGACCAGGGCTAACCTTTCCAGGGTGTAGGGTGGAACATGAGATGATTGATGGAAAGGAAGGGAGTTGGGGACATTCCCCATCCCTCTCATGGGTGCCTTGCGGCTTGCAAAGGCAACCTCATGGTTGGTAAGATTAGAAGGCTAGTCAAAGGGATTGATAGGTTCCTTGGAGCTTGCTGTTGAATAAATGTTGTTTTGATGATGTCTCACTATAAGTCATTGGTCAATTAATTTTGAAACTCATGAAACACCTTTTGAATGACTAGGTATGAAGAAGGTCGACCTTATGCCTAAATGCATCGACCTCATCACCTCAACGATAGTTATCAAGTGTATGAAGAAGGTCGACCTCACCATGAGCAGTGTCGACCTCACTAGCTTCACCAAGCGGCCCGTGTGTTAGAATCACTAAAGCAGTGTCGACCTCAAACCTTTAGGAGGTCGACGTCAAGTCCTCACAGAAGCCGCTGAAGTAGATCGTCACAAGGGTGGTGTCGACCTTAGTCTCTCAGAGCGTCGACCTTAGACCCTCACAGTAAACAGTTCACCTATTACTCTTCATGGCTGCCTCGACTTTGTCATCAGGCGTGTCAGCCTCTTCAAGCTTCCAAGTCAAAAGAGTCGACTCTAAGTGTCAACCCCTTTTTGCGAACGTTCTGCTGTGCCACACTGTGTCGACCTCATCATCATGAAGTGTCGACCTCACATTCGTCAACCAGCACTCTGGAAAGCGGCCAGTGCAAGCAGCTTCGACCTCACTTTTACAGGAGGTCGACCTCAGGATCATTCCAGAAGCCGTTGTAATCACCTTTTTGCAAAGCCGTGTCGACCTTACCCTCTCAGCAAGTCGACCTCTCTAAAAGGAAAACTAAAAAGCCTGCTGACAGATCTGTCTTTTAGAAAATCGTTCAGAGGGCAAAAAGGCCCGACGTAAACCTCTGAAAACTTATTTTTTGAGGGCTGGAAGAGACTCCTAGGAACATCCAAACGTCCCTGTTATCATAAGTGTCCAGAGGAACACTTTACTTCAGATATCTGTCAGTAGAACACCTTGGAAAAGTCTCTCTCACTGCCAGTTCTATCCACTGCGCCAGCCAGCAACGATTGTGTCTGAAGGAAAAAGATCCCTGAAAAAAGGGCATCCTTTCTGCTAACAAAAATTAAGGTTCTGCAGGCTTCTTTGGTCAAACCCCCTTTTGTTTATCTCAGCTATTCAAATTGCAAGAGAAATGGAGGGAAAAAATTTCTGCCTTTTAAGGCCTATAAATAGGACGCCCTTCCCTTGCATGAAGCTGATGATATTTTGTGCAGAAAGTTCAAGTTATCAAGAACCAACAGGTCCTTGGCCTTTAATATCATAAAACTGGGAAAATCATTTCAAGAAGATACACGGTCCTTACTAGGCCGCTCATAGGATGAACGGTCTTGTACGGGGCCGTTTTGGAAAGGGTTGGGCCGAAGCTTAGCCTAACAGAAGTCAAGGGTCCACGGTCTGTTACAAGTCACTCTGAAAGCAGAATGGTCAACCATGGGCCATTCACTAGATATGCACGGTCCATTGCGGGCCATAAGTGACAAGAAAGATTTAAGCCAAAGACGAGGTTAAACGGCCAAATATAGCCGCTCAGGAAAGGAACGGTCCAATAGGATCCGTTCGACTGATGGAACAGGCTAATCTAGTCCATTCAACACTGGGCCTAACAAGTAAAGGAAAAGTCCACCCAATTGGGCTCCTGGGCTTCCATAGGCGGGGTGGAACTGAACCAGGGTCCAGCCCACAATCCGTTGGTCAGCCTAGAGTCATTTTGGGTCGGCCAACAATGACTAGGTCAAAGAAAGAACAAGGTTAATCGACCAAGCATGATAAGCATTCAACTAGAAATGCACGGTCTATATTGGGCCGCTCTCTGAGTAAAGCAGTCAATCTTTGGCCGTTCGAAAGCTCAGGCTATCCAGTTTGAGCCGTGACTCACAACATGGCAATCCAAGCGATTCGATCGTGTAAACAGGTTCAAGTATTGGTGGTACAACCTGCCCGATGTCCTAGTGGGAATCACAAGCTCCCGGGAACTTACGGAGGTCCCGTAATGGAGGTCCTAGTCCGACGGAAGGAGTATCCGATAGAGAGTCCCGACCATTACAAGGAATAGAGGCTATCAAAACATCGAAAAACATGTATAAGCGGTCAGTCAATCCTACCAGAGTAGAATGACTATCAATCAACCCTAGTATCACTATTTCATTCTCAATAGAACATGTTTAAGATTAACTTTATTGAATTTTATGAACCAAGGTCATGATGAAAGTAATCCAGCAAAATAAATGTTAGCGGTCGCCTAGGGACCATGGCATGCTCTTGGCACTTCTGACACAACTTGGCATATTTGCAACAGTCGTCGAACATTATCGGCCAATAGTAGCCTAGGTTTTTAATTTCAATTTTCATTTTCGGCCCAGCCTGATGTGCTCTAGCTGACTCGGCATGTATTTCTTTCATCACCCTCCACGCTACTTCTGTTGAGAGGCATCGAAGGAGTATCTTTTTCTTGGCATCCGCCATAATTCAGAATAGGATTTCGCTCCTCAGTTCATAGGAATCTTTCATTCAGATCAGCCTGATCTTTTCTTCCCTTTACTTGGGTAGTTGCTGGTATTTAAACCATTTCATGAGGGGCTCACGCCAGTCAGATGAGCCGATCGTTTCTGCAGTTGCCACTTCAGGTTCTTCTTCACCTATATCTTCCACTATCATACTGGGGACCTGTCATCTATTGATCACCCGTATGTTTCCATTAGGTGGGACTGCTAGTGAGCTTGCTAGCTTTGCTAATGCATCGGCCTGTACATTCTAACCTCGGCCGATGTGGTTTACTTCGACCAAGTAAACTTCTGCATGAGCTGTTTCGCCTTGGCATGGTAAGGCAGCAATTCGGCTTTTTGGACTTCAAATTGTCTCTAAATTTGTCTGACGATCAACATTGAATCCCCAAACACTTGCAACATATGGATATCCAACTGGAGAGCTAGCTAGAGACCGATAATTAGGGCTTCATATTCTTCTTCATTGTTTGTGCATGCTTTGTTAATTGAGCAAGAGGTGCGCAATACCTCTCCTTCGGGGGATTTGAGGACAACGTCCGCCCCTACTCTTATTCTTGTTCGCCCGGACGGGGGTGTTTCTGTTCTCGATGCACCATCAAAATATAATTGCCAAGTGGCTTGCTGAATGGCACACCTCCAAAGTTTCATCTTTGGGGAGTTCTGTGATCAGAGGAGAATTTTCAGGCACCGGGTGTGCTGCAAAGAAATCTGCAATGGCCTGGCCTTTGATGGCCTTTTGCGGCACGCGAAGGGAGGGAAAAACTGATGTAGAAGAGAACCCGAAGTTCTACCCAGGTCTGGGACATCAGGACAGAGGGTCACTGTAGATGCTGCTACGCACTCCCCCGAGCTTGGAAGTTGCCATGGCTAGTGCCAAAACGTCACTGACAGGCCCTGGTATGCCTGCGAATTTCTATGCGCGGCCCTGTCATCGTCACCGGCCGGGGCGGGCTCAGGTCCTGGACCTTTGCACTCTGGCTCAGACTGGTCTTGGGGTGCAGCAGCAACTAGAAGAAGTCGTCACGGCCACTCCTAAAGTCTGATCAAGGCGGGACCAAGTCGAGGATGACCGTGGTCGAGTCTTCTTCGAGCGGAAGCTAGGTAGAGTACCATACGATGTCAAGGTCGAGAGTTATGTCTAGAAGAGTGGGAGGGGGTCTGGACAGGTCCTGACTGACCTGATCTGCTACCTTGGGGTAGAAAAATTGAAACGGGCTGCTCCGAGCTTCAATCGATGCCCCGCTTGTTTTGTTGGACAGGTGACTGGTGGGAATCCACTCCGGCTAAGTGACGCACCAAGGGGGGCCGTGGTGTTGTCACTGGTTCTTCTTTAAGCCACCTCTGGTTGCAGGCCAGACTAGTTCTGCATAGTCTGTGGAGAATGGCTCTCAGGAAGGCGACACTGCCACGATCACTCCTGTCGTCGAAATGGTGCGTGACCAAAATGGGCGCGTCCGTGAATAAATCCTCTTCGATCTCCAACCAGGAAGGCTGCCAGGGGAGGTCGGAGTAGGGAGATAGAGGACGCAGAGTGGAGGGATGTCTACTCTAGTTCTGAGTGGACTGACCTGCGCACCCAGGGAAGAAAATTTGGAACGGACAGCTCCAGACTCCAAACGAGGCTCCACCAACTGTGTTGGATAGAGGACTGGTAGAGGAACGTCCCAGCCAAACGGCGCCCCAAGGGGAGCTGGGGTGTGGTCTCTGGAGCTTCAGTAAGTCACCTCTAGTTGCAGGCTGGACTGGTTATGCACAGTCTGTGGAGAACGTGTCCCACACATAATGTCTAGATAGTCCGTACAAGGCAGAACAAATACGCACACGCTCACAATTAGATAGTGGACAGTAAGCATGATACTATAATGGAGACAAATTAAAGTTCAACCGATTATCTAACCAAATAAAGAGTAGTCATGGGGAGGGAGTGAGGTCACCGGTGGCAAGAGTGGTGCTCGCGACAGTTAAGCCGCTGCTGCTATAGTTGCTGGCGGTGGAGGGGATGCACGGCAACATCATCGGGGTGTTTCTGGCTGCCACAGCAGCTGTGAACTGTGGCGAAGAGGAACCACGGCAGTGCTGTAGTCAGTGACTCTGGCCGCAGCTGTTGCCGTCCTCGGTGATGTTGGCCGCTGCTACTGTGGTGGCTGGTTACAGCTAGGGCTGATGGCAGCTCTGGCCTGAAGTAGCACAGGCCACTGCTGTGGATGGATCCATAGGCAGTGGGGGGGTGGGGCCAGAGAGAAGACGCGGGGGGAGGAAGGGGAGAGAGGGTAGCGAGCAAATGATGGCGAGTGGTGATGGAGAGGCGAAGGGGCTGACGATAGGTGGTGGCTGGGAAAGGACAGGAAGAGGCAGGTGGGCGGATGGCATCGAACTCGCGGAGTGGAAAAGAGAGTAGAAGAGGAGGCGGTGACGGTGGTTCGCAGAGGTGGGAGGAGGCGCGGAAGAGAGAGGGGTGGCGGGACTCGCGGCAGCGGGAAGGAGAGGGGAGGCCAGCGATGATGGCAGCAGCAGGAGTGGAGGCCGACAGTGAGGGGGGAAAGGAGGCAAAGACGATGGCGCCCAGCCGGTGGTGGCGGTGGTGTTGTGGTGGCGGCTAGGGTTTGTGAGCTTCTCACACGTTACACTCACACACAACAAGAAGAGAAAATACTCTTTTTTTATTCATCCGAAAATTGAGATTACATTAGGGCTTCTCATGCCTTTTATAGGCTCCAACAAGGAGGGCCTAAAGACAAGAATGCCCTCACATGACCGAAATACCAAAATACCCTCAAAGACTCCCTAAAGTACATCAACAGGCAGACTGTTCTGCAGGATTTTCCATAGGTGTATAGAGATTTTGGTTAGCAACCAGCTGGACCACAGTCCCGATGAACATCCAGAGGCGTTGCTCGTCCAGTTGGAACTCTTAGATGAGAAGAGGCTTAACACGACTGATCACGCGTCTCCTTATCAAAAGAGAGTTTCACGTTATTTTCAAAAGAAGGTAATCGAGCGTAAATTTCAAGTGGGTGATATGGTTTTGAAACGCAAATTCATTAAGTCAGCAGGTCCTAGATCTAAATTACAACCTAACTGGGAAGGGCCGTTCGTCGTTAGAGAGGCTTATCTAGGGAATGCATACTGCTTAGTCAACGCAGAAGGTGAGGAGCTAGCTTACCCATGGAATGGGTTGTATCTTAAGCATTTTTTCCCTTAGAGTCAAGCCAGCACCAACCCGACAGCGAGGTGTCTTTCCCTTTCACCACAGCCCGAGCACGGTAAACACACACTTCACAACGGCTCTAGTCTGGTTTTTCCCTCTACTAAGTGACACCATCTCTCCTTTGGCCATGCCCAGGGGAAGTGAAGTTCCATGCTTTTCTCTCTTCGGCCAAGCATAGGTGTAAGGAGTGAATAAGGGGGAGATGACTAATCTAGACACCCTGACAAGAGGAGATCTCAAATAGGGGCAGTCTGTTATGACATGATTCCACAAAAGAAAAAGGAAAAAAAAATCAAGTCAAGCAAAGAGCAAACCAAGGCAAAAGCCACCACTTCTATCAAAAGCACAAACTTCAATGTCAAATGCTCTATGAAAATTGAAACAAACTAGGCATAGCAAGAGTGGCAGTACAGTTTCCCCGCAGTACATTATGAGCCCGGTCGTATGCGTGCGTAGGAAGGATGAAGGTTCGATGACGGACACAAAGCCCCTGCACAACAGATTGAATTTTCGAAGGGTTGTCATGAGAGAGACTTGAGCCCTAAAAGCTTCTATCCCTACGTAAGGCTTACCCCCAATAACTCTTCCCGTTCTCCCTCAAAGGATTAGTGAGACAACTATTTTCATTCTCAACACTTGTTCCTTTCAGTCCACAATGTAGATTGGTTGTTCTTCGTATGTAAAATCTAACTATATCTCTAATGGTAAGTTAATCTATGATGTAAGATGGGTTTGGCACATACTTCCTAAGTTAGGTGTCCATTAAACTTAAATATAAATATCTCACTATAACAAACCCACTTTTGTGATTTGATTTGATTGCAAAGTTCTTAACTTTGGCGCTGGCGTGTGAGTTAACACTGGAGATCAACTATCTCAAATCCACTTTTCTGCACACCGTCGATAGATTCCACATGCTTCGTCCTGATCAAGATGTGCCCGAATGTGAACACAAATGGATGAGACAAAGCTTAGAGGCATGTTCTCTCTTGTTTCAATCTCTAACCCCAAATAACGAGTCACCTCCTTGGGAGCGGGTCCGTGCTAGGATCTCGAACTCCCAGCATCTGGGGTGGGGAACGTGAGCCCTCTTGTTGGCAGCGCAGCAAGGGAACAGGTGGAGTAGGGAGGAAAACAAATGAGAAGAAAATGTACTGTGCGTGGGTGCAACGGGTCCAACAACACAGACAAATCAAGTAGGGAGGATGGCAACGTGATAGGTCGCTGGCCTTGGGTAGTGGAGGTAGTGGTGATGCAAAGGATGTCTGTCACACCCTGATTTTCAGATCTTGCGTCTCTTTCTCTCCCTCTCCTCACCGGCGGTCCACGGAGGAAGGCGGGGGCGAGGCAGGGATGGCACGAGGGTGAGGAGCATGAGGACGGGGTGAGGATCGAGGTGTGGAGGCGTGACGAAGCTCGGTTGTGAGTTCTGGGCATCGACTTGGGTTCGAATGGTGTTTTTACTGTGAAATGACGATCTCGGCATAGGAAATCTTCGGTGGAGGTAGGGGGATGGTTCCCTATCTCACGTATTTCATTTACCCATGATTTTGTAGGCTGAGGTGAGCCGAGAGTGAGTTTATTCCTCATCGGGGGTGAAAACCATGTTTTTAGGGCATGGGATGGATTCGTCGTAGTAAAATTTATTACTGTAATTATTGATTATTTATTGTACCGGGAGTATAGGTCTTGGCTGGGATCATCTTCCCCACGCTCGGAGCATGAAGGTATGTTTTCGCTCCTCCATTTGTCGCATTGCTTATTTCACATATGTGTTTATTTGTCACGGCTTGAGTGATAGCATAATTAGCTAGTTCAATTTTATCACTGCTACGAGAAAGTGAGTGCGTAATCCGTCCCATGACTCGACCCGAGCACGCGGAAGAGCCGAATACCCTTGACTCATAGTCGGTTTCTCAACTGCGCAGATCCACACGCTTCTCTTGCTAGGGACGAGAAGCGAGCTTGTGTTGAGTTGGTCGCGTCTTTGCTGGTTATGCCTTCCAAATAGTCGTGTCCTCATCTAGAGTCTCATTTTTGCATCAAATTGGTACCGAGTCACATCTCGTCTCGCATTAGTTTGGTATCAGAGCGAGGATGAGTCTAGGGTAGTCACCAAAGCATGATCTAAGTCTGTCTAAGGTGTTGCATTTCATCCTTGTATCCGGTATATCAAAAGGCGTTACTGGAATGATAGGTTAAGCCTATTTGGAAGGTAGCCTCCTTGCGTGAGATGGGTCTTCGGACCGATATGTCCACCAAGTACTGGATACTGGTTAGAGTCTAGGTTTGTATTCGAGTCTGCATTCCAACTTTACATTGCTGTTTTAGGATCGTGTCTAATCCATTAGAGAGTCATCCTATCTTGTCTCCTTGTGTCTGCATGTCTAGCTACCCACCAACCCCATGGCAGTTCCTCGAGACCACGTGTCCGATTGGTCATCCCCGGTGGCCCAATTCGCGACTCTCATGGCTGGAATCCTGGGTCCCGCCCCTACCATTCAACCACCAGTTGACCCGACCCCTATGCTGACGATCGAGTTATTCTAGCGCCCTATAGTGACCACTGCTATTCTACCTAATGGGTTGCATATGGAGATCGACTTCATCAGTAGGGTGTCATCTAATTGTGTCTCCCAGGACATTGTTGAGTCTCTGCTATCCCATTCATGGATTCAAAGCCGGCGTGGGTTGATCGTTTGATGGTTTTCGGTGAGGATTGGCCGTTTCAGCTCGTGAGATCTTCGGTGAAGGTAGGGGGATAGATACCCTACTCTTTTCCTGCGTTTCCTCACAATTTGGAGCCGAACGGTGTGAGTTTGAGTGGGTTTTACCTTGTTTGGACGAAATGCATGTTCGGGGGGTGTGAGCCATGTTTGTCGTTGCAGGAAATGCTTTGTACTTTAAATGGTTTCATTTGAACCCTTGGCAAGTTAGGATGCCATTCCTGCCAGTTTTATTGTGTTTGGCCGTGATTTGGGGCTAGAACGAGGCCGGTTACCCTCGTGAGTCATTTTGGGTGGATTTGTAGAAATCGCCCATTTCGTGTTATTTTGTGTATGGTTTGATCCCTTCCGACTTGTGGAAGGTTGATATTGAGTGTACGGATGTTTCCCAGTCGTTCTGGAGACGATTGGGATGTGGAATGGTGATTTTCACAGATTTTAGTGTTTTTCAAGTTTGTTGCTTTAACGCGGTATTCTCAGGAGGCGCATTCTCAGATTAGACGTGCTGTGTCGTATGGTCGCGTTCATCTAAGAAGAGGAATAGTTGGGCAGTTGGGAACTCGACCCATGTGATGGGCGCGATCCAGTGTTAATGCGACCCAGGTGATGGCCGCATCCTTGTGTCATCGCGCTTGAGGTTCTAGCCACGACTATTATCACAACCCAGGCTGAGGCCGCGACTATGTATCACCATATTCGAGGTTTTGGCCGCATTTATTTATGCAACCTAAGTAAGCGCTGCATCAAAGCGTTGACGTGCTCTAGGTGTTGGATGCGTTCTGATGACATGGCGACCCTCTGTAGTGGCGCGTTAATCATCGCGACGTAGGTTATAGGCGCATTAGTGTTCTCTATTTTCTGTGTCTTATTCGAGTTGTCTCGGGCTTCGATGAACCCAAGATTCAATGCCTTATTGGCCTTTGGCTCGACGGATGCCTTGGGTGTCTCGTGAGAGATCGGTCTGTTCCGTGTCCTGTTTAGGTAGCTTATTTTTCTCCAACAGAGGTTTCATCATTTGTGTTGCGAATTAGCCTTAAATCGTGGTGTTCTATTCATCCCCGCCTTCTAGCTCACCTTCCACTTGATCTATCAAAGGTCTGTGCATATTTTGCATATAACACCATAAGGTCTGTGCATGTTTTGCACATAACACTACAAGGTCTATGCATGTTTTGCATGAAGTCTGCGCATGTCTTGCATATAACTCTAAAAGGACTGTGCATGTTTGCATATTACTCTATAAGGTCTGTGCAATGTTTGCCTTCAACATTGCATGGCCCACGCGCATGCAGGATTCAGGTCTATGCACACATTCAAGTCTGTGCATCATTGTCCACACTCTAAGGCATTATTATGTACATTCATATCATTGGTCTGAGCATATGTTCTATGTGATTTTTGCCTAAGTATGAACTCTAATGTATAAGGTGTTTGATGAAATACCTTTCTCTAATTGGCAGGAACTCTATCAAACACTTGAAGGGTAAGATGCATCAATCACTGGCACGTGATCCCAAGATAGGCAAGTCAGTGGCACGTGAACCCAAGTGAACATATGATGAGCACATGATCCAAGATGAAGTGGCACTCCTTTTTAGAACTTTCCAGAGGAATATTCACCATTGCCATGTGGATCAATGGGACTTCACTAGGTTTTTTCTGCCTCATCCTTACAGAGCCCTTGTTCTATTTAAAGACCACCTTGGCCTTCGATGAAGGGTGCTGAAAGCTATAGAGAGCAGCAAGATAACCAAGAAGAAGTCGCCAGAGAGTGAGAGCTGGAAAAAGAAGAAGGGTTAGACTGAGAGCAGAAGCTGCTGCGAAGAGAGAGCAAGAGTCTGAGAAGAGAAGAAAAAGGAGTGAGCTAGAAGAAAACAAAGAAAGAGAGAGAGCAAATCTGTGAGCCATTTCGTGAAGAAAAAGCCAGAAAAGAGAGAAAGAGTGAATCTGAGAGAAGCTTGCTCGTGACTGAAGATTTGATTCCCACAAGTTTGCACGCCCGGTGGGACCAAACCTCCCTTCATCTTTTCGGTAAAATAGAGGACCCCGGGGACTTCCCCAAGAATACTGATTGTTGGCTCATTCTATTTTGTAGGAAATACAATGGCAAGTGAACTAGCAGGACTTACCTTTGGCCCGCAAGTAGTCACTGCTCATGCGGAGCACGTGTACCTAGCGGTACCCACTATGTTTGGGACTCTGTCACCGGTGGTGGGGTTCCCCAATTTCCTAGGCATTGCCTTCATCATCCTACTCCAGGTCGAGAAGGATGAAGCTAACAAGACTATCATGACCAAGGCTGTGACTCTTCCAAGGGTGAGTCTTCCTTGGAGGGCTACCCCGCATCACTACATGGTTACATGCCTCATCCACCATGTGGAGGCATCCAGGGGGAAAGAAGAGAAAGAATCAAAAGAGAAGAAGAAGTGTTGCTGCTCCCCGGGGCTGATTCTCAGCCTCTGAGAAATTTATTTTGATCGGTGACATTCGGGTGTACCTGAACAGTCGCGATGCTAAAGTCCTGTTAGATTGCATCGTCCCAGTAGTTCCCACATGCAATGCTTTCCAGGCACTATCAAGTCAGAAGGTGAATTTGGATAAAGATAGCCAGGGGAAGCTGGCCCCCAAGTCACCAAAATTCAAAGATGTTTGGGTCCCCAAAAGGATCCAGGGTCTAGCTCCGACCCTGGAAAATGCAAACTTGACTTCTAAAGGCCCAAGGAGAGGGGTTAAAAGAGCTACACTGAAGGAAGAAGAGGTCGTGCCAGTGGCTCTCCGCCTACTCATAGGGTCTATGCCAAGCAGGCTGATGTGTTCCAACATTCGAGAAGATCGAATGAAGCTACCTGACTGGCACAGTTATCTAACATGCTGCCAGTCCAAGACCAACTATTGCCCCCTACCCTCTCTCCATGGTGCATTCAAGAAGAAATGATCAAAGTATTCAAGAATTACTTCCATGACTTGGGGAGTTCCTCCCTAGGTCAACAAAGACTGCTCCACTATATATACACCACTGGCCCCATTTGCTCACCATAACGGGTTTTATATCTACTACCATCTGTCCCATTACCACTTGTCCCATCTCCTCCACCGTGACGGGCGTGGCCGAGAGGGCAGAGGGCGCTTGACAAGAACCGGTCGGCGCGGTGGTGCAGCAGTGTGACCTGTGTGTGTGTGTGTGTGTGTGTGTGTGTGAGAGAGAGAGAGAGAGAGAGAGAGAGAGAGCCGGACGGCGCGGTGGTGAAGCAGTGTTAATTTTTCTTCCGTAAGATTAAAAATGATGACCCATTCAGTATTTATAGATTTGAAGCCGAACTATGACTCTGTTACATGAGAATTTCTCTGGAAAAGAAAACAGGTTGGTTAGAAACTCGTTAATTTTAACTATATATCGGTGGTAAGATCTCCATTTCCGTCTGTGCGCGAAAGAGCGTAGTAAACAATGATACTTTTCATTTGAATCTCGTGAAAGTAAACCATTATCGACTTTAATGAATCAGATTCGATGAGTATATATATATATATTCACCCATGGTCACATTTGTTTTACCATGCAAAATAAATTTCTTAGCACCGTAGGGATTTTCTTTTGTGCGGCGGCAACTCCAGTGAGCGGCGGTAACTCGAGTGAGCGTGACTTCAGATCGCAGGCGGATCCGAATTTCTTTTCAAGTCTCCGAATGGTAAAAAGTCGAAGGCTGGGGGGCGTAGGTGCACGTGCCAGAGATCCAGGGCCGCGTGCAGGTTGCGTGCCCGGATGAGGACGTGCTCAGCCGCTGACTGACGCCCGGTGACGTCGTATGCTCCGCTGCCCCCACACTGTCCAGTCTAATCGGGGCCCTTTTTAGGTGGGCTCGTACAGTGCAGGCCCACGAAGCGGACGCGACCGCAAATCGCGTACCCGAGGAAAGAAACAGTGTGACGTCCAGGTGCTCCTCCCCCCCTTTCCTGTTCCCCATCTTCCGCTTGTTACCTTCGCACTACTACTGAGCGGTGAAAAGTGCAGCACGTAACATCGTCAGGGGAAGAGTGTGGGGAGGACTCCCAAGTTGTGTGTGTGTGAGAGAGAGAGAAGGTGGTGGTGAGAGTTGCAAGGGTGGTAGAGTGAGAGAGGAATGGGTAGAGTGGAGAGAGAGAGATAGAGAGGTGGCGATCGAGAAGTAGGAGTTCAAAGGAGAGAGAGAGAGAGAGAGGGCGAGGGACCGCCATGTGTGCTTGCTTCACGCAAACGTGCTGCGAGGGGGAGCAAGCAAGAGGAAGTTAGGGTTCTTCGGCCGTTCTGCCGTGGCTTTAAAGGCTGCAAGATCCCCCCATTGCAGCACAGAAGAAGAGAAGTTGGTGTGGTGTTCTTAATTTGTTGCCTTCTTTTAAAAACCAATATTATAGCAAAACACCACACGCATCAAATGGACATGGTCCCTCTCTCTGCTGCTTGCTCCTCCCCCTCTTCTCCAGCTTCTTCTCCTTGTGCCGCTACCCTCAATATTCCCCCTCGATCCCCTGCATCATCACTGTAGCTCCCCAGTACTCCTTCATCGATATCAAATAGGGCGCTAATTAAAGCGCCAGTGATCGCACAGGGGGGGAGAAGAGAAGAGGAAAGAGCAGAGATGAACTGTTGTAGCAGCACCAGTGGCGCCAACAGGAACGGCGGCAAGAGCGTCGGGAGCGGGGGCCCCGGCGGCGCCAGCGGCGGCGGGCCGTGCGGGGCGTGCAAGATCCTGAGGAGGAAGTGCGTCAGCGGGTGCGTGTTCGCGCCCCACTTCGACGCCGACGCCGGCGCCGCGCACTTCGCGGCCGTGCACCGGGTGTTCGGGGCCAGCAACGCCTCCAAGCTGCTTCAGCGGGTGCCGCCAGACCGGCGGGGGCAGGCAGTGCTCACCATGTGCTACGAGGCCCACGCCCGCCTGCGCGACCCCGTCCTCGGCTGCGTCTCCCACATCTTCGCCCTCCAGCAGCAGGTGAGAGGTGACGCCGCCATGGATCACCACGGAGCCCTCTCGCGACACGGTTCCCATCTCTAGCTAGATCATGAAGAGAAACATCAATTCGAATCCTTCGAAACACCGAATAGTAGTTAACCCAAACCTCCATGCATGTGGCAACTACGTACAGGTGCTGAACCTGGAAGCCGAGCTGGGGCTCATCCAAGCACACCTCGCGGCTCTGCACCCGCCACGGCCGCCAGCAGCACCACAGTCCGCCCAGCAGCCCCCCTTCGTGAGTAGCAGCAGCTGCGACGGCGGCGCCGCCCGTGCAAACGGCCGCCGCCCATCCGAGTCCAGCTGCTTGTCCACGGTCTTCGATCCTCTCCACCTTCACCCACTGAACGATGCCGAGAGCCGCTGCAGCCAGCCGGTGCAACAAGTCGGAAACGACGAGGACGTCGAAGCGCTGGCAAGGGACTACTTTGCCAAGTACTTGCAGGGCGGAAATTAAGTTTCTGTGGCCGGATCCACTCTGATGTCGATCTTCTGCTGCGCTCAATGTTGCCACACAGATTTTCTCATGAACACATCTAGATTCTAGACACAGGGAAGCTGACTGTACGTAACAATAAGGGATTCAATAACACATTAAGCTAGCAACGTCTCAATTAAGATGGTTTATCATGTACTTATTCCCATAATGTTACATATTCACATGTGCATGCATGGACACTTTCCTGGTAACAAATTAAGGCGCTGGGTGGGTGCCTGCACCACTGTTGTTTGCTTGGTCTCTTAAAAAATCTTCTGTGTCACTCAAAATGAAGAGGAGCACACACACTGTGGGATCTGGACATCTTTGATGAAGGGATAGCAAGAAAGATTTGGTTTGGGTTGGAGTCAGCTAATGAAAGATGGCTACTAATTAATGCTTGCGCATTTGTATTAATTGCCGTACGTACGTGGAATAATTACGGATAGCTGCCGAATCTTTGCCTTGAATGGTGTGGTTCTGCTGGACGGGGCGCCCGTGATTCTGGTGTTTGAATAAATGTGCAAGAGATTGCATGCTTAGGTGGATCTCTCGCTCATCCAGCAATACCTGTTTCACAAATCAAAACTGGAATTAATTATCTTGCTTTTCTTCGAAGTTCTCCGAATACCCTTTGATGACGGGATGAGCCTAGAATAAAAGGAGTTATCCAAGTTTATCGTATCAAAGAAACTCATCTAAGTTTATCGAGCGAATGAGAGTCGGATCAAAATAAGAGTGAAGACATAGGAGTCTTATTGTTTAGATCGAGTCTATGTATTTTCTAGTTTCTTGAGTCTAGCAATTTGTTAAAGGATGAATTAGTAGTTGTAATTTGGATATTTTAATCATCAATGAATAGAAGTTGAATTTGAGCACTACTTGTGCAATTGCATCTTATGTATGATTGTTACGCGCTCTGATCGTGCTTGCTTGCGAGAGGCTTACCATGCCGGTTGTTCGCGTTCTCCCGAGTGAGTCTTCCACTGTAAATAAAGGCTCAGGTCGTGACAGATACCCTGGGAAGAGGTATGGAAAAGAATGATTGAAGAGGAAGAAAAGAACAAAGGACATGATGTCCTGGAGGAGTGAAAGGATGAATTGGAAGAAAGATGGAAAGTCTGGAGGTAGAGGATGGGAAGGGGCATCATGCCAAAGGGTTAGAGAGAGGGATGAAGGATCCGGAGGTTCTGGAGGAAGACAAAGATAAGGGACACGATGCCCTAGGAAGAGGGAAAGAGAATCAGGAGGTTCTGGAGGAGGAAGGTATAAAAGGGTGTGATGACCTGGAAGGAGAGAAAAATTCAGAGGATCTGAAAGTGAAGGTATGGAGGGGCGCGATACCCTAGAATGGAGATCTTTCGGTTCCGGAGGAATAAGGTAGCGAGGGACACGATGCCCTAGGAAAATCAGTGAGAAATCTGGAGGACCCGAATACGAGGGTGTAGAGGAAGGTAAATTGGAAGAAGGAGGATCTGGAGACCCAGCGAGACGGGGAAGATACGGGTCTGGAAACCCGAGAAAGAAGGGATGCAGATGAATGTAATGCAATGAATGCCAGGGATCCATAGGTTGCAAGAGATGCAAGGAGGGGGAGGAAGGAAGTCCCCTTCTTACCCCATGAGTGGCCCATAAAGAGAAACATGTGGATGGGATAGAATAAGGAGTGAATGAGTTGGTGGAAGGTCTTTTATCAAAAGAATGTCCACCTCTCCATAATAAGCAATGTACCCGAAGAAAGAGGAGTAGAGAAAGATAGAGAGAGAGAGAGAGAAGATCATTCTGTGATAGACTCATGGATCAAATCTAGAGTCTCTATTTTGTCATTTGTATTTCACTCATCTGAGTCCGGTCGCTTTTTCTTTTGTTGTTTTCCTTTGTTTCTCTTCTTTTCAGTCAGATTTGTGTTACCCTTTGGTGTGTCAGAGGAAGGGAGATTTAGTCTTCGATGTCTAATTCCCTCCAGTACGGAGGAAGAGGAATTTGGTTCCTAGTTGCAGGTAGCCAGGTTCTACTTGTGGGTTCCCTCTGGTTCGGAGGAAGAGAGACTTAGGTTTCTGGTTTTCAGTGGCTGCGGTCACTTGGGTTTCCCTCCAGGTTGGAGGAAGAGGAGAGTGTGTTCTCCTGGTTCAAGCTGTGAGTCAGCACGTGTTGCAGACGGAGTCTGCAGGTTTCCTTGGATAAGGAAGTAAGCCACACTCTAGCGAGTGTGGGGTGGATGTAGGTCAGTTGACCGAACCACCTTAAAAATCTCCTGTGCCTTGCTGTGTTCTCCTTCTTCTTTGGTAGATGCTTGCTTAGGCTCGTCCCACATTATCCGTCTTTATTTCTGTTATCGGTTCTCTGCTTTAATCAAGACGTTCAGCTCATAAATTTTTTAAATTGGTCCATTCACCCCCCTCTAGACCACATCAATTGGTATCAAAGCAGGTTTCTGATTTATCATATCCCACCATCTGTAGAGATCCTGCTTTGTGTCGTCGAGCTATTCCTTTTCCTTCAGTTGCTTGCCTTTTTGTCGAAACTTTTCTTAAATGGCTTCGCCACCAGTCTTTGATGGTTCAAACTTTGACACCTGGCTCATTTCTTTTCGAGCTTATGTTAAGTCGTTCCATCCGAATTTGTGGAGAATAATCTCTCATGGTCCTCATAGGTTACCGAAGTGCGAGTCTAAATGGACCAACAATTACCGACTGAAGTCTATAGAAAATCAGAAAGCCTTTGAGCTAAGTGCAACTAATCGAGCTCTACACTCCTACATCATGTACGTCGGCCAGTTGAGGAGGTAAAGCTAGCTTGTATGCCACCTCGTCGATTCTCTCCAGAACCTCGAAAGGGTCAATAAATCTCGGACTCAATTTTCCTTTGATACCTAACCTTTTGATTCCACATGTGGGTGAGATTTTTAAGAAGACATGCTCCCCCACTTGGAATTTGAGGTCTCTCCTCCGGTTGTCGGCATAGCTCTTTTGCCGTGATTGAGCAACCTTTAACCTTTCTTGAATTAACTGGATTTGTCAGTTGTGTCTTGGACAATATCGGGACCAAGCAATCCTTTTTCTCCAATCTCGCTCCAACATAGAGGCGATCTACAGCTTCGGCCATACAGTGCTTCGAATGGTGCCATTTGTATGCTAGACTGATAGTTATTATTGTAAGCGAATTTAGTCAGTGGTAAATGTTCATGCCAGTTACCACCGAAGTCTATCATGCATGCTCTTAACACACCTTCAATAATTTGATTTGTCCTCTCGGTCTGTCCATCAGTTTGAGGGTGAAATATAGTGCTAAATCTTAGCCTAATACCCATAGATGATTGCAAACTTTTCCAGAAGTGAGAGGTGAACCTCAGATCTCGATCTGAAATAATAGAGTTTAGAATACCATGCAGCCTTACGATCTCTTTGATATACAAGGCAGCTAAAATATCCATTGTCCATTTGGTCTTGATAGGTAAGAAGTTAGTGGACTTAGTTAACCGGTCCACAATTACCCATATAGCATCAAAACCACTTCGGGTGTTCGATAATCCAACAATGAAGTCCATACCAATACTATCCCATTTCCATTCTGGTATTTCGAGAGGTTTGAGCTTGCCAACCTGGTTTAAGGTGCTCAGCTTTAACTTGTTGACATACCAAACATCGACTTACGAACTCTGCTACCTCTCTTTTCATGTTAGGCCGCCACAAAGTTCTCTTGAGATATTGGTACATTTTTGTAGCACCAAGGTGAATAGTATACCTAGACCGATGTGCTTCCTCCAAGATTTTACCCTTGAATAAATCATGGTAAAACATTGTAAAAATAGGATTAAATGCATGCATGATCTTTACATACTTATGAATTGGGCTAAAACTTGAGAAAATCTACCTTTTGTGATGATTGAGGCAATGAACAGTGAAGAGATTGAAGATTCTGTAGCAATATTATCCCGAAAATGATACTCCGTTTCAGTTTGAATAGAGGAGGACGAAGAACTTCTTTCCACAGCAATAGGAGGAAGAAGAAGATTGAGGATGCTTCAAAATAGCAGCAACAGCAACCAGGATTGATAGATATCAATCTCGTAATCCACAAGACCGAATGGAGATGCTTGAACACCCCCGGTTAGTAGTGGGAAAACCACAATTTTCACAACTGGTAGATCCTCTTATCAACTGAAGGGGAAGAAAGCTATCAATCGAAAGGTTGCAGACAATCTCTGTTTGATTGGCAGGGAAGATGAGGAGAGGGTTCAAGAAAACCCACAGCACCAACAACAATCCTTTGGGAATTTAAGAAAACTTCCTGAAGAATGCAGCAAGAGGAAGAGTTTGGTGGTGGAGGCAGCAAGGTGCACGATGTAGCAGAGAGTTCCAACGCGTTGGGGGCTCTGTGGGGGTATTTATAGAGTAGATAACCTACTAGAGAGTTGGAGTTCTAATGGGTTTAAAACTCCCTATGTAAGAATCCTATTAATAGTCAAGTTACCCACGTATTAATCCTACTAAATTTCATCTTTTCGAAATGGCAACTTCTTCCTAGTTCGAGCAAGATACTGCAACGGACTTTCTATTTTCCATCCTGACAGGAAATAGCGCCCTAGATAAGGGTGCGGTTTAGGAAAATGACTCCTCATGAAAGGGGCATCTCTCATGTAATTGGTGCCCAAGAGAGGGGCACGATTTCAAGAAATGGCGCCTCTCTAAGTGGTCTTCAATTCATGAAATGGTGCCTTAAGAGGAGGCGCTATTTTATTTTTGACCCATTTGTTAGATATATAAGTAGTTTTAAGTGTATATATGAGTTGGGTCCTGAACATTGTGAAAATGGCACCCTTGAGGTTGCCACTATTTAAAAAATAGAGTCTGCCACCCAGCCACTTTTTTAAAATCTGCTTAAAAGAAATAGTGCCCTTCCGGATAGCCACTATTTAAATAGCACCCTCCCGGGTAGCCACTATTCAAAATCTGCTTAAAAGAAATAGTGCCTTCCCGGGCAACCACTATTTAAATAGCACCCTCCCGGGTAGCCACTATTTAAATAGCGCCCTCCCGGGTAGCCACTATTCAAAGAAATAGAGTCAGGGTGGCTTCCACTATTTAGAAAAGCCCATGAAAAAATAGTGAAAAATCTTAAAAAAATAGAAAAACATGTGAAAAAGCTGGGGGAAGTTGGATATTCAAGAAAAATGAGAAAAATCACTCAAATAAGTCGATTTGAGGGTCAAATGGGGCATCGCAATGCGATAGGAGATATGCTCAAAATGATGTCAATTTTAGTGTGTCTACACCGGGGATCAGCCGACCGCGGAGATGAGACATGGGGAGTGAAATGGAACCTCTCGGTGTCGTGAGCTACCTGATATGCATGGGTCATAACTTCACGTAAATGTAGCTCCCGCCTGATATATAGGGTCAATCCCATGCGAAATCAAGATAAGGTGACCGCGGTATCTTCCTAGACACCGCATCGAAGGAGGTAGCTGTCAAAGGCTTCAATGTACTCGGTGACAATTTTCCCATCTTGAGTAAGGCTATGCCATTCATCCAGGAGATCATGATAGTATGTCGGCGGAAGATACTTTTGCCAGAGAGCAACCTTCATTTGATTCCATGTGGCTATAGGCTTCTCTCTCCGTAGGTTCCTAAGACTCTCGATGTTAAGCCAGTACATCTTAGCGAGACCCTGAAGCTTGTACTTGACATAACGCACTTTCTTTTCCTCGACCATTGGATACTGCTCAAAATATTGGTCTAGAGATGTCTCCCAATCAAGATAATCTTGGGGCTTGTTGGACCCCTCAAAGGTGGGAGCATCCAGCTTGATTAGCCGGTGAAGGGGGTCCAACATGGAATGCATAAAAGAAAGATCTTGCAACACTTAACATTCTAAGGGACGTGACTGTCAAACATTGACCCATCACAGTCTCTAGCAGTCAAGGATAAGGGCGCTACAAGGGCTATGGCACTCCACTATTAGGCCGCTAAACTCACCCGAGACTATAAAAATCCACAGGAAACTCAAACTCTGACGCTCCGGGGTTGGCACGCTATAAGGCTCCGGTGGTTGCACGATAAGCTGCCAGGCCAACTGCCCTATGGGGTCAAAGGTCAAATGACCTGGTCAAAGGTCTGTAACGGCCTAATGGTTGGCCGCTACGATAGGTGTGACGCACCCCTGTTGGGCAGCCACAGGTTATGTAACACATCCTCTGTGGACCGTTACCGTGTGACGGTCTCTGGAAGGGCCGTTACCCTACCTAAGAATCGAAACGACGGAGTTCAAAACTGAACCTCCTCCCGATCGAGCCGGATCGATGGGAATCATGTCAAAAGCCTGTTTCCTGCCAAACCACCATCATATAGCCACATTCTACAACTGGAAAACCCAACAACGATGCTCATGGTGGATTAAAACGTAAGAACGTGGTTCTTGGCACGAAAAATGAAAATGATGATGTTCATGCTATAGAAGACATAATGACGATGGGCATCGCATGAGGAAATGCTCCTAGCGAGCTCTGGTATCCATCCACCTACCTTGATCACGCCGAAAATGCCGTTCGGGGCGCATGCAAGCGAAGGGGCACCGCCGCTCCTCTCGTCCTGTCCCGCCTCCACACCCCGCGAATCACCCCGAGGTGGGCATCAACACGTTCCACTCGACGCAAGGAATCCGCCGGTACCTATCTCGCCTCCGTCCGTCACCCGGCTGGACCTCACCCCGAAGGAGAGAGAGAGAGGGGGAGCCACGTAAGAGAGAGGGGGAGAGAGAGAGTGAGATCGAGAGTGGGGAGAGAGAGAGGGTCGACGGTGGGTTTGTAAAAAAAAATTTGTTATATTATTTTTTTAATTTTTAACCCCTAATTATATGTGAGCTCGAGCTACAACTCTTGATGTCCCAATTTCCCGACATAATGCTAAAGAGTAACTTGCACGTTATGGGAGACACCCTTTTTTTTTAAAACAAGAAGGCAACTTTCATTAACCATCAAAGAGACACATACAACAGGAAATGCATAATTCCCACCCATACAGAGAAAACGATAACAACATTGAAACCACACACCCAAAACCCAGACAGATAACCATAGCAAAGTTAAAGTAGAGCTCGAACTCTGGACACTGCACCCATGGGAAAGGTGAATTCTCAACATACACGGATTTAGATGGTCCATTTGGATGCAACTGTCATCCATAGACGAGCAGTAGTGATAATGATGATATCTCGGAAGATGTGCATCGGAGATGTACAAAATAAGCTCGCCAACACGAGACATCCAACTCAACCGATATGCGTCCAGGGTGATCTTCAATAGTGCATAGATCCTACAAGTTCTGAAAGATCTCCGGATACAGTGCAGTCAGTGATATGCAACCGACTAGAGGCCACTTCATAGACCGGTCATACAAGTCAGGAGGACTTTGAACAGACAAACAAGAGACACCATGGAGACAGTAGAGCAACAACAATAGGGTTGCTAGGTAGAGGGAGGGACCAAACAGACCTTATCAAAAGCAGGATAATGAAGGTCGCGGGGAGAAGAGATGGGAGAAAGCTGGAAGCTGAAGGGGGGGTAACCGATATGGGAAAAGGGTAATAGTGGTATACAGTATGAAAATAGACGATGGTGAGGCGGCGAGACAGGGAGAACAGTGAGAGAATGTCAGATGGAGGGAAGGGACAAGGATGATGAGCATATCTATGGAGGGAACTGGGGGAGATCGTCTGCAGGGGAGAAAGAGGGCGGGGGAAGGAGGGGAACCACAAAATATCAATTGGTTACCCAACAAAATGAGAAGGGGGATGGAAAGTGGGAGAAGAGTAGGCGGGCATAGAGGAGAGCCGATGGTGGGGAGGGGAGGGAGGGAGTGGACCAGAGGGCCAGAAACCACTAGAAAAAGTAAAAAGGAGCTAGCTCTGGAGAAAAATTGAAAGGGTGGTGGAACTGGTAAAGAGAAAAAATTCTCCCTTCCTCACTAGGAAAAGCCAACCACCTCACCCTAAATCCCTGACCAGTCCGCCTTAACAGTGGGTCAGCATATCTTCCTTTGGCCATCACACCACGACGGTCAGCCTACACCCAGCCTTTGACCAATACACCATCACGGTTGGTCATCTCCCAACATCGAGGTCAATACACCATCACGGTCGACCTCCTTATTTCCTCCTAGTCTCACACTATCCACGTTTGTCGCTACCCCCTTGACCAATATGCCACCACGGCCGATCAAGCCTCCACCTTGGTCATCCCCCTTCACAGTCGACCTACACCTACCCTTGACCGAAACACCTCCACAGTCGGTCGAATACCCGAAACACCACAATGGTTGGCCTACACATCACCCAGCCCCTGACCAATACACCTTCCTGGTCAATTAAATCCCTAATCTTTGGCCAATACACCTCTTTGGCCGGCCTATGTCAATTCTTGGCCTGTACACCATCCCAACCCAGAACCTCAACCTTTGGATTGTCAAAGTCAACCCATTCAAGCTTCAGCACGAGCTCCAGCTGTAAGCTACGTAGATCAGCCAGCCTGAAGGTCCACCTGAAGCTCCAGATTACTCGACAATTAGCCAAGCCCCAGCAAGCAACTCCAGCATCAGCATAGCGGATCAACAGCAATGATCCCACCAACAGCGTCCTTCGACAGCAACAAGCTAAGGACACCTAGCGCCAGTCACCAGACAGCCAAAAGACTCTCAGGTATACAAAAAAATAACAACAAAAATGGGGTTAAATTAGAGATGTCCTGACAGACTTAGTCGTTCTCTTCCTCAAGGAAGCAGCTGGGGGCAAAAAGGCCAGTAACCCGGTTGAGCTGAAAACTCGCAAGAGCACCTCTGGCAAAATTGGGTAACCCCTCGATGCGAAAATCCACAAGGGCGCATTGAAAAAAGTAAAAGGGGTCTAGAGAGTTTGAGAAGGGGGGTAAATTATGAGTGATTATCTTATGGAAATGGTATGGTTGTACATTTGGATTATGTGATGGTTTGGCCTTTAGCGCCTTGTAAATATCTCGGCCCACAACACTTCCGTCTATCCCCTGTGACGTTCCTGGACATGATACAAGATCGCGGGAAGAGGGCGTCACAACAACAGTGGTGGAGGTCTGAGCTACCTTGGCTGAATTTGCACGAACTGCCTTTTCAGTGTTGGTGGACAGAGTGACAAGTTAGTGAACTTTTCCTTGCATACGATGGAGTCATCAATTTGCTTTATCCAGATGTCTGAAACAATTTGTTCAAACCTTGTGGTCGCATCCAGGAGTCTTGTTGTGGTTGCAGTGACAGTTTGCAAAGTTTTGTCAGTGGCAGTAGTCACTTGCTGTTTAGTTCATTTGGATGTGTCAATGAGAGTGGCACATGCCTTAGAAATGGAGTTTTGTTTTTTCCCGGATGTCATAAGCATGTGTTAGCATGTGGGTGGTCTTTTCTTGAGTTTCTAAGTGTATGTCCCTCAATTCCTTCATAACTTCTCCAGCTCTATGACATACATGTAGCAATGAATTCATAAAGGCATGAGAATGTCCATCTGACCTATACTTGTCACGAACAAATTTTTCCCATCTACTGTTCTGTACTTGTTCGTTGTGAATGATTCTTGTTTCCAATCTTTCAACCAGCAAGTTAAGTTGCAAGAATGAGGAATTCATGTATCCAAACTGAGTAGACAGATACTTCATGAGATTTGGGTTAATACCCATGAGGCCTTCAGTTGCACCATAAGTTGTGCCTCTAGAGGTGGAGGCCTCTGCATGAAATTCTGGAGGAGCATCCCCTTCTTCAAATATCCTGGGTTATAATTCTGGAGACAGTGAAGGTTGAATACCAAACCCCATCATCATCCCAGGATGAGCCTCCTCTGGTGCATGTTGTTGCTGATCCATGGACTGGTCTACATGGAGTTCTTCTTGGTGCTGCTCAAATCTGTGAACACCACGAACAAGGACTAGTTGGGGTCGCGCTCGTCAGCGCGGGTCCAACGCCCCCAACCACGTGTGCACACACAGACTATGCGCCCTAGGTCAGGCCCTCTAGCTGGTTCTTCCCCCGAAGCCTGGACTCGGCTGCGCGTGAGGGCCCTACGATAACCAGCCTAACAATCGTCTCTCCGGGTCACGTTCTCCACCACTTTCAAGTGGGTCTGCACCCGCGTGCGCAGGAAAGTTACGACTAGTGGACAAATCACTGGAGGTGAAACTCGACTCACGGAAATCACCAGGCGAAGGAAAACGGAGCGGCGGTCCACTCAGGGCCACCCCTCAGCCTAGCGGTCCTCTCTGGACCGCAAGGTGGCCTAGCGGTCGTGCCTGAGACCGCAAGGGTCAGCCAAACGGTCAGGCCATGACCGCATGGGAGTGAGCCACAGTAGAGCCTAGCGGTCTATCGTCAGACCTCTTGGCCAGCCAAACGGTCCTCACTGGACCGCAAGGCAACAAGAAACGGTTGTGCCCCGACCGTTACCCAGCACGTGGCCCCTCAACGGTCGAAAACACACACCCCGAGGGCGCAACGGTCAAACGGGAGAAACGGTCGCCTGGCGACCGCTAATCCGCAGGTAGCGGTCTATCGCGTGACCGCCACACCGAGCCTAGCTGGTCTTGGGAAGACCGCTAAGGCCTGACGACAATACAGTGAAGTGAAACGGTCTCCTGGAGACCGCTAATGGAGCCTAGCAGTCCTTGGAAGGGCTGCAAGGCTCACCCGAGCGCGAAATCGGCGGGAAAGTCCAAAAAACTTGATCCACGTCCCGATCATCATCCGATGATGGGGAAACAAAGGGGAATTCATCCCCAAGTCTCCTAGCATGCATTTACACCCTTAGATCGGTCAAAAATCCTACGGAACGAGAGATCCGACGCTCAACCCCCAATCATGGAATTTGACCCTCCCAGCTCAAAACACCCCTCTCGACCTCTCCTCGGCCTACAAATCGCGTGGAAAGCAGTAAAGAGCGTAGGGGACTCCATGCGATCGCCCAACCATAGAGAGGCCGGAGTCGCTCGAGTCGGGCTACGTGTCTGATATCGGCGACTGGCTCTCGTGCCCTCTCCAATACGCCTGCCCCTGGAATGGGGTATCATCTACATTTTTCATGATTTCATCATCATCATCACCATTCATTCATTCTTTTCTTCTTTTCTTCTTTTTTTTTGATACACATCCCCCCTTAAACTTGGGGTATCATCTGTATCCTTCATCATTTCTTCTTCCCCATTTTTTTGTTATTTTTTTATATTTTTTTAAACATGTATCACCCCTTATAATAGGGTGCCATCTATATCTTTCATCATCTTTTTTCCCTTTTTTTATTCACAATGATCCACGTGGTCATTCTATCACCATCATTCATCATGATTTTCATCATTATTTTCATCACCTTTTCCTCCTTTGTTTATTTTTTTATTACCATCTGGGCCTTCGTCATTTGGATAGCCCCTGTAATCGTCAGCCGATATCCAGTGTGAAAATCTACGATAGAACAGCCCTCGAAAGGATCCTATTATCATTTCATTCATCACTATTACAAGTGATCATCCCCCCTAAGAGGGGGGCACATCTGGCAGTATCTGTACATAGGCTTCCTGATATTTTACACATCTGCCCCCAAGACGGGGTACCATTTACATCTTGCAACCTCCCTCTCAGCCTCCTGCCGTAGCTCGATGTGCTTGGAATGCCCATCAGGGCATATTGTTCTTTGGCTGGTGTGGTGCGACCGTATTAGCTACCCTCTTCAAGTTAGGGATCTAGTGAGAGCGCGGTGGGTCCACCTTGTACTTGCCTATTTGTAATTCACCTCTCCTGATCAGGCCTTTGATGAAATCTTCAAATGTGTAGCAATCTTCGATAGAATGCCCCATCATTTGATGATATTGGCAGAATCGGGGGTCGTCCCTCCTCTTGACATCGCTCGGTCTTTTCGACTCTAGGAGCTCAATCTTGCCATGTTCTCACGCCCACTGGAAGAGGATCCAAGTCTTATCTCTTGGGAAAGAGTAGGGCTTCTTCATTTTATCCCTTAGTGAAGGTGTTTGTTCAACAGGCCTGGTGGGGGAGACCCTAGCTGCCTCTTTCATCTTTTTCTTTTATAGCTCAAAAGCCTTAAAATCTAAGGTGCATGCTTCCTCTTACGCCAGATGCTTGCCTACCGGTTCATCTTTCTAGCTCGGGGTAGCAGTACCCGGACAATATTTCACCAAGAAGGCCTCAGCATCAGCTGCCAGATCATTTAGCCGTTTAAGGGTTTTGACTTCAATGCCCATCACCCTTTGTAGGATTTCATCTTTTAGCTTTCTTTCACACCTTCGAATAGCATCCTCGCAACTCGGAGGACACTTGCATCTTTCATGGGGATTTCTCCCTTTTCTTGTATAGTCCAGAATGGACTTATCATCTCTTTGTTTCATCATATGCAATTCGGCCTTAGTGACTTCCCTCTCGACCAGCTCCGTCTTGGCCGTGCGCTCGACCGTTGGCTTATGCATCACTACCAGAGCGATCAAACTTGGGTACGGACCAGCTGATTGTAGAAACAGGTTTATCCCTGGCATAGTATGAGGTATCATGCTTGTCCCCTGATGCCCTCGAGAGGCTGAAGGATCTATCAAAGGCGTGCTTTGTAGCTGTTGAAGGGGGCTGCCCCCTGTACGATCATCTGCTAGCCAAGGTGTGGCTGGCGACAGTGAGGTTCCGAGTGGCTCAGCACCACCCTACAAAGCCTCAGATGAAGGCCCGGCTTGCCTGGGTATGGCTAAGTATAAGCCCATCTTGCTTAATTTTTTCTTTATCTCTTTGACTTCTTGCAGCCTTTGATATAGCTCCGCTACCATGGCAGGATCAAGCTGGGAGAAATCAGGAGCACTGCACCCTATCTTGATTTTAGGTGGATTCAGCGGCATCTCATCATCATTATCGCAAACATCTTGTCCCCTGGAGGTCAACATTTCTACCCCCATACCCTCACATGGAGGAGGGGTATTATGGCGTGCCTCCTCATCGAACAGTGGAAGGCATGCTTCTTCATTTTATTCTTCATCAGCTTGGATCGAGCTGGGCAAGGTTGATAATGTATAGCAGGAGAGAACAATGCTCCTCAAGGTGCTCTTTGAGGTCTTCTTTTTCTTCACCTTTGCAATCGGCGTATGCCCCCACGACAGGCCATCTAGTGCGCACACCACTTCTAATTTTCCTTTAGTTTCTTGTATCGGGCCCAGGGGTTCTAAATGTCCCTGTGGGATATGCTCATTAGTGTGGGCTGTGGAGGCCTCAGATACCTCTTCAAGTAATAGGTGGCATAGAGATACCATGTTGACTCCCCCTTACAGATCGGGCAGCTTGTGTGGGCGTGGAGGATCCACTTTATGTTCACCCATGTGGAGCTCCCCTATCCTGATCAGACTTTCAATAATGTGTTTAAACACATAACAGTCATCAATGGGGTGCCCAAGTGCCTGATGGTATGGGCAGAATTGGGGATCACCTTTTCTTCAGGCATCACCGGGTCTCTTTGCCCCCGGAAGAGTGATTTTGTTGTGTTGAGCAGTCCATTCGAACAGGACCCGGGTTTTCTCCTTGAGAAAGGAAAAAGGTTTGTTCATCCTGGCTCGCAAGGAGGGTCCATCCTACCACTCAGCTGGCTTGACCTGTGGACGGTGGGCGACCCCTTCATCTTTTGCTGCTCGAACGCGTTGAAGTCGACTGTATGAACTTCCCTAGGCTCGGGCCTTCTATCAGTTGTTTTGGCCTTTTGGCTTGCAACAGAAGGGGCAGAGGAACCACTGGAGAGGAAGGCTTCGATCTCCTCCAGGACATTGTTTAATCGGTCAAAAGACCTTACTTCAATTTCGATTATCTTTTCGAGGATCTCCCGCCTCAAGTTTTGTTTACATATTTGCACTGCATATTCTTGATGTGGTGGACGCCTGCATCTCATGCTGAGGTTCTGCCATCTTTTAATATACTCCAAGGTTGTTTCATCATTCTTCTGCTTGGAGACATACAGCTCGGCCAAGGTGACCTCTCTGTCAGCAACATGGAACCGTTCCCGAAACTTCCGTTGCATATCTGGCCAATCATTAATAGATCCGACCGGTAGATTTGAGTACCATTCAAAGGCGAGGCCCGTTATGCACACATGATTTTCTCATCTAGAAAGCACACAATATTTTGTTATCATCAAAATCATTACCAAAGATAAAGAGGCAGCGTAACGAACCCAACACCTTCGACCTAGACCTTTCGTCTAAGTCGAAGGCCGAATCGAAAGAGACTGGGAATTCACACACGGGCTCGACATACACCAGAAATCATGCAAAGCCCCGGGCCGAGACTCAGAGGTTTCGAATTAAAACACCCCGGAGGCAGTACATTGCAACTGGAGCATTCTGAGAGCGCAAGTGTTCGATCGAGTTGCCACGAAGCCAAGACAAAAGTCTCATAACTCTTAACCGGCGTGACATGCACTTAAACTGGCACGCCCTTCTTTGGGTCCAAAACCTGTGCCCCCCTCCTTTGGGTCCTTAACCGGCCCGCCCCTCTCATGGGTCCAAAATTGGCGCGCCCCCCTTGTGTTGCTAATCCAGCGCGCATAACCCCCACACCGGTTCAACCCAAAGCATCCCGTCTGAAGTCCGGTCCTCTAATTTTCGTGAATAGAATGATGATGGTTTGCCTGAAATGGAATAAATGCCTGCATCTGACCGATGGGAGACCGCCTGTGCGCCCAAACCCCCCAAGAACAGGAGTCTTCGAGCCCTGCACTGAGCATCGCGTCATCCAATCCCAGGCGAGCAACACTTCTACTCTACCCCACCCCTATTCGCAGGCCATTTGACGTCTTCAAGAGGGAAGGGATGAAAAAGGAAGAGAAAGAGTTGGCTTCAGGAGTCTTCCTCATCTCCACTAGTATAAAAGTGAGGCATACCCCACGAAGAAAAGGGAGGAAGGATTGAAGAAAGGTTGGCGATTGAAGAAAAAAAGAGGCTCGTTGAAGAAGAAGAGAGGCCACCCGAAGGAAGAAGCTCCATCCCCCTTGCACCAGGGAGGTGAAGAAAAAGAAAGAGTGTGTGAGCAAGGAGAGGTGAGCTTGGGAAGGGGTTTGGGCTTTGCTCTCCTCCCACTACTGTATCTCTTCCCCTTTCATTCCTACTCTTTATTAATTTTATTATTTACTTATTATTTATTTATTTATTTTATTTTTGATCTTGCAAATGCCTTGGTAAAAATCTGACAACATCTCCCCTAGACTCGGAATGTCCGAGGAAAAGTGGAGACATACCCATGAAACTGGGGTAAGCTCCTGAATGTCAGGAGGTCAAATGGTGATCGGAGGACCAAAATGGACGGAGACCCCGAGGGCGAGCCTACGAGGGGTACTGATGTTTCACAGGCCTTTAATCGTAAACCGAACGAACACCCAAATGGACGTAGGCCCCGAGGGCTAGCCTATGAGGGGTTTCCATGTGTCCATGGGTTATCTAGATCGGGACACTATTCGCTATTATGGCGATTAATATTCACTCGGAGAGTGATCGCCTAAAACGGTGCGGCTTAAGACAGCGTGATAGAAATCACCTTAAAACGACATGACCTTCAAAGCCTTAAATTGGGTTAAAACGGCAGGGTCTGAGATTGAAACGGCGTGGGTGGTTGAAACGACATGAGAATGAAGGTTTGGGCACCGATTTATCCCTTCCCACGCTAGATCAAGTGGCAATATTTCAAAGGAATGGTTGAAGGGCATGAGAACATGGGTGATCTGGTGTGGCAGCCTGTGTAACTTTCATTCGATAAGCAGAAGCTTCTTGGTGAACCATGATGACTAATCAGAAGGAGAATCAAGGGAGCATAAGTCTCTCCAGATTTGGGACTGAGCCAACACCTCTACAACCCATGAATGTGGGTGGAAAGGGGGAATGGCCATCTCCAAAGAACCATCATATACCGGGTGGCAGAGGCATACGCATTGGAAACATCGGTATCAGGGACATCAGATGTGTAGAGGAGCTAAAAATCACGATAGGCAACGTGGACCCATCAAGGACATTGAGGGAGGGATTAATAAGATTAACATCACCCATGAGGGCGTCATAGCAGTAGACTAAGGCCGGCCCTACATAATGGAGATCAGAGTGAGATCCCCTATGAGGAGCCTCATCTGGCGAATGGAGGAGGCGCTACCCCACATCACCGCCCGACCAAGGACGGTGGTTCACCCGGCGGTCTCCCGCCCTAATGAAGACTCTCCTGAGAAAAAAAGAGCTCCTACGACCTTCACGACGGAGGCCGGAAGCTTCAGCAACGGAAGGATCTGAATACCCGGCATGGGTTCGGCTCCTTGCGAAGGAAGTCCCGTCAGAGACCAAATGATCGCCGATCTAGGCAGAATATCATCCCACATGGGAGCTTTGAGCACGGGTCAAGTCGAGCCGAAAGCATGAGCCACGGTGTCAGAGGTCGTGTCAGCAGAAGACCTTCGCACACGAACCAGACACACGCGGAGTTCGCACCCGAGCCGTTCGGCAAATCGAGAGCTTCGTCAACCCCTTCGCCAAGGTCTTGCAGGAGTTCTGACGTGAAGAATCATGAATCGTGATGTCCGGAACCATCCCCGGACTCATCGTCTGACATTCAGCAAGCAAACACCATCGGAACGGCGTCACACCTTGTCGGCACGTAGTTGAAACGGCGCCCTCCTTCCCGGCGCGCAAAGAAAGGGGCACTGCTTCCCGGCGCGGCCTTCCCCGGCGGGCTGATCGGTTCCCCGGCGCGGTCTTTTCCGGCACTAAGAGAGTTCCCCGGCGCGCCATCTGTGGCGCCGGGTAACCCTCTTCTATAAAAAGAAGAGAAATACAAGAGGGGGGATTTTTAGACGGAGAGACAAAGAGAGAGAGAGAGAGATTCTAGGAGTTTTCGTGCCGAGCAAGCTCCTCCCCGGAGAGTGCCCCTGTCACGGTGGTCATCCCTGGTTACGGACAACTCGTCCGGCGTCGGAGCAGAAGAGCTCCTCCCTCTTTATTTCTTTTTATAGGTGGGTGACGATTGTGTTATCGTGAGTTCTTGCCCCCCCCCATCCTTTCCCTCTGGTTCAATGTAAACGAGGGAGGGAGTACAACGGCAATGATAAGAGCCTACTCCCCCCTCTCATCACCTCTGTTTTTCTCTTCTTTAATCCCCTTTCGCAGGCAATGGAATGGTGATACACGTGCTCGTTCTATGCTAATTATGCTAATTGCATGCCAATTGATCGAATGGATATCTTATGTGCTTTGGTTACGAGCTAGCCTATGAACCCCTCTGTGGATGTTAATCTGCTAACTCCCTAACTTACACACTAACTATCCATCTCCGTGAGTGCTAACCCCTTAGCCCGGTGAGCATTAACATGACAACCTCTGTGAGCGCCATCTCTCCAACTCATTGGCCATTGTGATATGATGCAATGTCCTTCTTGTTCTGCCTGTGATTTATAGTCTCGGAGCTTGGTTATTTCTGATAACTTTGCTTTAATGGTCCGGGGAGGGGGACATTCCCCACTGATTCCTTCAAATCGCCATTCGGTCAAAGGGTCATGTCTATTCGTGATACGAATTCCCTATGGACCACAAGGTGAATATTGACAGGGTTAGCCCGAAATCAAATCCACTGTCCCTAGGGATGTTGTGGTGACTATGGGATGTGTGCCCCAAGTAGGCTAGCCCTCGGGGTTTCCTTCCCTCTTAGTCGTCCCTTTGTCAGATTATGTGTTGACTACGGGTCGTGTGCCCCTTGTAGGCTAGTCCTCGGGGTCCTCGCCTCCCTCGTTGGTCACCTTATCCGATCGATGCCAACCCATGGAGCAATGGTGCCCCTAGTAGGCTAGTCCTCGGGGTTTCCTATCTGTTCGGGTCTGTCGACTGCCGTTGTGCCACTCGGCTCTAAGGGGTTTGCTCCGTCACGTGGGCATATCCCCGCTTCCCCCCCCACAACCCTCCGGGGATGGGGAGATGCTGCCAAATTTTCACCGGGTTTTAACTCGCGATGCAGACTTAATAAAAACACTTCTTAACGAATAATAAATGTCATGCTTGAGTACGAACCTCGCACGAGCTCATGACTCTGCTTCTAGAGAGCCCGGGATTCCAATTCAATAAACAATTAATCCAATTAACGTCAAAATTCTCAAAGAACACCTTAACAAGTCAAAATAAACTAAAAATACAAAAAAATTCACTTAAACCAGTTCACACCGAAAACACACCACCGGCAACGAGCATGGTTTGCCTGGGTGGCTGCCACCACATCACGCACAACCTTTAAATTGGCTTTTTGCAGAAGTCTGTCGCTGTTGGAAAGATGGGGCTGACTGCTGGGTAGCACCAGATGAAGCCTACCGATTAAATCGCTTCTTAGGTCTTCTCTTGTTCTTGAATACCTTAAATTGGGACTTGCCAGAAGAAGCTGCACCACTAGCTATAGGAGTGGCAGAAGGAAATTCGAGAACAGGAGGTAGATAACCTGAAGGAAGTTGAGCTGTCGGCTGGACCGATAATGCCTGAGAAGGGACAAGAGATCTTGCCAAATCTATTTCTAAGGCTACTGCTACCTGATACACTTCAGTCATAGTGGTAACCCGGGCAACAATCAGTGGCTGCCTCAACTTAGCATGGAGGCCACGCAGAAATTACTCTGTCTTTAAAGCCTCATTTGCAAGCATATGGGGCGCATAACGGGCCAATTCAAGAATCTGTTCCGGTATTCGAGCACCAACATCCCTCCCTGGACAAGCTATAAAAACTAATGTATTTTATCCATGCGGAGATAAGTCGGGCTGAAAGTAGTTTCGAAAGTGGTGACGAATTCAGTCCATGAAATCTGGCGGAGTGGGCGAGATTGGAAAGAAACTTCCCACTCGGTGTTCCACCAAGTCAACGCCGCTCCTTGGAGCTAAAAGGTACCGAGCATCACCTTTTCATCTTCCGCGCATTCCATAGAATGAAACACATGCTCGGTGGCATCCAACCAAATTCTAGCGGCATCTGGGTCGGTCTGGCCTTCAAATGCCGGCGGATGAAATAACAAGAATTCCTTTAATGCCCGTCCGCGACTGCCAGGTGCATCCTCTTGTGCTGGGACAACGGGAGCTGGAGCAGGCACACTGCTCGCTTCTTGGGGAACCGGGACTCTCCGACGCCGAGGCGGCGTGTTGAATAACTAGCAAACAGATAATAGATAGAAAAATTTGTTAATCACATGGAAAACATCCTAAAGAAGTTCTGAGTATTATCTCAAGGAATAACCCTCCGATATTTAAGTCACTAACAATTTAAGAAAAGAGCAGAGAAGAACCAGAGAGAGAGAGAAAGATGAAGGTCGTAGTAGAAGATCTGAGAGACGTGTAGGCCCTTCGGACAAGTGTTCGCCACTCCTGGTGGTCACTCGGAGAGTGCTCGCTGAGTAGTAAGATAGTACAGGAGAGAGTTCTCTCTCAGTGCATAGACGTGCGCAACCTCTCTTCTGCAGTAGCAACACCAGTAGCTCTATTCTCTGTACGAAATTTTTGGCAGACATTCCACCGTGTCCTTCTCTTCTCTGTCAATGTCCCTTTTATAGGGGGTTGTCTTGACGTAGAAAGTCTATCTCTTAACAGAGAATGGCGTAAATAGTGGAGTAACGTCCCCCGAGATCGTGGCGGGAGTGTCCCATTGAGGGGCAAGTATCCCGACGTCGGCCGATTCCTAGGCGAGTCTTAAAGTGCCCGTGGGACGTGCTCGTCTGTTACGGGATAGGAGCCAACGTCGTGGAGAGTAACGATCGATCGCCGGAGAGTCCTCCGACGGTCATTGCACCTGGGTCGAAATCTTTCCTGCGCTGTCGAATCCGATGTCAAGTCGTAGTGGGCCGCGCCTCCGCAGGCTGCGATTGTTAGGCACCTTTGGGTGCGCTGCAGGCCGTGAGTCGAATTGGACTCATTGCAGACGGACCTGTTATGAGTCGAGCCGAATTTACCCTCCTCAAGTGTCATTTGCCCTTTGCTTAACTCAACATTAGATAGATTAAAGGAGTAAAAAGGTTAACTTGCCCTTGTTTAACCTCCTTCATAAAATTGGAATCGTCTTTCCTTTTAAGAATTGTGGCACCCTTCAATGTGCTAAAAACTATGTCAAAAAGTATGTTAACAGATTTGACGTCTTTTAACTATTGCCGTCACTAGCTAGACTCACCTCTTTCCGCTATTGGTAGGACATTGTTGTCATTTGCTAAGCTAACCTTAACCAGGGCCAACTTTACCGAACTAGACTACCTGACTCACTGTCGATTTCTCAACCGTGCAATTCCAAGCGCTTCCCTCACTAAGGGACGAGTCACGAGCTTGCTAGAGTCCTAGGTGTCCGTGGTCCGTCCCGCATCACATATCCTTTAACTTGTTCCCTGCCATTCCACCATCATACCATGGCAATTTTATCGTCTATGAACTCAACAAAGATGGGCATGCTCTGTAAATATAACGATGATGGGCATGCTTCTAAACATAAAGACGATGGACATGCTTTTAAAACATAAAGACGATGGGCATACTTTTAAAACATAAATACGATGGACATGGCATTAGGAATAATCTAACGGGCTAGGGCGTCGATCCCCCTATCTCAAACGTGATGAAAACGCTCGTTCCAACCGCATGCAAGCCGAGGGTCATGCTGCGGCTCACCTAATCCCAGTCGTCTCTGCACTCCGGGGTCTACTCAGGTTGACGTCTCCGCATTCCTCGCGTCGTGGGGAAGCCTCTTGTCAATCCTAGCACGAGAAGAAGGCCATCCCCCCACCGGATTTAGGCCGAGGGGGTCGATTTCACCGCGAGGATGCCGTGAGAGAGGGCGAGAGGGTCGCCCGATGCCGCCGTCGGACTGTGCCTCTGCGCCTCGGTCTGGCTCCGTCGAGGTCACCGCCATGAACTCCTCCCTGCCAGCTCACCGGTGAGGCCGTCGGCTCCTCCGTCGCCTTGGGTTGCCGCTCGCGCCGAGAAGGGAGGAAGGGGGAAGAAGATGATCGCGCCATCGATGCCGCGGGAGGAAGATGCTATCACGTTTCTCCCCTTGCCAGCTCGCTAGTGGGGGTCGCTGACATCTCCCTCCGCCTTGGGTCACCGCGCACCGGGAAGAGGGGAGGAGGGGAGGAGGGTCTCGGCCTGCGAGTTCCGTCGAAGGGGCGATCGGGAGACAGAGAGGGGGGTCGACCGGTTAAAAGAAAAAAATGGTTTTTGATATTTTTTTTGATTTTTAACTTTAAATTGCTAAAATGGCTTAAATTAAGTACTTGTAAGGCTTTGGATTTAACAGGAGAAAGGAAAGTATAACACTAGTTGGTTTCAAGTAAGTCACCCCAGGGAACGAGAGGCTCTACACAAGGTAATCCTTGAGAGCAGGTGAAACAGCGGAACACACAGATGGTGGCTAGACCATATCCCTCATTATTTCATAAATAAGAGCCCACGAGATGGACTGTCTCAGGCCCTCATCATGGGCAAGAGGTTAAGAAAACAGTCGGAGAGATACTCGAAGAATTTGCATACAGGGCCATTGGATATTCATAGTCACAGAGAATGGATAACAAAATCAAGGGGAGAGAGAGATTCCCGGGGCTCATTGCATTATATTGAATAAACGTACATATGCACCGCAAAGACTGACAGTCTTCGAAACTTGAAGAATTACATCAGTGATTAACATCAGAAAAGGAAAATATACACAAAACACATCGACTGAGATTTCAGAATGGGGGATAAAGAGGGGAGAATGTAGTCCCGTAGGGTGATGGTGGTCGTCTCCCACCTTGAACAGACATCGAAGATGCTCACTCCATAGCAATATATTCCACGGGCACTCCTTAGTAGACTCTCTCTAACTATCTATCTCTTTTGCATATATCCCTCTATCTGGGTATCTACCTCTTCCTCCTCTATGTGTCTACGAAGTAGGGGTTATGAAACAGGGGTTTTTATAAAGAAAGACCCCCATCAGTCGGCGCGAAGGCCTCTCGGTGCACTTCTACATAGGCGTCTCGACGTGCCTTCTGGTGGCATGGCACTCGGCGCGCCCTTGGTGGCCAATGGGCCTCTTTGGTAAGTGGGCCTCTCTCAAGCCCATTAGGAGACCATGGGCTACAAGCACATGTATGGGCTATTCTTAGACCAGCCTTCAACAATTTGCATTCTTTTAGTTACAATGCTTTAAACTCTCGTTGACCGGTGACATCAAACCCATCCTCTTGCTTCTTCCATAATATTGTGGAGGTTTTTTCTAGTAGCCAAACAACTGTCTGGAATTTCATTGTCTTTGAAGAGAAGTGATGGATTTTGTGTCCCACTACTTAACATGCCAATAAGTCAAGGCATAACACCAAAAGCCAGTCGGTAAAATATATCCCTTAGAAATTCCTCAGTGGAAGTGGAAAAGTATAGGGATGGATTTCATCATGGATTTGTCAAAAACAAGAGGTGGACATGATGGAATATGGGTGATCATTGACTGATTAACAAAGTCTGCACATTTTCTGCCCATTAAAAGTCAATGATCTGTGGATGTTTTAGCAGCATTATATATCAAGGAGATTGTCCGGTTACAAAGTCCCTGTCACGATAATATCTAATCGAGACCCTCGTTTCACATCTCATTTCTAGAAGGGTCTACAACATTCCTTGGGGACCCGACTAAATTTCAGCACAGTATTTCATCCACAATTAGATGGCCAGACTGAACAAACCAATCAAGTGGTAGAAGATATGCTTAGGACTTGTGCTATTAATTTTGGTGGAAGTTGGCACGACCACTTGCCTCTAGTCAAGTTCGCTTACAACAATAGCTATCAAACTAGCATTCAAATGGCACTATTCGAGGCACTATATGGAAGGAGCTGTCATTCACCAATCTGCTGGAATGAAGTTGGAGAGAAACAACTTCTAGGCCCAGAACTTGTCAGGACTACAATCGAGAAGGTACACCTTGTCAAAGAAAGACTCCAAATAGCACAGTCAAGACAAAAGGTATATGTTGATAATATAAGTAGAGACCTAAAATTTCAAGTTGGAGACCATGTATTCCTTAAGGTTTCCCCAGGTCGTGGAATCAAGAGATTCGACATCAAAGGAAAGCTCACTCCGAGATTTATTGGCCCTTTTGAAGTTCTAGAAAGGGTAGGTGAGGTCATTTATCAAATAGCTTTGCCATGTTAATTATCTGGAGTACATGGCATGCTACACGTCTCGATGCTTAATGTTGAGTCTCTCTGAGTGATTTTGATGATAACAAAACCCTGAACTTAGTTTCTATCTCGTGCCATGTCGAAGTGATCAAGAGTGAGCATTTCCGTGCTTCCGCGTGTTGATTCCTCGAACTGGTATGGCACACGAACCGCGTCATAGGTCCGCAAATGGGACGAACCGAAACTGAGTGGGGTCATGGAACCACCGGGCTGGAGGGAGGGTGCGGACCCTAAGGAGGTTTGCTCTCCCTGGGGCGCGCGGCCGCCCCTGGGGCGAACTGGCCCCGGGGGCGGTCGTAACCCCGGGGGATGGCCCCTGAGGGTCTTCTTGCATCGTTCGGGACTGTCCTTTGACGGACTTTGATCTCCGGGAGGCTAGTATGGGCCCATGGGGGCGCCGTTCTTTGGGTTGTCACAGCCGCCCGCAAGGTGTTCGGGTAAATGCCTGACACGCCCCAGATTGCCAAACGGCTTGAGTAGGTGGCTGAGGGGCCGCACGGCGGGCCTTAGGTTGACGACGGTAGCTCGTGGGAGCAAAGGGGAGGCACTTTATGGCTGTGAGTAATGCCTCGGGCTGTGTGTCGTGTTGTACGGCGGGTTGTCAAGGGTAGCCTCGGGTTGGCCCGAATGCTAGGATCAGATGGCTCATTGCCACGTGTTTGAGTGTCGGGGTTGGGGCCGACTCACTGGGGGGTCGTTGTGGGACCCAATTGAGGGGCTGGAGCCACGGGGTGGCCCGTGGTCTGGTATAGATGGGCTGGAACATATGCGCCCACAAAGTGTTCGACGGAATGCCAAACATACCCGCGTGAGCCGTATATGCGTGCGGCGGGCCTCCAAAGCCCGTGGTTGACCTAGTTAGGTCTCCCTTTGACCCTAGAGGGTTGAAAAGCGTGCTTCTGGGTGGGCCCCTTGGCCCTTTTTGCTGGGTGCCACGTGGCGTGGCTTGACGTCGGGGCCCTCTCGGGTTGGCCCGGGCGGCGATGCAGGATACGAGCAAGGCCCGCATGTGAGTGGCTGGAGTTGACTCCGGGGAGTTGCTTGTGTCGCCGTGCATCACAGCAAGCCGGTCAGGGCCCTTGTAGGGACCGACGAGATTGTAGAAAGGGCTGGATAGCCCGTGCCTGTTCTCCCATTGACCCAATTTAAACCCAAAAGAAAAATACACACCGAATACAAGTCAAATACATACCAAATACACACCAAATACAATCAAATACGTACCAAATATAAATACGTATAACAATATGTACTAAAATATCAAAGCTCCGGTGGAGACTCCAGACTATCCCCCAGTCACAAAGATGTCACCGTCAACCGAGTCGTGCTACGGGTCTGATATCGGCGGCTCGCTGAGTTGAGCCAAACTCTGGCTCTGGTGTCCTCACCAAGATCAAGGAGGCTATCAAGGGGAGAAAAGATTGCTACTGTAGCTCCATGAACAGTGCTTCGTCCAGGAACTCTTCATCCAACTGAAAGCTTTTGAAGATCAATCTAAAGCCAATCAACCCAAATCAAGTGGAGATTCAAGCTTCATCTAAAATCTGCATCAGCTACTCAGGGGGAGCATATATCAGAGTTTTTATTTTATGTTTCTTCTTCCAAATTCTTGAGCTTCAAGTGTTTGTTCTTTGTAATCTTCAAAAATCCGTCTGTGTGTGTGGATCGACTCAGATCCGTGGTTGTGTGTGTTGTCTTGTTCAGATCCGTGTGTGTGCGTAGATCTCCTTAGATCTGCTTGCGTGTGTGTGGATCTATCCAGATCCAAGTGTTCTTGTGTGTAGTGTGCTACATCCGTTGTAGCATATGTATGTGTCGTTGGATCGTGTTGGAGACTTCATCTCTGTGTGTGTGTTGGAGCTTGTCTCCATGTGTATGTTGGAGCTCGTCTCTGTATGTGTGTTGGAGCTTGTCTCCGTGTTGGGTATTTATCCCTGTGCTACTTTCTAGCAGTGAAGCCTCACCAGGTTTTGGTGAGGGGTGGACGTAGGTTGCCATTGGTGCATCTGAACCACCTTAAAAATCCCTGTGCCTTGTGGTTTGAGCTGCGTGGTTTGGTCAATCTCTTCTACGCCCATTCTGTGTGATTGTACGTATATATTGTCTCCTCCATATTGTATCCTTCGTATCTAGTATAATTAGTTATCATATCGAAGGCATGTCACATCACTCTTGGCATCTACTTTTCAGTCCGCTCTCGCATCACTCCTCTTCATTCCCACCATGCTTTATTCCGTCTCACTCCCTTGCAAAGCAGACACCAAGGCGAGGCAGCTGTAGACATGCCAAAATCGATGCTATAGTTAAGTAAATTTCATGTCACAACGTGATGTCCCAAAGTGGACTTCATTACTAGCTTAATAAGTGGCTTTTTCTAATTTTTTCTGATTTTTTTGATACCGCGACCTTGATATAGGCACTATTTAAATAGAGCCTTTGTAGACACCCGATGTTTCCCTGATGTGTTGGCTTTTGATTGATGAATGAGTGACTGCGAGTGTAGGCGCTATTTATGGATCTTTCTGATTTCCATTCGGAATAAAATCAAAGAAGTAATGCATCTATGAGTGGGCGCTCTTTGATGAACGCCTTTTCAAGCAGTCGTTACTTATCTTTTTGTTAAATATGAAAAGTCTAATATTTCTGGGAAATAACGGCCATCTCTTAGGCGCTGTTTAGAAGAGCGACTGTCCTCCGGTCGCTATTTTAATTCCGTCTCCTTTTCATTTACAGCCTTCCCAGTTGGTGTCCTTCCTCGTTTTGGCTCCGTGACAGATTGAGGAAGGAGATCCATGCCTCAGGGTGTATTTTCCTTGTTTTAATCCTATTAAAATAAGGATCTTTCACCTATAAATACCCTTTGTTTCATCTACCCGGGAGTTCCTTCGGCTTAGACAAGATTCTATGCTTCAGAGATCTTTCTATGGCAGTTCTTCTTCCTGTTGAGTTTGCCTATGCTGCCCTTGCTGTGCCTCATCCTGCTACGCTGCAACTGAAGCAAGCTAGCAGTCAAGTAGCGACTTGGGCTGCCTACTCTCTCTGTCCTGCTCACAAGAGCAGAAAGAGATCTCCCCTTTCTATTTTCTTCTTTTCTTCTACATATCATCATCACTTTATTCACCATGTTTTTTCATCTTAGCATTATATTTTTATATATTTCTCTTGCATACATATTATCTCCAACCCGTAACAACCCACCCGTTTTCGTGGGCGATCCCGTCGTCCACATACATCAACATCATCATCTTCATCTGATCCCATTTTCACCGTTACATCCACACCACAACCTCATCAATCTCGTCTTTAATTCGGATCCCATTTCTGCCGTTTACTGTCAGCACGCACCAGTTCCCAAGGCAGGCCCGCTACGTGTGCCCCTTGCACTTTTTCAATGCCTGGGTCTACTCTCTGTTCCCCGAGTTCGCGCCCCGGGCCATCCAGGACTGGGGCCTGATGCCAAGCATGCTGGAGTTTGCCAGCACGGAGGCAGGCGTCACCTCGAAGCAGCTTATGACATTCGGGGTCGATTGACTGCAGTACCGCAAGAAACCGCCGGGACGATCTATTTCTGAAATCTGGCAGCGCACTCAAGCCCCTTAGCGAACAACAAATGGGAGTGCCGGGATGACCAGGTCGAGAAGTACGTGCATCCCATCAGCCAAGCGAATGTCACTCGATCACTGTTGGAGCCCGAGCTTAGAGATTGGGCTCTGTCTATCCGCCCGAGTGTATTGCCATTCTGAAAGGGGGAGACTTTGTTGCTAGAACCATACTACCCCTTTCAGTTTGGCCAAAACTTCAGGTACGACTAGCACATCCCAGTGCATAGTGCCCAATTTGGTCTCGCCTCCCGAAGCTTGCAAGGGGGCCTGGTTGCTAAGCAGGTGAAGGTTTGGTGGGACTTCTTCCACTGGGCTGACACTGCCAGCTTCAGAGTGCCGGCTCCTGGTCGCATTTCATGGGTTACACCGGAATACGTAAAATGGTGGAATGCACGGATGACGTTCTATCGGTCTCACAGGACCGACTGCTGGGATGGGGCAGAGAGAAAATTTCTGAGCCGGCAGCCTGTGCCCATCATCGACATCGAGTCGGAGCATCTCATACGCTTATGGCATGGCAAGAGCAAGGATGTGGCCGAGTACATGTGTGCTCGCAAGGCAGCCCGGGAGAGCAAATCGGCACCGCAGGCCAAGCTACACCCCACAAGATCAGACCCATTGCTACATGCAGTGACCGGAGGAACAAATCCTCCCTTCTTCTGCAAGCATAGAAGGAACCGTGAACAGCACCCCACTGCTCACAACCCAGAGGAACGAATCATCTCTTCCTTTGAAATCTCAGAGGGAATCGTAGGAACCAATCCTCCACATTCTGGTCTCCTAGAACAAACCACGTACAGTTGTGAACTATGCGCAACCACCTTGTGTGCGCCAAGCACACCAAGGCAAGAACCAAACAAGAAATGAAAAAGAAAATGAACAAACGTTGAACTGAAACAACATAATGAAAAACTCTCAACATGAAACCAGGAATGTAGCTTTCTATAGAAGTACTTTGATTGCAATTCGGGACTCGACTTGGCTTCTTTTCTTCTCCCTCTCAATAGCCTTTTCTCTTTCTCTCTGAACTACATCAGCTCACTCTCAGATTCTTCTCTTCTTTATCTTCCTCTCTTTTCTTCTCTCGAACTCTCCTTTGAGCTGAAATGCTCTCTCTCCTTTTTTCTTTTTCTCTCTTCTTCTTTTCTTGCACCACCTACGAGCTTACGGATCTCTCTCTTTTTCTTTTACTCTCTTCTTCTTTTCTTTCACCACACACGAGCTCATAAATCTCTCTTTTTTTCTCTTCTTCTTCTTCCTCTCACAGCTTCTCTCTCTGACTGCTCACTCTTCTCTTTGAAGGTGCCTTTTCAAGCCCACGCAGCTCTTACCCCTACAACTTGGTAGCAACTTCTACTTTTTTACAACTCTTTTTCTCTTCTTCTCTTGGACATAGCAGCAACATCCCTTTGAATGCGCTCTCTCATGTATATGATCTCTTGCGTTCCAGAAAACTTCCTTTTCTGCATGCTGGGTACAAGATATGTTGCCCTTGATCTGGTAGTCAAAAATCTAGACCGTCTAGGTCCACAGAAAATTTCATATCCCAGGAAGAGTGGCCACTGATTGGCTCGAAGGAGATAAGGTATGGTGCCATCTCATGGGCATGCCAATCCCCTTCTGAGTTAGCCGCCGACTTCGGCTCGTTCGGGTTGCGAAAGTGCTTGTTTGCCTAAGTCCTAGGTTGTGTCACATCACCTAATCCGGTAGAAGTAGATGCCATTACTCATTGTGTGACCTTCTTGACTTTTTGGCTCTGCTCATTTGCCCATCCTTATTGGGACAAAATGGTCATTCGCTCAGAGGCTATTTACCTTGCTTGCCAAATGGCTTGGGGTATGAAATTATCACTTTGTCTAGTAGCCCAGTGCTTCATCTATGGGATGTTAGGGGAGCTTCATCGGTCGAGCATTCCATAAAATCTTCTAACGATCGGGCCTCTCCACTTCTTCAATGCATGGGTTTGCACACTATTTCCAGAGTTTACCTCGAGAACTCTTCAAGCACCAACATTATTCCCACATATGCTCGACTTTGCAAGAATGAAGCAAGGCCCAGACACACAGCAATTGTTTTCTATTCGTGGCTGATTAATCGAGATTCCCATGGATTCCCCGCGAACAATCCATTTCTGGAGCATGGCAGCGCACTCTAGTCCATTAATGAACCATTTTCGTGAGTGTAAAATGGCAGATATAGAGACGTATGTCCATCTTGTATCTAGCGCTTCAGTATCCCACCGTATTCTAGAGTCAGAACTAATTGATTGGGTGTTGGATATATGGCTCAGTGTGTTGGCTTATAGGAAGGGCAGCAACATATATATGGAGCCCTATTATCCATTCAGATTTAGACAAAATTTTGGCTATAACCAACACATTTGTCCATCATCTACAAGATTCTCGCTAGAGAGCAGGACTGATGTGACACCACCTTGGGGGTGGTAGCCACAAGACCGAAGACCCCTCGGACCTAGTAAGTAAGCAATGTGCGGATCGGTGACTTCACTCAAGCGGACTCACCCGCTAAGCACACTCTCATATCCGTAGGCAACCTGGTGATGGTAGAGAGGGTCCGGGATAGAACCTCACTGTTCCGGGGTTGGCTAGCCTAAGATTGAACCCCTAAGGGTCTGGGATACCCAAAGCAGGTATGGGCACTATGAATTTGTTGTTATGCCTTTTGGACTAACAAATGCCATCAAACGGAATTAACTGTCGTCATGCCCAGAGGGTAACCATGCATGCATACACACCAGCCACAGTATGCATGGTTTCATCTCCGGATGAACAAAAATTTACACAGCAGCAAGTTCATGTTGATCCTTAATGCAATTTCCATGATGAGCTGGTTCGACCCATGCGCCATTATCTCCGCTTCAGACCTTCTTGAACCCACCAGCTTCTTCCACTGTTTCAGTGCATGGAGCTATTATTATTCTTCTTGGGTGCCAACGAGAATATGTCTCCTAGTGACTATGCATGCATGCATGGGTTCTTCGTCAGTTCTTCACATCGCTTAAATAAAATAAGGAAACAACGAAAAAATGTGCAACAAACCCTTCTCTGAGATTCGAAAGACACCGATCACAATTAATCAAAGTGATCTCGTTACAATTTCCAACAATCCACCGCACACAAAATGGTGCTGCAAGCCTAGAATCTTAAACAAACTTCTGTAAATCTTTTTATCCTAGCTAGCTCTCTGGGGAAAACAGTAGATAAAAAATAGAAGACACACAGGGAGACGTTGGGAACGCTTTTGTTCCCTTAATTTACATTGATGTACATGATGATCAGCTGGCCAGAACTTGCCAGATGAGCTCGAGGTCGAAGGAGGAGGGCATGCATGCTCTCCAGCGAGCACACCCCGTCCAACGCGCACGTACGCGGGCATCCTTGATCACGTCGCTCTCCTCCGACAACTGCGACATTGACGGCGAATTCCAATTCCTCATGCCAGGAGCTTTGTCGTCGTCTCCTTCTTCCTCTTCTTCTGGCCCATATAAAACGCCCATCTGTCGACGCGGTTCTCTCCTTCGGTTGGTAGTTGTCTGGTGAGATGACCTTTTCGGACATTCAAAGTGATGGAAAAATGCGCAATGTTCAAACAATGTGATTGGTTAAGTGTTTAATATGCATGTCCTTGCGCATGAAGAGATCCCAACTCAGAAAAAAAGAAAAAAAAAGAAGGAAAGGAAAGAAGACCAAAGAGGAACTAGGGGAAAACACCTCCCGATGCCGAATCATTGCCGTACGTTGGCGAAGATATCAAGAGACCAACAAACCATGTCGGTTCTGCCACCCCGGTGACACCGACGAATGAACACCTTACCCGAGCCTTATGCCTGGGATAAGAAAATAAACCCCTCTCTGCATTAGCATTGACCCAGTGCCGACGAATACCTCAAGAGACAAACAAACCATGTTGGTTCCACCGCCCTGGTGGCACCGACGAATAAACACCTTACCCGGACCTTACCCTTGGGATAAGGAAATAAACCCCTCTTTACGTTAGCACTGTCCAGTGCCGACGAATACTTCAAGAGACAAACAAACCATGTCGGTTCCGCCACCCCGGTGACACCGATGAATGAACATCTTACCCAGACCTTACACCTAGGATAAGGAAATAAACCCCCTTTTTACGTTAGCACTGACCCAGTGCTGACGGATACCTCAAGAGACAAACAAACCACGTCGGTTCCGCCACCCCGGTGACACCGACGAACAAACACCTTGCCCAAATCTCTCTTGGGTCGAAGAGCGAATACCCCCTTTTGACTTGGACCTCTCGTCTAGGTCATTTGAACCAATAAGCTCTTCTCTCTGTCCCTTCGGGTGACGAATACCTCCTTCTGACTTGGACTTCTCGTCCAGGTCATTTGAATTTATAAACTCTTCTCCCCATCCCTTCGAGTGACGAATACCTCCTTTTGACTTGGACCTCTCGTCCAGTTCATTTGAAACCAATAAGCTCTTCTCCCCATCCATTCGGGTGACGAATACCTCCTTTTGACTTGGTGATGGGGACATCTCCTACCACTCCTCATTTTCCGAGGGACCCGTTGCTCGACAGCTATGTTCTATGACGCTCGTCACATTTGTCTGAGTCGCCGCATGTAATTTTCATATTTTCTTGAGTCATGATTATGTAATTTGCCTTTTATTTGAGTCTTGTACCTAGGTTTTTACGGGACATGTATAGATGGTCAAATGGTTAGCGCCATTAATTTTTTCAGGACATGCATCGTCCAAAGCTTTATAATGTTTAAGCATTTTATGCACTTTGGACAATACGAGTATCATCTAGGTTCCGTGGCATTGTAGCATCTAAGTGTTCTCATAGGTGCTCCACTATAGTTTTGTCATTTAACAGTATTAGATGGGGCACGGTTAAAAGGTTATTTTCATTGACTAGGTCAGGATGTAGGCATTGCATCAACTAACTTCTCACTTAGAAAATATGGCTATCATCTATATTCAAACTTGGATGCATTATCACGTATATTTGTGTATTAGATAAAAGAATTTAAACTTAGGCGATGACTTTTAGTCATTTAGTGGTTTTGGACAATGTATCGATCAACTTTTCAATTGGGTGCTCTATCGCCTACTTGTTTGCGACTTAGACGATCTTTTGTCTACTTGTGAAACTTAAACAATATATCATCCAACTTGATTATATCGTCTACTTTTTAGAATTTGACAAAATGTCTTACTTTTCAGGGTTCCATCATCCAACTTTTCAATTTGAAAGATACATTGTCTAACTTTTAAACTCGTTTGTAACTCGGGCGATCTTTTGTCTACCTTTGAGACTTGTACGACGTATCGTCCAATTTCTACTCTTAAGTGAAAGAACTTAGATGGAACATGTAGATCTTTTCATGTAGGCGAAATATCGTCTAACTTTCAAAGGAGACGATACTTCGTCTATGTTTCGTTCTTAGGCATTGACACTTAGACAGAACCTTTTAGCCCTTTTTGAAGGTAGACGCTACATCGACTAACTCCCCATAGTAGACGATGCTTCGTCTAACAACTATTATTTAGACAAAAGTCTCTTGAGCAGCTTATTCCTTGTTACTCTTATATTTAGATGCAAGAGCGTCTATCTTCACTTAGTTTTTTCATAATAAATATATCTGATATTATGCTAAGTAAATAGGAGACTTAGATTGCATTAAACATGTAAATTTACTTACCAAAATCTTGTCTTCCATAATTGTTATATGACTAATATTATATATATGTATATTTTCAGGTTGATACAACCTGAGCTCTTGGGGGATTTCTTGATCTCCCAAAATGAAACTTCCTTGAGATATTTTGCCCTCAATATAGTAGCCCAGAGGAAATTGAAATCCTAGTAATTGAAATTCCAAGCATCCTTGTGCATAGCCACTTTGTTTAGATGGTGAAGGTCTCTATTAACAAATGGGCCGAAGGCGCATTACCATAAAGAGGTGTCCAATAGGGCAACCTCTACGGTGGGAGGGTAGACTGCACATGTATGGCATGCTGCGGCCACCTCCCACATCATGTAGGATCCCACGTCAAGTGGGATCCGCATGCACACTGTCGGTCCCAAATCGCTATCCATGCCAGGACCCACTACTACTCACTGTGAGTTTGTTATACTCAAAGTCCAAGGCTACAGAAGTCTTGCTCATGTATTAGAGTAGTTGTTTCCATTACTGTTTGTTTTTGTTATTAGTTTTATTGCGTTTTAGACAGAAGGCGACCCAACTCCTGGCCGCCTAACCCTATAGGCGACCAAACTCTTGGCCACCATCCCCTGTAGATGGCCAAACTGCTGGCCATCCATAGCTCTAAGTTGCCAGAAACTTGGTCACCTATCTCTGTAAGCGGCCAGCACCTTGGCTACCTAGATCTCTGAGAATGGCCATTGTCCTGGCCATTTAGCCCATGGACAGCGAGCCCTTTGGCCACCTCTTGTCCAGATTCTGGTTTTGTTCTGCTATTATGTCCGGTTCTATTTGTATTGCTTGTTTGCTACTTAAGGTCCTGTTGCAGGTCTGAGCTCAGGGTTGGGTTCAGGAAGAGTCGGCATCACATCTTATTAGAAAACCCCTCCCGTTGGAATCAGACTCTTCACCTGGAGATTCTCACTTCGGTGTAACCAATCCCTTCTACTTGGGAACCTACATAAGTCCCTGCGAACCATGGACTCCCACACGGTTGCCAGGCAGGTTGTACCAAAGAAGTCTTGCTAGACAGGCCGGAGGACCTGAAAAGAAGAGACAGCCCAAGGTTTTGCCCCTATCACTAGATGCTGGGGCACCCGATTGAAAACTGCTATGTGTTCAAAGATATCATTGAAGGTATGGTGAAGAAATAAGAAATAGAGCTAGGAGAGTACAAAGTCGACCCTCCACAACCTCATGAAGCGCCCCTTAGAAGAGCTGCGGCCAATATGGTCTCTTTATATCAGGCATTGCCCGAAGAAATCGCGGAAGCCAGCACTCAGCACACTTATCAGGCCTATTTTCTGACACCAATTAAAGAGCAACAGGGATGGCAGCAAGTCCCTGCAAAGACTAAGAAGTGTTGTGTCTCTGTGGTTTTGATGATAGCAAACATCATGATGATTCATATGTGTGCATGAAATATCAAGATGATTCATATGTATGCATGAAAGACCATGATGATTCATATGTGTGCATGTGTACACGAAAGATCATGATGATTCATATGTGTGCATGAAAGACCAAGATGATTCATATGTGTGCATGTTAAATGATGAAGAAGTATGCATTTGTAAATGTGTGTTTGTGTATGAGATTTCATCATATACACTATGTGCATATTATCTCCATGTGTGCATTTCTTTGTGTCTGACATTTTGACAAACACTTGGTCGATGTATTGCATTTTGTCAAATGCATGATGTTACACACTATAAGCTAATCAAGATTCTGTCATGTTTTTGATCACAATAATTTGTCAATTGTTTCTGTGTTTAATCAAAGATTATTTGGAGTATGGAGTTTGTCTTCATACTACAGACGTTGTCTAACTCTGTGCAAGTTTTGCAAAGTCTTTGCACGATTACATGCCAGGTGCATACTATGAATCAGTGCATAGTGAGTCCATGCAGGTCTAAGTCCGTGCACATTTGGCCTACTGTGTATAAAGTCTATACACGTTCTTTGAGTCTTAACATACACCAGGTCTGAGCATGTCTCAAGTCCGTGCAGGTTTTTACCTTGGGCAAATTCTACTCGATGCATTCTTCAAATCTTTACCAATGTGCTACTCACCTTTTTGGATCAAAATAAAAATATTTTCAAGGAAAAGTTCACATGTGATGATTTTGATACCTTGAATGAATTCCTTGAATTTTCTTTTCAAAATAAAGCTGTGTTCTCACATTTGTAAAAATGCAATTCATGCATTAGTTGCATTTGATGCATATAGAATTGTCATGTGAAATTTGAAATCTTGCATACCACACCCTTGTTGCATTCTACACTGCATATTTACATGTTTCCACTGTGTGCTTGCATGGTAATATATACTGAAACCCCTTCCTTAAAATTTCTAAGACCTTACACTCCCTTGATACATAATATTACATCCGAGTCTTAACTAGTGTGCTTCATATCAAACACTAAGGGGGAGGATTCTTTGATAAGTGCATTTACATAGGGAGAGCTACACTATCTTGTTTTGTGTTAAATTTTCTCCATACATGTTAAATCAAATTCGCACACATCATGCATTATAATGTGAAAATGAGTGTTATTCGTAAGGATATAGGAATTTCTTTTCAACACTCTAGTGAAATTGTACGTACTGCATGTATTTTGTACTGACAGATGAGGAAAAAGCTACCTGCCTCTATTTGAAAAATTTGAAAGAATGAAAGGCAGAGCAATGCTCAGTCTCACTGAGTAAATTGGATGCACGTCACCTGAGACGTGATGTGGTACATTTCTGAAAGGTGTTGTACTGTAGTACCTCTGCTCAAAATGAGGTGAAATGGTTCATTCTTCTGAGTAACCGGGGAGTCTGGCATGTGCTCCATGTGTCTCCTCACGTAAAAAGTGATATTTTGAACTTAATCACTCTTAGAAAAATTCAAATTGTCTCTGTGCAAAACATGAAAAATTCTTTGAGTTGACAAAATTGTGACATGAAAATTAAGGGGGTAGAGCGTAGCCTCCAATACGCTGTTCTCTATAGTTGAGGTGTAGTCTATGTAGTCTCTCCTTGTGTTGATCTGAAAATATGTTTATCCATATGGTTAAAATTCATTATCATCGTAGGGCTCGCCCGTATGCACATGTAAATGTACAATTTATGAATAAAAATTCATATAATTTTCCGGTTACAACAGCGGGATACCAGATATCTTGCACCAAACCAGCTTCCCCTCCGGCAGCCTCACAGTAGCGGAATCCCTCTTCCAAGGCGACCAACAAAGACAGAGAGAATCACGATGAAGAGCACTCCCTGCCAAACACTGCTGCCTTCTATGATCACCAGGGAACCACACCAGAAGCGAGCCATCTAAAAGCTCATGGATCCACCAATCAGTGTCTGGCCAGGAAGACGGAAGGAATCTTTCATGACCAAAATCTTCCCTTCTCTGAGTCCCTGAACGTGCACCACAGCACACTGTACCAACCTTCTATCCTCAGCCACCATAGGTGAGCAAGGGATACCTACGACTCTAAGGTCGACACCCGGAAGTGAGGGGCTACCCTTCTGGATGCAAGCGCCCCCCTGGCTAATCTTCTCAGCAGATGGACCCTACCCCTTCTCCTGTCTTCCTTGTAAACAATCCCACCTTCTATGTCCGATCCCTCCACAAAGAAGACATCTAGCAGCATTTCTATAGGAACTAGCCCAATGACCCTTCCGTAAGCACCTAATGTAATGGTCAGCTTCAATAAGGAGCTTTCCTCTAACCTTGCTGTGCTGGGAGAGTATGCCAGGCTGGGAGATGCAGCCTTTCTCCCCAACAGATGACCTCTTCCTAAAGACCACTCTCCGCCACTCACTCTCCCATCTCCTCTCTGCATTCTCCATTAAAGCAGCAATTGTGAGGAATATAGAACAGACCACGTAACTAAAAAAATATACAAGCATATGACTAGATAACATAGGTGAGAGCCTAGGTGAGTGCGGTTGTTGGCCATGGAATATATATATTCAAATAGGTATCAGACAGGGGTTCCCTTTAAAGAGAAACATGTTTATATAAGGGCTTATTCTGTGGATGTGCATCGTATCAAATGATTCGGGTTCGGATGCTAGACCTTTCCCCACTAACCGCGATCAGTACGTTTGCATAGTTAAATATTGTCTTCATTTTTACATTTTGTACATAAAATTTACATGCAAGTCCGGGGGCAGACACAAAGGTACGTTATTTATTCATATTTTTTCATATCTTTTAGTGCCTAATTGTGCCTATTTTTGGTCTTTCCTTGTTGTCCTTCATATTGTCTTGCATTTCTCACTTTGTTTGCATTCATATCATTATGTTTGCATAGTTTAATCTTACCTTGATTTGCTAGTTTTAGGCTAGAAATTGCATGCACTCCGGTGCACATAGGATCATTCATCTTCCATATCGTAGTTGCATTCCTATCTTGATAAGTGACCCTCTCGCCTCCATATTCCTTGTGGTCGACTAGGTGATCTTATCCGAGATCTCCGTAAGTTCCCATGACTTGTGAATTCCCACACGGACGTCAAGCTGGTTGTACCATTCCACCCCTTAGGCTTGGATTTGCATACGTGTGAGGTAGCTAACCTTAGTCAACCCAAAAATTTGACCTTATTCCCATAGGATTCCCATCTTGAGGGAATTATACTTAATTTAAATCATTAAAAGATCTTTAAAACTTCTAAAATATTTCCCATCATATTACTTGTTTGACTTGGGTGAAAACTCTCACATTACATCATTTGTGTTGTTTGGGCTTGTTTAGGCCCATTAATGGTGTTTTGTGTTGCATTCGCATGTCTTCTTGTTGTTAGGCCCATTTAGATTAGCCCATTTTGTTTGTCCATTGTCCAGCCCCATTGTCATAGGTCCATTCTCCGTTGGTCTTTACATTAGTGGGTCAGCCCTCCTTGTTCTCAAGCCCATTAAGCCCTTACTTCCCCACCTGTATTTCCCTTCATATTCTTCTATTAAGTCTGCATTTTGCCCTCATGGAGCATTGTCATCCCCTGTATCCTTCTTCCTTCCAATCTTCTTCTTATTCCCGCATGGAATCTTCTTCCCATGTAGGCCCATCTTCCCGTGGCTCCTCTGATCCATCCGAGGAATAGGCTAATCTCATGGCCCATCTATCGCATAGCCCTCTCAAAGTGTTTTTCGATGGTACTCTCCCACTTTTGGTAGGCAATGGGGCATGATCCATCAAAGAGGAGATCCTCACATAGGATTATATCAAAGGAGGGGTTGATCACACCCTTGTGGAGGGCCGAGTGAGACGGGTATGACCAAAGAGAGTTAGCCATGCTAGTGGGCACGGTTGATGCACCGGGTGACTCTAAATGCAATGCTCCCTAGTACCAATTTGTAGAGATAAGTTGAGAACTTACTCTGATACCAATCTGATGTGAAACGCCCTATAGGAAATGGGCGATGAGCCCAAATAGAAGCCCGAATCGTGATTCCAAGACGGCAAAGGGTACGAGGAGAAGGAATGGCCCGAAGGTTTCCTCGACGTAAGAAAGGCCGCGTTCAAGACCAGCATAACCAGACCTTCCAGTGACGTCTTTTGATATACCTCTTTGCTACTGTGGACTCACGTGATGGGGGGGTTCGATTAGGAGCCTCGGACCAAGACGCACAAGCAGTGCAATGAATCGGTAACTTCACTCGAGCGAGTTCACCCGCATAGCTCACACTCAGGTCCGTTGATGGGCCGGCGATAGTGGAGAGGGTCCGAAGTGGGACCTCGCTGCTCTAGAGTTTGGCTAGCTTGAGGTTGAACCCCAAAGAGACCTGGGGTGCCCAATCTCGCGGGTGGCCAGCAAGCCGAGGGCGTAGGATGTAATGTCTCTCTCACAACTCACCCGTGGTAGTCACTCATATGATGGCAATTTGAGACCGGGCACTCACTCACCGACCACCCGACATTTAGATGCAATAATATTCAAGCAAAGGAATTGAAACTAGCAGGGGATGGGGACCGAATCTCACCTGGTCGGCGTGAATATGCCGACCCCATCCGGAGATGAGGGTGAACGAGGAAGCATGGGCTTAACTGCACGCCACACCAATGAAGCTTCGACCTGTAATAGTTAATTACATTCACTGCACCTCATGTGGGAGGGGTGGACTAGGGGTGGGGAAGTGAAAGATTACATGTGACAAAGGTTGAATAATAGATGTTCAGGTTGAAATATGAAAATATCCATGTCCTATGAGAGAGAATATACCTCTGACAGGGTAGTCTCAGGTCACATGTAAAGGCTGGCCTCAGATGATGAGTGTGTGCCAGGCACACCGAACCTGTGATTCACCCTTTCAGCCCATTTGTCAGACTTACTGGCTATTTTACACACTTATCATCCATTTGTCAATTATACAAGCTATTTGTCACCCTTAGGTTCTAATAGTCGTCGCCTTAGCCCATTTGTCACCGTAATGCCTTGGCCGTCGCCTTAGCCATTTATCACTGCTAGTTGTGCATTTGTTACCACTAAAGTGCTATTTGTCACCCTTACTGCATATTTATCACTTTTACCACATGACTACATGAGCAACCATTGCCTTCTCTTCATTACCTGCTTGGCTTTGTCTGGGGAGCATAGTGGAGACTAGTCTGTTCATTGACCTTTGACTTTGACTAGGACTTCATGACTGTTCAACAAAAAGTTGAGCTTGGCTAGAGACTTCTTTGACTTGCATTGACCTTGACCAATTGACATTGACTGTCTTGGCATTGACCAAGTCCCTTTGTTGTTCTTCTGATTGCTGTAGAAACTCTTGATACACTGTTCATATATTTGTCCTCATGTGAACTTGACTCCTTCTTTCAGCTCCTTCTGCTTTTCATTCGTTAGCTCTAGGATCTATTTTTCACCCTTACCAGTGTATTTGTCTACTCAGCAATCTAGTTGTCACTACTGATAGGGTATTTTTCACCCTTATCCACTGCCGTTGCTTCATGCGTCAACGTTCTTAGGTTTTCACAATTTTTATGCTATAAGTTATTTTTTAGACTTAGGCAGCTATTTGTCACTACTATCAACATTTGTCAGCACTAGGCAACTATTTGTCACCTTTATACTCGCCATCGCCACTGACCTATCGTCAAACTGCGGTATAAACTGGGGTACCCCATATGGGTTACGTAACACCAATTTTGTCATGAATATGCAGAAAAGGATTTCTGAGGCCCGAAGCCATCGCCAGATTTACCAATTGTAATCGTCCTCCTTTCTCCACTCGTGAAACCCTCGACGCCATGCTCCACCCTCCCAGTCTCGCTACCACTTCACTGCGCCAGTCTTGGTGTAGCTTGTAGCTTTCACCGGCATAGTGGATGTGCATTCTCGGGGCCAACGTCAACGACTACTGTCACGGTAGATTGCAAGGTTAGAAGGGTGGTTGGGGAACCTAATTATGCCTGCACCTTCCCTTGTCCAATCACCTCTACAATATGCTCCAACCAAGCGATGATCGTTCGGCTAGGGTTCTCCATGTTCCCCTTTTTTCTGCTCCCGAGGGACTGTGTTACCACCCCCATTACAACGATGTGTTAAATCTACACACCCATCCGACTCTTCTATTTTAAGTTCTTAATGCTCCTCTATAATTATTCCCATACACCACAAGTGGTATAATAAGTGTACAACCATTGGCATATAGTTCCACATCAATCCTTAGTTACTGCATGTTTTATTGCTCCCTACAGGTATTATGCTTACTTTTCACTCTGTACATCCTGTGCTAATAATTTCATACTTTACTCTTTTCTTTCCTAACTGTGCCATATATTGTCTCTATCATGCTATTTTTGATGATGTCAAAGGGGGAGAGAACTATATGTGTCATTAGCTAGGATATGCATAAGGGGGAGAATGCATATAGGGGAGTGTCTTATATGCGGAGAGAAAATCTTTGTGCTTCAATTCATGATTATATTTCGTTGCACCTTGACTTACAATGTACTGATAATGACTCATAGTTGCCCTCATCAAAAAGGGGGAGAATATTGGGCATGTATGTAACATACTTAATTCTATTATTTTGATAATGTCTGACTATGATTCATTGATGAGTTTGACTTGCATTTAATAATGTCAACATTCATGCATTTCAGGTCAAGCCAGTATTGACAACAAAATATGTCTGCAAAGATAGAAAGAAATCAAGTAAGGCATAAAAAATGAGGTATTTGGCTGCACAGAAATCAAGGCTAAACTCTAGATACATGGTGGCACAGAAAATGAGGTAATTGGCTACACAAAATTCAAGGCAGGTGATATTATTGATAGGTGCACAGAAAGTGAGGCAACTTGCATCAATGCAGTGAGCCAATCCAAGAGGCCGAGCTACTATAGCACTCTGAGCTACTGTAGCAATCTGAGCTTCCGAAGAAGTCTGAGCTACTGTAGCAGTCTGAGCCAAAGCTGGAGAAGACCGAGCTACTGTAGCAACTTGAGTGACTGTAGCACTTCGAGCGACTGTAGCACTCCGAGCAACTGTAGCAATTCGAGCTTCTAAAGAAGGCCGAGCACTATAGCTGGCCAAGCTTGTGTAGAAATCTAAGCATCTGAAGAAGTCCAAGCATTGTAGCTGGCCAAGCTACTGTAGCAATCTGAGCTTCTGAAGAAGTTTGAGCACTGTAGCAACCCGAGCAATGTAGCTGGCCGAGCTACTATAGCAATCCGAGCTTCTGAAGTCCGAGCACTGTAGCTGGCTGAGCTACTGTAGCAGTCTGAGCTCAAGCTGGAGAAGACTAAGCTATTGTAGCTAATCTGAGCGACTATAGCACCCCGAGCCACTGCAGTAGTCTGAGTACAATAGCACTCTGAGCACTATAGCAGCCTGAGCACTGTAGCAATCCGAGCTACTGTAGCAGTCTGATCTATATGAAAGAGGTCTAAGCTCATCTGAAGATGACTGAGCTACTGTAGCAGTCTGAAGCACCATAGCAGTGCTGAGCAGAAGGGAGCAAAGGAGGTGAGCAGAGGGACTGTAGAGAAGAGAAGAGAGAGTATGATTGTGCCGAGCAGGAAAAAGGTGATTGCTCGCACATTGGTTCATCAACTTCATTGAAGATCTCTATGTCTTTTCTCTACTCTAGCTACAATGATTCTGAGGATTTCTAGAGTATTAAAATAGAACCGTAAACTGCCAACAACATGGATTTTGAGGTCAGGAGGAAGTTCTCATGTCTGTCATCACTACCCTACCTAAACACCTTTTTGGAGGAAGACATGTCAGTGTACATACTTGGGACATGACTCTTGTCAGGACCACCTTTCTGCTGTCAACCAATGAGATATGCTCCTAGGAAAGTACACTAGACAGAGCCGAAAGCTCCGAGAAAATCGATCCGAGACCCGATAACAAAGATCCGAAAGGATCCGGGTCATCACACAACAAATCAAGGTGCGTGCGAGGACAGCAACACCTTTAGAAAAACTTCAGAATATCCACAGGTCGGCAAAGGATAAAATACAGAGCTAAAACAGGTTGCAGGTGCACTGGGTAGGGGCTGGCCAGGGCATGCCGGGTCAGCCGGTCTAGGGCGTGCCAGGTTAGACAGGCCAATGGTGTGCCATGCGGGAGGGCTAGGGGTGCACTGGGTTAGCTGGGCTAGGGTGTGCCGGGCTGGATGGGCCAAGGGTGCACCAGGCAGGAGGGCTAGGGGTGCGCCGGGTTGGACGGGTTGGGGTGTGCCGGGCCGGTCGGGCCAAGGGTGCGTCGGGCTGGAAGGCTAAGGGTGTGCCTGGTGGCGACAAATTCGAGCGCACCAGGTAAAAAGAGTTGGCGTGTGCGCCGGGCTAGGACAAGTTGAAGTGTGCCTGCAGGGATGGACCAAAGGTGTGCCAGGTAGGAGGGCACCGAAGCGCGTCGGCGGGGACAAGTCCGAGGTATGCCGGGCTGCAGGGCAAAAAGGATGCACCGGACAGACGGGGTTCGGCACACACCAGGTCAAAGTGCAGAGAGTGCACCAGGTAGGGATAAGTGTGTGTGTGCCAGCAGAGGAGAAGGTAGGGTGTGTTGATTGGGAACAGACTGGAGAACACATTGTCTAGTGGACAAGTCCAGGGCATTGAGCGGAAACAACGGGCTCCAACTGCTCAAGGGAAGGGGCAAACGGTGCTCAGAGGGGGATTCCCCCTGCTGAAACAGGAAATCATTGGAAGGCTACTAGCCTGCCGCCGTCACGCCAAGACACTACCCATCGAATTAGATAGATTGGCGTTTCGGAGAGCGGGCAACGCAAGGAGCAGGGGAAAACAGGAGGGAAGAAGAAGACAAACCACAAAGTGCACCGTAGAGTGGCGGCTAACAGGAACAGTAAGAAGAAAATAACCCTTTCGGTAAAAAATACCCTATCAGTGGCGACAACTAGATCTGCAGAGTAGACAAATACGCTGGTAAAGGTGAAAAATAGATTCTAGAGCTAACAAATGAAAAGCAGGAGGAGCTGAAAGAAGGAGTCAAGTTCACAGGAGGACAAAAATATGAACAGTGCATCAAGAGTTTTTATAGCAATCAGAAGAACAACGAAGGGACTTGGTCAATGCCAAGATGGTCAATATTGACTGGTCAAGGTCAACGTAAGTCAAAGAAGTCTCCAGCCAAACTCAACTTTTTATTGAACAGTCATGAAGTCCCAGTCAAAGTCAAAGGTCAATGAATAGACTAGTCACCACTATGCAGCCTAGACAAAGCCAAACATGTAATGGAGCGAAGAGAAGGCAACGGCTGCTCATGTAGTCGTATGGTAAGAGTCATAAATATGCAGTAAGGGTGACAGATGCGACTTTAGTGATAACAAATGGACAACTAGCAGTGACAAATAGCTAAGACGACGGCCAAGGCATTACGGTGACAAATGGGTTAAGGCGACGGCTATTGAACCTAAAGGTGACAAATAGTTTGTATGATTGATAAATGGACGATAAGTGTGTAAAATAGCCAGTAATGTTGACAAATGGGCTGAAAGGGTGAATCACAGGTTCGGTGTGTCTGACACATGCTCATCATCTGAGGTCAGTCTTTGCACGTGACTCGAGGTTACCCTGTCAGTGGTATATTCTCTCTCATGGGACATGGATATTTTTATATTTTGACTTGAACATCTATTATTCAACCTTTGTCACCTCTTTTACATTTGTAAGGTATATTTTTCACCATTGGCTACCTATTTGTCACCCTTAAAGTGTAGCTAAATCCCTTTTCATCCAGCGGATGACTTGTGTTTTTCTCTTCAGCGGTCTGAAATGGAGTCGGCTCCAAGGTCGACTCTAGGTGACACTTGTGCAAGTAAAGCCTCTATCTTTTCACACTTCAGTCCAGTTCATTAACCAAACTTGAATCTGTCTTTAGAAAACTCATTGTACTTGCAGCGAAAATAGGGTATCAAAAAAATCTCTCTTCCTTCCCTCGCTTTGGACCTTTCTCCTCTGTTGACGGACGGAGGATGACTGCTCAGGAAGAACTCTCCCTCTTTCTTTCTCCCCAAGACTCTTTTCTCTTCGATCCCTCTTCTTTTTCTTCACTCACTCTGCGCACGTCTTCTTTTTCTCGTTGTCTTGCCACTCCTCTCCTCTTCGAAAACACCCTTCTTATAGCCTTAATTAGTGTGGCCTCACCTGGTGTGCAAGTAGGCGTGCCGGTTTAGTGGGGGTTGAGTTAGGTGCGTCAGATTTGGAGCATTGGACCACGCCAGATTAGGGGCGCATCGGATTAGGGCCATGCCGGGCTGATCCCCTTGTTGTGCTTGTTCGAGCTGGGCTTTGGCTCGTGAAATTAGGGCTGGCTCCAAGAGTCAACTTTAACTTTCATCCCATCATGTCGCGATGGGATCGACATGAGAAGTATCGAGAGGATCTTCAGGACATAAAACGACCAATTCTGGTGTTGCCCATGCCTTTAATTCAGACATTCAGGTTTTTCACCGTCATGGCCTTCGGTACTATGGTTTGTCCTACCACGCCGGCTTCTCTTATATCTGTAACATTCCTAGGGAGTGGGTCACTGCCTGGGGTACTTTTGCCTTGGCTGGGTAGCTATTCAGTCACTAACAGACCTATCTGTCAAGAAGATGTACCCGTGTCGGGTTACTCGGGTCTTTCGCTGATACGGCCTACAGCACCTTGTTCTGAGGAGTCAGAGATGCTCCTTAACCTCAGGGGGCTTCTTATCAGGTGGCGGACCACCAGGTACATTCTCGTCCGGATCGGACGACGAATGGGGGTTTATTCGGCACGACCAAGTCGATACCAGTTCATTGGGCAGGCTGAACGGCACTACTGGTTTGTTGCGGATTTCTTTCGACCATCCTGAGGCGGAGTCCTTGATGCTTTTGTTAGGTGAACCAAGGCTTCAGTAGTTCGAGAGGACCCTTGTGTGTTGATTTTCAGCCATGAAAAGTAGAGGGAAGGATAGATACGACCTGAGAGAGAGATGCCGTCATCAAAGAAATGTTGCTCTATGCTCCATTCTCCCTAGACAAAAGAAGAAAATCAATCACATAATTTTTTTTTTGAAAAGAGAAAAGATAATTGGGTTGCCTCCCAACGAGGGTTAAATTTAACGTTTTCAGTCGGACGCAATGTAGCTTCATAACCAACACGTTCTATTACGAATGAGCCACTAGCTGATCTTATCATCTTTTAAATTCCATCCCTTGTACCACTGGAGGAAAAGATGATACATGTAAGTGAAGGGGCCAAAAATGTGCCAAGGTGGGTCTAGTAATCCAAATGGACGCCCTCGGTTACAGAAGGGAAAAGGAGTGATCATGTCATCAATGATAAAATATTCCTCTTCAAACATAGGATCTTTATAAGTGTTAAACATGTTAATGTAGACCTTATTGTTTCCCAAATTTTCTTCTACAACCTCAATTTTAAAATTTACTTGCATATGGTTGAGGTGAGAATAGCTTGGAGGGTGAGGGACTTTTGGGGCTTGCACCAAATGATTAGTGTCAAGGAGTAGAGTGATATAAGGAATGAAAGAAATATGTTCCTCAACACAAGGATTCTCATTGGGTTCAGGTGGGTCTGACCAATTAGCTAATTGCAATGTGTCAAAGGTGAGTTTTGATTCACCGAGGTCAGGAATGGGTAAAAGATTAATACTCTCCCCTAGATCAAGAGATGCCCAGTCAAGATGAAGGTTGTGCGGGGTATCTAGTCCCTCCTTAATCCAAGAAAATTACTTCATAAATTCACTCAATTCTTTCTCCATCCTTACATCTTCTTCGTCCTTTACTTGGAACAAGGACTCATCAAACGCAGGAAGAGAAATTAATGAAAGTTGATCATTAACTAGCAAATCCTCTTTCTCTTCTTCTCCCCCCCACTTAAGATCAACACAATCATCATGGTTCTCTTCATAGATGAGGTTGGGCTGGAGCTCCTCAATTTGATGCTCCATAAAAAAATCACGTTTCCATGGTCCTCAGAACGCACCGATCGCAACGGTACCACTCACGCCATGGTGAACGACCACGCTCACCTGCAATGGCGTGCCGAAGGATTTGCCGGGAAACCGGGTCGAAAATCAGAAATTCGTGTGGAAAAAGTCGCGGAACACCTCTGGGCCCCCGAAACGACCCTGGATCGCGCCGATCCGAACACGAAAGATATCCGGAACGAAATTCCAGACAAGACAGAGCCCGAAGCTCCGAGAAAATCGATCCGAGACCCGATAACAAGGATCCAAAAGGATCCGGGTCATCACAGTCGGAAACCATGACGCACCAGCACCGGCGCGTCATGCCTGACATAACGGTCAGTCGAGGGGCCGTTAAACCCTCGACGACTAGACTCAAATCATACGAAGCATAACGCACCTGCATGGGCGCGTTATGCTCATGACGGTTTCTGGAACGACCGCTATATCGTCCCGGCGGTGAAACGGCGAATACAACCCAAAAATGACAACCACGCCCCCATACCTCCACAGGAGAGGGGGAAATCAAGGGGGAAGCTCCCCCGGGACCCCTAGCATGCATCTAAGCCCTCAAAACGTCGAATCGCGGCCTAAAATCATAGATCGGACGAACTCTCCCCAAATCATGAAAAATCCTCCCCAGCATGGAAACCCCATCACACGGCCTCGTCGCGGCCTACAAATAGCGAAAATGGAATGCGGGGAGTTAGGGAACGTCACCCTACCTCAATAAAGTGAATGTTCCGCCGAATCGACGCCGAAATCGCGAAGAACGCTTTGAAACCCTCATTCCTTCATGCCTCCCACGCCCGCCGCATGCCCACGCGATCACCTCACCATCGCCCACGTCGTCGCGCCGTCGCCCCGCTGCCATCTGCAGTCGGAAGGGGGCTCACCGCGGTCGAATGGGAGAGAGAGGGGGAGAGGGGCACGGCCACGGTGGGGAGAGAGGAAGAGGAAGAAGAAAAGAAGAAGAATAAGAAAAGGAGAAAAGGATTTGATATTTAAGCCCTTCCGTCACCACGAATGGGACCGTGGTGATCTCCGCCGCCCGCTCGACCACCTGCACCAGATGCGGATGGACGCCGACGAGGTTCTTCCTGCTGCGCTCGTTAAGCACCATGGCCATCCTCGAATTTGCGAAGCTCAGACATGAGCGCGTTGACGGTGTCCTCGATCCTGGAGAGACGGTCCTCTAGGTTCCCCAGGCGCTCCGACTGATCCTCCGGAACCTTTACCGAGGCACGGCTCTGGACTTCCGCGACACGCCGTTCGAAGTCGGCAAGACGGGAGGTCATTTCGGGAGCGGAATCGGCTCGGGTGAGCATCCGCGGCAGGGGATCGTCGTCCGGCTCCTCCTCCGGAGCATCCGTCTTGAACACGCCCGCGGCTTCCGCCTGCTCCAAAATAGTTCTGGTCTGCTTTCTCGCTTTTGCCTCCTCCCACGCCTTCACGAAGGGGCTCAGGAGCGTGAAATCGTCGATGCCCTCCCCACCTCCGACATGGCGCGAGATCGAGCCCTTGCACCTTCCCTGCCGTTCTGGATGCCATTGCAGCGCTGAGATGTTGGGATCGATGGCGGGGAATTCATCCGGCGCGCATATATGGCCCTCGCCGTTGACGGTGATGGAGCGATCTTCCGGGGTGACGCTCATGGTCTTGATGTCCATCAGGGCGCTCCTGCGTAGATGAGGACGAGGGGGATGATAATCGACGGCTGCACGTTGTTGGCTGGCGTGCCGGAGCCGCCGGAGGTGACCGAGCCGGTGATAGAGGCGCTGATGGTGTCCTGCGTCATGCTCTGACGAAGGTTCGTCACCACGAAATTGTCAGTGCCGGCCGTTGTATTGTTACCGTTACGGTTTACACCGTTCGCATTGGTCAGGCTCACCCCAAGGGTATTGGGCAGCGTGTAGCTGGGCAGTTTCGCCTGCGTGATCGTCTCCGACTCCGCACCGCCGGTGCTGCCTGGAACGTCGCCGTCGATACCGCCGGACAGGCCAGTAAGGCGGTTCTTCGATGCAACGCCGGTTGGATGGATCTAAAATAATTATATATTGTAGCTCTTTGAGCCAGCTTTCCAACGACACTTGTCTCGCCTCAATCCACCTCTGAATCTGATCACAGAAATTCCTATCGTGGAGGCACGCAGATCTGATCTGAGTCAAGCCAACAAGAGCAGTCCGGGAATTAATTCCTCAAAAAATATGCCGGCTCACAGTCGGCGACCGCCACTCCCAGAGGTCGATCGGTAACCCCTCAACAGCGTCCCATCCAATCACCATAGTCAGAAGATGATCGGAAGTAGCTGTCCCAGTAGCAGCGGAGCTCACTTGCTGTCTTGCGGGCTGAGCTGAGTTGTTGAGCTGCGTCTGAATAGTGTCGAGTCGGAATAGTACCGAGTCAGACCAGTAGCCCATTTTCGGCCCAATAGCCCTTCCGACTTGTAGCCCATCAACCCAAGATCGGTCCTCCCGGGCCCACTTGTAGCCCTTTATCTCCCTGTGTGGAGTCGGCAATAATATCACTGTTGTAATTATTGTAATTAATTATTTACCGAGAGTTACCGTACTTGGCCGGGGTAGTCGTCCCTACGCCCGAAGCGTGGAGGTAAACTCGCCACCCTCCTCGTAGGCTTTACTTTGCTCGTATATTTTTTATATGTCACTGTATGTGATAGGAAATTAGCTCGCCCAAATATTTATTCACTACTGCAAGAGAGAGCGAGACCGTCCCGTGACCCGATCCGGGCATGAAAGTGAGTTGACCACCCTAGCTCTTGTCGATTTTTCAACCACGCACGATCTCCCACGCTTCCCTCGTTAGGGACGAACAGCGAGCTTGTCTAGAGTCCAAGGTTCGCATTTAACTTAGAGTCCTGTCTAGTGACTCACTCCGAGTACACGCGGAAAAGTCGATACTCGAGACTCATAGTTAGTTCCTCAACCACGCACGGTCCCATGTTTCCCTCGCTTAGGGACGCCCGCGAGCTAGAGTCCCAGGTTCGCTGTCTCGTCCTGCATCAAAAAGGACGAGAGAAAACCAAAAAAATAAGCAATTAGAATTATCAGAGAATTGCCTCATGTGCTGGATGTTTTTGCGCCACTTCTTTCCCAGTACGGTCATCATGTGTCCTCTCTATAACTGATCACGTGCCTGGATCAAATCCTTCTTTGCAGCTCAACTTTTCCCAAACTGCCCTACATTGTTGTTCCATATATCATATTGAACCTTAGACATATCAATTGACACTTAAAATAATCCAACAAAGTCAGATAATAATCCTTGCATGTAGATAAACAATATGAAGCATGGCCCGTGTCAGATAGGTCGAGACAATGATGTTTAGTCTTTTGTGTTAGTCTCTGAGGTGTCGAAGCATTGGGTCTTGGCTCAATCTTTAAACATGATTTGTGGCTTGATGCGTCGATGCGTGGCTGTGATGCTTCAACATAGCTGCCTTTTAAAATCTGAACCTAGACTGATGCTTCAGTGCATCGCCCAGATGCATTGACATTGTTGCTGAAGAAGGTACACAGACTGCCTTGATGCATTGGTGCATCGTGCTGTGCGTAGACCTCAAATATACTCTAGCAGTTTATCTTCTTGGCATGTCGAGGCAGGAAACTTTGGTGCCATGTTGAATGTCTGTGTAGCATCTAGTTGTGTTGATGCATCTGCTGGGTGCATCGACCTTTCTGAGTAACTTCATGTTCTGAACCAGGTGACCTTCATGATGTGTCGAGACATCTCTAGAGTCTAGCTAGTCCGCTCTGTGAATCTCTCTTCAGAAGTGTGACTGCATCGAGGCATCTATTGGGTGCGTCGATGCATTTGTAACAGATGCCTCGATGCATTTGTTGTGTATATGGTGGTTGCGTCGATGCATCATGCTGAGGTTGCTTCGATGATCTTGACTGCATCGAGGTATCTACCAGATGCGTCGGTGCATCATCTCTGTCCTTGCCTCTTCTTTACAACTGAGCCATGCTTTTTAAGGTTCTTATTTTGGAATGTTCTGATTTAGATTTTTTGCAAGAGTAAAAGTCAGTGTCAGTCTGAAAAATACATAGTATATTCTCCAGCCACCAAGAGTAAGGGGAAGAGGAAGGCTCTAGAGGAGCAGCAACCCACGTATGCCCTATCAGAGAAGGTTGTTGCAGTTCCTCACAAAGAGCAAAGGACAAAGCTTGCACAAATTAGGGGACCGTTTCTACGTTACATGAAGCTAAATCTACCAGAGGAAAAGAAAATGTGTCTGAAGCATCAACCAAGCGGTGCAAGACATCTGTCGCAGAGGGGACTCGTAGGATTTCTAAAGAAGAAAAAGGGTTTGATGGTTCTTCTATGCAAGCAGAGTCATTGCTTGAAACAGCTAAGATCATCTTCCCACAGTATGTGGACTTCCATGATCAGATAATGCTTTCAGAGTTTCCTGAGTTTTTGGATTTGATCAAATTTCAAAAATGGAAGAAATTTATGGGGAAGCACAGATATTACTACCCTAGGCTGGTTACCAAATTTTACAATAATCTGAAATTTGATCTAGAGCAGTCTAAGATTTGGACTCAGGTTAAAGGAACAAGGATTGAGATTTCTAGGCATTTTCTTCATAAAGTCTTTAGGATTTCTGAAGATGGAGTAGTCAAAGGTGACTTTGAGTATAACGAACATGAAGCCTACTCCATTCTCACTGATTTGCCTTCTAACCTTAAAGACAAGATGTAATCTAAATTGACTCAATTCAATGCAAACAAGTTCTCCCCTCTGAAGAGGCTATTACATCATATGTTCACTACAATCATCACTCCACAAAGTGGAGATAGAGGGAGACTAACCGAGTCATAGAGATTTATTTTCTTCTATATGTTCAAGAGAATTAAAATCTATCTGCCTGAGCTAATGATCTAGATCAATGGAACTTGCAAGGAGTCTAGAAGACACTTGTCATATGTTGCCCACTTGACAACTATCTTCAAGAAGATGAGCATTTCCTTAGAGGATGATACATTAAGGAGGTCCTGAAAGTTAATGTGTACAATATGGACTTCATCACCAAATTTATGAAGCTTAAACCATCTGGTGGTAGAGTCAAAGGTCAAGCCTGGACGAGAATCCTCGCTGCGCCTTACTATTATTTAGAATTTCAATGCATATCCACACCATCCCTTCAACCCTTCCGAGACTTCCGGCTCGTGGGTGGCAGGCCAGGATTCGAATGGTATCGGGTTATTCCCGGTATCTGGATCTTGGGTCATTACACAAACAGCCAAAGTACTAAAGACCCTGGAAGTCCTAAATCCTAAGGGTCAACCTACTATGTTCTATGTGGCCAATGGGCAGCCTGCAAAAGGGGATGATGATTGCAGATTCCCCGAAGAGACACATGATCCACTTGTCCCAATTGTGAGGCTCCCACATATAGCTAGTCGCGTGGTCAAAATGGCCAGGAAACAGCAGGTTTCCTTTTGCCAACCCTCTAGTCAAAAGAAGATGTTTAAGGATATGGTGTCTGTCGAATATGGACAGAAGATTATTACAGACTACTCAGCACTCGGGATTGGGCTTATCTGTAGAAGACTATTATGAAGTCGATATGCTCCCTACCTATACTTTAACGAGTGAAGACTCCCTGGGGGCAATTTATGATGAATACCTGGGGGACTATGAACTAACAAAGCCATACATTGAATTGAAAGGCCCATTCCAGTCCCGACCGTGGGTGCATAAGGATCAGGAAGTTGCTACTCCATGCAGATGCTAGGAGTCCATCTCTCTAGAAGCAACATGATGGGGACATCTCCTATCACTCTGCATTTTTCGAGGGTCCCGTTTCCCGTCAACTATGCTCCATGATGTTCGCCATATTTTTCTGAGTCATGGCATGTAATTTTTCATATTTTCTTGAGTCATAATTATGTAATTTTTCTTTTATTTGAGTCCACCACCTAGGTTAATGAGTCATTTACCTAAGTTTTGAGTCATAGGATTAATTAAATTAGGCTAATGGGCCCAATTCAATGGGCTAGGCCCATGGGCGCCCCCCTTCTCTTGCTTTATTGTTATTAGTCAAAGAGTCGAGGACCTATATGTAAAAATGGGATTCCTATAAATAGGACCCCATCCCCCAGCTCATCAATCAACCAAAGATCCTTCGAGCTCGAGGCAGAATGAGCAAGTGAATACAGTAATTGGAATGGAGCCACGGGTGCTCAAGAGGACGCAGATGTGGGGCATCGAAGTAATCTCGGGATGGTACGGGAAATTAGAAGTGGAGGCCAATGAGCCATGGATGGATGTCAACATGTTCACTCAATCTCAGAATTTGATCTTACCTCCTAACCAGCCTTCAAATACTACCCAAAAATGACTCATCTTGATCAACCCTCCTCAAGCACCGTGTCAAGAATCCCATGTCTCTTCAAAAATATAGTCAGGGCAAGAGTGCCCTTTGGTTCTCCTTAAGCCTCCTCAGCCAAAATCAGTCCCTCCTCCTTCTCCTGTCAATTGTGGAGACGATTCAGCTTCCCTTTCATGCATTTTCGGAGCTCTAGCTCTCTTGCAGCTAATCCGCCCAAAACCTTTAGAGCCGGGTGATCTAAAAGAAGCCTCAGTGAATGTCACTCTCTGTAATCGCATCATTCTCCCATCCCAAAGATAGTCCCAGCATGAGGAAGGGGTTAATTCCCAAGGTCCCTTTGCGGAGTATGACATCCTCCAACACCTAGATAGGACCCCTGCTAAGGTTTCCATCTTGGAGCTCCTCAGAAAGTCTCCGTCACATCAGGCCACTCTGCTTCAATTCCTCCAGAAGATCATGGTCAATGAAGACCTTCTAGAAAGTGGTGTGATTGAGGCCATCATGGCCCTTACATGTGGACCATCCATCTCATTTTCTGATAAGGACCTTGCTTTGCCAGAAAGTAGGTCACTCCTGTTGTGCCTCATAGTCTCTCTCAACGGAGTCAAGGTTGACTCCGCCCTCATTGACACGGGAACGTCAATTAATGTGTGTCCCATGAAGACTATCCAGAAGATTGGCCTCCAGGAAGAGAACCTAGAAGAGGTGTGCACCACGATTTCAGCTTATGATAATTCCAAAAGGTGCGCAAAAGGGAAGGTGACTCTACAGCTTGGCTTAGGTCCAATGGTCATGACATCTGACTTCTTTGTCCTTGATGTCGACCCTGCATATAAGGCAATCTTAGGATGGCCATGGATCGAACAAACCCTCAGGATTCCATCAACGGCCCATCAATGCTTCAAATTCCCTTACAATGGTAGGGTGATCAAAATTAAGAGTATCCCCTTGTTGGAAACTCTCAATGCTATCACTTCTGAATAGATCCCCTTCATGACCATTTCGGATAAGGGCAAGAGACCCGTTCTCTCCATAGAGGGTGCCGTAGGGCCCTCTACCTTAAGTCCCCCTGATTCCCCTTTCCTTCCCTGGCCGGTCACACACTCCAATATCCCCCTTGGTAAAGGATGGGAAATTATGGCCAGGATGGCCTTTACTATGGGTAAGGGTTTAGGTCAGCTTGAACAAGGTCCCACGCATAGAAGGAGGCTTAAGATTGCTAAAGGTCGTGCAGGTTTAGGTTACTCTCCAGAAGAGCCATCTAAGGCCCCTCAAGGTAAGGGTTTGATTTATGGTCGCTTTGTTATAGGACCAGTTCAACCAGGAACTCAGCCAAAGCCGAAAGAAAAGTTTGAAGTTTCACAGAGAAAAGAAATTCCACCTGATTCCTCACTCGAGGAGGGCTTTGGTCTCCTCTCCCTGTTCCATCTTGATAAACCCCCCGATGAGGCTTTCCCCTCAGGTATCTTCCTCGCTTTAAATAGGCCCACGCCTGTCCTTTTCATTCCCTTCTTATTTCACCCACCTTTCCCTCCGCTCCTCACCTATCCGGTCATGGGCAATCTACCCATAGGGTTTGTACATTCACCCATAATCACCAAAAAAAATGCCGATTCTCAAATGTGGGCCTGCGAGCTCACTATTGAAGATACGGCCTCCTTGGAAAATGGATCCCTCGACCAAGGGCCGACACTTTCCACCTTGAACTCCCTTCCACAAACTCCCCTTGTACATAGTAGGGTAGAGTCTAGATCGAGTCAGGGTCTGTACATAGTGTCCTTTCCTTCCAGAAAATCTAGTGTCTGTCAGGTTCCCACACGCTACATCAGCCAGTTGGCTGATAAGTGTGCGCAGCTCTGTTAGGTCTCGAAATTTGCACCCACTCCCATTCCCCTAGGGGCAGTTGAACTAGAAGGATCTTCAGTAGATGATGGTCTAGGGGTATACGTCTTAGAAGAAGATAATGATGCTGAAGAAGAAGAAGAAGAGCCATCAGAAGATGGTGGTGATCCTATAGCTTCCTTCGTCATTGGAACCAAGAAATTTGATTAACCTAGTATTTCCATTGACGAATCCATCAAGGAAATCAATCTCGGCACCAAGGATGATCCCAAGACTGTTTCGATAAGTGCCAATTTGATTGGTGAGGAGGAACCTACTCTTGTGGCGATTCTCAGGGAATTTCCCGATGCTTTCACTTGGTCCTACGAGGATATGCCAAGTCTAGACCCATCATTGGTTGAACATCGTTTAGTCCTGAAACCGGACGCTCGAGCTGTCAAACAGAAGTTAAGGCAACTTCACCTGAAGCTCACACTCACAATCAAATAAGAAGTGGACAAGCTCCATAAGGCCAAGTTCATCAAGGTAGTTTTATTTTCGCAATGGGTAGCCAACATCGCCTTGTTATGAAGAAGGATGGTAGGGTCCGCATCTGCATAGATTTCTGTGACCTTAATCGTGATTGCCCAAAGGACAATTTTCCTCTCCCACACATAGATGTCTTGGTGGACAACATCACTGGCTATGAGATGCTCTCCTTCATGGATGGTTTCTCAGGGTATAACCAGATCCGCCTAGCGGAGGAAGACTAGGAGAAAACCTCTTTTACCACTCAGTGGGGGACCTACTGCTATGTCGACATGCCCTTCGGTCTTAAGAACGCATGGCCAACATATCAAAGGGCGATGATGGCCATCTTCCATGACATGATGCACGTCCACATGGAAGTATATGTGGATGACATTCTGGTTAAATCCAAGACCAGGAGAGGCCAAGCAGAAATCCTCTGGGCAGTTCTCCAACGGTCTCGGGAGGACCAGCTCAAAATGAACCCCAAGAAATGTGTATTCAGGGTCTCCTCAGATAAGCTTTTAGGGTTCATAGTTAGCAAAAGAGGGATCGAGATTGACCCTAACAAAGCTAAGGCCATTGCCACTACAAACCGTCTTCTACCCTTCAAACCTCTCGCACCCCAAAAATCTGACATTTCCAACGTGTCAAACCCTCTACTATTACACCTCCAATTTCCAAACCATCAACCTCCATGCCACCGGCCTCCGCTAAACCTCCCACTAAACCACCCACCATACCTTCATCAACCTCCATAACACCGGCCTCCGCCGAGCCCACCACTAAACCTTCTCCAATTAACCTCCCATTGCTGCCACCTCGGCCCTCCATTATCCCTATAACTCCAAACCTGGCTTTGCCCATACCTCCACTTACCCCTTTACCCAAACCCGTGGCAAATCCTGAGCAGGGTCCACCCCTTGTTATACTCGAGCCAACCCCATCCGCTTCCGAGCAAGGTGAGAAGCTCAACGTGTTTGAACCTCCACTCGCCCTTCCTCCAACACCTTCCATTACATCTCCAACATCTATCAAGCCTACCGCTTCCACTCCGCATTCTGCCACTGCTCGGAGTGGGTGTGTTGTTACAAATGCATGTGCTGAAGATGATCAAGAGCCGGGCAAGAAGGGTTTGGCCGCAACTATGTTGTTCAAGATGCAAGACTTTATTTGCTGGATGCCAATCCATGTTCTTGCGCCGGGCATGTTTGAAAAGTATCCACAAGTGCTCACTGAAGGAAAATGTCAAGAATTGATGCCATGCCAACCCAAGGCCAGAATCATCAAAGTTACTTTACTCATTGGGCGTGACATATTCAAGGCTCTCATTACCCCTTGTTCTATTATAGTACAAGTTCCCAATCAAAAGAAGGGGTTCTCCTCAAATGTTATAATGACACATGCTTCTGCCAAGGAGATGATGAAGCCTATACCTAAGGGCGGAGCAGGGCACCCTTTACTGGAAGTCCTCAACATCATGTCCACTTCATATTTACCTCCACGCAAGGGGCAGGCAGTTTCATCAACACGTTTTCTCAAGTTCCTCACGCCGAAAGGGGAGCCCCCATGGGTTGACATTATGAATCTATCAAGGGGACCTATACGAGTACTTTCAATGGTAATGTGCTCGAGGTATCGGGCAGATAAGAAGACTTGCATGAAGATAGTAACGCACAGACAAACATGCACGAGGTAAATACAACTTGGAGGAGGCGACATGAGGTATGCGTAGACAGAATGACACGAGGTATAAGAAGATGAATAAACGACACGAGGTTGAATAGTGAGAAAAGTAACTAGGATTAAGACCTCGTAGATCAAGAGAAACCAGCACGAGCTATGAACACTATTCATGCTTGAGCCTTACATGGAGATGGACACGAGGTATACGATTGGAAAAATGACATGGGGTTCATTTTTCAAAAATGTTGCTCGAAGTAAAAGGTTTGAAACCTGCACGAGGCAGGAAACTTGAAAAATGACACGAGCTACTATAGTGATGAAGCTGCACGAAGTATACCAGTTGGAAAACAACACGAGCTTCATTAGTAGACAGTAAACCCTGCTCGAGGTTGACTTAGAAAACGACACGAAGTACGTTTTCAAAAAGGCAAAACCTGCACAAGGTTTGACCTACAAAAATGACATGAGGTACGTTTTTGAAAAGGTAAAACCTGTCGAGGTTTGACCTACGAAAACGACACGAGGTACGTTTTCAAAAGATAAAACCTAATCGTGGTGAGCCTTCGTAAAACTGCACGAGGTACAGTTCACGAAGGCAAACCTACACAGGGTTTGCTTCTACAAAACACAGCACGAAGAATGATTTAAGAAAAACTTGCACGAAGAAATACTTCGTCGGGTAAAACCTGCACAAAGTACCTTAAAACAAAGTGCACGAAGTGCGGAATGCTTCAAACTGTGTTTTATGCACGAGGATTAAGACTCTGTTCCAGACCCCTTTATGCACGAAGTATGAACTGCAATAACACCATGAGCTATGACTTTTCAAACATGAGTTAATGCAGTACAAGTGTGCAGGAAGAACACCTTAGTCAGGTAAAACCTGCACGAAGTATAATAAACGAGAATGCACAGATCCAACAAGTTTTATGCACGATTGTAGATACTGTCTAGGGCATCCTCAGAGTGAAGCTATATATAAAAAGGACATCTCTTCTGCAGTTGATTGGGCATGAGGCAGAAGTGAAGGAGGCAGTAGTTGAAGATTCCTAGAAGGCAGAGAGCGAAGAGAAGACATCTGAGATCCAGAACAACAAGAAGAAGAAGTGCAGAGTAGAGAAAAGATAGAGGAGAGTTTGACTGAGAGAAAGAAAGTGTGAGCAGCAGAGAGAAGGAATCAGAGAGCTAAAGTAGAAGAAGAAGAAGGAATAGAAGATGAAGGAGATCAGAGAAAGAGAGAGTGACTGAAGAGGAGCTCAATCTATACTGGACCGTGGATCAAATCCAGTCTAGTCAGCTCATCAAGAGCCATAGTTGTACTTTATCATTTGCAGCCTTCCGGTTGCTGTGTTTTTCCCATTCTTATTTTTCTTTTCATTCTTTCTTCAAGCTGTTTGTCAGCGGAATAAGCTGTGAGGCTCAGCGGGCAGAGGAGGATTCCTCTGGATGGGTGAAGCTATAATCCCCAGCGGGCAGAGGTATGGTATCCTCTAGACAGTAAGCTGTGTTGCTCAGCGATTTTTAGGCAAGCTGTGATGCCCAGGGAACGCAAGCTGTGTTGTGTAGCAGTGAAGCCACACGCGGGTTGAGTGTGGAGTGGACGTAGATCTGGAGGACCAAACCACCTAAAAGTTTCTTGTGCACTGTGGTTTGATTGTCTTACTTGTTTCTTGCTAGATGAATGTTTAGGCCGCTCAACTTATTCTTCCTATTTAGCTAGCAGGTCTTGTGCACATCAGCCTTTTGATTTCTGTTGAATGGGTTAGAAGTCAGCTCTACTTACCCAGACAACTGCCTAGCCATCATTTCTCAATAGGTTTTCATTGGGTCTAATTAGTTCGTTTTAATTCTGCATCGTTGATAGTTAGACCAATTTTTTTTTAATAGGTCAAGGCTTTTTCGAGAAGGATTCATTCACCCCCCCTCTGAATCTGGCACACCCAAACTAACAGGTAACTTTTTTCTCAACTGTCCTCTCCCAGACCCCCTCACAGCCAGGGGTCTCCCCCACACTCATCCACCCCCTTTCCCCTCCCATTTACCTCATTCTCCACCTCCCATCTTCAACCTGCAGTTCTCAGTTCACAGGCAGCAGAGAAGGTGCTGGTTGTAGAGCCTGCCTTGGCTTCATTCTGAATCCCCTTGATGCCCAAGGGTACCGTCAGAAGTGTCTCCAAGTCATCTTCATAACAGTGGTGGTTTTATCCCATTCAAAGTTCGTGGCCATCCGGAGGAGCCGATCTCCCCAGACTGTCCATCTCCCTCTAGACTGCCAACCTGAGGCTTTTTTTAGAGGCTCCCACAGTAGACCATCTGAATATTTGGAGGCAAGGCTTGGCTGAGGTCTTCTACTACGAGTCGCCATCCAGAATCAAGAAGCAGCTCCCCGATTGGATGCCAGAAGATGGAGTTATCATTTTTATCCCTCAGATGTGTTGTTCCGTCCACTCTAGGATAGAGTAAACATCTGACCACTGTTTGTGCTGCTACTGTCGGCTTTGACCTCCTCTAGCATCCCCATGGGTACCATTTCGAAGAGGACTCAACAACGGTTCCCACAACTCTGGCCACGCCAGAATCCAAGCTCAGGAGTGATTGTGGCGACCTCGACTTCCTGCTGTTGAGGTGCTGTGACAACTAGAGTCTAAAAATAGAGTCCCTGATCACAGTCCTGCCCTGACCAACGCCTTCATCCAAAAGTCCTACAAAAATTTAGAGGTCCTCCTGGACCAATCAGAGAGGTTTTGCCACTGGTCCTGTCAACAACGAAGCTCGGGAGTGACTATAGCGGTATCATCTTCGACATGCTGTCCCCTGTTCCAGAGAGCGGGCGGATTCGACATCCTCATTCCGTACGGCTTTCTAGCTCTCTAATTCCCCTCCCCGCCTGGCCAGCTTACAGCCCCTCCCTGTGGGAGCTAGTGTTTGCATGTAATTTTATCTTCCCATCCCCAAGTTCAACCCCCTTGCATGGGGTGTAGTGTTGTAATAACTTGGTGGCCTAATATGAAGAGAGAACTAGCGGACTATATGTCATGTTGCCTCACTTGTCAACAAATTAAGGCAGAACATCAAAGACCTGCTGAAAAATTACATCCCTTGGAGGTTCCAGAATGGAAATGGGATAGTATAGGGATGGATTTTATCATGGGACTGCCTAAGTCAAGATGTGGACATGATGGAATATGGGTGATCATAGATCGTTTAACCAAAATGGCTCATTTTCTACCTATCAAAAGTCGATGGTCTATGGATATCTTAGCTACCTTGTACATGAAGGAGATTGTGAAGTTACATGGTATCCCTATCACTATTATTGCGGATCGAGACCCTCGATTCACTTCACAATTCTAAAAGGGTTTACAGCATTCTTTGGGGACCTGATTAAATTTTAGCATAGCTTTTCATCCACAAACTGATGGACAAACCGAAAGGACCAATTAGGTGGTGGAAGATATGTTAAGAGCATGTGTTATGGACTTCGGTTGAAGCTGGCACGACCATTTACCTCTAGTGGAGTTTACCTACAACAATAGCTACCAAGTTAGTATTCAAATGGTACCATTTGAGGCACTATATGGAAGAAACTGTCGCTCACCTATCTGCTGGAGTGAATTTGGGGAAAGATAACTTTTAGGTCCAAAGATAATAAGAGATACTACTGAGAAAGTCAAGCTAATTCGAGAGAGAATCAAGATGGCTCAAGACAGGCAGAAATCATATGCTGATAATCGAATGCGTGACTTAGAATTTCAAGTAGGAGATCATGTATTCCTCAAAGTCTCTCCAGGTCGTGGTATTTGAAAGTTTGGCATCAAAGGCAAGCTTAACCCAAGATTTATTATCCCTTTTGAAATTCTTGAAAGAGTGGGTGAAGAGGCTTATCGATTAGCTTTACCTCCTCAATTAGTTAGAGTTCGCGATGTATTTCATATCTCAATGCTCAAGAGGTATGTTCCAGATCCATACCATGTTATAAGCTATGATAACTTGGAAATCCAAAGGGACGTGACGTACGAGGCGGCTTGAAGAGAGGATCGAGAAAATGTCGAAATCTCCATCATCCATCTACAACCGAAGAAGGGCTAGATCGTTTAGAAAGGGGGAATCTTTATACTTGCTATATTCTCCTTGCTTTAGTCTTGAAAGATTATTTGGGGCATATTGTATTCATTTGTGAATGCTTTGTTTATTTCTGAAAGAATACTCTGTGTGTGTGTGATCGTCTACGTACGGTCGGGTCTTGGTTGCTACATTTGTACAGCGTGTGGTTTATTGTGCTGCAGTTGTTGTAGCGTGTGTGTATGTGTTTGTGATCCGGTCGTCAGATCGTGTTGAAGACTTCATCTCTCTGTGTGTGTTAGGGCGCGTCCCCGTGTGTGTGCAGGCGTCGTCCTACGTGTGTGTTGGAGAGTCACCTCCATGTTAGGGAGTCTTCCCCGTGCTGGTGTTCCAGCGAGTGAAGCCTTATCGGTTTAGTAAGGGGTGGACGTAGGGAGCCTATCGTGGTCCCGAACCACCTTAAAATCCCTTGTGTCTTATGGCTTGCATTGTGTGATTGTGTGCTCCTTGCTTACTCCGTTTAGTCGATCGTGTGAGATCGGAGAGATTGTGTGAACTTGTTTACTTTGTTAGTTTATTTCCTTCAATCTCATCAAAGTTGTTAATAACGCTTAGTAAGTTTTTAAAATTGTCATATCACGTGGGGGACAATTCACCCCCCCTTCTTGTCAACTCGCCTACTCGGGGACTAACAGTTAGTTTTTAGGCTAGAAATTACATGCACTCTAGTGCACATAAGATCATTTATTTTTCATACCTTAGTTGCATTCCTAGCTTGGTATGTGATCCTATCGCCTCCATATTCCTTGGGGTCGACTAGGTGATCACATTTGGGACCTCCGTAAGTTCCCGTGAGCCGTGGATTCTCACACGGAAGTCGGGCCAGTTGTACCTTTACCAACTCTTGTCTAGGTTGCATAAGTAAGGGAGAGTTTACACCTAGAGTCAACCAAGTCCCCACCATCCTTTCCCATTAAGAACCAAGTTAAGGGGTACCTCTAGTTACTTCATCGTAAGCAGGTTCGATTTGTCTTATTGCTTGTAATTGTCCTCGATGTCGTGCTTCCTTATGATCCTTTACCTACTGAGGTTGATCTTTAGGAAGGGGGCAATTAGCTACCTTATGCTCCTGGCTTCCACAGCGAAAGCAAGCTCCATTCTTCCAGCGACACTTCTCGGATTTGTGACCATCATTTCGACAATGCTTGCACTTTGCTCCCTTAGGCTTCTTGCCATTTGGAATGTCGTTTCCCTCATTAAGCCTCTTGTTGCCATTACCTACTTTCTTCTTCTCCGTTCTAGCCTTAACTTTGTCAGATAATTCCATAGCGTCTTCCAATAATTGAGCTCTCTTAACTATCTCGGCATATGATTGAATATCCATTGGTGCCAACTGGGGTATGAACTACAGTCTTAATCCATTTAAAAACCTTCTAGCTTTCATCTTTTCCATCATAATCAAATGAGACGCATATTGTGACAACCTCGAGAACTTGGCTTCATATTCTGCCCCAGACATACTCCTTTGTTTAAGGGAGGTAAATTCTCTCGCCTTTCTTTCCCAAACTCTCTCCGAGAAATACTTCTCATTGAAGTGTTCTAAGAATTCTACCCATGCCACTTGATCATTTGGCAAGGTGGCTTCTACGGATTCCCACCAAGCCCTTGCATCTTTCTCTAGTTGAAACGTTGCCAAAAGGACCTTATCCTGGTCTGAGCATTGCAGTACTCGAAAGATTCTTTCCATCTCTTTTGTCCAATCTTCTGCTATATCAGGATCAGGGGTTCCACTAAACCTAGGGGGATTGAGGCTCCGAAACTCGCGATGTAATTCTCCAACTCCTCGATTGGCTCCACCCACGGCCACCTGTTGTAGAGCCTAGGTCAAACCCTGAACTGTCCTTTGCATCTCTCACCATTGTGCGCGTTCAGCGGCCATTGATAGCTATCTATATCCTACAAGATAAATCATACAAGATTAACAATTTATTCTCATGAAAGTTGCTCTTCATATGGCTCCCCGTCTATGGGTAAGCCACTTAGCTGTGCCAAGCTCCAAAGATCTAATGAAGTCTCCCCCTCAACAGTGTAAAAGGTGTTGTACTCGGGGCAAAAGACTTATATCATCCCGTAGCATAGTCCTCGGGAGATCGGATACCGGTACCAGGACACATAAACACTATGGTACACCCCTGCTCTCACCAAGATTGGGGCGTACTGTTGCAGCAAATAGTCTGTGAATTCAACTGCTTCTGGTCAGAAGGCATGGGCGTCGGTGGCTTTGAGCTCTCCAAACCACCCCACAGAAATTTGGTGCTTGAGCCGAACCACCAGACAATCCAACAAGAAGGGTTCGTCCCGATATCCCCATTTGAGTGAAGCAAGAAACAGACCATATCTCGGCTTCTCCCGGTCGACGCACCCTCCGGTCTCGTTCCACCGAGCTGGCGTGAACTGTGGAGCTCTTGTCAGAAGCCCAGTGTCTGGGGACAACTCCTGCATGCCCAAGATGGCATCCCACTTCCTCGGTTCCCCAGGAAAATAAACCGGCGACATCTGGATGACCGAGTCGTTCAAGCTGTCTCGGTCTGCTAGCAAGGCCCCTTCAGCGCGTCGAGCTAAAATGACGTCGCGCTTCCCAAACAAGTTAAAGCGCTTGATGAAGTCAGTCAGATGTTTGTCCTTCGGGTGGTCCGGTCGAACTCTGTCTCCCCACTCGTACTTGAAATGGTCCCCGGGGAGGATCATCAATTGGCTAGTATCGACTGTATCAGTCTCCGAGTCAGATGATTCTGCAACCACGGTTACTTTCTTGAACCCTCAGTTCAAGGAATGAATGTTCTCCCACGTTACAGCAATGTGGGACGCAGACGAAGAAGAACCAGATGCCATGTTATCTGCAAAACGACATCCAGAAAAAAAATAATAAACAGAGTTAGAGATCAGTTAATTGAAAAAGAATTTCTGACGAAATTTCGGCATAGTCTCCCCTATCCGGGGTTTGCCAGAAGAGAAGCGGGAACCATCCACCAATAGCATGAAGACTTCCTTTAGTAACTAAAATCTCCTTAAAAAGCTCTAGACTTAAATGCATAACTCAGGAGCGAACCTAAGCACTAAGTTCACATAACTAATCTGGCAACTCCCCCTAGATTATGTGCAAGAATGTGAAATGTTCAGTGAAATTTTAATACCATATGTAGCCTTTAAATATTTGACTCATAGTATGAGGTGAAGAACTTAGATCTGAACATCACTTCTCGCGTAGTGATAGTTTTCAGACATGATTAACCTGTCTTTCCACAAGTCACCATTTAATATACAATGTAGTCATTGATATGATGAAAGCAGGAGGGTTGCAGTGCATTATGACATGAATTCACATGTTCAACTTTTTACATAACAGATTGTGAAAACATATGGCGCGCAATGTATGCAGCGAAATTTTGATTTGAAGATTTTCAAACTCCCCTTTAACAATATGCTATATGACGAGTGATATGCACAGAGATATGCAACCAACTGTGGATGAAATGTATGTACAGACATATGCATGATCACATAACTATTCATCACAAAGTAAATTGAGACATAGCACATTTACTAGAGAGAGTAAGAGGGATATCACATGGGTGTTCAGATTTCAATTTTTAGTTTTTCTTTTAACCTGACTTATGTCACTTGGCCTGTGTGCATTACCTTCTTAACTGAAAACATATGTCACGCTTCATATTCCCAAGGCACACCCACAAAATAGATTTGTCATTTTACATTCTTAGGTACCCAAGCCATCTTGGGTCCTTGTGGGTTAGCAGCACTCTTGACACATGGTTTTCACTTTTTGACAGCATTCAATTCATCATGTTTTCTTAGAAAATAATCGTGCTTGACATGCCCAGTTTTGCCACAGTAATGGCAAGAGGCACGTGGCATCACTTGTTTTCTTCTTATTGACTCAGTCAGTTTGTGTGTGCTGGCATGATGTGTTGAATGAAAACTCCTTTTCTTCATTATTGAATAATTGAAAGGTTTTCTGAAGATAGACTTGCCAACATAGGCAGTTGATCTTGTCTAGATAGAGTCAATGTAATTTTCTCTTTATTGAGTCAAATGGATTTGAAATAGTTGATGCATTTGGATTTTAAGCATTTGATGTTATCAATAAAAGTGAAAGTTGATTAAATTATTGTGCAATTACATCTTATGTGTGATTGTCTTGCGCTCTGATTGTTCTTGCTTGAAAGAGGCTTCCTATGCCGGTTGTTCACATTTCCTCGAGCTAGTATTCCGCTGTAATCAAAGGCTCGGGGTGTGACAGGTTGTACCCCGAGAAACCATCCATGAAGGACAACATCTCATAGCCGGTGGTATTATCTACCAGGACATCTATGTGTGGGAGAGGAAAATGTCCTTTGGGCAAGCACGATTGGGGTCACGAAAATCTATACAGACTCGAACTCTACCATCTTTCTTCATGATAGGGACTATATTAGCTACTCATTGCGAATACAAGACTATCCGAATGAACTTGGCCTTCTAGAGCTTGTCAATTTCCTCTTTGACTTTGAGCGTGAGCTTTAGGTGAAGTCGCCTCAATTTCTATTTGACAGCTTGAGCGTCGAACTTTAGAACCAGACGATGTTCTACCAATGACGGATCTAACCCTGACATGTCCTCATACGGCCAAGCGAAGGCATCTAGAAATTTCTTAAGAATTGCCACAAGGGAAGCTTCTTCTTCTCTCTTCAAATTGGCTGTTATCAATATGATCTTGGGGTTGTCCCCTGTGTCGAGATTAATCTCTTTGATAGATTCATCGATGAACGCACTTGGTTCATCAAATCTACTAGTTTCGTCGACGAAGGAAGCTATGGGATCAGTGCTAACCTTTGGCTCTCTTTCTTCTTCCTCATCCTCTTCTTATTCTTCTAGCATGTAGACTCCTAGGTCATCATCTATTGAAGATCCTTCTAGCTTAACTGCCCCAAGAGGAATGGGAGCGAATGTGAATTTGGAGACTTGACACAACTGCATGCATTTCTCAGCCAGCTGGCTGATGTAGCACGCAGGAACCTGACGGACTCTAGATTATTTGGAAGGAAAAGACGGTATGTACAAACCTTGACTTGAGCTAGAGTCTACCCTACTATGTACAAAGGGAGTTTGTAAAGGAGAGTTCAAGGTGGAAAGAGTCGGCCCTTGGCCGAGGGATCCGAGTTCCAGGGAGGAGGTTTCTTCAATAGTGAGATCGCAAGCCCACATTTGAGAGTTGGCATTTTTTTTGGTGGTCATGGGTGAACGCATAGACAACATGGGTTGGCTATCCTACAACTAGATAGGTGAGGAGCAGAGGAAACGACGGGTGGAATTGAAAAGGAATGAAATAGACAGGGGCTGGCCTATCTAGAGCAAGGAACGTGCCTACTAGAGAGGCATCATCAGGAGGTTTGTTGAGATAAAACAATGAGAGAAGACCAAAGTCTTCCTCGATTGGGGGATCATAGGGAACTTATTCCTGGGGACTGTCAGGATTTCCCCTCAGCTCCTGTCGAGTTCCTAGCTATATCAGACCTTGAACAAAGTGACTAAAATCAGACCCCTAGCATGTGCGATCTTTGTTACTTTTTCAGCGGAGTCGCCTAAACCTGTATGGCCCTTGGAGACCTTGAGTCTCATCCTGCGAGTGGGACCTTGCTCATGCTGGTCTAGACCTCTACCCATGGTGAAGCCCATCCTGGCCATCATCTCCCATCCTTTGCCGAACGGGATATTAGTGTGAGTGATTAGCGAGGGGAAGAGTAGGAGAATTTGACGGATACAGGGCAGAGGGCCCTATAGCACCTACTATGGAGAGGACTAGCTTCTTGCCCTTATCGGGATCATTATGAAGTGGATCTGTTTGAGAGTGATGGCGCTGAGAGTTTCCACTAATGGGATACTCTTGATTTTGATCACCCTACCATTGTAAGGGAACTTAAAGCACTGGTGGGCAGTTGACGGGATCCTGAGGGTTTGCTCTATCCATGGTCGTCCTAGGATGGCCTTGTGCGCGGGGTAAACCTCGAGGACAAAGAAATCTGAGGACATGACTTCAGGCCCTAAATCGAGCTACAAGGTCACCTTACCCTTCACGCACCGTTTTGAATTATTGTATGCCGAGATGGTGGTGCTGACTTCCTCCAAATTCTCTTCCTGCATACCAATCCTTTGAATTATTTTCATGCGACAGACATTGACCGACGCTCCCGTGTCGATGAGGGTAGAGTCAACCTCGACTCCGTTGAGGGTGACAGTGAGGCATAACAGGAGTGATCTACTCTTGGGTGGAGTGAGATCCTTACCAGAAAAAGAAATGGACGGCCCACAAGTGAGGGCCATGATGGCATCGGTCACGCCACTTGCTGGAAGGTCTTCATTGATCATGATCTTCTGTAAGAATTGAAGTAGGGTGGATTGGTGTGAATGGGACCTCCTGAGGAGTTCCAGAATGGAGATCTTATCCAGGATCCTATCCAGGTGTTGGAGGATGTCGTACTCCATCGGGGGACTTTGAGAATTGGCCCCTTCCTCTGGATGAGATTGCCTTTGGGATGGGGGGATAATGCGGTTACAGAGTGTGACATTCACTAAGGCCTCTTTTGGTTCTCCCGATCCTGAAGGTTTTGGGTAGATCAATTGCAAGGGAGTGGGAGATCCGAAGATGAATAAAAGGGAGGCCGATTCCTCACTAGGAGTGATAGGAGTAGGAGGAGGGACCAATTTTGGCTGTGGTGGCCTTAAGAGGACCAGAGGGCAATTGTGTCCAGACTGAGCATTCGAAGGGACATAAGATTCCTGCGAAGGCGACTGAGGCAGATTGATCAAGGTGAAATACCCTTGGTTAGCAGCTAAAGTTTTGTTAGGAGGTGAAATCAAGGTCAAGGACCTAGGCTCTTGGGAGAACATGTTGACATTGGCCCACGGCTCGTGGGCTTCTACTTCCAATTTTCGATACCACCCGGGAAAGCCTTCGACGCTGCACATTTGTGTCCTCTTGAGCATACAATGTTCCATTCCAATCACGGTGTTGACTTGCATATTCTGCCTCTACCTAGAAGGATCCTTATTTGGTTGATAAGCGGGCAATGGGTTTTGCATGATGCTAAGTGTTGACACCCATTTTCAGCCTGTAAGTTGAGTGATTTCTCTTATTCTCCTTTATAATGCCCTAAATTAACCATTATTTTACTGAACCGTTGGTTTTTATTCCGCATGATCTTTTAATTTCTGTTTTATTTTGGAAAATATTTTAACGGGGTTTCATTCACCCCCCCCTCGGAATCTCGGTTAGCACCATCTCATAGACTCAACAGAAAGAGCAAAGCCTTAGATTGTCATTAGTTGATAGTCATGTTAATGTAATTTTCTTTTATTTAAGTCTAGTGGTCAAATAGAGTTAAGTGTCTCTTGTAAACTTGGGTTTATTATGATTCAATAAAGTGAGGAATTTTGAGTATATTATCTTTTGTTCACTCTTCTATGTATGGATGTTATAGCGCTCTGATTATCATTCTAGCGTGAGGCTTATCTTACTGGTTGTTCATATTCCCGATTTAATTTTGCTGCATATCTTAGGACCAGACACACCTGAGGCGCAGACTAAGACGTTAGTGGATACTTCCAGCATTGCTTCTGGTGGGCAGTACTCCCGTCATGTGACACTTGACTCTCGCGACTCGAGGTTTGCATTCCCATCTGCGAGACGTAGTATTTAGGCAGTTTCCTCGTGTTTTCCCGATGCAGGGATCTAGGGTTTTCAGTAGAGGCTACCGAGGGTTTCCCCTAGATGGTATACGGTTCACGATGGTGATGTCGTGATGGTTTCCCGAGACTGCGTAGTCTAGGGCTAGGCCTTTGTATGTGAGGATAGGCCGTCACGACAGAGATGTCGTGATGTTTCCCCTGGAAGCATTGCTAGGATGGTTCGTAGTCTGGTGGTCCCCTGACCGTGGGATCAGGGATTTGGTTTTCGTATCAGTAGGAGCAGTTTGTAGCGTCGAGGTTTATCGACCACCATCGCTCCATACTTTTTACGGCTATTGTTCATGTTGTTGTTGCCCTTACTACTGTTGTTATTGCTGCTCTACGTTACCGCCATTATTTTTTGATTGGGGTTCCGTGGGACCCCTACTGAGCCAGTGATAGGAGGCTCACCCCCTATTTTTTAGGTGTAGCGGTTCCTCCTCGAGGTTTGGAGGTACAGCACAGCGAGTTGACTGGGACTGGATGCAACAGACCGTTACTGGTCTTACCCAAGCTTTATAGACTATGGCCCAAGCTAGCGCAAGAGCTGGTGCTGGCGATCTGCACCGAAAATTTCAGAGCTTAAATCCTCCGCGCTTTTCTGGCTCTTCCAATCTGGACGAAGCAGAAAACTGGATAGACGAGATGGAGAGGATTTTCAATGTCGTGCAATGTGCTAACCAAGAGAAGATCCATCTCTCCACCTTCCAACTAAACAAAGATGCACGTACTTGGTGGAAGACCACCTCGGCACAACCTCAAAATGCCTAACCCACATGGAATGAGTTTCTTACTCTCTTCCGAGCGAAGTATTTCTCTGAACATGTTAAGGAGCGAAAGGCTGCGGAATTTGCTTCTCTACGCCAAGGCATGATGTCGATGGCAGAATATGAACTTCAATTCTCCCGCCTGACCCCTTATGTGGAACATTTAGTGAGTACTGACATTTTAAAGGTAAATCGATTCTTAGATAGGTTACGACCTACCTTTATTCAACAACTGGGACCTCAGAATATCCGCACATATGTGGAAATAGTCCAACGGGTATAGCTATGTGAAAGGACCTTAGAGAATGTCGAAAACTACAAAATCAAGGGTGAGGAGTCTAGTCAGAGGTCGGATCGGCAGGGAAAGAAGGAAAAATTCAACATCACGGAGTCTTACAAATCTCGTGATAGTAAGAAGAGGCCCCGAAATGGGAATGACAGTGGCAATCACCAGAACAAGAAGCCGAAGGAGGAAGACAAGCAAGTCATGGCGGCTTACTCCTTCTGTGAGAAATTTGGCCATTCAGTTAAGGAATGCTGAAAACGACTAGGCGCTTGCTTACGTTGCGGCAGTCAGGAGCATCGCATGTCGAACTGTCCTCTCATGAAGGACCAATCTTCTATCAGTGGACACAAGCGGCAAGCGCGTCTTAACTCTGTTCTTAATGAAGAAGTGCCCAAGGATGATGGGCTAATGGAAGGTATCATTCACATTTATTCGCCTTTAAGAATTCAACGGTGTTTTGTCCGGGGTACTTTCCGATTGACCCTTGGTGCCGGGAATATCCATGATGCCTATGCAAGTTATGCTTGAACCCTGAGGACCATCCCCATTATAGTCATAGCTTGACTTTGCACTGGGCCAATAACCCACTGAATTTGAACTGTTTTGACCAGGATTTGACCAAGTTCCTCCATTTCTTCAAATATTAAACTTATCGTGCCTTGAAAGACATTGGGGTCTATCTCGATTTTCTTTATCGTTTAAATATCAATTTTGTCGTACCCCGACATACATATGTCTGACGCTCCCTATGCATATTTGTGATGCTCTCAACACGAACTTCTATTTGAACATGAAATGGTCAATATATGACCGACATGATTTTTATACCCCTTTGCACCCTAATGCATGAGATTTTAGTGTTCTTTAACACACCTTTCATTCATTTCATGAAATTTGATTTTTTAGGCCATGAGACCCCTTATCTTGGCGATTAATCAAAGGTTCTTCCCTCTCCGATAGGATGTAATTAACGTCGTGACCTTTATGGCACGGCAAGTTTTAGCCCCGATGTGGATGTAGATATATGGAACGTGGTGGCTAACACAATCACATGACTAAGCATGTATATATGAAAGCATGATGTGCCTCAATCAAGTAAATAGCATAAACATGTATCCCTATGCAAGCATGATCATATAGGCAATAAAAGGGCGATAAGAGATGTAGAAGAATACCGTGATCGTCAACACCGAAGAATATAAAGGAAGATTATGCGCATTGTGTACCATGGAAAAGAAGACGATCGAGCTCAATATAAAGAATGCAGGGACAATGTGGATTACCTCTCCTTGCCTTCCAGTCGGCTAGAAGGTAAGGGCCTCACTTTCCATGCTTTCCTGCGAAACAAAGACAGCACAAGAGGTAAAACTCATTAGAAAATACTAAGTGTAAAAATCTGCCCAAGGGCATAAACTAGCATAAAAGATTGAGGAAAAACTTACCGGGGGAGGGTTTTTAACTCAGCGGAAATTTTTATGGAAATATAAGGACCGTATGGGTCCATCTTTGTCAGTTACAGACTTAGTTGTTGAAAAAATGAAGCCTGAGGAGGACTTCATCTTGTTTGCCGACAGATGGAGGGCTATGGCCGAGAAATTAAAAGACACCCGAACAGAAACGAAACAGGTTAAAATGATCATATCAAATTCTACTCCACAGTTCTGTCATATTCTGGCCATGAACAGGTTGAGCACTATGGAAGAGCTCTATGAGAGAGCTAGGTACATACAGACTCAGATGAAAGATTCGCCCATCATGGGTATGTTTGAACAGAAACCCAGGTTGATCAGAAAGAGCACTAATGTTAACAATAGTGGCGCCACAACCGAGGGCACTGTGACTAATGAGCAGGTAGGTGTAATTGGCAACCCCGTATCCTTCTGCCATCCATCGAACCCTAAACCCTTGCAACAACCACCCTCCTTTCTCCACCAATCTCCACCTCAACAATACAATCCTGCTCAAACTTTTCGGCCTCCGCCTCCTCCACCAAACCAAAATGTACTCCACAATCCCCTTACCTCCCAACAATATCATAACATCCCCCCACCAACCAATTATGATCCCCAATAGTCGAGAAGGCCCATGGGCCCTAAGAGAACTGAATACCCTCCACTGCCAGAAAGCCTCCCTGATATTTTTAACGCCCTCATGGCTACCAATCTGCTTGTCCTGCCGAAGGAGAGAATAGTCTGTCCCCAAAATGTTGATACCTCATGTTATTGTGTTTTCCATAGGCTGTCGGGTCACAATATAACCCACTGCTTTCATTTTAAAGATTATATATATGATTTGAATGATCAGGGTGGTATTAATTAGGACAAGATGAGACAATTCATTGCTTCTTTAAAAGCTAGAAGACCTCCTCGATAGCAACAGGCTCAGCAACCTCTTCAGCAGCAAGTTCAACCTCCTCCTCAACATCAGCAACCTCCTGCACCTCAACCGGACATGGGGATCGTCCATAATCCACTGCCAGAGCACGAGAATCCTCCACAGCTGCTTTGTCACCATAGTGATTTGGATATGTTGCAGGTTTTTAATCCCAAGACCACCTTCCTTAATTGGTCTAGTGATATTAGACCAATAAACCCAATGGCGCCTCGGGCCTTCATTGCCACTCCAGAAAAAATTTGCACAGATCTTATTGATGGTTCCAATGACTGTAGCTGGAAGACAAGTGGCACTGGCAGTATAAATGGGGATAGATTGCAGCACAGAATTGATCCAGAGTGTCGTAAGTCTATCTGAAAGAGAGAAGCAAGATTGAGCAAAAGAGAATTGTCTTGACTTCTGGATCAGATCCAGAGTCAGATCGCTCCAGTGGAGCTATAGTTTTCTCTTTATGTCATTATTTTTCGTTGTCTCTTTAGTTTTCTTTTTGAAATTACTATAAGCTATGTATCAGTGGAGCAAGCTGTGGTGCTCAGTGGCGAGGTGTGATCCTCAGACAGCAAGCTGTGTTGCTCAGTGGGAAAGTAGGTTGTGAGGCTCAGTTGTTTCTAAGGATTTCATCCCCGAAGCTGTGGATCAGCGGAGTCAAGTTGTTTGGTAGTGGAAGCCTTACTCAGTTGAGTAAGGGGTGGAAGTAGATCTCAAGCTCGAGATCGAATCACCAAAAATTGTTCTATCATGTGTGTGATTACTTATATCTTCTCTACTGCGAGTAGATTAATGCTTAGGATCATTTACTGCCAGCACTTGATTTCTTTGATATAGTTATTTGTTGCTTAAGTCTTCAAACAATAGGTATATTGAAAGGCGTGGCTGGAAGGATATGTTAAGACTATCTGGAACACCACCTCTTGCATGAGGAGATCTTTGATCAAACCTCTGCTGAGTACCAAACCTGGTTGAACGACCAACTCTTGAATTACTTATGCTAATTCATCTCCACATCTGCAAAATTAAATTGATACTTGTTTAGTCTTTATCTAATTTGCACTTTCTTCATCTCATAACTGTACTATGGTCAATCACTTAGTGGTATGTAGAATGGCTCAGTTAGCCTTCCCGGCGCGAAACCTTCCCAGCGCTCCCTCCCGCCCTCGGAGCGGGGGTTAGCGCGCTGAGAGGGTCATTCCTGCGTGCCGAGATATTATTCCCGCCAAATAGCTGTGCCGAAAACCCCCCTTTTGCCATTGAGCTGAGAGCTTGCTTTCGCAAACCTTCCCGGCACGAAGAGCTTCCCGGCACAACCTTCCCGGCATGAAGAGCTTCCCGGCACAACCTTCTCGGCACGACCTTCCCGGCACGAAAACCTTCCCGGTGTGCCCAAACCTTCCCAGCACGGGGGTTAGTGCGCCGGGAACCTATCCCGTGTCGAGAACCGTTTCGTGCAGAGAACCCTTTCGTGCCAAGAACCTATCTCGTGCCAAGAACCCCTTGAGCCGAGAACCCCTTGAGCCGAGAACCCCTCGTGCCGAGAACCTATCCCGTACCGAGAACCCTTTCGTGCCGAGAACCCTTTCGTGCTGAGAACCTATCTCGTGCCGAGAACCCCTTGAGCCGAGAACCCCTCGTGTCGAGAACCCCTTGAGCCGAGAACCCCTCGTGCCGAGAACCTCTTGAGCCGAGAACCCCTTAAGCCAATAACCCCTTGAGCCGAGAACCCCTCGTGCTGAGAATCCCTTGAGTCGAGAACCCCTTGAGCCCAGAACCCCTCGTGCCGAGAACCCTCGCGCCGGGGTGAGTGCACCGGGAACCTCGTGCTGACATCGTCCTTCATCCCTTTGAGACGCTGCAAGGCCCTGATCTTCCAGCAGCCCGAATGAACTCCAGGCGGAGTCTGAGCTCAAACTCTTGATATCCTCCCTGGCCCCAACGAGCCGTGGGGTCCTGCCACTACATGTTCTTTCACGATTCTTTAAAGGGGGTATTAGTAAATCACCGTATGGCGAACATTGTCCCATCGGTTCTCATACTTCCGGCTCTCGGGCTCCGATATGCCCGTTTATTGTGGATTCCATCTCGGCACTCCGTGGACGGTTTCTTATATACCCCTTGGCATATTCCGGGTACAGGGGAGATGCATGGACTGTTCATTATTTTGTTGTTCTTCTTTCAAGTATGATAGTTCTTCTTCAAACAATGTAACTTTAGAAGCAGACAATTCATTTTCATAAGACAATGTTTCAATCTTGGTGGTCAGTTCAGCAGATTTTCCACATGAAGTTTCATTAGGCATGTTCTATTCAACCTTTTTCTTTAGCATCCTATTTTCAGACTTTAACTTCTTGCATTTTTCATACAAGGCTTTATAGTCTATTTCCCATTATTTACATGAGAGAGCCTCAGTTTCAGAGCATACCTCATTGGAGTCTTCTTCATTAGCCATTAGACACAAATTTTGCATGAGTTCATCCAGCTCATCTTCAGATTGGTCATCGGCATTGTCTTCATCACTCCAAGTTGCCACCATTGCTTTGGGTTTCTTCAACTTTCTCTTCTTGAGTTTCTTGTGAAGTTCGAGGCACTCTCCACGCATGTGCCCTGGCTTCTTACGTTCATAACAGATAACTTCATCCTTTTTGCTACTTTCTCCCTTTTTAGCCATCATCTTCCTTGGCGCTCTTTTGAATGGTCCATCCGCTCTTCTTGTTTTCTTGATGAATTTGTTGGCCCTTCTTGTTATCAATGCCACAAGTTCTTCATCCTCACTATTTGAGACTGATCTGCCTTCACTTTCATCTGAGCCTTGGAGGTTGGTCTTTAATGCCATGCTGGTGATCAGGTTCTTTTTCTTAATGTCTTCCTCATTCCTTTTTATGTTCTGCTCGTAGGTCATCAATGACCCTATGAGCTCATCTAAAGAAAAAGTGCTGAGGTCCTTGGAGTCCTTAATGACTGTGGCCTTGGTGTGCCACTGTGGAGCAATAGAGGAGCAGAAACGAATCCCAATGGAACGAATCTGATTTGACGAACCATCAGCCCAGAACAATGTCGAATCATGGCCATATCGGGGTGGTTCCCGAGATCCGTGTTGTGCCCCTGTGGTAATTTGTATCTCATGGTTTTGAAAATGGCTAACACTATAAGTCATTGTGTTGTTTGCACGTCCTACTTTCTTGCAATTATAACAAACAATGGCATCAGTTTTCTTTGCAGGTTTCGACTTGTGTTTGGGCTGTCTTTTTCTAGAAAGGTATTTTCTTCTCAGCCCTTTCCCTTCTTTTCTCATGAACTTCTTGAATTTTCTAGTAATCATAGCAAACTCATCATGATCTTCCCCAGAACTAGTACAGCTGTACTCACTGGATGACCCATTGCTAGTATTGGCTTTAAGTGCTAAGGGTTTTCTCCCCTTCTCAGACTCATCCACCTTCTTAAGGTTCAACTCATATGTCATGAGAGAACCAATGAGCTCATCTATAGTGATTTTGGCTAGGTCCCTAGACTCCTCAACTACAGTGGCCTTGGTGTGCCAGATGGGTGTCATGGACCTTTGAATCTTTCTGACCAGCTCATGCTCACTGTAGGTCTTTCTGAGACTTCTCAAGCTATTGGTAATAACATTCAGGCGGGCATACATTTCAGATATGGACTCCTCAGGCTTCATTTTGAAAGCCTCATACTCAGAGAGTAACATATTAGCTTTTGTTTCTCTAACCTGAGACGTCCCTTCATATATGATCTCTAACTTGACCCACATCTCCTTCGTGGTGGTACAGGAAGACACTCTGGAGAATTCAGTGGGATGGAGTTTACACTGTATAGCATTAATGGCACCCCAATTCAAAGTGGACTTTCGGATATGCTCTTTAGTCCAGAACTCTTCATCTGGAGGCAAATCGAATGGACCCTTACTCACAACCTTCTAGATCTCATAATCCTTAGTGCGGAGAAAAACTTGCATCCTATTCTTCCAATAGGCATAATTGCTACCATTAAAGAATGGTGGCTTAGCAGTTGAGTGGCCCTCAGCTATCAATCCTTTTGCATCCATATCTAGTCTCCGAGATGTGAGGCCCTAAGGGAGAGTTAGTCTCTGATACCACGTGATGTAACAGATGGATACTATGATCTAAAGGGGGGGGTGAATAGATCTGCCCTCAAAAACTTGATCTACAGCAGACTGACAGTAAATTCTGACGTATTTCTCTGACTGAATGAGGTTTCATCGGAAACACCTGGAATATCTTATGTTTAACCGTTATACGTATATGTAATAAATAATAAAAATAAATATAAATATTAAAACCAACCGCAATGAGACCCTTCGTCTTTAAAAACCTCAACTCATGAGTAGTTGGCAAAAGTTGGGAGAGTCCCTTCGTCTTCCACCGACTTTAAGTCTTTCACCAACTTTAGTAAACAAATACAAATACTTTAGCAGCAGCAGGAGTGCAGGAGGGAGAGACGTGTACTAGGAGCCACCCTTTTTTCTGTTTGTTAACAGCCTCTCTCTCTCTCTCTCTCTCTCTCTCTCTCTCGCTCTCTCTCATTTGTCACCACTACAAGCTATTTTTCACCTTTAGACACTCATTTGTTACCCTTAGAAGTTATTTGTCACCCATAGGACCTATTTGTTACCCTTAGAAGCCATTTGTCACCCTTACGATGTATTTCTTACCCTTAGAAGCCATTTCCTTTTCCCCCCTCCGTTGCTTTTCCCCCCTCATCATAGACCATTGCCACCTTGTCCCTGTGTGCCCACGGGTGCCCTGCGCACCCTCCCTCTCCTCCGCGAAGCAGCATTGCCATGAGTGCCTGCCAGCCCACAGTCGCGCTCCCCCTTGCAGCCACGTCGGTAGAGCACCGCTGCCCCTCCGGTGTCGTGCCGTGGTAGCCAACCGCTATTCCAGTCGGACCCGCCCACCAGCTATCGTCCAACACTGCTGTAGCCGCCGTCCCCGGCCGCTCCTGTGTAGGGCCTCTGCTACGAGCCAGCTCCCCCACCGCCGCCTGTGTAGGGCCTCTGCTACGAGCCAGCTCCCCCACCGCCCCTTGCTTCTGTTGGTGGTTCCTCCTCCCCCAGTTAGAGGTAAGTATCTTGTAATAGCTCCACAGCAATTAGGTAATTAGATAATTTTAATCGATATTGGGTACTCCATAACAATTATGTAATTTTAATGTATTTATATAGCAAGCTTAATGATGAATCCTTATCACTTAGTGCACCATGTGCACACCTCCCACCGGATTTTCAGTTTGTTTGACTGTTCATAGCACTATTAAGAAGAAACACTTCTTCCATCTTTCCCTATTTTCATTCCTTTGCATTCTCTGTCTATCTGTTGTATGAGGAATCAACGACTGTTGAGGCAGCCACAGTTTGAACAATCAGTGACCTCTCACAGAGTCACCCATTCTTTTGTTTACTATTCATTTGATTGAGCGCCTCTTCCCAGAAGTGCCATTTCCTAGATTGGCGCCTAATCCTAAGGCACAGTTTCTTACTTGTTTACTATTCACGTGATACAACGCCTTTCCAGAAAGGCATCATTTATAGGATCGGCGTCTGACGCCCAATCATTGTTTCTGATTTAGCGACCGCTGTGTTGGCCACCATTTCTATCCGTTTCATAGTACCCACACTCTGCTGCTGCTCTGCTATTGTGTGACTTTGATTATTGTTTATATATTGTTGTTGATCTCTTCTGCATTAGCTGGCATTCCACGACATCTAGTTGAGAGACCTCCTCTCTTTACACTTCTTGGATCCCCACACCCCTCTTGGACTTGGAGGGACCCTCCATTGAGCACTCCGTCTCTTTGGACCGAAATCTCCTTGTCTAAGACCTCCGTAAGTCCTCGCACCCATGGATTCCCCCACAGATGTCAGGCTGGTTGTACCTTTTGAAGCACCCCGGAGTTTAGCTAGCCCTCATTTTGTGGAGAGAGAGAAAATCTTGGTGACCGGGAGATTACATCCAAGTTGAAACTAGGGGACACATTGAGGGTAAAACCAAGACTTTCATTTAAATATATCTTGGTCTAACTCAAGGAAACATTAAAACTTGATGTAAGCATCACAACTTGTTTGATAACATGCTTGAGTTCTTTCTTCTTGTTCGCCACTTTTGTGTGTGTTGGATTTGTTTAATTCCCATTATAATCATGATGCTCCGCTCAGGTAGAATTGTTAATATGGTGAACCAAGAGTGCTCTTATGATGGTAGTAAGGGTGGCCAATTTGACCAATCCTATGAGGTTCCCCAAGGAAACTACATTTCCCCTCATTATCAATATCCTCCTCAAGTCTACGTTGGAGACACCAACACCCAAACAATTGAGCTCTCTCCACAAACCCAACCCATCACTCAATCCACATCTGGGGAAGTTGCCCCATCTTTTGATTTGAATCAACTCATCAATGCTTTGTCCCAACTGGATGAGACCCAACGCCAAGCGGCCCAGGCCACTCTCAAAGGAAAGTTTGTCCCTTCCTCTTCCTCAAATCCTCCTCAAGCCGCGGGTGGCCTTCAAGTCAACACCACTAATGACCAGGCGATCTTGCATAAAAACCCTTCCCATCCACAAACTCCCGTCTTTGTTGTACCGGGCCAACCAACAAGCCATTCTATTGTCAGGCCACAACACACCCCTCGTCCACAATTTTCAAGATGGCCTTTTCCCAATCCGGTTCCAGCTAATCTGGCCCCAACCGAGTCTGTCACTAACACCCTCATCCTTCAAAAGATTGCTAGCATGGAGGAGCAGCTCAAGAAAGTTTCGGCCACCAAGGATACTCCGGAGGTCACTCTCTCTACATTGCCTGTCTCCCATTTGCCTCCATCCGAGATGCCAAACTTCCGACGCTATAATGGAACGGACAATCCGTTCATTCACTTGAAAGATTTCATGTATGAGACATCATTATGGCAGAACAGCAAGACATCTTTGGCTTACCTTTTTAGAAGGTCCCTTGATGGCTCGGCCCTTGAATGGTTCTACCCTTTGGAGCCAGCTGAAGTTGGATATTTTGATGTTGTTCAGAGGAAGTTTTTGTAAACATATAAAGACCGGGTGGGTCCCTCTTTGTCTATCACAGATTTAATTGTCGAGAAAATGAAGCCTGATGAGGACTTCGTCCAGTTTGCCATTAGATGGAGGTCAATGGCCGAGAAGTTGAGAGATCCCCTTTTGGAACCAGAGAAAGTTAAGATGATTGTTTCAAATGCCACTCCGCAGTTCTGTCACATTTTGGCCATGAACAAATTGAACACTATGGAGGAGCTTTATGAAAGGGCTCGATACATTCAAACTCAGATGAAAGATTTGCCCATCATGGGCATGTTTGAGTCAAAGTCGAGGATGGTAAGGAAGACCAATAATGTCACTAATAATGGTGGAACAACCGAGGGTACCATCACAGATGAATAGGTGGGCGTGGTTGGCAATCCCGCACCCTTTCATCATTCTTCCAACCCAAGAACCCCACAACAACCACAACAACCCTCTTTCTTTAACCAAGCTCCGCACCAACAAAATAACCCTCCTCAGCCCTTTCGGCCTCCTCCTCCACAGAATCAAGTTGTACCATAAAATCCTCCAGTTCCCTAGTAATACCACCAGGTGCCTCCCCCAGCAAACTATGACCCCCAACAACCGAGACGACCCGTGGGCCCTAAGAGAGCCCAATATCCTCCATTACCCAAGAGCCTTCCAGATATCTTCAATGCCCTTATGACCGTCAGCGTGCTCACCTTGCCAAAATAAAGACTGGCCTGGCCTCCAAATGTAGATACCTCTCGGTATTGTGTTTTCCATCAATAGCCCGGGCACAATATTGATCATTGTTTCCATTTTAAAGACTACATATATGACCTGAATGATCAGGGTGGCATTGATTGGGATGAGATGAGACAATTTATTGCAACACTAAAGGCAAGAAGACTGCCTCGACAGCAGGCACCATAGTAAGTTCAACAGCCAGTTCAGCAGGAGCAACAAGTCCAAGCACCGCTGCCAGACATGGGGATTGTCCAAAATCCGTTGCTGGAGCACCACATATAGAATCAACAAGTAAACCCTATCACCGCCTTCCATGAAGTGGAGAGGGGACAAGGGTGGCACGTAGAGAGCACCTCCGTCGCCGCCTTAAACCAAAATCTCAGTCAGTTTCCCCATTTGATAAAAACACCTCAGCCTTCTCCTTTTCCACAACCTTTACATCCGCTTATACACCCCGTCAATCAAACTCCTTCCACAACCAACCCCTTGCCCCAAAGGCCTCTTCTCATTCGCCCTCTCCCCTCTTCGTCTGTACCACAAACCACTCATACCCCCACAAATCCTCTACCATCTAGGCCACTCCTTATCCGCCCTGCGCTAAACCAATTGAAACCAAATACTCCCTGGACCAGAAGCCTTATGGACATAGAAAGAATATCTCCCTAGTTGGTACTCGCTCCAAGATGTAGCAGCACCTCAACGTAAGCTCTAGAAATCTCCTCCTCAAGCCATGAAGCCAAGGGTTCTATTTATAGACCCTCAAACTCTCTGATCGAGTTGGAGAGAAATCAGTTAGAAAATAGGCCAGAGCCTAGCAAACTCTCAAAGATAATATTCCCAAGAGTCCACACAAACAAACTCGAAGAGAAATCATCTAACAAGGACTCTAATCTTGCCACGGCGAAGCAGAGAAAGAACAGGTAGAACAGGACTCTCTGTCACCACAAACGGTCTTGCGATAGATCACAAGGCGCAATAAACGGTCGACTGATAGACCGTATGGCTCGGTCGTCCAGCAAAAGATAAGATCAACGGAAGAAGAAGTTGCGATACTGAATCTCTGCATGCCAAACGGTCTAGTGATAGATCGCTAGAGCACCATTAACGGTCATGCAATAGACCGCATGGGTTGATCGTCCAGTAAAAGATGAGAAAGACATTAAAATAGGACTCTGCCAGTGCTAAACGGTCTAGAATTAGACCGCTAACTATGGCTAACAGTCATTTTATAGACCGCTAGGGGCGCCCACTAAGCTTCGAGCGACGAAAAAGATAAGGAACGAGGCCCAACCAAGGAGAGTGACCCATGAAATAGGCCCAAAAAATTGACCAATGTGGCCCAATAAGCGGTGAATAACCCGAGACATCACAAAAATAAATAAGGAGATGACCCAACTCATTGGTCATAAAACGGGTGTCAACAAATGTCCCTCCTTAACGTCCTCTTTGCAGGGGAGTGAGCGAAGGTGAAGCGAAAGTGAAATGGAACATGAAGATAAAGCGGAGACGCAGTGGAGTGCACTGAAAAGTAGGCGTTAAGGTAAACGACACCCGCCCTCAACCAACAAGCGATAAGAATCTTCCGAAAAACTCCGAACCAATTACAAGGAATGGCTAAACCTTATCTCCCCCTTACTAGATGCATTAATTGCCCTTGGTACTTGGCGGAGAACTTAGGTCATAAGACCACCTCACTCTTAGTGAGAGCGTCCAGACAGGCCCTACCTGCCCTTCAACAACACTATTTGATATACCATAGGGTGGTTAGCAGCCAGTGATGAAAGAGACAAGATTTGAAAACTGAATATGGACAATGGGGTTAGCTCCCCCTCACTTATTGCATCTACAACCTAAGACAGATGAATTGACTGACGTCAATGAGAGATTGCAAAATTAGGTAGATCTGAAGAGACCCAGGTCTCTTCTCAAGTGTTAAATTTTTCATGATCCAATGGCTTAGTGAAAATGTCTACAATTTGATGTGCCGTACCTACATGAATCAATTCAAAATTTTTCTTTGAAACCTCATCCCTTAGAAAATGGTGTCTAATATCTATGTGCATAGAATGTGAATGCTGAGTTGGGTTTTTAGACAAGTTTATAGCACTTGTGTTATCACAGTAAATGGGTGTGCAACTAAGATCTACATTGTAGTCTTGTAACTAGTGTTTAATCCATATGACTTGTGTGCGACAACTACCAGCAGCTACATACTCAGCCTCTATAGTTGACAGAGCCACTAAGTGTTGTTTCTTGGAAGCTCAAGAAACCCGACACCCACCTAAAAATTGACAGTATCCACTAGTGCTTTTCCTATCTAGTTTGCACCCAACATAATCTGCATCAGTATATGAAATCAAATCTAAGTTGCATGATGCAGGAAACCATAAGCCTAAATTATGTGTGCCAGCAATATATCAAAAAATTCTTTTGACAGTTGAAATATGTGATTCTTTAGGATTAGCTTGAAACCTAGCACACAAACATACACTAAATTGGATATCGAGTCTGGAAGCAGTGAGATAGAGTAATGAGCCAATCATACCTATGTATAGCTTTGAATCCACAGATTTACTTAACTCATCAGCATCTAATGATGTGCTTGCTCCCATTGGTGTAGACATGTGCTTCAACTTATTCATATCGATCTATTTGCTGCACATCTCCCTTGTCGTGTCACATCACGACATGTCCTCGTAAGACCAGGCGAAAGAGTCATCGTACTCCCTTAGGACTTTGATCAAATCAGCTTCGACTTCTGGAGGGAGATTAGTGTCAATGATAATGGGCCTGGGATCCTCATTAGTTCCTAGATTTACTTCCTTCGTAGGTTCATCCACTGCCGATGATGGCTCATCGAATCTCTTCAAACCTTGCGCATATAGGTTAGCAGTGTCATCTACGTCACTATCCTCATAATCGACCGGGTCCTTTTCATCCATGACTTCATAGACTCCTAATCCATCATCACTCCACACCCCATCTTGTTCCTCATCGTCTTCTATGACAATTTCTGTAGCTATGAATTCTGGACACTTCAGAAGAGCATGACATCATTGAGCTGGATCTTGCAAGAACCTATTAGGAATTGATTTAGGATGGCGCGCCAGCGGGTGCGGCTCAGGCGAGGATGGGTTGGACTATCTGGAACAAGATCTCACTTCTCTAGACCTAGACTCTACTTCCTTAGACTCGACGGACCCTAGATCTAACCTAGGGAAGAGAAAACCTATTAGAAGGGAAACAGGGGCTTCATGCCCTTGGGAGGAGGACAGATCGAAGATATCATAATCTTCCACTGAAAACTCCATTTCAAATTTGACATTTTTTTTAGAGACCATTGGAGATCATACAGCAAGATGGAGAGGAGGGAGGAGGAGGAGGAAGCACGAGGGGATAGATGGACAGACAAAAGATGTCGAGGAAAGGGTCAGTAGAAGAGAAGAATGGACTAGAGAGATCAATCGGTGGGCAACACCCACATGGACAATTCACAATTAGAAATTTGGTTGGCATCTCAAGCGAGAACGGAACTGAGTAGGGTAGTGAATCAATCATAATGGATGGTGCACGGGGGACAAAACTTAGCTTTTGAAGGAGAGACATTAAACGGGAAGGAGACCAAGTAAAAATAATAGGTGAGTTCAACCTTTCCGATTGACGGTAAGCAACAATGTCCCACAAGAATCCCTATGTGTGACAAATGCCCCCACGTCTTACTGACATAGGCCTTATGCCTATGCAGACAAATAAACCTATCTTTGATTTGGCATTTAGCCTATGCCGATGAACAAACCAACGCTCATCCTTGTCACCATCAGTGAGATTGGTAAATATACGATTAACCTGGACCTTTCGTCCTTGTTAATGATCAAACATATTTTTGCTTCGGCATTTAGCCAATACCGATGAATAAAGCAACGGTGATCCTCATCACCATCGCCGAGATCGGTAAATATATCGTTAACCTGGACCTTTTGTCCTCATTAATGATGAAACATATCCTTGCTTCGGTATTTAGCCAATGCCGATGAACAAACAACACTGATCCTCATCACCATTGGTGAGATCGATAAATATACTGTTAACCTGGACCTTTCATTCTCATTAATAATCAAACCCATCTTTACTTTGGCATTTAGCCAATGCTGATGAACAAACCAACGCTGATCCTCATCATCATCGGTGAGATCGGTGAATATATCATTAACCTGAACCTTCCGTCCTCGTTGACGATTAAATCTACCTTTGCTTCGACATTTAGCCAATGTCGATGAACAAACCAATGCTGATCCTCGTCATCATCGGCGAGATCGGTGAATATATCATTAACCCGAACCTTCTATCCTCATTGACGATTAAACCCATCTTTACTTTGGCACTTGTCCGACGACAGTAATCAAACCAAACCATCGCCAGATACCACGTTAGGGAACGACACATATGTCTACTAATCAAAAAAAAGATGAAAAATGGGGCTTATAATAGAGGTGCCCCACCGGACTTATTCAGACATTCTGTGTCACGCTCCAAGCCCTTATTTACAGCGAAACTCGGTCGGGTGGAACGTAAACAGCCGGCATGGTAAGCCTCTTGCAAGCAAGCATGATCAGAGTGCGAGACAATCACACATAAGATGCAATTGCACAAGTATTTACTCAAATTCAACTTCTATTCATTGATAACCAAAATAGCGCATCGCATCCCATGGTATCTTCCCCCTCCAGATCTTCCTGATTTATTTTATTTTCTAATCCTTTTTGGGCAATGCGCCCCTCCTTATTCTCTTCCTCTGGAACCTCCAGATTTCTCTCTCATTCTCCCAGGGCATCGCGTCTCTACTTACTTTCTACCTTTAGAACCTCCGGATCTCCTTTTAGGGCATCGCGCCTCCCCTTATTCTCTTCCGTCGGAACCTCCGGATCTCTCCCTCAGTATCCCAAGGCATCGCGTCCCTCACTGCTTTACTCCTCTGGAACCTCCGGATCTCCTTTCAGGGCATCGCGCCCCTTCTTACTCGCTTCCTCCGGAACCTCCAGATCCCCTTTCTCTCATCCTGGGGCATCTCGCCCCCTCCTATTTTCTACCTCTGGAGCCCCCAGATCTTATCATTGTCTTTGATTCGCCATCTCTTCTCCTAGGGCATCGCATCCCTTCCCACTCTATTCCTCCAGAGTCTCTGGACCCCATCTCTTTCCTCCGATTCATCCTTCTATTCCTCAGGGACATTGCATCCTTTATTCTCTTCTTCCTCTTAAACCATCTTTTTCTACACCTTTTTCAAGGGCATCGTGTTCCTCGATACTTTCTTCCTCCGGAACCTCCGGATCCTTCCTCCAATCATGATTCTCCCCCTTTACTTCCAGACCCTCCGGATCCACATCTCTCCATTTATCAATTTCTCCTCCTGATTCCTTCCGATCTCGGATCCGACCCGACTTCTTCCACATCCACTGCTCTGGGCATTTGCCCTTTCTCTCATTGCTTCCGAGGTTTTAGTCCTCACTCCTCTCTCTGATTTCTCTTTCCTTCCGTAGACCATTTATGTGATCAGGGTCTCCGCACCTTAGTGAGGGAGTTCTAGCTCTTACCTCTCTTCCTTTCTCCTTATTCGTCCGAGTCAGGTCTGGGCACCACTCCCTCTTGTTAAGTCACTTCCAATCTTTCCTCCTTATTTTCTTCTCTGCTAAATGAGGATAAATCCCATATTGATCCACACTCCTGTACAAGTTATGGAACCATGCGGTGAGTTTACTTCTCAGTTCATCGACTCGCAGATGATACAGCCACGATGTACTCTTCGTGAGGATCGTTTTGACTATTTTTGCGTATTTTTTTGAATTAGCGTATTTTCGACGGAGTTTACGAATTTTCAAAAATTAGGAAATTTCTTAATTTCCTAACCTTTTAACCCCCCCACCCTCTCTCTCCTCTCACGCCATCTCACTTTTTCTCTCCCGTTCTCTCTCGTTCTCTCGTTCCCTCGACTCCGGCTGCAGACGGAGGCGACTGCGGGTGAGCTGACGACACCAGGGAGCTACTGAGACGCGTGATGGAGGCGTGGCGTTGGCGCGATCCCGTTCATGGATTCAAAGCCGATGTGGGCGGTTCGCGTTGTGGTTTTCGGTGCGGTTTAGTTGCCTCGGTGCTCGGTTTCTTTGGTGGAGGTAGGGAGACATATCGCCACTTCGTTCTGCACGTTTCCCCTGCTTCTGTGCATGATTCGGTGCCCTATCGAGTGAGATCAGGCCAGTTTAAAAAAATCATTATTTTTGGGGTTTGTAGGGTTCGCCGAAAAACGGTGACGGTTTGCAGTATAATTACTGTCAAAATGACCGTCGGGATGTCAAGATCCCGTACCCGCCAGTTTCGTGTCGATCGATTGTCATTCGGGGCCGGTAGGAGTCTGGGAACCCTGATGACCTGAATTGGGTAGATTCGTCGGAATTGCCCCATTATCGTGATCGGATGCGTGCATGTGCCGTTTTTAGCTTCCAGATGTCTTCTGTGGTCGCATGGCTTTGTTTCCCCTGCGCTTCGGCGTGAATGGAGCGTGGAATGGGTCGATCCGGCTATTCCACTATTTTGCTTGCCGGTTTGGTGTAACGGTCGTACCAGAGATCGTCACACTGTGTGACGGTCTTACGATAGATCGTCACAACCGTTGGTCGTTTTGAGTTCTTCGAGGTTGGGTCGATGTGACAAACCAATATAGGACCGTCACATGACTGTAACGCGCCATACTATGGGAAGATTTCAGAGGATGTGTAGAGTATCAGAGGATTGGTTCCTCAGTATGAGATTGTCTCTGGCTGTGTAAGCCATGTCGATTGTAATGCCATTACTTGAGGCATTGTGATTTGTGGCATTGGCAGGATGGAGAATTGGGGAAATATGACGGTAAGTGTGTCAGATGCGTACCCTGCTCATTTGTTGGAAGCAGTGTCAGGTGTTTGGTGCTAGACCCAGTTGGGGGTTGCTATGGAAGTAGCATGTCAGAGGATGAAGATGTAATGGCCAGAGTCGGTAAGCTATGAGGTCGACCCGTGCAGAGAGTTGTGTCCTTGGGATGAAATCATGGTCCTAGAGATGTGATCTTCAAGAGATGATTATGGGTCTCGGCTGGTAGTTGTGGGCGAAACTTGTCTATTCTGGAGATATGTGCCAAGGATCATTCAGGATGTGTCATGTGGCTCGATAGCGAGAGTGGAGCCTAGGTTGGCAGGTGTCCATCTGGAATAATTGTGATGAAGATGGGATGAGACTGTCTAATGGACGATGCCTGTGTACGGAAGTCCTTGGAGGGATGTTGTCGAATAGATAACATTGGTCTTGTGGCTAGCATGGGAGGATTTCTATGTACACCTCAGTCTAGTGCTGTTATGGACCAAGGATTGTGAAATCTTGTCATTTGATTTCACCGTGCTTCCCTAAGAGGGTAGAGTTGGCACGAGGATCAAAATCAGATACATTGTTTGAGTGAGGATCGGCTCGAGATGTAGTAATGGTCAGTGTAAGAGTCAATGGATGGCCTGTCGAGATTTGGAATGTGCTTATCGGGTTCGATGAAGAAGTAGGAAAGAGGAAGTTGACCAAGTGAGGATTTCCTGTTGACGAATAACTGCTGACCGGATCACTTCCATGGACTCCCACCAAGATCTCGCATCCTTCTCTAACTGGAATGTTGCCAAAAAGACACTCTCTTGATCCAAACATTTCATTACCTGAAAGATTCTCTCCATCTCCTTAATCCATTCTCTCGCCTCCCCGTGAGAACCGGCCGTGGCCTCTCCCCCTCTTCCGACGACGACCGCGGCGTGCTCCCCTCCGGCTACAGATGGCGGTGAGACGACGGTGTGGCGGCGACGGCGACGGCGGCGGCAAGGAGATCGTGGCGGTGCGTGGTTCGTGGGAGCTCGTGGGTTTCAAGCGATTTTTCGTGGATCGGCGGCGATCCGTCGAGTTTCGAGCGACCTTGAGGTAGGGTGACGGATCCTTAGCTCGTTTATTGCCTTTCCCGCGATTCCTAGGCCGAGGGGAGGTCGAGAGAGGGTTATTTCTCGCCGGGAAGGGAAAACCATGCTTTGAGGATCGAGCGTTGGATCGAGCGTTTCTATGCGTTATTTTGTGGTTTGATGGCATCAAACGATGCCTTGGAGCATGGGGAAGGGTTTCCCCTTTATTTCCCCTTCACCTGGGGGTGAATGGGGTGTGGAATGGCGTTTCTGGGCCATTCTCGCCGTTCTCGGGTTTCCGGAATGAAAACGGTCCTACCAGGAACCGTTTCTAAGGTAAACGGCCCACCTGGTGACCGCTAGCTGACCGGGGAGTGTCGGCAGGGTATGCGGTCACGCGACTGGCCGCTACCTGCTACGGCGGCCAAGCGGCTGACCGTTTTACTCGTGGAGCCAGCGTGACTCCCGAGGTGTTTTTACTGTTGCATTTCGACCGTTGAAAAAGGTTTTGGGGCTGGCGGTCATGAGATGACCGTCTCACCCTGCTTTGCGGTCCCAAGGAGACCGTTTTTAAGTCCCAACGGTCACAAGGTGACCGTTGTACCTTTTCTCGTAGTCCCGTGGTGTGGCGGCCCCAAGGGGACCGTTTCACACCTGAAGCGGCCCAGAGCGGACCGCTTCTGTTTTAAACGGCCTGCAGGAGACCGTTTCTCTCCTTTGAGCGGCGGCCCACCGCCTCTACTCGTCGTGCGGTCCAGCATTCGGCTGCCTATGCCAGGGATGGTCCAGAGTGGACCGCCACCCGTGTTCCGTCCGACCGGAGTTCGTTTCTTGCTCCGTTCTATCGTCTCTCTCAATTCACTCTCCCTCACTCCCTCGTCTCTCTCTCTTTCCCTTCCCCGCTCCCACCTCCGGTGGTGGAGAGGCTCAGGGCGGGGTGACAGTGGTGGCCTGTGCTGAGGGCAAGGCCGAGGATCGTGAGGAACGTTGAGGTGGAGGCGGAGGCGGTCACGTTTGAGGGAGTTGGCTGCATCGGGCGATCATCGTTTCGGTGTTTTAGTGAGGTTAAAGCTTCGGTTCAGGTAGGGGGATGAATCCTTACTCTCCCCGGTGCGATTCTCCCACAATTCCATGCCCCGGTGAGGCCGAGAGTGGGTGTTCTTCCTATTCGGGGGTTTAAATGCATGTTGAGGTTGAGCGGTATTTTTCGGCCGATCGAGGTCTTGTTTTGTGGTTTGATCATGGCTTTCTAGTAGTAGGAAGGACCGGGGATGGATTCCCCATGTTTTCCCCTTTGTACCACAACGAATGGGGCTTCCAATTAGACTTCGTGTGGAGCTCGGGTGTTTTCCACGAAATAAGCAGGAGACGGCCACATGGGTGGCCGTCGTATCCAGGACTAGGCAGCCAAGGACCTGGCTGCCCAGGTCTACTGGGCGGCCAGGGGTGCATGCGGCCAGCACTCTAGCCATCCTTCCTTCTCCCCTTCTTTCTGTAGCCCATGCTCTAGGTAGCCAAAGAGGTGGCCACCTAGACCCTGCTTGCCTAGGGTGGGAGGCCAATAAGCTAGCCGCCCAACCCTCTGGGCGGCCATGAGGATGGCCACCCAGTATTCTGAATCTGGGCTCTGGGCGGCCAGCTCCCTAGACACCCAAGCTAGTTGTGCCTAGGGGTGGGTGGCCAGGTGATGCGGGACGAAGATGAGACTCGACACCGACAGGGACTCTAGCAAACTCGCGCTCGTCCCTAGCGAGGGAAGCGATCGGACGTGCACGGTTGAAGAACCGGCAGCGAGTCAAGGGTGGTCGGCTCTCTCTCTCGTGCCCGGGTCGGGTCACGGGTTGGTATCTCACTCTCTGCTTAAGATGTGAGTCTCACATTTCAGACTTAAGTCTTCAGTGTTATCAAACGCAAGCTTAGTCTCTACCAAAATCTGAGTGAGAAATTTACCCTTTTGAGGATTTTTCAGATAAGCACTTTCTGAAGATGAGAAACATTAAGAACGTAATTATGACTAACTAATTTAGTAAATAAACCACTGACAGCCTTAGATTGCCTGCAAAAGGTCATTCCTTTCCAGCCATATGCACCACAACATAGCATGAAGAGTCAACCACCACACATTTATATCTTCCCTCTTTGGTCAAGCTCTAATCTGACTTTGTAGTGATCTTCAATCATTGGTAGTTGATGCCACCTCATCTGGGCTGCACATACTTTCTCTCAGATTTGCTAACAAAATGGGTATGACAAGATAAATGCTTCATGACTCTACCTTGTGATCACACAAATAGCAAGTCACTTTAATGTCTGGGATGAAGACTGCCAACTTATTGTATGTGAACCATCATAGTTTGGCTTTCATATTGTAGATTTAACTTTAGCACTGTGGATGGTCTCCAAGCTGATGCATTGATATCACTTACAACCTCGATCAACAATAAATATGCAAATCTAATTGAGGACTCTCCATGAGTGGTCATGCCTGAGAGAACTGTGTGAAAGGAGATAGGGAAATCTGGGAAGGTAGGAATGTAGGAGATGAAAGGTATCATGATAGGAGGGGAGAGAGATGTGATGGCCCAGGAAATTATAGAGGTGGGATAATGACCTCATCCTCCAGTGTTAACGCCACAGTCACCGGGTGACCTGGTGCACTGGGGCAGTGGTGTACTGGGCATGCAACCGCACCAGTCACCTATGCCAGGATTGTGCTTTGGGGCTGAAGTGTTTTGTGGGGGCCAGTAATCCTTGTTGGAGAAGATGGTTTCCGAAGTAGCCTTCTCCTGGCAAGGAAGGTTAGCTCAAATCTGTCAGCAGAAGAAATGAATTATGAGAGGTGAGAGGTTCGTTTCACTTATCTGGTTCTGGTGCATTAACTCATTGGTCCACCATATCTGATAGCAAGATCACCAGATATATCCATACTTCATTTTGATTGGCTTGGAAGGAAAAGTGGAGATTTCTTGGTCTTGATTGGTTGGAGTAGCCATGATGCTTCTTGGATAAGAAGCTCCACCAAATCTGTGTTTTGATAGGCCAGTATAAAGTGAACTTCTCATGTGTAGTTCTCATATTGGTCCATGGCAGTAGAGTAGAGCTAGAATAGTTTTCCCTCCAAGATCTGCATTTGATTTGTTTAGATAAGATAGATTTCTTGGTCAAGGCCCTTTTTATGTTCTACCTCCTTATTGGCTCAGGATAGGAAGGACAGATCTCTATCCTAGGTGCTTTTTCAGAGACTAAAACCTAATTGGTTGTGACCAAAAAATATGGTACCAAGAAATTTGACCTTTCCTAAATCTAGTATCTACCAAAAAGCTTCTCCCAAAAAGTTGTAATGTAGCCTCATGATGAAGAGGATAGTCCACTGTCCTACGAACCTTTTCCAGACCTCAAAAGGTCTATTTTTGGAGGTTTGCATCAATATTTTTTATTCCCTAGATAATCTCAGATGTGCTGCAGGTTTGAGAGATAAAACTTGAAGGCCTACCAGTGCATCGATGTAGCAAGTCTATCGCATCGATGCATCCTTTAGAAGATGTGTTTATAACACTTTTTGGAAAGCCCCTTGCGTCGATGCCCTGAGAGAATAGGGTCAACGCATCCAACAGTGAGTGTCTCTCTGACTACTAGTGGAGCTTGATGAGGTTGACGCAGTAGACCCACGAGGTCGATGCAATATAGCACGACAGAACACAAACAGCTAGGGGTCGACACCATGGGTCGACACCCTTAATTCCCATGCTGGAACTACATCCGGGGTCGATGTAGTGAGTCTTGGGGTCGACACAGCCTTTGAAGACAGTCTTGGTTGTTCTTCCTTTTGTTAGCCATGGGGTCGACGTTGCTTCACCATGGAGTCGACACAGCTGATGACCCGCTTGGGCTTTTCTTCCTTTCTGATGTCTCCTTGAGTAAAAAGGTGTAGTCATACTAGAATGCTCAATCAAATAAACAAAAAGAAAAAGAAAAATATGGTTGACTCTATGCTCTTTCTCAGAAACTTAAAACTATTTAACTTCAATATAAGACAGATTTAAATCAGTTTTATCTAATGAAAGTGACAAGTAAGATTGACTATTTTTTGACTGGGCATAGTACTTTGATTAGATTGTTTTACTTTCATTGTTCTTGCATCAAAGGATTGATTTTAGAAAATTAATGTATTAAGATATAATCCTCATAAGTAGAAAACCATGTAAGTGTAAGGAAGGGCATTTTAACTTAAAGTGAAGGGCAGCCTGCTAATTGGTCTGGAAATTGGTAAAGTTGATTGATCTCTGTCCAACTCTACCCTATATCAACGTTCACCTCACCGTTGAAACCCAATTCATGCAGGTCGAGGTTTCATCCCTTTCTAAAACCCTTCACATCGACGCACCCTAGTTGTCCGTCCTCTCACACCCTGTGCGAAAACTTGCTCTTTCCATCGTTGTTCTCCATCCTTCTCTAATCTGTGTTATTACCCTCTGTTTCCCTCTCTCGCATCAACCATGTCTTCTCCAACCACCAAGAGCAAGGGGAAGTGAAAGGCTCCGGAGGAGCAGCAACCGATGGATGTTCTGTCAGAGAAACTTATTGAAGTGTCTCGCAAGGAAAGAAGGTCAAAGTAGGTACATGATGAAGGCACCGAGTTTGGATTGCTTAGAAAGAAAACTGCTAAGGGTAAAGAGAAAGTGTCTGAAGCACCAGCCAAGCGGTGCCAGACTTCTGCTACAGAGAAGACTCGCAGAGTGACTGAAGAAGAAAAAGATTCTGATACCTCATCCATGCAAGCAGAGTCCATGCTTTAGTCTTCCAAGATCATCTTCTCTCGGTATGTAGATTTTCATGATCAGAAGGTGATTGATGATTATCCCCGTAACCCATAGTTCCGCGTTCCAGTCCTCGCCCTCCTCGCGCAGTGTTGGAATCAGCGTTGACCATGATACTATAGATTCACAGACATACAAATGGACACGTTGCTCTTGGTAAATAATATAGTTCTGGTGATATGGTAAGAAAAATCTTCAAGTCCTTACCTAACAATTGGACTCCCAAGGCGACCGCCATGAGGAAGCCAATGACCTAACTCAAGTGCCACTGAAGAATCTTACAGGGTCACTTATGGCTCACAAAATCAATATACAACATCTCGAAGAAACCTCAACCAATAGAAAAATGAACACTCTCAAGGTTGAGGAGTCTGAATTTGATTCAAAAGAAGAAGAAAAATTTTGTGCAGACTCAGATGAAGTTGCCAAGTTATCAAAGATGACTTCAAAGAATAATGCGAAGAAATAAGCTACAAAAGTCAAGGCATACTTCAACATTTCAGAAGAACCAGTCAAAGTTCAAGAATGAAAATTTGAGCCAACCATAGTTGCCATGCCTCCCGTTCCTTCATCGTCTATCGCCGGCCATGTCTCTGATGGAGCCTTTTGCCCCCCTCCAGGGGAACCTCCTCCAGTGTCTGCGGGAGCCTCTCTCCCTCCTCCTTCACCAGGATTGGTTGGATCCCGCCGCTCCTTTGCACAAGTGCAAATAGAGTCTCAGCTGAGGGCTAAGGTAGCAATTCCGATCAAGGATCCGGGCTACACAAATCTTGGGGAACCGGCTGTTTTCTTCTCCAAGGCAGATCTGCAGGCGTCCCTGCATCCTCTTTCTTATGCCATTGTTGCCAAATGTACCTATGGACGCCCTGCCTTCCCGGATATCAAAAGCTGTCTGTCGCAACATCTGGCTCTAGCTTCAGATTTCATCGTAAGCAGGTTGAACCCGCGACATCTGCTCCTCAGATTTGAATGTGAAGCAGACTTCATGAAGCTGATTCTGCAGAAGAACTTGTACATCAAGGGTTTCCTGTTCCATTTTTTCCAGCATCGGTCCGCCCTCCCACCAGCCGGGGAAGTAGTAATGCGGCGCGACCTTGTAGAAGCCGAGCTTCTCGTCGTCGTAGGGGCCGACCCACTTCCCGACCACTTCGTCAGATCACCTGGGCAGAGTTCGTGACTACCTTCGAGCGCACTTACAGTCCGGCCTATCTTCGCATCGATAAGATGCACCAATTCCAAGATTTGGTTCAGGGTGAAATGACCATGCTGCAGTATCGGAACAAGTTCATCGAGTTGGGTCAGTATGCCCCGCATATTATTGTTGATGAAGCCTTAAAGACCGAGTAATTTCTCCGTGATTTGAGAGTCGAATTGAGAGTGCCGTTGCTTGCTACCCATGTGAATGTCATGGACAATGCATATCAGGCAGCTATCGCAGTTGAGCTTGATTTGGCGAGGTCTGCAGGGTTTTCTCAGTCCAGTGTCGCTCAGTCGGCTGCACCGTTTCAGCAGTCTTTTCAGCCGTCAACGCTTGGAGTTCCGTCAATCGTGCCTACTTCTAGTGGCACTTTGAGGTGGATGTTTAGAAAGTCTAAGAAGTGATTTAACCGTCAAGCGTCTTCGGGTTTTGTGCAGTAGCAATCGGCGTCTTCTGATTCTGTCCAACAGTCTGTTTCTCCTTTTCAGCAGCATCGAGAGTTTCTGGTGAGTCAGCTGAGACCGTATCTGAGGTTTGGTGGCAGTCATCCTGGTGTACCATGTTCTTTACCGGTAGTCTACTATCACTGTGATCAGTCGGGTCACGTTGTTCGAGATTGTCTAATGAAGTCCGTTCCGGCGCAGTTCTCGCAGGTTACCCAGTCGCAGTAGTCTCAATTTCGCCTTCCTACACCACCTCTGCCTCAGCCATCTTATTTGCAAGTTCTAACTTCTTCCCAGCAATCTTCTGCAGCCTCTAGTCGGAAGTCGAGGAGTCGGATTACTCACATCACTCATGCAGAAGCCATTGCGTCCAACCTCGTAGAAGGTACGGTTTCAATTTTTGGTCGTTCAGCTCGCGTTCTATTCGATTCAGGTGCTACCCATTCATTTGTTTCGGAGGATTTTCTTGCTCGTCTCTGGGAGCCGGTAACCGAGTCGCCCTGTGAATTACTCGTTGAGTGGGAATGTGGGAAGTCCGAAGTGAATTCATTCACTTGCTCACCTTGACAATTCTAAGGTTTGCTAGTTCAATGTCTGCACCGGGAAAAAAAAGGGAAGGAACATGGAAGACGTAATGTTTTCCCATTTTCTTTTGTCCTTGCTATTATTTAGATTTTTCCTTCCATTTGCCAATGAAGTGATCCTTCAATAACTTTTCATCCTTTTGCTACTTCCCTTGCTATTTTACTTTCTTTCTTCCCAAGTGACCTAGATTTAAAATGAAAAATATTTGTAGTCCCCATATGTTAGCATCACATAAAATGAGAAGTAGAAGTTAAGAATGGTCCCTTGCATGTTTCAAAAGCCATTTTGAAGTTGACATTTCCATGCAACTAACTAACATTTTTCCTTTGATAAGAGATCAAACCATGTAGCAAGTAAACCCACTTGACGATCCAACAAAGATGACAAAAATTAAATATTTTATAAGATTATATATTATTCATAAGATTACTGGCATTGGCTAGGCACCTTGCCTTGTCACCTAAGCAGCAAGGCAGTAGGTTATTGCCTTCCTCACTGTGCTTGCCTTAACAAATGCGGCTTTTGATTTTTTATTATTGTACTTTGCTGCTTCTTGTGGGACAGTTCAATCCATTCTTTCGTAGGAGCCATTGGGTACTATTTTGCTAGTATTCTCCCAGAGGGTAAGTGTGCATTCTTTTCTGAGATATCCTTTACTTTAAGAAATCAGAAAAGCAGAAAATGGTTACATCTTATAGCTGGCACACCCAGATGGGGCGTATCATGATTGAGATAAGCAGAACAACCGACGGACTGTGGCCCAGCTGGTATGGGAAGAGGATTAGGAAGGGAACCACGCAAGTTCGAATCTGGGTGGGCTGGGCTTTATGGATTTTTTGTTAACTGTCTCTACCACTGTGGCAGAGGCCCTCAAAAAAAGATAAAGGAACATCACAAAGAGAAGTGGAATAAGGATAACAACCTCCTAGAACTTTAGCTGTAGTTTTGGACTAACCTAGATTGGGCACGTGATCCAAGGGAAGTTGTAAGTGAAGATTGGCCACGTGGATAGCACATTTTTAGTATCTGACACGTGTAGGCCAGCGATGTTTTCCTGAGTTATCTATCTGAAAAGATTGGGTGGGAACATTCCCTCCACGAGTGGAGTAGCTATCTCTGAGGGGACCACTTGTATCTTAAGCGCCATATAAATAGAAGACCTCTATCATCTAGAAGTAGAGATCATAATTTTGAGCAACCCTGAGCGAGAATATACGGCGTGTTCCAGAGAAGTAGAGAAAGAGAAGAAGAAGAGAGTGGCTATAAGAGAAAGAGTGAAGCTCTGAGAGTTAAAAAAATAGAGTACCATAGTTCCAATGAGAGTGCATGAAAAGAAAAGGAGAGGGAGTCACATAGCAGTGAGGAAGATAAAGGAAGAAAGAGAGCAAGCTTGAGGAGAGGAATCTGAAAATCCTGAAGATTCGTTCAACTGGTTCTTGGATCAGATCCAAACCAGATTTGCTCCTGCATGAGCTACAATTTTCAATTTTTATTTCTAGCTTTCCGTTGCTGCAATTCATCGTTTGATTTTCCATTTCTGATTTCATCAAGCTATGTGTCAGCGGTAGCCAAGCTATAATGCTCAGCGGGCGAGGTGGATACCTCGAATAGCAAGCTGTGATGCTTAGCCAATTGTAAGTAAGCTATGAAGCTCAGCAGATGCAAGCTATGGTGCGCAGCAGTAGGCCACACTCAAATCTGAGCGTGGGATGGACGTAGGTCTCTGGTAGAGACTAAACCACCTAAAAATCTCCTTCTTGTGTGATTGTTACATTGTCTATCTATTTTGATCGATGAATGCCTAGGAAAGCTTTCGATTGAGTTTTATTGTGAATGCAAGATCATTCATCTGATTTAAGTGAGGCATCAATCAAAGAAGTATATAGTGCATCTTCTCCGATGGCTCGTCGACGGTAATGGAGCGGATGAACTCGTCAACCGTGGGCTCGACGTCGCCGTCGAACAGCGGTTCCCAGTTCATCCAGTAGATCTTCCAATATGGACGAAGGCCACCCACGACTCGCACCACCCATTGCACCATTTAATGTTCCCCTCCTCCACGCCAAACCACTACAACTTGTGAAACTCTGTGCATTCTTAGCCACCGCGTTGGGAATTAATTTATGGCCCACCGGTGGGGAGGAACGGGGATATCACTTGTCGTGGCATGCACAGCTTTAGATTTGCCGGCCTACGCGGCGTAGGGGGGCGGCGGGCTCCTGTTTACTGGCAGTACGTGGCAGCGAGGGGACTACGGCTGCCAGTGGGAGAGTTGTGGATCGAGTAGGCGGGGTGTTTGGGGATGGGGGGGGGCGGGGAACGCGAAGAGGAGGGTAGCTCCTCTGTGGGAGACATCAACGGGGAAGAAGGACGACGACAGGGCGGTGTGGGGCTGTGCTCTCTCATGGCGAAGGCTGTCAAGCGTGTGTGCACGAGTGCTCCCCGCCGGGGACGTCAGGTCACCTCGAGCGCTTGCTTGTCGCACGTGGGTTTCTCAGGAGGCCCTACACGCCCATGCAGATCCATTGGGATCTCCCCGCCAGAAACATTAATCGAAGAATCCACTGAGAGTTCTACTTCCTTTCAAAACATGCAAGAAACTTAATTAATACGCAGCATCAGTTCCATATATTAATTTTTGAGAATTTTTATAGAAGAGAATGCCCTTCCTACTTCCCAATGTGCCGCTTCTTGCACGCCACTGCAGGGATGCTCCGACTTCTTGTGATGGATGATCAGGGCACGTACGTCCCAATGTGCCGCTTCTCTTGAACTTAATTTTTCACTTAATTAAACATCGAGCTTTTGATCGGCGATTCGACTCGGTAATAATATTAGATGCTATGAACTTGTTTTGAGTTTTGAGAGCCATAGGAATTAGGAAGTTTCTTGACCACTATTTATGTGCCAGTTACACCGCGCGCGTCAGGGTCACCACTACAACCTTTTTAGGATCTATGATAATTTTATTACGAGGAAACCATGAATTCGGCGGACCCAAGGTCTACCATATAACTTTATCAGGATATGGAGTTAGTAAGGTAGATGATATTGCTCTTCTAATATCAGCTGGCAGATAGGTGTCCATAGCTTGAATATCCTCCTGAGTTGAATTATAGATAATATCTCTGATAGTCACATTTGAATTTGGTATATTATCACTATATGCATAGGATGCTAAGCTTCTGTTGCCCAGCCATATATCCTTCCAAAAGTTGGTTGATGCCCCGTCACCCAGAATGGTCCTCTTGTTTTGTAGGATCACTGATTTTTCTTTAAGCCAACTACCTCTGGTAAATCCTTTCATGGCTTTGAAGTTTACCTCAGTGATGTGCCTATCTTGAATGTATTTGGCCCTGAAATATTCAGCCCAGAGTGAGTTAGAGTGCAGTCAATGCCAGAGCTTTTTAACCCGCAAGGCAAGATCCATATGTCTTAGGGACATAATCCCAAGGCCACCCTGAGCAATAGGTTTGCAAACATTTTTCCAAGATCTCTAGTGTCTTCTGTTTCCATGCTTAGAGGATCCCCAGAAAAAATTTGCAAAAGACCTATCAAGAAGTTGGTGAATGCCAGCATGAAGAGGGGGGATGCTAAAATATAGATGGGAATGGATGAAAGAACATGTTTGATTAAAATCAGCCGAGCACCCTGTGAAAGTAGTCTAACTTGCCAGCCCTCTATACGCTTCTGAATAGTGGTGATGATACCAGCAAAAAATACTTTTTTAACTCTGCCCAAGACCAAGGAATAGCCTAGATATTTATGAGAAAATGCTTGTCTTGAAAAGCCAGTAATAGCCTCAAGTCTTCTCTGAAGTGCTAAGTTGCTATTAGGATGAATAAGGTATCCACTCTTGTTCACATTAATCAACTGACCAGATGCTTGCTCATAGGATTTTAATGTTTTCTTGAGGTTACAGATAGATTCAGCATTGGCATTTACAAAAATTAAAGTGTCATCAACAAATAGAAGGTGAGAGATGAGAGGGCATCTCCTCGGGCCAGAAAACCATCCCACTTTCCCCTTAAAAAGATCCTTACTTTGGCACTAACCCCTTGTCAACGAACAAACCACGTCGGTCCCCGACTCCCTGTCGACATCGATGAACAAACCAGTGGCCCAGATCTTCCGTCCAGGCTATGAACAAAAAGACCCTTACTTTGGCACTAACCCTGGTGTCAATGAACAAATCATGTCGGTCCCTGGCTCATTGTCGGCATCGATGAATAAAACCATGGCCCAGACCTTTCATCTTAAGCCATGAACAAAAAGATCCTTGCTTTGACACTAACCCCGTGTCAATGAACAAATCATGTCAGTCTCCGGCTCATTGTCGACATCGATGAATAAAACCAGTGGCTCAAACCTTCCGTCTGTAGCTATGAATAAAAGATCCTTGCTTTGGCACTAACCCCATGTCAATGAACAAATCACGTCGGTCCTTGGCTCATTGTTGGCATCGATGAATAAAACCATGGCCCAGACCTTTCATCTGAAGCCATGAACAAAAAGATCCTTACTTTGACACTAACCACGTGTCAATGAACAAACCACGTCGGTCTCCGTCTCATTGTCGGCATCGATGAACAAAACCAGTGGCTCAGACCTTTCGTCCGCAGCTATGAACAAAAAGACCCTTGCTTTGACACGAGCCCCGTGTCGATGAATAAATCACGTCGGTCCCTGACTCCCTGTCGGCATCAATGAACAAACCAATGGCCCAGACCTTCCGTCTAAAGCCATGAAATAAAAAGACCATTGCTTTGGTACTAACCCCGTGCCAATGAACAAACCACGTCGGTCCCCAACTCCCTGTCGGTATCGACGCACAAACCAATGGCCCAGATCTTCCGTCTGAAGCCATGAACAAAAGACCCTTGCTTTGGTGCTAACCCCATGCCAATGAACAAACCACGTCGGTCCCTGACTCCCTGTCGGCATCGATGAACAAACCAGTGGCCCAGACCTTCCGTCTAGAACTGTGAACAAAAAAAAACTTTTACTTTGGCACTAATCCCCTGTCAATGAATAAATCACCCCAATTTTGCAATCGTTAAGTTACAAAAGCTTAAACATGGAAATTCCATGGCCGAATTATTGAATTTCGAGACAATTACATGGGATCATTGATCCACTAAATCAGTGCCAAGGCATCATTAAGGGCCCAATCTGGTCCTGGGAAGACCGCCCGAAAGTACTTGTGTCCCAGGGAGTTTGTAATGACTAGGTGTAGCACTGCACCGAGTACTCGTAAACGCGTGGTCAATGACATTCATTAAATGTTCATTCTTGCTTGAAACTCTTGATCCAGAATTGTTATACTTGCATGCTTGTCGGCCAATCACGAAGATGATTACTTGTCCCTTACTTGTTATCTCTGTAATTATTCTTGAATCAGCATGTTCATTTATTCACTCGGTTATGATCGATTCTTACTTTATTGCACATGTTAAATGGTTAATTACTTAAACAATGCTTGATGATAGAGTGTAATTCATACTGAGCGTTCGCTCACCCCCTATTCTTTCTAATCCTTTTCAGGTAGCACGGATGAGGATGCGCATACAGATGGGGTCGAGAGCGAGTAAACGTGGAGCGAGCCTTTCTAGTTGTGTTATGCGTCAATGTCTTAGTTGTTGAGTCATGTTATTTAGGATCTATGTAATTTTTCTTCTATTTAGTTGACGTAAGTGTTAGTAAAGACCACAAGATATCAGTTGTAATAAGTACATTTCATCTTCATTATAAATAAAGTTGTAGTTATTTACATTTGAATTATTGGCCTTATTGTATGGTCTCTTGTGGCAATGTATGCTCTGATTGACATGAATGTTATAACTGCTGCGTTCTGACATTCTGCAACGGGACGTGACACTGTCTCTCCTTTGGCCATACCTAGGGGAAGTAAAGGTCCCTACTTTTCCCTCTTCGGCTGGGTGTAGGGGCAAGGGGTGAATAAGGGGGAGATGACCAACCTAGACATCCCAATGAGAGGAGGTCTTAAATAGGGGGAGTGCGTTATGACTTGATTCCACAGCAAGGAAAAGAAAAGAATAGAAAAGAAAGATCAATCCAAAGAAAAGGAGCATGAATCAAAGTAAAAGCCAACATGCCAATCAAAGCATAAAGTATAACATCAAATTGCTCCTAGAAAAGAAAAATATCAAACTAGGGATGGCAAGAGTGGCAGTATAGTTTTCCTACGGGACGTTATGAGCTCGATCGTATACGTGCCTAGAGTGGATGAAGGTTCAATGATGGACATAAAGCCCTGGCGAAACAGATCGAATCTTCGACCAGGTCATCATGGGAGGGATTCGAGCCCTAAAAGCTTTTATCCCTATGCTAGGCTTACCCCCAACATTTCTTCTACTTCCCCCTCAAAGGACTAGAGCATACCTGGGGTATGGCCCTTGGAGGGGCATCGTCATGTGGATAAGGTAGACTCGGCTAAAGATTGCCACCCTTAATGCACGCCAACTTCAGGGAACTCTTAGTGGGACAGGTTGGGCTTTCATTGTCAGGATAGAACTAGCCTATTTCAAAAATCTAAAAAAATCAAATATTTTTAAAACCCCCAAAAATTTAGATATTTTCAAAAATAAAAAAAATCCAAAAAAGTCAAATACTTCAAAACTCTAAAAATTCTTGCATTTCATGGTATGCATTGTATTTATTTTCTTATTATTTTTTCCTATTTAATAAGGCTCCACCCCTTGACTAAATATCAAGGATTGGTCATTTCTAACTTGCTGCAGGCAAAGGGTTGAGCCTAAGAATGTATCTAACTTGTTTTCTTGTTTTAGTGTGTGCAGACACAGGATTCTATAGCTCAGGATTCAAGGTTCACAAGTTCCTCTATCCCTCGTCTCTTGCGGTCTTTTTCTAGACCGCTTGCACTCCCTGGCGGTCACATAGCGACCGCATGCCACTCCTGAGAATCAGAACTCTCAGAGTTTTCTGTTCCTCATCCCTAGTGGTCATTTGCTAGACCGTTACACTCTTTCTAGCGGTCCAATGAGCAACCGCATGCCACTCCCGAGAGCTAGGGAACTCTCAATTTTTCTAAGTCCTACCCCTTGCGGTCTATCGCCAAACCATTAGGTAGGCTTGGCGGTTTGTTGGAAGGCCGTTTATTAGTCAAAGAACTCTATTTTATTGAAATATCAAGCTAAAGGTGATCACATTTTACATCTTTCAAAAATAATCTTTTATTCCATTCAATCAAGGTTCATTTTACATCATTCTTTTAATGATTTCAAGTACATGTTCAATGGAATTCAAGTTACATTCAATTTTCCATCCGCACGGGGCCGGATCTTGCATAATTCTATCACGTAAGCTCGATAATCCTCTTCATTTTCTGTCACCTCCGCTTGCAAAGGACAGACCCGGCTGACCTCCCACATGGTCAGAGCACTCCGAACTACCCGTTCATCCTCCTCGGTTCCAATCTTCCTAGCTTGAAGGGGAGGGAAGTGTGTTAGTACCAGAACTGTAGTATGGGGAAGCCTAATTTGTAAGTAGCACCGGTGAGGGTTGTAGATCGCCAAGGTAGTGTTCCCTACTAGTTGCAGGTCTAGGCCCAGTTGCTGGGGTAATCTGAAAGTAGTGCCTTGAAAAGCTCGCGGTCGCATCATGAATTTGTCAATTGGCAAGGTGTTGAGGTAGAGGCACCATTCATCCCATGTTTTCTTATTCGCGGTTCGGCATTCAACCTGTAAAGGAAACCCAGATGCGCCTCCTATGAACAAGAGTGGCGGGCTCCTAAATATACGGCTAGCTAAAGGCATGTCCTCTTTAGGTAGAAATTTCAGTCTAATCCCCCTCCAACATTCAATGATGATCATTGACCCGAAGAGGGGACCCTCAAGCGAAGCTGAACTAAGGCCTTCATAAAGGTATGAATGGATGGCTTGTGAGATGGATAAACCCTACCACAACTCACTAATAAAGCTGAGCTTTGGAATATCTAAAAGGTGGTTGGTGGTGGAGAAGAGGAAGACCCCGCACAAGCAAATAGAGGTAGCTTTGGCTATGGCTTCAAATCTCCCACTCTTGTTCTTACAATTGGCGGTGATCCACTGAGCCATGGGTATCAAATGGATATGGCAAGGGCTGATCATGGTCCTAACATCCTTTGCGTTGTGAATGAAATCCCCTAAGATTATTGATGGATCTATAGGCTCAACTGTGTGACACACTAAATCTTCATCCCCCAGATGTCATGGAACACACAACATCCTCAAGCATCTTCCAGTCTTGCTACATCAAGGTCCGCTTCTGACTAAGGGCATTGGCTACAACATTAGCCTTTCCAAGATGATATTACACCTCAAAATCATAGTCCTTCAAGAATTCGACCCATCACCTCTGGTGCAAATTTAGCTCCTTCTGAGAAAACAAATACTTAAGACTCTTGTGGTCCGTGAAGACTTCAAACTTGACCCCATACAAGCAATGTCTCCAGATCTTCAATGCATGAACAACAGCTGCCAACTCCAAGTCATGTGTAGGGTAATTCTTCTCGTGCTCCTTCAGTTGTCTGGAAGCATACGCGACCACCCTACCATTCTACATTAGAACACAACCAATCGTGATCCTTGAAGGATCAGTACAAAGAGTGAACATGTCAGTGCTATTGGGTAGGATCAAGAGTGGTGCTGACGTGAGACGATTCTTCAATTCCTGGAAACTTTGCTCACATTTCTCGGACCATACGAATTTCACTTCTTTCCATGTCACCCTTGTCAAAGGTGCTGCAATAGAAGCAAAACCCTTAATGAACTTCCTATAGTGACCAGCCAAATCGAGAAAACTCTAAATTTCAGTGGGAGATTTTGGAGTCTCCCATTCAAATGCTGCTTGAACTTTGGCTGGGTCAACTGCCACACCACTTCCTGATATCATATGGCCAAGAAAATGGACCTCCTTCATCCAGAAATTACACTTGTTGAACTTCGCGTATAGCTTGTTTGCCCGAAGAATCTCCAAAATAATTCTCAAATGTTCCTTGTGAGATGCTTCATCTAGGGAATATATCAAAATGGCATCTATGAACACAACCACAAAGGTATGTAAGTAGGGCCTAAACACCTGATTCATTAGGTCCATAAATGTTGTAGGGGCATTCGTTAGACCAAAGGGTAGAACCAGGAATTCGTAATGCCCATATCTAGTTCGAAAAGCTATCTTGGAAATATCATCCTCCTTGACCCAAAGCTGATGGTAACCTGATCTCAAATCCTTGGTTCTCCTTTTCTTCTCTCTAGTTCTTCTCCACGAACACGAGAGTGGAGGTAGACCAGCTTCACCTCCTTCACCGGGCCTGACGATGAAGAAACAATCTGCTCTATTGCAGACGTGCTTGTGGCACAAGGAAGAAGACTTCGTTCTTCTATAGGAGCTTCTTCACTTCCAGCTACTTGTCTCATGCTATCTTCTTTCTATATAGATGAATTGCTTCTTCTTCTCCAATCTATATCATCTCCAGCCTTATCCTCTGAGATGTACTTCACCTTGAAACATCATTTTCAGTTTCTACATTTGCTCCAACATGTTGTTTTTCCCTTTGCACCGTGCTCACCTCGTACATAGTAGGCAGGAGACAGAAACTACAACATGGACTGACTTCTGAAAGAATCTTCTGACATAAGATCAGAACGACTGAAAAGGTGGGCTTCCAGAAGGATTTTTGAATACGAATGGATCCTCCATGATAGGTTGCGGATCTTGAAAAATGGATGCTTTTGATTTCAAATCTGTTCTTGCACAAACCAGATGGTGTCGACACTTTCAGTGGAAGTGTCAACATGTCCCTTCGTATGGCTTGAAGAGACTAGTTGCCTTCGGTGAGTAGGTTGACACTCCACCGGCCGCAGGTCGACACTTGTGGCCTGCCCGCGCACATTTTGAGCCTTGGTATTGAGACGTGTGCATGAAGTGTCGAGGTCGCGCGCCTGAAGTGTCAAGGCAGCATGCTTGGGCGAGAAGCGATCCTCTACCCGTGACTGAAGTGTCGGCAGTTTTGACTCAGGGTGTCGACACCATGGTCGTTCTAGAGGCCAGACCAAAATGGTTATGACTCGGATTTCTTCTAGGCGTGTCGACATGTTGGGCACAGTGTTAACACTTTTGTTCTTTCCAGAGCTCACGCAGAAGAGCTAAATATCGTTGTCTTCATTACTTTTCGGCACATCCACCTAGAGGGTCGACACTTTAAATGTGCTTCACCTGAACTTGTTCAAGCCAAAGTTTAAGCAAAGTGTACATAGCTCTTAGTTTTATAAGTGTCCTATATCTTGGTGTGCAAGGGAGTGAAAAGAAAAGGGAGGAAAATATATCTACATCCTAATTTTGTGACGATCACGGTGGGACACCTAGTGCCCATTGTGCTTTTGGTTGTGTTGACCTATTTTCCTATGTTTGAGTAAGCTCTCAGTTCTCTTGGGGTTGCCGCTGCGGGTAGTTGCTATTTTCTATTCCTAGAGTTGTACACGGTCCTTTCTTGGCTGTCTACGTTTTACAGTGGCCGGTCGATAGACCGTGTACAGCTACGTCAGGTATGGCTCTGCACTTGATATTTTCTGTCGGCCTGTTGTTTCCATCGGTCCACTGAAGGCCATGTTCATCATACCGCGGTCGATCGATAGACCACGTATCTTCACACCCGTCTATTTCTGTTGATTATATCTGTATTATTCATGGTCCTGTGAAGGCCGTTCTATAGGTTACACGGTTGTTTTCAGACCATCTAGTTTCCTCAGGTATGCATAAGTCTAGTTTGTTTCAGTTCATTTCAGTTCTGTGTGTTCTTTTAGTCTTTACTGCTCCCTGCCATTGCACGGTCCTTCCCCGGGCCGTTTATACTCCCTGAGCGGTCTCCCATCAGACCGCGTGTGTGCTATAGTGTAGTCGAGATTGACATTTTGAGTATCATATCATATCATTTTATAAGTATTTGGGTGCGTCATATCTCCCCTGGTTGTCATTTATTTTTGCACAGCTATTGTCATCTTTATCATTGTTTGATCATTGATTGCTAGTTCTAGGCTAGACTCTGCATGCACTCCGGTGCACATAGGATTCATACATACCTATCATATTAGTTGCATTCCTACCCTGGTGGGGGATCCTCTCGTCTCCATACTCCTTGGAGCTGACTAGGCGACTCTACCCGGGACCTCCGTAAGTCTCCGTGAGCCGTGGATTCTCACACGGACTCCGAGCAAGTTGTACCTTACCACACTGAGTCTAGGATTGCATCTGTGAGAGAGAGTATCCTTACAGTCAAGCAGTCTAGACCCACTGAATTGCATTTAGCTACTGTTAAAAGAATTTTCAAATATGTCTCAGGCACACACAATTTGGGTCTTTGGTATCCTACTGCACACACTTTAGATTTAATCTCATACTCGGATGCAGACTATGTTGTCTGCAAGCTAGATAGGAAAAGCACTAGTGGCTTTTGTCAGTTCTTAGGTGGGCGCTTAGTCTCTTGGGCCTCAAAGCAGCAACACTCTATAGCCCTCTCCACTGTAGAAGCTGAATATGTAGCAGTAGGGACTTGTGGTGTACAGGTAATTTGGATTAAGCACCAGCTCAAGGACTACAATGTAGACCTTGGCTACACACCCATATTCTGGGACAATACCAGTGCTTTAAACTTGTCTAAGAATCCTATACTGCTTTCACACACCAAGCACATAGAGATTAGGCATCACTTCATAAGAGATGAAGTTTCTAAAAAAAATTTTGAATTAATCCATGTTGGCACAGCACAACAAATTGCAGATATTTTCACTAAGCCTTTGGATAATGAAAACTTTTCTACTTTAAGAAGAGAATTAGGCATTTTTAGACCCCCTTGAACTCTGAATTCCATCAACTCCTCTTGGGAGGGCTGCATGCCTCGATGCACTACGCCGATGCCTCAACCAGTCTGTTTAATCTTCTCCATTTGCAACTCTGTCGTTTGTCTCTACGTCGATGCAACCTATTACCAGGTCGACACATTTGTGCATCTTTATGCTTCTCTTCATTCTCATCACTTGCTCATTCAACTACCTTGGTATATCAAATGGTGCTCGGAGAAGGGCAGATCATGTCTGTCTGGATACCTACACTATGTGTGATGGTGGTCTCTGACCTACGTTCTCCGCCAAGTACCAAGGAAAATTGATTCATAAAGTCAGGAGGTGTTTCTTTGAGTGGCTCTGTCTAATTCATTCTCGGAGCATAAAGTCTAACTGTGAGGGGGAGCTGTCTAGTTCCGAAGTTTGTCAGACTATTGTGATCATTTAGATTCCTATACAGTTGCCTCTCCCGTTGAGAATTTGTCGTTGTTACTGGACTGATGCGGACATATGGACGTGCAATTTTGCATGTCCACACATGGCGCGCCTCCTCTGGTCCGTCATTGTCATCTGCCCCAATCCCGGACTCCGCGGCCATGGCGGATCGGTGTGGGTGCATTATGTGACATAACGCACCTCCACTGGTCCGCTATGACTACCCGAGTGATTTTTATTAAGTTTAACTACTCAGAAACTATAACAGTCCAACGGGGGTCCGTTAAAGCCACCCAAACATGGAAAATCCACAGTTTAACCATGACTATAACGGTCGTGGAGGGGGGCATTATACTAACGACCTATCTACGATACACGTGAGCATAACGGACCGGTGGTGGTCTGCTATATAAGCATAACACGCCAGAGGCGATGCGTTAAACACATAACGGTCACTGGAGTGATCGCCATGTGAGCTGGGCGATGAACGGGTTCGGTTTGAAATCGAACCACTTCCCGATCGACCGAAATCGACGGGTACGCTTACAAAAACTTGTAAAGACGTAAAACCTGCCATGCAATACGTCCATACAAACTAATAGAAGCTAGCAAACGTAAATACAATGCCCATAAATGATTAAAAACACAAATTTCTGCATTTTTGGAGAAAAACTAAAAATGGGCATTAACTAGGCCAAACGGCCGTGGACGGGCGTGCATGTGGTATAGAAATGATCCTAGCGTGGAGGTGGTTCCATCCCCCTACCTCATTCGTCCCGAAACCGGCGTTTCGGCCGCATGCGGGAAAGGTGGGAACCGCGCCCCACTCGTCCCGTCTCGCTCAACCGTCCCTCGAACCATGCGATGGAGGGCATCAATGCGTTCCTCTCGTCACACTGGTTCCAATGATACCTCCTCCATCTTGGTCCGGCCCTGAAATCAACAAAATCCGGAAGGAGAGAGGAAGGAGAGAAAGTTGGAGAGAGAGAGAGAGAGAAATCAGGAGAGAGAGAGAGAGTTAACGAGGGAGAGAGAAAGAGTGGGTGGGGTGAAGAACTAGTCAGAGTGACACTCGTCAGCGTCAGTCCTATTGCCTCCGACCACGTGTGCACACACTGACTCATGCCTAGAGTCAGGTCTCTACCTAGTTTCCCCCTCCCGTAAGATGCAACGGTAACTGTAGGGGCCCATGGTAACTAGCTTAATAACCATCAACGGGATCACCCGTCCACCCTTCCTAGGTGGGACGACACTCTCAGTCGTCGGGCTACGACTCGGGTGAACACAAGGCACAGGTATGCAGACCATAATGCACTTGTAATAGTGCGTTATGTATAGTATAACGCATCTGCCCCAGTGCGTTATACCCTAATGCATAATGCCATGCAATCGAAAATTCAGAGCATAACGCACTAGGAATGGGGCGTTAGGCTGAGTATGACGTGCCTCTCATGGCCATTATACATGCATGAGCTGAAGCCGAACTCCCAGGGAGCATAACGCACCAGGACTCATGCGTTATGAGACTTATGACGCATGGGTCTAGGTCCGTTAAAGTCTCCTGAACACTAGGAATCCACAGGAAACCATAGTTCAATGCATGATATAACGCACCAGGTGAGGGGCGTTATATCATCATAACGTGTCTACCCTAGACCGCCATGGTAACCGCCTTACTAGTCAATGGTCAATGGTCAAACCAGTCGGTCAAAGGTCATATAGCGGTCGGCCATGGGTGCGTTAAAGCCACCCAAACGTGGAAAATCCAAAGGAAACCCCTAACCATAACGGTCAGGGACAGGTGCACTATACTAACCACCTATCTAAGCCGTGTAGGAGCATAACAAACCTGGGATGGTCCGCTATGAGGTCATAAAGCGCCTTATAATGTGTGTTATAGTCATGACGGTCACCACGGGGACCGCCATGCGACCTGGGCGACGAACGGATTCAGTTTGCGACCGAGCCGTTCTCCAATCGATAGAAATCGACGGGTTCGCTACAAAACCGGTGGAAAACTGAAAGTAAAACCATGCCATGCATCCAACCATGCCCACAGAAACTAGAAATGAATTTTCCAGAGAGCGGACAGAACCAACGACGTCCACCCGTTCGATCTCACTTAGGCTTTCCCCTTCCCCGCCTGGCCGGCTTAGCACCCCTCCCTCCGTGGAGGTAGTTTTGGGTGTAATTTAACTTCCCTATCCCAAGATCACCCTCCTGCGTGAGGTGTAGTGCATGTAACAGTAGGTCGCCATCCGAAGCTACATCAGTGCGGCGTGCGAGTGCATACCCATGCCTCCCCGCTCGCCTTCGTCTCCGGCCAGGATCAGAGTCTTCACACTGATCAGGTGAGCTTCTACCCCCCTCTCCTTTCTGGTTTAACTCTGCTTAGCTTAGTATTGATTCTAAGTTGCTCATCGGCAGTGACGTGAGTGCCCGGTCCTAAATTCTCTTCAAGTTGAGTGCCACCGCGGGTGAGTTGTGTGCAAGACACTACATCCCACACCGTTGGCGTGCCGGCTGCCCGTGAAATGGGCATCCCTAGCCCATTGGGGTCCTCCCCGAGCTAGCCATACCCCTAGAACCCCAAGGGCCAACCTCAGACCCTCACCATCATCGTCGGTCCACCTACGGCCCCGGGTGTGCACGACGCGGGTAAACCCGCTTGAGTGGATCTACCGTTCGGTTCGATTGCTTGTGAATCTAGGTCCAATGGATTATTTCACATCATTCGGTCCCCAAGTTGTGGCTACTCATGCCACCCAAGGGTACCTGGCAGTACCTACCACATTCAGAAGCTTCCCACCGGTGGTCGGATTCCCAAACTTTCTAGGGGTCGCCTTCACCGACATCATCAATGTAACGGCAACAGAACCTGCCGCTCCTGCTACTGCCAAGGAACCACTGGCCCGCCAAGCTGAGGGCCGAAGCTACCAGGCCTCGCTGGGAGGCCAATCTCAAATGGTGAGCTGCATGGTGCATCATGTCACTTATGCTTCCCACCCAACCCGCACCAACCAATCTGAGAGCAGCCAGAGAAGGAGCTCTCGGAGGAAGACATCTATTCCTATTTCTAGACGTCTCTCGACTTCAGGGAGTAATTTCTTGAGATTATTCACGATGACAAATCCTCTTCTACTGTTCATACAGTACGAAAATTGAATTTTGTGAGAATGATAAAAGCTGTGATTCTTGCCAAACGCAACCTTAAAATCCTTCTTCCAAAAAAGAAGAATCTTGGTGATGCACACTAAATTGACCGAAAATTAGGGTTTAAGCCTATGATGGTTATAATGACGATCAGTTAAACTCTATGTATGAATAGAGAGTGGAAACATTTGCCAGATGGTCACATATCCAATCTGTCTCAAGTAGAATTTTGAATAAACTGTTACTGCATGAGAGCATTCCATGCCAAACTGATCTGCTACTCCATCTGAAAACACATGTACATGGAAAGCAACATTAGACATGGTACAAGGGAATGATACCCGGCAGAAATCGGCAAACATCATGCGTCAAGACTTTGTGGGTTTGTATGTGCATGTAAACAAACACACTGTGGGCACATCCTACATGGGCGCATGCAGAGTACATACACTAATATGTAAAAAGGATGGATAACCCGCTTCTAGCCTTAACCTTCCAGACTCCATAGGCCCGTTAAATAAGGGCACAAAATAACAGTCTAACCAGCAGCAGCCCACGTTGTTGTTCTGCAGAATAATGGCGGGGGATGGGGCCTTGGGCGCGGGGCTGTCCTCCCTGCCGCCCCGCTCAGAGAGAGCCCCCGACCGGCCTCAGCCCTACGTGCCCGCACATGCATGCGGCACTGTCGCCAGCGTGATCCATGCCGTCCGTTCCTCTCCTGGCGCCCACGGCCCGGAGGCGCTGCAGTGCGCCGGGCCGTGCAGGAAGACAGCATCTGCAGACACCCGTGCAGCTCGCCACGCGACCTAGGACTCTAGCTCGCGGGCATCCCCAGTGAGAGATGCATGGGACCGTGCGCGGTTGAGAAATCGGCAATGAGTCTCGTGTATCAGCTCTTCCGTGCTTATACTCGGAGTGAGTCACGGGACGGGTCTCTCTCTCTCCCTCTCGCAGCAGTGATAAAATATACGCAAATCAACTCAGAAAGGGTCCGCAATTGAAAATAAACCCAGAAAGGGTTCAAAATCTCAAATAGACTCAAAAGGGCTCACAAGTTGTAGAAATATCCCGGAAGGGTCAGGAACTGCAAAAATACCCCGGAAGGGTCCCAAGTTGCAGAAATACCCTGGAAGGGTCTAAAGTTGTAGAAATACCTTGGAAGAGTCAGAAACTGTAGAAATACCCAAGAAGGGTCCAAAATTACAGCAATACCCAATAAGGGTTCAAAACTACAGAAATACTCAGGAAGGGTCAGAAATTACAAATATATCCAAAAAAGGGTTTGATCTCAATGAAATTCAAATTCAACGGTATGCTCTGGTGATGGAATGAAGGTCAAATGTAAATCAAATGACTTGACTATATAATCAGGATTTCATGTATTTTGTAAAAATGAATCCAAAGAATGCAATGTTTAGTTTTCTCCTACAAATGTGTATCTCTAATGGGTGATCACTTTGATCAAATCTATTTAATAAAACCTCTAATATCACAGTGGATATTGTAGGGGTCGAAAAAAGGTATCTTTGACAGTTAATCAAGGGTATTCAAATTTTACAGTCGATGGGGGAAATGTTCCGTACCCGAACCCAAATCGTTTGATAAACCTAAATTCCCGGAAGTAATAACGCACACGCTACTAAATAGCCACAAATGTGCATTTTCTTCAAAAATAAGATTTTTTCTGTGTTAAACAAGTACAAACTTGTAGCTGAGATTAGATTCTTCTTTTTAGGCTTGTCCTCTGAATTTTAAAATTTAAAAGATTCCTTGACTTAGGATACTTATGTGATGCATGCGGTAGCTTATGTTTTAAGATTGGAATAATCATGACTGGAGAACAGTGCTTCTAATGTGGATTGTGTTTTCAGCTAATTAATTTATTTTCATCTGATACAACTGGAATAATCTTGCTTAGAGAATGATTATTGTGCTGTGGGCATGGTTTGCTTCTTATTAATCTGGTTTTGGTCTGACATGGCCTAGGACTAATTCTAACATCTGAAGAAATGGGAAAGGTAAATTTGAATTGGTTGTTAAATTTTTATTTAATGATTAGGCATTTATCTTAAGTTGTTTTGTTTCTGACTTTACCCACTAAAAGGTCATTTCTGAGTTCTTTAATGTAGAACCTTTCCACCTGCCCATGGCTTGTCTCAGTAACATCCTGCCATGAGGGCAATCCTTGGTTCTCTGTGTCTTGATGATGATTGATAAAAGATAATACGGTGCTAATGCGTCCGGCCAGCTGCAGTGTGAAGAAGTGCAGTATGGCCATTTAGATGTTCTTATGAATTGATTTAGAATCTGATTGATACTTGTACATCCAACTTTGTTCCCTATTGTGTATACCAATGATGGCTTGAATCTTGTTCTTGGACAAATGCCATGAATTATAATAGATGGACACTATTACATACCCTAAGGTGGGCCAAAGGAGGCCACCTTTGAATATGTAATGGTGGGTGCAACAACATTCTTAATCACTTCAATGTAGAGACAGGGCACCTTTGTGTATCTAAGGGTGGGCCAAAGGACCATAGGTGTCACCACAGACTTGGCTGATTTTCATAAGCATTAAGAAGAGCCGTGCTTGCATGTGTCAAGGTGATTGGGAAGTAGAAACATGTGTTTGAATTCTCGTGTGTAGAGAGAGAGAGAGAGAGAGTTTCCATATTCTCTCTCTCCATGATGGGAGGTGGGGAAATGTAAGCCAAGGGAATGTTCTGATCACCTAGGAAATATTATCTCAAACTAATGTTTTGATGTGTTTGCAAAATATGTGAAAATTAATTGAGAAAACAAAGCCACATCACATGTAAATTTGGCAAATGAAAACGCCCCCTCTCCCCAAAGCTTCCCATCCGAGGACTTCCCCGTTCAACCGTAATAGCCACCGCTAGAGGGGACTATTTATTCGGCCGTGGCCGCCTTCCTTCCCCCGCACAACCTCCTACAGTTCACAGGCTCCTCCATTTCTTTCACTGTACAAAGCATCGCCATGGCTCCTCCCCTCCTCTTCGGGCGTTTGGCGTCATTCTTCCTGCTGCTGCTACCTCTCTTCCAGTTGGCCTGTCACATCCCCAGCGCCACTGCCGACGAGCCTCTCTACTCGATCTGTCCTAACACGGGGCGCTACACTACCAACGGCACCTTCCAGGCCAACCTCAATCTCCTCCTCGCCTCCCTCCTCTCAAAAGCACCCCCCACCGGCTTCTCCAACGACACCGTCGGCCGCCACTCCGACCGGGTCCACGGCCTCGCCCTGTGCAGGGGCGACAGGACCGAGGAGCAGTGCCGGGACTGCCTCGCCATCGCCGCTGGTGGCGTCGTCAAGGCGTGTCCCTACCGGAAGGACGCCACCATCTGGTACGAGATGTGCCACCTGAGGTACTCCGATCGGAGCTTCTTCGGGTTGCCCACGGGGACGCAGTTCTATATGTGGAACATGAACAACGTCTCTGACCCGGCCGGCTTCGGTCAGCTGCTGGGGGGGCTGATGGACGGCCTGACCAGCCGTGCCGCCTACGGGCCATCCTTGTTCGCGGCGGGGGCGGTGGGTTCCACCGGCGGCGGCAAGATATATGGGCTGGTGCAGTGCACGAGGGATTTGACGGCTGACGGCTGCAACAGGTGCCTGAAAGAGGAGATTGGCATGCTCCCCACCTGCTGCAATGGCAGGCAGGGCGGCAGGGTGATCGGGGGGAGTTGCTACCTGAGGTACGAGGTGGCTCCTTTCTACAACGCCTCCGCCGTTGCTGGCTGTATCGCCGGCACCACCACCAGCGCCTGAGGGGGCCTCTCCACCGCCACGGCGGTCGACCCTGCCCAGGTCGCTGGAACCGCCACCTCCAGCTGCCGGGGGGCCCTCTCCGGCGGCATCAGCTGCCAACGTTAAGAAAGCCTTACTGGACCTCCCCCATCTTCTCTCTTTCTTCTTTCTGCTCGTGGCGTACGCGGGGCACTGCTAGGAAGGTTGCATATGAGCTTTTACGAGTTAAGTTCAATGGTTAAAGTGGCCGGGATATTAAAGATGGGGGAGAGTAGAAAGATGGGCCTGCGTGGCTAATCCATCAAACAGAGCTCATTACGTTTAACATCATCTCTAAATGCTTCTTCTCAATGATTTATTATGGCTTGACGCTGGCTTGATGAAAGGTTCTTTGACTTGAAGTTTTTGAAGACTGCGTCGACCCTTTGAATCTTGTGGCGTCGATGCTGACTTCATGAAAGGTTCTTGGACTTGAAGGCGCTAAAGGCTGCGTCGACTCTTTGAATTTGTAGCGTCGATGCTGTCTGCATCCTACAATGGTTTTTAATGAAGTACTCGTCACATAGCAAATTATCAAATGACAAATCAATCTGTCACATCATGGTGGTCATCATCAAAACCAGGAGGACAACAATCGCTAAGCTCTCCAAATTCTGTAAGATGAAGAAACAAAGAAAGCATAGATCATTAGAGTCCAAATCCCCATGGATCGAAGTGTATAGACCTGTAAGCATGTTTAGAACTCTTGGGGATCGATCCTACACCTAATCAGGATTCTCAATTTGATCTAATCTTAGTCCTAACTCAAAACCCTATAAAAAGACCATAATCTTGACCTGCGTGAACCCTTATTTTGGCTCGCATTAGTCGACGATAAGGAGTTGATATTTCAGGTTAGTTCTTTAGAACTTTTTGTTTACATTAGTGTTAACTAACGTTCCTCTAAATTTTGTCCTAGGAGGTCAAGCATCTAGAGAGTTAGGAGCCCCTAAAGTTATTGTTACACTACAAGGCGCTCAAGAACTTGCGTGCCGGTCCAGAGAAGATCTAGGGATTAGAAGTCCAAAATGAGGTATTTAGGAATTCATCCTTTAGAACAATTTGATCATCTTTATATCTTCCTCATACCCCCTAATTTCACATGTTTAGGTCAAGAGAATCAGGATATAGAAGGACGGGAAGTTGCTGGCTTGGCACCAGTAGTGCAGAAACTAGAGTCTACTTCCAGTCAGAAATTCGAAGTCTAGGGATTGAATCAAAGGTAGGTTATCTCATGAAAGGCTGAATTAATGTGTTAGGAGTAAAAGCTCTCTATTTTCTTCTAGTTTCATGTATTGTACGAAGAGAATTTCATGTTTTACTATCATCACGCACTTAGGTTAAATTATGCACGACCCTGTCCTTAGTCAGACCACAGAGGTCCGGCCAGGAAGCAGGATGTCGCTCATGCTCCTCAAGCCACTTCTCAGCAGAAGCCCTTGCCACCGCGGCTAAGGCATCGAACCGCACATATGTCTTCGGACGCCAGTACCAATACGTCTGCTCAACAGGAGAAGCCTCCCTCGCCACTGCAGTTACAGCATCAAACCGCGCACACGTCCTCGGACGCCAGCACAAGTCAATCGGTTCATGGTAGATTCCCACAGCCACCACGGTTAAGGCATCAAACCGTGCCTACGTCCTCGGACGCCAATCTCAGCATCCCAGCTTACCAGGAACAACCGCTCGAGGTCATTGAATAGGCGATCAACGCCACCTTCCAACTACAACAATCGGAAGGTGCCTGGATTAAGATCCGGGCAAAGAAGAGTTGTCGACCTCGTTCTGCAAACTCATTGGCTCGACGGTATCCCCACGGGGATCTGTCAGCGTCAGTTCCAGTGCCTCCTCCTCCTACTCCCTTCGAGGCGGCCATCGCCAAGAAACAGGAGAGGAACATAAGGAAGAATCTCAAGAGGCGGCTCAATAAACAGGCCGAACAAGCAACCGCCTTGCAATCCCCAGCAGAGCTGACGCCTATCCAGAGGTTGTAGCAGCTCATCGACAATTTGGAGGAATACATTCCTCTTCTCCCTATCGGGCCGATCCCACTCGATAGCTACATCCCGTGGGAAGAAATGAAGAAATGAGCTCGCCTCCGAGACTGGGTCCAGGAAATGATCCAAAAGGTCAAAGAAGGCGAAACTCTCTGCATTCCAGAATAGCTCTCCTTGTTCTATAAGGACAAAGAGATCACGGTGGAACAGCTGGAACAGATGCTTCGCAGCTGCACTTGCAACATGGTAGCCATTCCACCTCCAGATAACATCAACGCCTCCCGGCGAGGCGAACCGGTAGCAGCCAGAACCTGGCAAAGGATTACAACTCCACTCGGACTACAGCCAATCCCAAAATACACCGGCCATGGCTGAGGTCGATATCTAACCCCTCACTGTGAGTGGGACATTTTGATGAGGCCAAAAACAACCAAGCGATGCGAGAGAACTTTGACCTGCTCGAGGAAGACAGAGTGCACGCCCAAGTGAGACTCGTAGCCTATCAACAGAAGCTGGCCTAGTACTACAATGCTCGCGTAAAAGAATAGCACTTCCTCCCCAGAGATCTGGTACTACGGTGAGCAAGCGTGGCGGACCCTAGGGCTACCATGGGAAAACTCACACCCAATTGGGAAGGCCCGTACCGGATAACCGAAGCGCTCGGCAAGGGAGTATACAGGCTGACGACACTGGATGGGCGAGAGGTACCCAGGACATGGAATTCTATAAATCTCAGAAAATTTTATAAATGAGGCACTCTTTCAACAATCCAACAAAAGTGTCGCCATCCATATTCAGCGAAAGTAGCTTACGAGCTCCCTAGAGGCAAGCATTGATCTCCTTGAAAATGAAGGTAGCATATGGGCTTCCTAGAGGCAAGCACTACCCCCCTTGAAAACAAAGGTAGCCTACGGGCTTTCTAGAGGCGAGCATTGCTCCCCTTGAAAATGAAGGTAGCCTATGGGCTCCCTAGAGGTGAGCACTGCTCCCCTTGAAAACAAAGGTAGCCTACAAGCTTCCTAGAGCCGAGTACTGCTCCCCTCAGAAATGAAGGTAGCCTACGCCCTAGAGATGAGCATTGCTCCCCTCGAAAAGGAAGGTAGCCTACGGGCTTCCTAGAGGTGAGCACTACTCCCCTTGAAAACGAAGGTAGCCTACAGGCTCCCTAGAGGTGAGCACTACTCCCCTTGAAAACGAAGGTAGCCTACAGGCTCCCTAGAGGTGAGCACCACTCCCTCGAAAACTAAGGTAGCTTACGAGCTTCCTAGAGGTGAATACTGCTTCCTTTAGAGACGAAGGTGACTTCTAAGTCCCCAAGGGGTGGGCATTCGTGCCCCCTAAAAAACAATGGTAGCGGTTAAAGCTCCCAAGGGGGCAGTATTCCTATTCTCCCCAGAAATCACAACCCTCATCATGGGACCTAACACCGGTCAACTCTCATGCTCGGCGGACTAACCAAATGCCATCTTCACAACCCGCTGACAAAACTCATCCCCTGCACCAGGGGCAACCATCACTGAGCTTTCACCAGCTCACACCAGGCAAACCGAACACCACCAGTAGCACCGAACCAAGTCTTTCTAGAAGACATCTTCTAACAAATCCCAGATCCAATTCTGGGAAAGCACGTCTCAAGATCGGCCACCCAAGGCCTCGCTGGCATACGGCTCATGCCATTCTCTAGCCCTAACAACCAGCATCTTTTGTCTGTGAAAGATCACCCACTGGTCACCAGAAACACGTCAACGGGAAACCTTGACTTGCTCAGCTTCTTCCTTCTTTCTTGGTCTTGCACCAGATCTGAAGGGTACACTCCAAATCACGACAGGCCATCCGCTGACTCTCCCACAGACCAATACCACAACTCAAGCCAAACCTCGCTCGGACACCGCAACTGATCTCGAGTCTCATGCCAACTCTACCCTCTCAGGGGAACACGGCGAAATCACATGATAGGATTTTTCAATCCTCGATCCTCGTATCACTCGACTCAGATTTACGAAGAATCCTCCCTTACTAATCACAGACCAGGGATCACTATCCAACGCCAATGTCTCATCAGAGACCTCCGCACACAGACACCGTCCTTCGTCTTGTCTCATCAAATCCTTTGCCTCAAAATAATCCAAAAGGACGCCTGCCAATCCCGATTTCGCTCTCACCAAAGAGCCACGGGACACAACCTGAACAATTTACGGCACACATGTCAACACATTTCCCTAACTCTCCATCCTGTCAGTGCCATAAATCACAATGTCTCCAGCAACGGCACGACAACAACATGTCTCACGTAACCCGAGATAATCTCACACCGAGGAACCAATCCTCCGATGCTCAACATATTGATGTGAACCACCTTGGGGGTGATAGTCACAAGACCGTAGACCCCTCGGACCTAGCAAGCAAGCAAGCAACGGACCGGTAGCTGTAGATGTTAGTAAAAGAGCTCGGAAAAGACTTAAAATGAGATGACACGATATTATTAGGAAGGACATGAGTTTCTTAAGTTTAAATATGAATATAACACTTGATAGAAATCTTTGGTGAAACAAGATTCATGTCGTAGACTCCAAATAATTGAGATAAGACTCTGCCGATGATGACGACGATTTTGAGGATGAGAGGGAACAAGGCGAGGGGTTTGGGCTGTAGGTAGGGTTGTCGGTAGCAAGGGTCTGTGTCTATCCAGATTCGAAATCGGTGGACCCGGACACCTATTAGGATTAATAATCTCACAAATTAAAAGACCCGTTAGCAAATGGAAAGGGCGTTGGATTTAAATCGATATTCATAGAAGCCTGATCACATTTTCACTCAACGCAAACTAACGGATCTCCTGCAAGGAAGAGAATGGCTTGTTACACATCTTGGTGTGGAGGTAAGCATTATAAATCACTTTCTAATTAGTCCAAGTCGTTGGAAGGGCACTGTCGGTGCACTGATTACATGTAACCCGATATACGTCGCACGCGAGCCGATGCATATTTTTTCAGACAAAAGTGAAAAATAATCCATCTCCTGTTCTTTCACTCTCAAGAGTCTACACACGAGGAGCACATCGTATTGTGGAGCAGCAACTCCGGCTACGCGCGCGCTCAGCGTATTGAAGACCCGTGACGCCATTCCAACTACGTGGACATGGACCAATCAGACGTAGGTTCGGAGGCTCGGTGCAAGTTATTCTTCACTGTTAAATGCGGGTTCTGCTAACACAACCAGGCCCATTTTTATGGTTCTAATTGTGGGAGTGCAGGGCAATCTGGTGCAATGTCCACTTGACAAGACCCTCAACATAGAATTCAGTCCAACCCAAATTTTAAGTTACAACTTGTGTGAGTTTAGGTTTGCTGCGGTTGGCCCAACCTCACGTGTGTTAGAGTTTGGGCTGAATTCTTTGTTAGCCCACGATGTAATTACTAGGCATTCACAATCCAGTAGACACAAATATGCCTCAAGTCAAATTATAAATTAAAAATTTTAATATCAATAAAATTATATTTTTATTAAGTTATGGTCTCCTTGTGTCATTGGTGTTGTTTTATGTATGCTCTGATTGACATGACTATTTCACTGCCACGTTCTGAGCATGCCTTCCACTGCTATCGGTTCAGGATGTGACATGGCGTGACATTCAAACTAGCAAGAATAGCTAACCCCCGATCTCATGGGACTTTAATCCTGAAAGTCTCTAGTGGCACCTGCTGCCATAGCTTCCACTCTTTCAGCATTAAGTGACTAACTACTACCTTCCTGCTCAATGCGTCGACCACTACATTCATTCTGCCCAACTGATAAGACAAGGTGAAGTCATAATCCTTTATATATTCCATCCATCTCCTTGGCTTGAGATTGAGATCCTTTTGAGTGAACACATATTTCAAGCTCTGGTGGTCAATGAAAATTCCAAATTTCTCTCCATACAAATAGTGCCTCCTTATCTTCAATGCAAAAATTACTGCTACCAACTCAAGGTCATGAGTGGGATAATTCTCTTCATGTGACTTCAACTGGAGGGACACATAAGCTACCACCCTGCCATTCTGGATCAACACCACACCCAAACTTATCCTGGAGGCATAAGTGCAAACCACAAGGCCACCGGAACTTGAAGGCAACACAAGAACTGGAGCAGTGGTAAGTAATCTCTTCAGCTCTAAAAAGCTTTGTTTACACTCATCGGTCCAGATGAATGGCACATCCTTCTCGGTCAACTTGGTTATCGGAGCAGTAATTTCAACAAAGTCTTGAATGAACCTCCTATGATAACCTGCCAATCCCAAAAAGCTTCTAATCTCCATCACCGATCTTGGTCTCGACCATTGGACCACTACTTTTTCTTTAGCTGGGTCAACAGAAATACCATCACCTGTCACCCCCCGAGCGCGGAAGATACTCGGAAGTGGCATGACGATGTCTATAACGATCATATCAATCAGAGCGTAGTGCATTCAACACATACAGACAGAGCACGCAATTTCAAGTTATAAATCAAGCTACTTTCACGAGAAATATCAATAAAATAGGCCAATAATGTACCAGTTCAACTATAGCTTCATGATAACAAGTAGCAAGGTAAGAACGCACCAAAAATTGAAACCATGAGATCAAGGATGATTTAATGACAAGGTCATGCTATGAAAGAAATTTGATAGCATAACGGCATATTCCTTAACTTCCATAATTTTATTAGGTAGCTTTGAAATAAGGTGTTGGGTTCTAGACAATCAATAGACCATCTAGGAACTTAGGAAAATCAACCCTTGGGTCAAACCCCGGGTTAAACAAGATTTGGAAATAAGCGGTCGTTCCTGGACTGCTTTTGGACAGACACGGTCAAGCCAGGACCGCTATCATGAGTAGGCGGTCAGGTCAGGACCATTTCTAAATAGAGTCAATGCCAGAACAAGAAAAGGCTCAACACAGAGTATCATCTGGACAAAAGCGATCACGTGATGTCGGCTACTTTACAGTAGTGGTCGCCTAATGGCCACTATTACCCAAGGCACAAAAAATGCCGATAGTTTAAGTGCTTTATAGATAATTAGACTTTAAGGGTACGACCAGCTCGACGTCTTAGTGAAAATGTCAGGCTTGCGGAGACTTACGGAGGTCTTAAAACATGATCCCCTAGTCTGGCAGAAGGAATATCCGGCGGAGAGGTTCACAAGTCTAAGAAGTGTGCCTATCATGTGCAAAGTATAACTAATGACATCGTACAGGAATACATGCCATGTACTTAAGAAAGACTTGGGGGTGAGAGTGAGACCGTAATAAACAGCGATCGAATCATCAAAAAAACAAGTCCACAACATAGGAAATACCATTTAATACAACCTATATTGTTTAGCCAAAATTAACATATCATGAAATTAGGATTAAAACATACTCCAAAAATGCCTAACATGATTAGGGCATGATCAAGTGAAAGATGGCATAATCATAGCATATAATATCATGAAAATTACCAAGATTCAGACTAGTTTTCAGAACCGGAATGCTGTGAACCACGGTGCTGGATATCTACATCAGAACTTCCGTGGGATGAATCCCCCACATTTTGGTGGATCTACCGACCCGGATGAAGCAGAGCATTGGCTTAAAGGGATGGAGAGGATCTTTGAAGTGATGCAATGCAGTGACCATGAGCGTGTGCTTTTGTTAACTTTCCAGCTAGAACGTGATGCGAGAACATAGTGGGACACAGTGAAGGTTACCCTTGGTGATAGATAGATCACGTGGTAGGAGTTCGAGGAACTCTTTAGTGGTAAATATTTTTCTGATAGAGTGCAGGAAAAAAAGGCGGCATAATTTGCTGTTCTAAAACAACGAAATCTTTCTGTAGTCGAGCATGAAGCTCAGTTTTCTAGGCTATCTCGCTATGCCACCCATCTGATATCCACTGAGAAGATGAAGGCCAAGCGCTTTCTCAATGGGTTGAAGCTGCAGTATATCAATCAAGTGGCGTCGATGGAAATTCAGACGTATGCAGAGATGGTGAGGAAAGCCCAAGTATTAGAAGACACTTTAGAGATGACGGAGAGAATCTGTGGAAAGAGCATCAGGAAGGAACAACCTATTGGTTCCAGGAGTGTTAAGTCGGGTAATGGCAAGAAGAGGCCCAATGGCTAGTCTGGTTCATGCAAAGGCAAGAGGCCGAAGAATGATGATAAGAAGCATGGTCCTATTATACCATTTAAGGGAGTGTGCAAATATTGTGACCATCCGAGTCACAAGATGGAAGAATACTGGCGCAAGCTGGGTGCCTGTTTGCGTTGCGGGAGTAGGGATCACCGTATTCCAGAATGTCCCCTTTTTTCTGATCAAGCTACCTCGACCAAGCCTCAAGGAATAAAGAAGAAGCAGGGCAAGCTCCAGGCCCTACAAGAAGATGATGCATGAACCACCGAGGAGGGTGGACTCGTTGAAGGTACTCTTACTATTCATGACAAGTCGGCATTTGTTCTCTTCGATACTGGTGCAAATCATTCTTTTATTTCTTGAAAGTTTGCTAAGTCTTTAACTGGGTACAGAAATAAGATCTCCAATAACAATACTTGGAGATGAGATTCATATGAGAAAGTATAAGTGAATGAGTCGCTGCCCGAGCTTCTAAAGTTAAAGGTATATGAACAACCATTTGATCCCCGTCAAAATCTGCATTAAAGCCCTTACAAACTAATGGAGGTTAACATACAGCACACACACCCCCCCCCAATAAAATGGGTTGGAATGATCGTATGTCCAATCTATGCAAGGTAGGTGCTCTATTCAGCAATACAAGATGTCCATGCATGGCTTCTTGAAGTATCTCCCATACAATGGGTTCTTTTTCTCGAATTTTACTTTTAGCAATCTTTATGTTGGAAGCACCATGTTGTCTGATTAAACCATGAATTACAAATGTCTGGAAAAGTTTCACATTGATGTAATGAAAGTGAAGGGTCCATAACAATGATGAAACACTCCGAATAATTGACCTGTTTACCAAGCAAGGTCTCACGGAATCTTCCCTCTTTGCCTTCAATTACAGCTTTTCCTGAGAGTATGGCATGGGTTACTTCAGCATCATAGCGCCTGGTACTCGGACATTGGCTCGAGACATTTTCTCTACCCCTTCTTACCGTGAAAAAGTAAGGTCACCTTGCATCCTTGAACGGATAACCATCTTTCAGCTAATCTAGCCTCCTCCGTCCCTCGGGACCAACTAGGGGTAGTATAGGAATATTCATCGACTACGCCTTTCTGCCTGATCTTAGGCCCTGACTCACCCTCCGTGGATGAACCTTGCGGAGGAACCCTTAGATTTTTGGGGCATTGGATTCTCACTAATGTTTGCGTTACTCAAGTTGACATTCTCGCTTCCTGATGTGGGACGACCTATGGGACGCCCGGAGATCTATGAACAGCAAGTAATTCCAGAGCCACGGACTCGAACGACAGCGAACTGACCACACGCGTCACTCAAATTTCGGGGCGACCCGGCAACAGTGCGGACGGACGGCGGCCCATGGGCAACCTACATGGTGTAACACCCGAGTCTGTCCATAATCTGGAATAGGTGAAATTAAGACAGGCGGATTAGCCAGATATTCCTTCTGCCCTTCAAAAGCTTTTTGGCATTTAGAATCCCAACAGAATTCGCTTCCTGATTTGGTCAGCTCATAGAACGGTCTGCACCTTTGTGAATGCTGAGAAACAAATCGACGAATGAATTGTAACCTCCCAATTAACCCTCGAACTTCTCTCAGGTTCTTGGGAGGCGGCATATCCCTGATTGCCCTGGCCTTGTTGGGATCTATCTCGATGCCCCTTTTGCTTACAATGAAGCCCAATAACTTACCTGATGATACACGCATTTCTTTGGGTTCATTTTCAATTGGAACTCCCTCGATCTTTGCAACACCTTTACAAGGACTTCGAGATGTTCCGCCCTGGTTTTAGATTTTACCAGCAAATCATCCACATATACTTCCAAATATATATACATCATGTCATGAAATATTGCCATCATAGCCCTTAGGTAAGTGGCTCCAGTATTCTTCAGCCCAAATGGTATGACCACATAATAATAATTTCCCTAGGGAGTGGTGAATGATGTTTTCTCCTGGTCCCCTTCCTTCATCAATTGGACAATTCTTCTCACATTCTATCTCCGGGAGTTGGATGGGATTTTCTAGCAATTGAGGAATCGCTAGAAATGCTTGACGTCTACTGGCTAAATCTAGGAGGAAGCGACGGGGGATCTGCCTACCCTTGGATTTCTTTTTGGATAGTAGCCTTGACCCATTATTCCTAGCTAGACTAACATTCTGTACAGAAGAAGAAGAAGAAGATGGAGAAGATGGTGAAGAATGTACAAAGAAGGACCCCTCAGAGGAGGGGTAAAGAAGGTCGGTTAGAGGACCTTGGATGAGTGGCCCGTAGGTCGGGGCACACTCATGGGAGATGTAAGATGTTTCCTCAACAAAAATGTGTTGTTGAGGAGTTTGAAAATTGGTATTTTTTTTTCGTTTTCAGTTTTGATGACAAAACATTGAAAAGAAATTGGAGGGGAAAGAAGTGGGATTACAGCTAAAGGGTTGTGAGGCTCATGGAGTAGGTCATGGTTGAAAACCTGGCGTGAGTTGAGAAACCCGCGCAGGTATATGTAAGTAGAGAAGGGGACCTGGGAAGATCATCAGCCAACCGTTTGGCCTAGGAAGGAGACAGCAACAAAGGCTGAGATGAGTGAATGGAGAAGACGACGGCTAATGAGCCATCGATGGTAATGTTGATGATGGGTGATGACCCGTCAATGACAATGTCCTCTTGGCGAGGATGGTTCAGAACTCTGGCAATAGTGGTGGTATCCCCTGGCACTTCGAAGATCAAAGGAAACCCTTCTAGATATGGAAGCGAGAACATTCTTTGTAGTGCAATAAAAATATCTGGTATATCAAACCATTTGTACCATTCACAGTCTGGGTCGACAATCTTTCCTCTTTTTGGGGTCTTTGATTATCCTTTAGCTAGATACACATTCTGTAACCCTACATGTGATTCTTGTGGACAATCCCCCATCTGAACGACGGGCCCCTTCTTAAAGTGGGAGGATAGGGTCCATGTGAGGGGTTTTCCGTCTGCTTCAATCGGCCCCTCAAAACCTAGGCCAGTTCTATGGATCGACTTTACTTTTTTCAGCGATTTTAGCCTCCCTTGCAACTGTACCCCCAAACCTTTGCCCTGTTGATAGCCAATATTTCTCATAATCTCCCATCCTTTAGAATGAAAAATGAGAGGTGGCTTTGATGCTGGAAGCGGCTTCTGTTGTGTTAACGGAGCACAGTAGGGATCATACACATCTAGCAGCGATAGTATTGGCTGGTGAGTCGGCCAGACAGAGGGCAGAGAAGTGGTGATAACATCCACTGTGGAACAGAGGGGCATGCTCATTACCTTGATAATCTATCCTTTGTATGAAAACTTTAAACATTGGTGATTGGTGGATGGTACAACATCCATGGCCTTAATGTTGGTACGGCCTAGTATAGCCTTGAATGTGGGATCCATATCAAGGATATGGAATTCCGTAAAAACTGATACAGGGCCCAATTCTACATTCAAAGTAATCATCCCCTTTGGTGGCTTTTTACTATTGTCGTAGGCCGTGACTATGATTGATGAAGGTGTTATTTGTTCTTCGTCAACCCCACATACTTGGAGGGTGCTCATAGAAATCACATTGATAGATGCACCCGTATCCACCAAACATGGGTCCACCGAGACACCATTGATTTTCACTGCAATACACAATGCATATTTTCAGGCTTCCTTGGTGGCAAGTTCATGATTGTGGAACATAACAACTAGCTGTGTGTCTGCCGGGGCCAGAACTATCAAGATCTTCTCTACAGGGAGATCCTCACTCACCATAACCTTCTAAAGATATTCCCTTAAAGCTTGTTGATGGGACGTGGATCTCTTAATCAGCTCAAAGATGGAGATCCGTGTAGGTGTCTTATCCAAATATTTTAACAAGTCATACTGAGTCCCATGGATGGACTCTTCTGGCTACTCTTCATTATCTTTCTCTTGCTGAGACTGTTCGGGGACCTGACTCTTATGAGGGAACACACGGTGAAAAATTCTCCCACTCCGGAGCACCATGGCCTGTGGTTCTTGCTGGACCTCTGTGGTGTTAGGTATGGATCTTAGCAGAGGTTTGAGGGGTAATGACGGATGAAGAGTTGATGAAGTGGGGGTGACTATGGGGGTAGTGGTTTTGACAAGGGGTTTGTTGGGTGGAGGTATAATAGAGGTAGATGGTGTCTCATACGAATGGTGGATGATAAGGGGCTTGGAAGGCACGGGTAGAGATGCGGTAGGGGTAGACGGCGAAGTGGAGGGATGACAGGTGACGAGAGGGTCTGAGGTTGAAGGGAATGTGGTGGATGGCATTTGCTGGTGGATTAACAGGGAATTAACAGTAGAGGTGTGGATAAGAGGGCGTGATGGCTGTGGAACTGAAGGGGGGCTAACTAAGGGTTGTGACATAGTTTGGTGAGGACAAGGTGATGTTCAGATGAGGCAAGGGGGTTGACTGGTGACATGGTTAGCGGCAAGGACGGAGCTGCTTTCTAAGTACCAGGCCTGCTTTCTTCCAACTTCTGGGAAGGAGGAGATAGGGTTGACCTGGTGGTTGGGCTGTTGGTGCTCCGGAAGTGGGTTGTGGATAATAACACCTTCAGCTCACAACAGTCCACATACTGCTGAATAAACTAGAGGATATCCAACAATTCTAATATGACATACACTTGAACATTTAACTAGTTGTTCTTATGTGTATTTCACTGAACCCTTAACATGCATACCCAGCAAGCACTCAGCTATTCTACCCAACTGTTAGTCAGAACCACGTTAAACGCATGGTGAACTATAGAGTTACTTAGGCTGAGACTGTGCAACAGAAACGGACCTAAGCATACATCTACCGTGAGATAGAATTGCAATCAAACCACTAAGACAAGGAGATTTAGATGGTTCAGTCTGCTGCCCGCAGACCTACGTCCATCCCTCACTCAAACCAGAGTGAGGCTTCCTGCTGCCCAATAGCTTGAACTGCTGAGCATCATAGCTTGCTTACAGTCTTCTGAGTAACACAACTTACTATCCGAGGTGTCAACCTCGCCTGCTGAGCATTACAGCATAGCTATTCGCTGATACACAGCTTACAGATCCGCTGACACACTGCTTACTAAAACCAGAGAATAGAAAAACAAACGATGAATCACAGCACTAGAAAGTTGGAAATGAAAACAAAGAAAATGTAGCTCTCGTAGGAGCAGACTGGCATGGATCTGATCCAAGTCCCAGTTGAACAGATCTTCAGGATCTTCAAATTCCTCTCCTCAAGCTTGCTCTCTTTCTTCCTTTTTTTCTGCTTCGCTCTCTTCCTTTACTTCTAGCTTTCAATGAAACTTCAACGTAGAAAGCAAGGAACTTAAAGAAAGTAGGAATAGGCGATGGGAATGCGGCTCTCAATAGAGGAGGCTGACTCTAGACCTGATCCAGAAGTCAAAGTAAGCACTCTCCCCATCCTCTTCTTCTTCCTCTCACTCTTTCTCGGGCACTCTATTTTTATCAAAACCTGCTCTTCTTTCTTTCTCTCGTTCTCTCACTCTCTCTTCTCTTCTTCTTCTACTCTACTTGATGCTCTGCTCTTCTGCGTCTCTTCTTTCTTCTCTTGCCCTTTTTCCACGCACAAGCTCTTGCTCCCATTGTTAAAATACACGGTGGAATATCCATCCACTACGGAGCACCATTGTTTGTGACGATTGCGCCTCTATCAGGTTTTGGGCAAGCGGAGGATCGGTGGACGTGGAAGGAACATCCGGGTTAACGGGTGTTGGAGAAGGAGCGACAGAGAGGGAAATTCTTTTGAGGGGCCTTGCTGGCTGGGGGTCGGTGGAAGCTAAGGTGGTGGGTAATGCAGGTCCAATGGGAGAGAAACTGGAAAAGATAGGTGGAGTCTGGGTGGTTGGGGTGGTTGCAGCTCGAATGAGGAAGGGCCTAGGTGGATGTGGCATGGTTGCGATAGGCATGGTAGGTGATAGTAACGGTCGAGGCAAAGGGGTAGTGGTAGTGTGAGGGGGCACGAGGGCCAGCGAAGGGCGAATGAGGAGGGGCCTGACTGGTGAGGGATTGGTAGAAGTGGGTAAGGTCTGTGATGAGGGAGAATTTGTGGAGGTGCGAATGAGGAGAGGCCTTTGTGGCATAGGGTTAGTAGTGGAAGGGACTTGAGTAGTGATACGTAAGAAGGGATTCAATGGTTGGGGTAAATGTGCAGGTTGAGGGGTTGTTCTTAATAGTCATGGGGGTTTATCTGGGGTTTGGTTAATGGCCCCGACAGAGGCGCTTTCTTCATGCCATCCTTGCCCCCGCTCCACCTCTCGGAAAGAAGTGACAGGATTTACTTGCTGGTTAGCCGCTGGATGCTCTGGTAGCGGATTGTTGACAATCCCCATGTTTGGTTGTGGCGCAGGAACCTGCTGTACTGGAGGAGGTTGTTGAGCTTGCTGCTGAGGTGGCTGCTGAACCTGTTGCTGTCGGGGAGGTCTTTGTGCTTTCATTGTAGCGACAAATTTTCTCATCTCATCCCAGTCAATACCACCTTGATCATTTAAATCATATATGTAATCCTTGAAATGAAAGCAGTGATCTATATTATGGCCAGGTTGACGGTGGAAAACACAGTACCGTAAGGTATCCACATTAGGAGGCCATACATTGGCACTCCGCCTGATGGCAAGATTTTATTTCATCAAAATCAGGCACATCAACTGAGGATAGAATGCTCAGGCAGATGCTCTAGCAAAGTTGGCCAGTTCTTTGGCAATCCCGCCAGACACAAGCCTAAATATAATAGTGATTAATTGACGTCAGGTCCCCAGTGTGACAGAGGTCCTAACTAATGAAGAAGAAAATGAGGTGGCAACTGTGGAGGAAATCTAATAGCCCAATTGGCGGGAGCAACTTCTACAATGGTTCCAGCACCAACAACTCCCGAAAGAAAAAGAATAGAGAATGAAGCTCCTCAGGATCAAGGATTCTTATGAGATGAGAAACAGAACCTTGTTCCAAATAATGGTAGATGCCCACAAGAAAGTCTTACTTTGTTGCCTGTCTCCAGCAGAAGCTTGGATGGTGATGCAGGAAGTTCACGTTGGGTCAGCCAAGGCACATCAAGACGATCCAAAAATGAAGATCGAAATAAAGAAGTTGGGCTATCATTGGCCCACTATGTTTGATGATTGCTGCAAGTTCACCAAAGCTTTTCAGAAATGTCAAGAACACACCACCGTGTCAAGAAGGCCACCGGTGCCGTTGCATCCCACCGTACCAAGTTTGCCATTCGCTCAATGGGGCACAGACGTGGTGGGGCCTCTGCCAGTATCTTCATCAAGATGCAAATATATCTAAGCAGTCAGGGACTACTTCTCCAGATGGGCAGAAGCAATAGCACTAAGACAAGTGACGAGGGAGCTGGTCGCTAGATTCTTCTGGCAGAATATAATATTCTGGTTTGGGGTCCCCAGCCAAATTATCTCTGACAATGGCAGTCATTTTAGAAACCAAAAGGTATATCAACTAGCTGATAAATATAAAATTGATTGGAGGACGTCGTTGTAGACGCCTAATTTCAGACTTCCCGCAGACCCCTAATAGACCTTCATGTGAGTGACACACAGTCATTACACTTAGTTTCTCGATGTTCCATGTTTTAAAGCTCAGCCCATAACACAATTGTTAGTGGGGAAGGGAGCATGTAGATGCTAAGAGGAGTGTAATCGCCAGAGGTGAATACCTCAAAAGAAAAGGGGAGTGATCGCTAAATACATTGCAATGCGGGGAGATTAGTGAGTTCCACTTCCTCTTTCGATTGGCCGGCCGATAAAGAGGGTCTTTATCTTGATTACCCTTGAAAAAAATGAACAAACAAGAAACAACAATTGGATTAGAATTCAATTATGTAGTATCAATCCTCAATGCAAAAAGAGTAAAGGAACATGGAGAAAGACACACCTTATGTGTTTTCTAAAATCCCTTAGAGATTAAGGGAGGGAAAGGATAAATGCTAAAGAAAAATAAAGAAAATTCTAGCAAAAGGCTTGCTAAGGATGAATGGATGCAATGCGGACTAAGCTATGGAATCAAAGTAAAGGAGAGGGAGAAGAAAATGTGGTTGGTCCTCCAAAACCCAAGGTAGAGCTGCAAAGGGCTTCTTTCACAGCAAGAGGGGAATCGTGGCTCCTCTCCTTGTTCTAACACAGGGACAGGGCTCTTTAAACCTTCTCAAAACATTCAATCTATTTCCTTTCGGAATTCCTTCTCAAAATTTTCTAACTCCCAAATGTTCGACTTGTTCAACCTTTCAAGCTCTAAAACTTTCAATGTTTAAAAATCTTCAACCTTTTAACTCTAAAAAATGTTCAACCCCTCAAACGAGAGCTTCAATGGGGTATTTATAGGGTGAGAATCCTTGTTCTAAAGGGTTCTAGAATAGGGAAACCTCTCCATGATGTGGATCCCCTTCCATCGAAGGCAAAAAGACTCAAATCCCACTTGGAATGCCATGCAAAGGAGGTAGAGGATGAACCAGATATGGAACGAAAATGACGTCTGTTGGCCCTGACTAGATGGCGGACAAGAAGGGGGGTTGAATTGTCCCATTGACCTTGATGGCGGATTTTAAAAATTTTCTTAATTGAACACAATATTACCCAGTTTAGACATGAGATATAAACGGTTCTCTTGATCTTTCCGATCTCACTCGGTATTTCCCCCTAAGTCTGGGCTAGGCTATATGTGGGAGCCCTGCGGTAACTAGCCTACTCACCGCCTCTCGGGTCAGCCACTCCACCACTCCCGGGTGGGTCAGCACGCGCGTGTCGTAAGAAGGCTACGACTAGTGGGCGTGTCACCGGAAGGAAGAACTGACTCACGAAAACCATAGTCAAAGAAATGGGACGGCACACACTCGATGCAGCACAGAGCCTGGCGGTCTAACCTTGGGCCGTCACAAGCTCTGACGCGCCCACCCTGGCCGTCACAGTGGTCTGACAGCCCAACTTAGGTGCGTCAAACACTCGGTGCTAAACCAACTATGACGCGCCAATCCTGGTGCGTCATAGTCTCTGACAGACCACCTCTGGTGCGTCAGAAGATGGGATGAAACAGGCTGTGACGCACACCCCTCGGGGCGTCACAGTCTCCAGCAGCCCCACCCAGGCGCGTTAGAAGCTGGGGAGCTTTGACGCTCCCCCACAGGCGCGTCACAAGGCTCTGACGCACCTACCCTGGGGCGTCACAAGACAACGGTGAAACAGACTCTGACGTACTAACCTTAGCGCATCACAGTGCCTAATGGACCAATCCTGGTGCGTTAGGTGACGGGCTATGCCAACTTTGATGCACCCCTAGAGGGGCGTCACAATGTTGTTACGCACCACCCTGGGCGCGTTACAGCACATGTGACCCCAACGGTCAAAAACTAATGGTCGGATCACCGTGACGGACCAACCTAAGGGCGTCACAATCACATGGCGGTCTATCGTGGGACCGTCAGGCCCACAAATGCCAAAGCTCAAAACAAAGGGAGTGTAATGCACCTGCCTAGGTACGTTACACACTGTAGCGGTCACTGAAACGACCGCCACAGCATCCCGACGGTAAAATGGTGAACTCAACACAAAAATTACAACCACGCCCCCATACCTCCGTGGGAGAGGGGGAAATCAAAGGGGAAGCCCCCCGGGGACCCCTAGCATGATTCTAGGCCATCAAAATGCCGAATCGCGTTAGAATCTTATCGAGATGTAAGGTAGTGTCCATGTCATCCTGGATCCCTCAGATCTGCCTCCGAAGGGCTCCAGTGTCTCGCAGGGCTGTCCACCGTCTGGCGATGGGCAGCAGCTCGGGGTGGGTCTCCTCGCCTCTCCCTAGCCCGCGGAGTCACACGTAGGCCCACACATGCATCGCATTTCATCAAACATCAGCATATGACAGCATATAGGAAGCATAAAGGAAATTACATAATCAGTTTAAGGGTAGAGTCATACCTGGAGTAGAGGTGAGAAGCCACCGAGCATCGTGCGCCGGCTGGTGGAGCTCAATGTGTCGAAAAGGAAGGCGAGGGTCACCGCTCCCCACGCGTAGTTGCCTACGTGGTCTACGTCCTCAAGCAATGGCAGGAAGTGACAGCTGATCACGTCTACTCTCATCGCGAATAGGAGTCATCCAAAGAGCAGCATCAGGAATCATCTCAGCACTCTGTCACCCTCCGGTCCCGGCTCTGTCGCCACCCTCGGTCGAGCTCGATCCATGAGCCTCTGTAAATGCTGCTCAGGCAGCTCCCCAGTCACTATCCCCGCATGCCAGAGCCCGAGGCTGTCTTGTAGTGTCAGCCGCGTTAGTGTCGTCGATTGACTCTCCGGGTGCAGCAGCTCGAGTCCAAGAAGCTCTCGGGCCATCTCCCGGTAGTCGGGGTAAGTCCTCCCACTAACCGGGGACCCATGCACGTGCAGGCCCGTGATGCGCGCTACGTCCTCTAACGTGGGGACCATGTGGCCCCACGGGAACAGGAACGTGCGACTCACTGGATCCCAGCGATCGTGCAGAGCATAGAGTAGTGACGTATCAAGCTGATTGACTCAGGAACTCGACGAATCCCAATGCCGCTAGTCTCTCCCGCTGGAAGTCGGGCAGTGCAAGGTACACTGCCCGGACCTGCAGCCAGGAGATCTGAGTCCTACGCTTTCCCTACATACATTTTAGGTTAATTACATTGGTTATTCATTTCTCATGCATTTTGTTAATTGAATACAAAAGAGGGATGTTTCGAACTGGACAAGACTTCTTTTCTTTCTTATAAATATATCAAAAGCCTAGCAACGCCTGGGGTAGAAGCTTCCTTCATCAGTCTTAATTTATCATGAAAATATTCTCTCAAAAAAGAAAATATCAGTCTTCATGGCAGTAGAGTAACAACATTATTGCCCAAAGAGAACAATGAAGAGAAATCAGATGCTTCAGCAGACGTACTCCTTCGCATGTGTCTTTTTTTTTTTTGACCTTCCCCACCTTGGTATTTATAGGCGAGGGGAAGGAGTGTTGAGGGCGCTGGAACGAGACACCCTCACTGAGTGAGGGCGCTTAGCACCGCAGGTGATCTACCTTCCCTTCACCACCGCCCTCAGTCTGCCAAGGTAGGGGTGCTCAATGCCCTCACCTGCTCCAAATGCCCGAGGGAGCGGAGCACTCGATTTGGCAGTTGGTCGGGGGGACTAAGGCGTTGGATTTGGGATTAATTCAGGGCTCTCGTTTGAGCAGTCTGTCAAGGCGGCTGGAGCAGCGCTCGCGCTCTATTGTGGAACGGGTTAGGGTAGAAGGGCTCTGGATTTTGAAATGGGTCAGGGTGAGTGCCATTGGAATTGGGAAGGGTCAGGGTGAGTGGTGTTAGAATTGGGAATGGGTCCCCCTGTTCGAACTGGACACAGCAATCGATTTTCGTTTTACGGTTCTTAGAGAAATAACGCCTTGAGATAGGACATCTTTTAATTAGCGACGTACCCAAGGGTGTTAGTTAGTCAATTGGCGCCTATCTATAAGTCTTCATTTTGTTAATTCATGCCTTATCAAGGGGTGTTACTTTTATGTTTTATCCCGATTAGGAATCTTTCCGTTCTTTGAAAATTATTAACGTCTTATAAAGGGTCGTTAGTTGGTTAAGGGACACCTGTCAAAAGTGGCGTCATTTATTAAAATGGTGACTTTCTAAGAGTCGCTATTTATAATTTTTATCAAATTTTTTTATTTTCAAGAATTAAGGGTTGCTACACTTTTACTTATTTCAGTCATTTATGTTTATGTCAGTTGGATTGTGTTAAAATTCGAAGCTCTATGAAGTTAGTTTGAGATATTACTCAGTTGTCATCTCGGACTATGGTGTATGTTTAAATTTAAGTTAGCAAATGAATTATCTAGTAGAATGCGCGCTCTGATCTTACACGAATGACACGATCGATATAGACGCGTCACGCACCGGGTATCTTCCGCGCTCGGGACGTGACAGTCTTCGTGGTATCAGAGCCTAGGATTTTAATTTCCTATGTAAAACCTGAGTCCAAGGATAGAAAAGTCTAAGGATAAAATTAGACCTTACTGGTGAGATGGGTAGAACCATGGGCTATGTTCTATGATGTCTTTTTATCGCATATTAAACCTGATATTCATTACACTTAAAAATGTTTTTATAGGATCATGGCCGCAGAAAGGGCACAATGGCGTGAGATGCAGCGCACCGTGCAAGGTCTTACTCAGGTGCTACAGCAAGTGGCGTAGGGCGGAGCTAACCGTGGAGCCGGTGATCTCCACAGGGGTTTCCGCAACAAGAACCCACCTAGGTTCGCTGGTTCTTTCGACCTCGAGGATGCCAAGAATTGGTTAAAGGAAATTGAACGGATTTTTCGTGTGATGCAATACACGGATGAGGAGAAGGTGTTGCTGGCTATTTTCCAACTGGAGCGGGATGCTCACAGTTGGTGGGAAGACGTAAAAGCGACAATGCAAGAAGACCATGCTGCATGGGGTGAATTCGTCGAGCACTTCAACAACAAGTACTTCTCCGACCATATTCAGGAGAAGAAGGTCACGGAATTTGCCGCACTAAAACAACGTGGTTTGAAAGTGGTCGAGTATGAGGCCCAATTTTCAAGATTGCCAAGGTATGCACCCCACTTGGTGTGTACGGAGAAAATGAAGGCAAGAAAGTTTCTCAATGGACTTCGGCCCCACTATATTACACAACTTGCACCGATAGACATCCAAGTCTACTCGAAAATAGTTCGGTGTGTGCAGTTGCTCGAGGATGCAACGCGTTATAGTAACCATAACGGACCAGTCCTAGTCCATTAAATCGTGTTAACCTTGAAAGACCAGAAAATGACCCTCGAACATAACGGTCTATCGGGAGACCGTTATGCACATAACGGTCTCTGGAAGGACCGTTATGGCGATCCGATGCTCAAAATGGCAGAACGGCCGAATCGGCCCGTTCCACGCCCCATGCACGCCGTAGTGTAGGGGAAACACAACCATTCAGTGGGAAACGACCCCAGGGGGTCAGAAATATCACATGCATCCACCAAAACGGATCAAAACGCGAGATCGGGGCGATTCCGACGAATCGACCTTCCTCGAGTCACCGAAGTTCTCGGGCTCCTACCGGTCCCGAATGACGATCAATCGACACAAAACTGACGTGAATGGGATCCTGACATCCCAGCGGTCATTTTGACACTAATTCTACCGCGAATGGTTGCCATTTTTCGACGAACCCTGAAAACCCCAAGAACTTCAGTTTTCACCAAATCGGCCCGATCTCCTCCTATCGAGCACCATTCTACGGGCAGGGGTAGGGGAAACGTGCAGAACGGAAAGGCGATCCATCTCCCTACCTCCACCGAAAAAATCATGCGTCGAAGCGACTAAAGCGCACCGAAAACCTCCAGGAACGCGAACGGTGCCTTCTTGGAATCCACCGAGGGATCGGGCCCGCCACGCTCCATCCGCTGCTCCAACCCGCGAACCGATCTCCCCACCGGGTCCACGCCTCAGCCAGCTCCGCAATGGTGTGCCCCTTGCGCCGAACGGACCTGAGACGAGAGAGAACAGAGAGAGATAGTAAACCGTTGAAAATGAGCAGGAGAGATAGTGGAGTTGAATTTATAGAAAGAAATTAAGAATTTTTTCTAATTTCTGAAAATTCGTAAAATACTCTGAAAATACCCTAATTCAAAAAAATACATAAAAATAGCCAAAATGATCCTCGCGAAGAGTACATCATAACTGTATCACTCATGAGTCGAGGAACTGAGAACTAAGCTCACCGTAGGGCTTTCCTTACACCCTCGTACGGGGACTTCAGCGCTTCCTAAGAGATTTTTCATATAATTAATTTTCTGGCCAGGAGGCCCTTTTTTCTCCGCGATTAATCAAGGGTGTTCCCTCATATGGGGGATGTAAATGACGCCGTGACCTTTATGGCACGGTGGGTTTTAGTCCCGACCCGAACTACACAATCACCTGACGAAGTCAGATCAAGCCCACCATGGGCTTCCATGAAGCCCAAATAAACCCTCACTTTGTGACTGGCATACCCTTGCACTAAATAGATAAATAAATAAACCACCCAACAGACGAACAAGAAGAATAAACCAACGTGTGAATTTTAGTGTGTCCACTGGCCCGCAATGGCGATATTATCTGTTTTGTAGGGCTTGGTCAGTGCAAAGTGCCACTGGACCAGGATAGAGGTAGCTCGATCAGGGTGGAGTGCCACTGGACCAAGGTAAAGGTAGCCCGATCAGGGCAGAGTGCCACTAGACCAAAATAGAGGTTGCTCGATCAGGGCGGAGTGCCACTAGACCAAGGTATAGGTAGCTCGATCAGGGCGGAGTGCCACTAGACTAAGGTATAGGTAGCTCGATCAGGGTGGAGTGTAACTAGACTAAGATAAAGGTAGTTCAGCCAGGACAGAGTACCACTAGACCAAGATAGAGGATAGCTCGATCAGGACGGAGTGCCATTAAACCAAGGCATATGGGTAGCTCGATCAGGGCGGAGTGCCACTAGACCAAGATAGAGGTGGCTCGATCAGGGCGGAGTGCCACTAGACCAAGGCATAGGTAGTTCGATCAGGGAGGAGTGCCACTAGACCAAGGCATAGGTAGCTCGATCAGGGGGGAGTGCCACTAGACCAAGGTATAGGTGTAGCTCGATTAGGGCGGAGTGCCATTAGACCAAGGTATATTTCTATTATTCCGGGAATGTCGGTTGTGCCATGTGGTACAACTTTATATGCTTTCCATTGAGGGGAGAGAACTGGATGATTCCTTTGTGATCTACCAGGACATAGGCAGCAAATCAATGCATTTGAACCCAACCAATCCATATCGGATTTTCCCTTTTTTTGTTGCGATTGTAAGCTAAAAATACTCTCTTACATGGACCTGCGTGAGTCTGACTCTCAATCGTTTTTATCTGCAAACAGGGTCCAGCTGAACGTCCACCAGCACCTGCGGCGCAGTCATCTCAACCAACGGAGTAATGATCCTTCTGCCTTGATGTTTTGTGCTTTCGTCTCGAGTACTTAATGCTGATTAAACGCATTCTTTTTTTTGCAGGCCAACCAAAAAATCCAAGAAGTAAAGATGCTGAGTGAGAGTTGTATAACGTTGTCAGTGCCCAGGAAGTGTCTAGGTGTTTTTGCTTGTGTCAGGGAATGTTTGTTGCAGTTTTGGTTTCTTAGGACTGTTCTGATACCTTCACTCGTTCGTGTACGCAAGTAACATTATTGGCTTTCAGTATGTTTCTATGTTATAATGGAAGTTTGGCTTAGAGATGCGTCTATTTGTATGTTTGATCTGTGTGGCTTTGTGAGATTGTTGAGGAATAAAACTGCACTGCCCTGGCTCGTGTGTCTGCCTTCGTATCTACTGAAAGAATGCTAGAACCGATAGCGTTTGATTGCATCTGATACATGTATGATGCATATATAAAGACATGATCTTTGTTTACTTGGAATGGTTTATTTGTATTCGATACAGATACATGAGGGCCACCTCGGGCGGTCATAACCATTAGTAGTTAAATTTCTATGTATGACAGGTGAATAACAATAAGCTGGATTTTTTACGCCCATATTCTTTGTCGTCAACATGAATCTTGCATGGCAACTGGCGAGCATGTGAAGTGTAAGCTAGAAAACAGCCGATCCCTTACTTTCCTGTCATGCCCTAAAACATAAATATGACCTCTCCACATTCGACAGAAAAAACTTAAGCGAGACACATATTTTAGTCCATATGTCAGAGAGTATCCTCCATGTGGAATTTTATCCTTGTTGATGGACCACCTGTTACATCATTGTTTTATCCTTTCTTTCATTTATCAAGAGCGTATAAAAGAAAATTAACTCAAAGAGAATGGATAATCGCACTTGGTGGATAGATGCTAAAAATCACAGTGACTAATAAACTTCAATGTTTGGGTGGACATTGGTAGCACTTCTCAAAGAATCCAAAGGATTGGATTTGTTTGATGAAGATTGTCCCGCTTGCCCATCCTCCGAACCCGAAACCGAAGATGAAGACCCATGCTCCGACAAATGCACTGATCCAGAACTTCTGCCCACCCTTTGGGTCATCCTTTATCTGCCATGGACGTGAACAAAGATGTTATAACATATCAAACATGTAGAAGGACCGATGAGAATCCATTCACATCAAGAACAAAACCCAAATCCAGATCTCTGGCAAAGAAGATGACAGCGGCATGCATGCAAAGGACGTGACATGAGAGAGAGAAAAGTGAATAGTTTTGGGGAGTCCTGACCCATGTCTTTCTCATATACCATGCCACTCACACAGAGAGAAGAAGTTCTCAGATAACTATAGCATATTTGCAGAAGAAGGAAATTGTTCTGAGTCATGCACACACCAGTGAAGGGAAAGAAGATGGAAGCAACTCAAAATTCTCATGAGCAACAATCAAACAGTGCTTCAAACAACTGGAGTAACAAGAAATGTCTTTCACAACCACATGATTCTGTTGTGTATTAAAAAAAAAAAAACAGAGGCATGTAAACTGATCAGGTGTCTACAAATTCCCAAAGAAACCAAGGGATGTTCACTTGACATACCGATTGCAGCTCATTGTTCTTGAAAGCTCTCATGAATGCCACGCTGGGTATGATGTAGACAGAGAAGGAAATCAGGAAGGCTCCCATGACTGAGTTTATAGGCCCAAAGAAAGGGATGGCCATCGCGAGGAACCATATAACAAGCACCACTGGAACCCTAGCAATTGCCTTGAGTGCAAACACGCCACTGTAGTGAACCCCGACAAGTTTCTCCCAAGCCAGGAACAGTGGATTCACATTCAGCAAGAAGGCTACATACTGCATAATTAAATGATCCAAAAAGGAGGAGAAAAAAAAAAGAAAATGCTTTAAGTTCCTTTGTTTTCATGCCATGCGTCAAAGAACAGTGGTGGAAGGTTACCTGGTGCAGGATCATGGCGATAATGCAGACATTCTTTGCTTTCGAAGGTGGAAGAACTCCGAATGCATTCGAACGGTGCAGGAGGGTGTCTCCGTACGCCCAGTAAACAGCGACAGAGTCCGGAATGGTTAACAGGTAAGTGTACAACACCGCCGCAATGTATGCATATTTGTACTTCTGGGGTTTCCACATAGCCTCCATCAGTTCACTATAAATTATAAACCAAAGATCATTGTGAAGCCACTTGTGTTGGAGTTCTATAGAAATTGGCGAAGCAATTAAGGGGCAAATGATGGCAGGAGTAACCCATGGATTTGAGTTTCTACCCATCACAGGAACATGTTAACCCCAAAATCTAGGAATTGCTGTAGTAGTAGTACAGCTATGCAATTTAATCTTAAGCGAAAGTCTGAAGGAAGGAGTATGATCAAGTATTTATTAGCCTTCACTTCATACTAACATGCAAAGTCCATGGCTTCCAAATGAGAAAAGAATGTTTGTGGCTCCCGTGAAGAAATCCACCAACTTCTTGGGTCCTTGATGTGTGACATTTGGAATCTGCAATCCACACACACCAACCAATGTTTAGAAAACCGTTTCCTCTTCCTATAAAAAACAAGAAAATTTTCCTGGTGAATGCATAAGACTGCAAGACCTTGAAATGGGAATTAGCCTCACATGGCACATAAAAACAGATGTAAAGAATGACAGTAAGAGGACCTGGCCATGCTGAACGGCAGCTACTGTCATGTATGCTGAAGTGATGGTGGTTGTAGCAATGCCTAGAATTGACACAAGGCGGAAGTTGTGAATTGATGGCAAGAGAACAGTTGGGACAGCAAGGGCTCCAAATAGATACAGCCACTCTCTCTTGTTCCAGTTTGAATTCATGTAATAGATATGACTGCATCACAAACATAAATGTACATAACCAACTCGTTCATAGTTCATTTGATGAACATGCATGTCCACTTCAAAGAAGTAGATGACTAATCTAATGATTGCAACATTTAATGTGAAAATTGGTTTAAATAGATTCACAGATTGGCGATCACGGTGGGACTCCGTGTGTTTTCTTTAGATTACCCTCTCCATTAGGCACCCGCGTGTGCCACCTCCAATTTTGTACCCATGGTGCATTTCCTCAAGTGCTCCACGGAGCACTCATTCTGTTTTTATCCCAAGTGATTGTCAATTTATAAATTCATTTAAGAATTCCTTTTCCTTACTTCATTAAAAAAAATCAGCATCCAGTGCTGTGGGCGCCCATTGAATGAGTGCCCACTCTCGTAGATGCTCGTTTCCTGAAAGCATGCTGTGATTGATTGCCATGGGGGTGCGACTATGTTTTCCTCTTCTCTGACTTTTGTATCGATTTATCTCTTGGGACTCTGTTGAAGGGTTAAAAAAAAGGAGAAATCAGCGCCCATCACTTTGGGTGCCCATTCCCTGAGAGCACTGAGCCTTCTACTGTTTGCACTATCGTTACGCCTCTGTTCTGTCTACATTATCATCATATTTCATTGTTCATATATTCACGTTCGTCCCGTTGCATTCTACTAGTTTGTTCATTCTATATTGCTATTCATCACTTCCCTTTTCCTATTTTTTTCTTTTGCATTCATCATGTATATCTGCATCATTCATTCTATTTGTTTATTTATTATTTTACATTAGCATCAATCCTATTATTCTCTTACACCTCCATTCTTTTGTTCCTTTTCTTTACCCCGTGCATCAACATTCATTTTGTCACCTGCTGCATTAACATCCATTCTGTCATTCTGTTTCCTCAGCTTGCACATAGGGCACTTACATCAGTTTGGGAGACCTCCTCTCCCCACACTTCTAGCAGACCATACCCCTCTCTTGGTTAAGGAAGGACCCTCCATTGAGCACTCCATCTCATTGGACCGAGAACTCCTAAACCAAGGCCTCCGTAAGTCCCCGCACCCGTGGATTCCCTCACGGATGCTGGGCAGGTTGTACCCTTTGAAGTCCCCAAGTTTTAGTTGGCCTATGTGTGGTGAGAATTAATCTAGTTGGCACCTTTATTTAAGTTCGGGTTACTACACCCTCCCTGACTTTAACGAATTTGGTCCTCCAAATTCACCGAACTTATCAAACAAAAAATACCACAGATACTAACCTTAGAATAACTCGAGATATTACTTACTGATCGCCTCTTCAGATTCCCACGTGGCTTCTTCGATTCCATGCCTACTCTAGTGGACTTTGACCATAGGTATGGACCGATTCCTAATTTGTTGCTACTTTTGGTCCAGAATCTTGACAGCCTTCTCTTCATAGGATATGTCTTCCTTCAGCTCTAAATCCTTATGCTAGATAACATGTTAGGGGTCGTACATGTACTTTCGTAACATGGATACATGGAAAACATTATGCACGCCAGACAACTAGGGTGGCAATGTCAGTCTGTAGGCATCTACACCAATCCTCTCCAAGATTTCAAATGGGCCGACAAATGTTGGACTCAACTTACCCTGAATTCTAAATCTTCGGACACCTCTCATGGGTGAGACTTTTAGGAATACATGCTCACTAACCTAAAATTCCAAGTCTCTTTCGATTTTCAGTATAGCTCTTCTGCCTAGACTGAGCAACTTGCAAATGGTCTCTGATAATCTCAATATTATTGGACAACTCAGGGATGAGATATGGTCTAAGCCATTACTTCTCGCCTACCTCTTCCCAGCACGTGATCTGTAACTTCTTCCATATAAGGCCTCAAATGGTGCCATCTGAATACTGGATTGACAACTGTTGTTGTAGGCAAATTCAATTAAGGGTAAGTGTTCATGCCAGCTACGTCCGAAATCAATCATGCAGGCCCTTAGCATGTCTTCTATAATTTGGTTGGTTCTCTCTATCTACCCGTTAGTTTAAGGATGAAAAGCGGTACTGATGTTCAGACGAGTTCCCTAGGATTCCTATAATCCTTTTAAAAAATGGGAAGTAAATCTGGGTCTCTGTCAGATACAATAGCCACAAGAACACCATGCAGTCTCACTACTTCCATCATGTATAAGGTAGCTAATATATCCACTGTCCACTTGGACAATCACACAATCATAAACCACAGTGCAAGGAGATTTTAGGCGGTTCGATTGCTTCCAGCAATCTACGTCCATCCCCCACTTAAACTAGAGTGAGGATTTTCGCTGTTGCACAGCTTAACCGCTGATCCATAGCTTCGGGGATGAATCCCTACAAATCGCTGATCCTGAACGTTGGGAAAATAATCCCAGACCATTGAGCCTCACAAGTTGCTTAACTAAGGAACAAATCCTCACCGCTGAGCTACACAGCTTGCTATCCGAGGAACCAATCCTCGCCGCTGAGCAACACAGCTTGCTGTAACAACCAGGAACAATGAAAACAAAAAAAAACAAGAGAACACAAAAATGAAAGCAAGAAAATGATATAGCTCTTCAAGGAGAAAGTTGGCTTGGATCTGATCTAGAGGTAAACAACGATTAGATCTTCATGAAGCTCCAACTGCACTCAACTATTTTTCTCACGAGCCCTCTCTTTCTCTTCTTTCTCCTCTTCTCACGAGCTCACCTTTCTCAGATCTGCTCTCACTTTGTTTTTCTCGCAGCTCTCTTTCCCTCTTCTACTCTTTCTCAGTTCACGAATTCCTCGTTTTGAGCTCCAGGATTCTTTTTCTCCTATTGATCTCTTCCTCCCTTTTTTTTCTCTAGCTCAACTCTCTCTTTTTCTCCTGTTATCTTCTCCTTCAGTCAAATTCAATCCCTTTCTCGATCCCGTATGCTCGATCCCCTTGTATCCTCGAGCATGAATCTTGTGGTCCCCACAACATTCTTTTTGGGACGTGTGGAGGGAATGCTCCCGCCAAAGGAATTCTAGAAGGTGCTTTGATTCGAGAGTCCACGTGTCAGGTAGAGGTGAGAGACTTCCCACGTGACAGATCCTTTCTGCTGGACTATTTGCCTTGGATCACGTTCCAAGTAGGGTCACTTTCAAACCACGTGACCTTACTGAGTTTTTCCTTGATCAGTAGCCTCCCAACTTACTTAGTAACATAAAGTGTTTCGTACTTAGCAGTTTATTTGAAGCTCAATACAATAGATGAACTCTACGAGAGAGCCCGATACATTCAGGTGAATTTGATGGACTCTCCCATCATGGATATGTTTAAGCAACATAGTCCGCATGCAACAAATGAATAATTGAATGTCATTCATCACCCATATAGCCATTCTGCTAACCATTACGTCCATCCTTCATGTTCACAACCACCACCACCACCACAGGACCCATATTTCTATCCATACCATCAAAATGCTTATCCACCTCGGCATCCACTTGTCCCACAACGGACTTATCATCATCTACCTAGGCATGCCTCTGTCTAATGCCCAATGTTGCACTTGCTCCGTTACCACTACAACAACCCCTACCTCTACAACCTCCTCCATAATCCCAATCCCTTGCTCAGGCTGGTGCCATCAACATCACCCCTATCTTCCAAACCACTTAGTGTTACGATAATGAGCCGCTGACTCGATGATTCATGTCGTCAGATTAACAGCCTTCACCACAACTATCCCCTTTACCTTTCACTCCTGTTAACCCTCTTCGAAGAAAATCCTTCCCTTTGTCCTCCACTTCCGCTAACCCTCCATCAAATAAACCCACAATTAAAACCCCGCAACCCATTATTACCCCCACCTCTCCTACCATCACACCACCTAAGCCTCTTGTTGCTAAACCATCTATTACCATTATCATCCCAATGCCTACCATGCATCCCGAACCACTACCTCAAGCATATAATCCCTTACACCACTAAATGCCACGTCACCACCATCTAAGCCTTCCATCATTAAGCCGATCACTATTATCCCCACACCAACTATCCCTAGTCAGCCACTGCCTAAACCATTTAACCCGTCAGCACTACCTTCACATGTGCCTATGTCTGAGCAAGTTTCATCTGCACCTCCGTTCACATCCACAACTGGGCAAACTTCATCTGCTCCTGAGCCAAAAGAAAAACCCTCCACCACTCACGAACCCATCCTTGCCATCACCAATTTGCCTACACCTACTCTAGCTGTTAAACTCTATATGTCTACTCTTTTTGAGAGAACAAATATTTCAAGCTTTAATGGTCTGAGTAGATCCTGAATTTCTCTCCATATAGGTAATGACGCCAAATCTTCATAGCGAAAATAACAGTTGCAAGATCTAAATCATGTACGGGATAATTCTCCTCATGACGCTTTAATTGTCTTGAAGAATAGTAGATTACCCTTCCCTTTTGCACGAGAACACACCCAAGGCCAATGCTAGATGCATCCGTATATACTTCAAATCCACCACCTTCCATTGGTAGTGATAAAATTAGAGCTGTAGTAAGGTGGTCATTAAGAGTTTAAAAACTCTCATCACATTCCTCTGACCAGACAAAAGAGTTTTTTTTTCTTCTAAGTCTAGTTAAAGGAACAGCGATCTTTGAGAAGTCCTTAATGAACCTCCTGTAATAACTAGCTAGATACGGTCATAGGCCGACTCAAATTTTTGACAACTTCAACCTTAGAAGGATCCACAACGATGCCTTCTTTAGAAATAATATGGCCTAGGAATGACACTTCATTGAGCCAGAAATCACATTTATTGAGCTTCGCGTAGAGTTTATGTTCTTTGAGTGTTTGCAAAGCTTTCTTCAGGTGTTCTTCATGTTCTTCTTTCATCTTGGAATATACCAAAATATCATCGGTGAAGATGACGATGAACTGGTCCAGATATGGCTGGAAAATACCATTCATAAGTTGCATGAATGTGGCTGGGACATTAGTTAACCTGAATGACATTATCACAAATTCATAATTGCCATAATGACTTCAAAAAACTGATTTATAGAAGTCTTCTTCTTTAATCTTGAGCTGATGATAGTCTGACCTGAGATCTATTTTAGAGAAGTACTCTGCTCCAGACAGTTGATCAAAAAGTTCATCAATACGCGGTAACAGATACTTGTTTTTAATTGTAAGTTGATTTAGCCACCGGTAATCAATGCACAGCCTGAGAGAGCCATCCTTCTTCTTGACAAATAAAACTGGCGCACCCCAAGGGGATGTGCTTGGTCTGATGAAGCCAAATACAACAAATAAAAGATCAGAATAGGCCACAGGCAAAAAGAAGTGAAAACTATAAGGGGGGGCTCTATTACAAGTAAAATGAATGAGACACCGATCATTTCTGATGAAATTTCGACAGAGTTTCCCCTAGGCTGGAGGCATAATGGGAAAACACGGGTGCGCATCCACAACGAGTGATGGCCCCAACAAAATCATAGTGTGCCCCAAGGGCAGCACTAGGTGTTCCTTCGATTCGAGATAATCTCCCCACGCCGACACACCCCCTGGATGCTTCCCTAGCACAGTCCAGCGTCCAGCTACCCGATACACCCCGAGCGAGCTCACCCGGCATGCTCCGCCAGCGACCACTACCCGGCACACTAGCGGTGGCCTTCCCCGGCACGCCCTTGGAGCGGCCTTCCCTGGCACGCCCAGGCAGCCCTTTGTCGGCACGCCTTGAGCGCCCTCCGCCAACACGCCCTGTAGTGGCCCTCACCGGCACACCCCTTGTGTGCTCTTCCCTAGCACACCCTGAAGCTGCCCTTCCCCAGCACCCTCTCTGCCTCCCTGACAGTCTTCACCGGCACGCCCTTGTGCGCCCTTCCCCGACACACCCTGTAGTGGCCCTCACCGGCACACCCCTTGTGTGCTCTGCCCCGGTACACTCTGAAGTTGCCCTTCCCCGGCACGCTCTCCGCCTCCTTGGCAGTCTTTGCCGGCACGCCCCTACTGTAATGCCCCAGATTTTTTTGATTATTTTTGGATTATTTTTGTGGGTCCCGGATTGAGTTTAGCGGTTTCCATGTGTTTTGTAGGTCGGGCCTTCGAAACGTTGTGCAGGGTGAACCGTTGCGTTCTCCGACTCTGGGACGATACCGCTATGTTGTGCGTCTTCCGAGGACCGCGGAGGTAATTTTTCACATTGTTCTGAATTTCTAACATTTTCAAAATTTTCTATATATAATCCCCTTAACCCACTCTCTCTCCCCATTCTCTCTTTCTCACTCTCTCACCTCTCTTTCTCCCCTCTCTTCTCCGGCGGTTGGAAGAAATGTGATTATGTCTAAATAAAGGATTAGGTTATTGCTATCTTACGCGCTCTGTCTTTCTGTTGAATGCACTACGCTTTGATTGACATGAATGATATAGACTTGTCACGGCACCCCCAGGTAATCTTTCGCGCTCTGGACGTGACATCTTTTGAGCCCTCCAGCTCGTGGGTGGTGGGCCAGGATTCGAATGGTATCAGGTTATTCCCGGTATCTAGATCTTAGGTCGTTACAAAGACCCTTTGCCCTTTTTCCTAAACTTATACCTCCTTCTCTTCTTGACAGATATCTCCTTTTGATGTAGTTATTTGGCCTTCACTTTGATATTTTGGCCCTTTGGCTTTTCATGTTTTCTCAAATAATGGGCCCAACCACCAGATGATCTAGTACTTCTTTGATAATGTAGCTTAATTGGCGTAATTGCCCCTAGGCTCTTAGTTGATGAAATTTCAATGCCAACAACCTCCCTTGCATATTCATGAATAGATAACAACTCGTTTAATAAATATGTAATGTCGATCCATGGAGGTTTATCCTTTGGCATGAGAAGCTTGAGATTCGGCAACTCCACCTAGTAGTCAGGCATGAAGACTAGCTCCCTTGAGAAATGAACAAGATGAATCCTTGGGAGATCAATGCGTGGTGTTGACATGGTTGGCTGACTGATAGGCTGAGGGAAAGTGCATGAGATCCTTAGAATATCCTTGGGAGACATGGTGATTTTCCCCTTGAGCTAGAGCTCTAGTGGAGTGGATGAAACGTTCATAATGTTGAGAGCTTCTATCAAAGGTTGCCATGATCTACCTTTGAGCATGAAATCCATTACCTGTTTAGCAACCATATGTGTTAGCATCATCTTTGTAGAGAACCCTTTCTCTTGGCTAGTCATTTGAAGTGTAACTGAGTGAGGGGTAATGAGAGGATCGACGGTGGCTTTTCCAATGAGCATTGTAACTGATACCAACCTCACTTTTGATTGGACCAGCACTAGCTATTGGGAACTTTTCTTGGCAGCCACCTAGGTTTTTATCTTTACTAAATCTTAGAGAAAGAGTCTTTAGGCTTACTTTTGCAGCACCTCTCGTTATAAGAACCCCGCGCTGGGAGTTCAACATTCCCTCCCTACTTGTTAAGGGCAACTTGTAGCTGGGCACTTCACACACTACATGGTGTCCTTAGCTGGCTTCCCTTGGTAAAACATCGTTGCTGCTTTGGCCATGCCATGGGTATGCATGATGTCTTTTCTCTTCTTCTCTCGGCCAGGTGCAGGGGTAGGAGGTTGACTGTAATGACCCGGAGATCTAGATACCGGTAAACCGATACCAAGAACTTGGGGAAGCCACCCAAGAGGTTGATGAGGCCCCGTAAGGGTTGGGAGGTTTTGTTGAGGAGATGCATAACGAATTAGAATTACACGCGCAATAGTAGTTAAAGTAACAATTTGAACTTTAAGCGGAAGCAATTTATAATATCGGAGTGGTAAACATATATAATAGTCCAGATCCACAATTTATACAAGTCCACAAGCTGTACAGGGGTCAAAATAAACAACTACACGGGGCATACCCCAGTCAAAAGGGAAAGAAATGACAGATAGACCAACTGACAACCTACTGTTGGCACTAAGACCTACCGTCGAAAGCATGAGAAGCTCCGGAAGACGGCTGTTGTTGCTCACCTAGAAAAGTAAGGGTGAGTCTCACAACATAGACTCAGTAGAGTTCACATAGATCCCTCCCTCGTAACTAAATATAGGGAAGCAATTAAAGCATGCATTGGCATAAGAAATGACAATTTAAAGCTGTACAACCAACTGAACAAGTAAAGACAGCTAAACAAGATGCCAATTATAATTTAAACACGAGAGACAAAAACTAAATCTACCAATAGAATAAATTTCAATATTTCCAAGTGACAGGAGAGAGAAGGAAGACCATCAAAAAGAGAAACTAGATGCATCCACTCACGGCTTACACTGCGTCTCAAGTATCTCCACAAGCCTGGAACACGAAAAGTGAGACACGTAACAGTAACTGAAGTCCTACCTTTGTCTCCTTGGTCTAATGGTCCAAGTCTTCTAGAAGGCCCAATTGGGCTCCTAATGGTCTTGAGGCCCAACGTAGAAATTGGACCCCTTACATGAAGTGTAGCCCATATTACAAGCTTGACCTATTACACTTATAAATGCTCAAATACACACCAATACACTCGTAATAAACATAAAGAAACTCAATACCCAGATGAGGACTCTATGCTATCACCCAGCCACAAAGAGGTCGGCGTCGCTTGAGTCGTGCCACGTGTCTGATAACGACGACTAGCTCTGGTGTCCTCACCATTAACTGTTGGCTTTTGTTGTTGAATCTGCTTCTGATCTTGAGCTCCATCACTGCCTGTCTACCCAAGTCGACTTGTGGAGTGCTAAAGTCGACTTCACTTTGTACAAGATGTTGTGCTGCTATCCAATCTGTCCTTTTCAACATTCAAACACATACTTCTACACATGATCAGATCATGATGAGATCAAAATCATCAAGGTCATAACATCATCAAGATATAAAATTCATGCACCAAAACTAATGCACCAATGCACCAAAGTATTAACTCATAAATGAGTCATAGTGTTTGACATCATCAAAATCACAGGGATACAACACATGGTTGGCATAGGCTTCAGCCATAGCCAACGTGGCAACTAGAGATCGGGAGCTGTTAAGCATTTTAACCATTCCAACCAATGGTAAACTGACCATAACTTGTCAAATACCATGTGAAGATGTGGAGTGTTTGTGCACGCCAGCAATGCAACTACATAAGAATCTTGGGACATGAATCCGATTAGATATTTTAGTGAGCTCTCCATTAAAATAGAGGTTCCAAGTTTTCGACGTCGACAGGAATTAAGAAAAGCTGCTACTCGTCGAGTTTAATGTTAAGGGAATTTTTTAAATAACTACAGAGGTAGAAAACTGGTCTCTAGCCCTCGTACCACACTTTTCTATTTATTTATCATGGAGGACCGCCTAGCACTCGTGGAAGCCTGTAAACACCAGAAAGAAAGGTGTCAAAAGGAGCCCTGGGCATTACCCCAGGGGATAACCCTCTGATGCTTAAGTCAGCACTGAGCCGAATAGAGAATGAAGAAGAGAATGCTAGAAAGAAAGAGCTGGAGGTTGTTTGTAGAGGCCTGGGAGAGTTGTTGGCCTTCCAGACGAGTGCTCGTCATTGCTAGTGACCACTCAACAAGTGCTCGTTGGGCGGTAAGGGTGTCCGGAAGGGGTTCTCTCTTCCGCAGGCAGACAGTCGAGACCTCTCTGGTAGTAGCAGGGCATATGGTTCTCTCTAGCCTATTTCTCCTTGACTTCTTTGGGAGTTTCTTGGTCGAATTCACTGTGTCTGCATCTGTCCGTCAGAGCCCCTTTTATAGGGCATTTTCCTGGAGGGGGGAGCCCATCCCTTAGCAGGGAAGGGCACCAGTCATGAAGTAACATTCCCCACAATTCTAGGGAGAGTTTTCCATTGAGGGATGGTTATCCCGAAGTCAGCCAATCCCCTGGCGGGTCTCACAATGCCTGTAGGGCATGCTCGCCCTTAGTGGGATTAAGGCCGGTGTCGTGGGGAGTAATGGTCGGATGTCGGAGAGTCCTCCGGCGGTCATTGCACCTGGGTTGTGGCTTTTCGTGCTGGTGAATACAAGGACCGTTTGTCCTGGGCTGTCCGTAGTGGATAGCTACTGTCGTGGCCCGCTAAGCGCGTCGTGGTCCATTAATCGAATTGGGTTCGGTGTAGATGGGGCCCAAATGGGTCAAGCCAATTTTACCCTCCTCACTAGTCCCCCACTCTCAGATGCCGAGTGCTTTTCGAGATCTGAGAGACGAGTTTGAGAGGGTACATTGGAGGATTGCTTCGAGGAGGGCATCCTTGTATTACTTGCCTGGCCCGCAAGGCGCACCTGGCTGTGGCAAGCAGTGTCCCCGTAATCATGACGTGCCCACTTTTATCTGGGAGTGCGAGCGCGAACAGCCACCTAGGTTTAATGACCATACGTTGATAGCGACAGGCACCTTTTCCCCTTCTGCGTGCTTTTGGAGTGGTCGCTTCACTTTTGGAAGTTATAAGACCTGCAACAGGGTTTCCTGGGAGCCTCACCTACCCCCTAGCACCTGTCGTGGTCTTTGGCTGCTCCTTCCTTCTTCGTCCGGTGAGTGTCTTCTTCCTCCCTCATTCTCTGCACTCATGCCACCTTGCAGGAGGGTTCTCCGTGTTGTTGCCATGTTTTCTGAGGAGATGGAAGTTGGTCGTGGCTACGCTCCGGGTACCTCGGGCTCCTATCCCAGTCATCCACGCTCCCCGCCGTTGGTGGCTTACAGGGTAGTTTATGGGCTACGTGAGGCCTTCCAGATTCTCTCCAATTTTGACATCATCTTCCCGACCGTAGAGGATGATCTGTGTAGTCGTCCTACGGGAAGTATTATGGTGCTTATAGAGTCTTTTAAGGGTAGCTTCCACCTCCCTATACACCTTTTCTTTGAGTCAGTCCTCCACCACTATGGTTGGTATCCTAGGGAGCTTTCTCCCAATTCCTGGCACATTCTATGTTGTTTTGTCTTTGTCTGGAATCAGGCGTCTGTTGTACCAAATATCTTCCTTTTTCGATAGTTCTACAACCTCTAGTGCTGTCCTACCGATCCATCATCCTTCTATTTGCAGGCCAGGAGTGACCAGACTCTTGTCTGCATTTCTACCTCCGTGTCCAACATCAAGCACTGGGCGAGGCATTTTGTCTGCATTACTAGAGTTGGGGGTATAGGCCAGCCGAGCGACTGGAGCTTTGCCATGGGCTTTCGCCCTCTCAGGGTGGATAGGCTGCCTAAAGCTACAGTGGAGGAGTCTAGGGCGGTTAAAGCCCTCCTTCACTTCTCACTCCTAAATGCTAACATCCAGCTGACCCCGGCGTGTTAGGTGAGCTGCTAGGATCTAGAGGGGGGGTGAATAAATCCCCTATAAACACTTATGCACAATTAAAAATTGCTATACCAATAGAAATATAAACCATCAGATATAGATGAACCAAGAAGTGATCCACTGCGCTCAAGGAAGCAAACAAATCAAACAGAGTTGGGATGGACAGTTGGGGATTCTGTCAAGCTCAATTCCAAGCACTTAGAGTACATTGATAGTGCTGCATGGAACCATAAACTGCACATCAATAAATCCATGTATAACGAAAGAGACATAGCCAATCATGTAGACCAAATAATCATAATAGATTGGTGTATCAAACTCAGGATTTACCTCATCAGATAACCTGTGAATGGAGGAAGGTGAGAAGGACCAATCTCACGAATGCAAACCACAACACATAGAATTTTAGGTGGTTTGGTCTGCTATCCACAGACCTACGTCCACCCTCACTCAACTCGAGTGAGGATTCCCCTTGTAACTGCAAGAATGCAGACTCAGTCTGCAACATATGCTGTCAAATAGCTTGACTAGGAGGAACACTCTCCTCCCTTCTTCTGACAGATTCAGAAGGGAATGTGAGCAACACCCAGTTGCCCACAACCAGAGGACCAATCCTCTCTTCCTCTGAAGCACAGAGGGAACCCCGGAGAATAGATTTCCCTTCCTTTGATCGACTCAGAGGGAACCCGGAGGAACACCTCCACACTCTGGTTTCCCAAAGCAAATCGTACACAGTATGAGCTGTGTGCAAACACCTTGAGTGCACAGAGCACCACAAGGCAAGGTTAATGAAAGTGAAAAAGAAACAACAGAGACAAAAGATGAAATGCTGAATTTAACAGTGCAATGAACCAAAAACGAAGACACGCGATCTGTAGGTTCCACTGGAAGTAATTAAATGTAATTCTGACACTCTGCTTCTTTTGCTCTCTCTCTCTCTCTGGACTGGCAGCTCTTCATTTCTCTTTTCTTCTTCTCTCAAATTTTCTTATAGAATTTCCTTCAAGCTGATCTACCTAGATCTTTCTCTTGAGTTCCTGAAAGCTATTCTCCTCTAGCTCTTCATAGCCCCTTTTCACTATTCGCCTCACTCTGCACTGCTTACTCTCTGCAACTCTTCCAGAACTCTTCACTCATTTCACGTCCTGGCGATCATTTTTGCTCTCGTGGACCCCAAGAGATTTTTCTTTTTAGTGAGGGAACTCGGGAACATTTTCCCGCCATAATTGAAGAGCTCTATCTTTGAGCACACGTGGGCTCAATCATTGGAATGAGCATCACGTGCTGATTTTCACTTAAATCCATCTTGGATCAGATCTAGAAGTAGGTCTTCATAAAGTTGGTTCGGGTACACTGTTACGTCGAGGTGGAGATTCATCAGGTCGATGCAGCTCAGAGCAAATCATCCTGCCAACAGATGCGTCAGATCGCTTGCTGCTGCTTCGAGCTGCCCTAGCAACATTTTTTATCAGTAGCACCGACGCAATGCTTGGTGCATCGACCTGTCCTATGACATTTGCTCCCAGTTGTTCTACTGCATCGACGCATCAACCTGATGCTTCGACTTGATTACATGATATGTTGTTGCATCTTATTTTGTTGCACCAATGCAATGAACTGATGCTTCGGCCTGTCTCTTGGGACATTGTTGCAGTGTATTCTGCTGCTTCTACCTGTCATGTTGAGACACATTGTTTATCAAGTGAATATAACACATGTTCAATATAACCAGAGGTTAGTGCTAAGATAATTTCACACTCATCATGAATCATAGTATGTCATCATCAAAACCAGAGATCCAACATGACAGTGCTACGGGAGTTGGGGTTGAGCCCCCCATTGCCCTAGGGTACTACCTCCGTCACTCGTCATACCTTAGTGGTTGCTCATTGAACTGACCCTCTCTGGGCTATCTTGCAGGAGCATGGGAGTCGTGGGAGCTGCGGTACAAGACAATGGAATTATCGTGCTTTGCTCCTTGCCCCATCGATTACATTGAGCTAGGCACCGCCTAGGTGACCATCACTTCCCCACAGGAGGCTATCGCTCTGACCCCAAGACGCCTGCCGTATCCACTGCCCGTGATGCTTCCAGTGGAGGGTCCGTCCGCCGCACCCGTGGCCAGCATCGGGCCTAGTGCTTAGCCGCAAGCTTTCGAGGAGACGGTCAGTGCACCCGAGGCAAATTTGGCCATGCTGGGTGGTTCTCGCATCCAGGTGAACCTGGAAGAGGTTGCGACGTTGGACAACTAACATTGCTAGAAGAAGAGGAAGAGGCCTGCTACCGAGGTGAGCCATAGGGTGCCTGCTCCCCCTCGGCCCTTGTTGAACTATGGTTTTGATGATAAATAAACTTCATGTGTGATGATATGGTGATTTTGATGATAACTAAACTTCATGTGTGATGATACAGTTTTGATGATTGGTTGAAGTTAAAGACGGCTGGTGAGATCAATTTGAATTCATTGAACTATGGTTTTATTGGCTTAATTCTGGTTCTGGTTCATTGAATTGGTTGGTTCTGGTTTTAATTATATATGTGCTTCTGGCTGATCCACTGCGTCAACGCACTGTGCATGGTGCGTCAACGCAGCAGTGCATCCAGCGAGCTTCTAGCTTCTGGATGGCTGGGATGCGTCAACGCCGTGTACACGCTGCGTCAACGCAGCAGGTCTTCCAGCAACTCATCCAGCAAGCCTTCAGCTTCTGGATGGCCACTGCGTCGACGCTGTAACCGCTGCGTCTACGCAGCAGTTCTTCCAGCAGGCCCTCAGCATTTCTGGCTGGACTGCGTCAACGCATGTGCACGCTGAGTCTACGCAGCACATCATCCAGCCGGCTTTCAATGTTTCTGGCTGCTTTCACTGCGTCAACGCACTGTCCCAGTGCGTCAACGCATCAGCTTGCAGCCTTAAGTGTTTTGCTTCTGGAAGCCCTGGAATGGCCCTGTGCGTCAACGCAATGTCACACTGCGTTAACGCATCAGCATTCGACCTTCTTCTGGAACGCCCCTCTGCGTCAACGCATTGTCTCACTGCGTTAACGCCTCTGTTCTATCGTCTTGGGTGTTTTGTTTCTGGAAAACCCTGTGCGTCAACGCACTGTCCCAGCTGCGTTAACGCATCAGGTTATAGCGTTGAGAGCCTTTGCTTCTGGAATGCCCCTCTGCGTCAACGCACTGTCCCAGTGCGTTAACGCATCAGTGTATCGGGTTGGGTGCTTTGCTTCTGTTTTGCCCCTGTGCGTCAACGCACTCGGTAGGCAGGGTTAACGCAGCCTCCTGGCTGGGTTAACGCTGCTTGCTGTGTGAGTCAACGCAGCCTCCTGGCTGGGTTGACGCAGCCCATAGATGGGTTAACGCCGTAAGCCAATCTTCCAAGAACTGCAAGGGTCGACCCCAAGGGTCGACCCCTTTTTCCAAAACTGCAAGAGTCGACCCTAAGGGTCGACCCATTTCTCCCAGCTTGCTGCCTTGGTCTTTCCAGCCCCCGAGGGTCGACCCCAAGGGTCGACCCCTGTGCCAGATTATTTTTTACCCGCGGGTTTGAGTTTCTGGTTGCCCGAGGGTCGACCCATAGTTCCAGGCATCTCTACACTGCATAAAACCCTCACGAGAGTCGACCCCAAGGGTCGACCCCTTCCGGAACGAGTCTGAGCCGCCATATTGGACTTTGGTGTACGCGCACCGAAAGTCATTCCAACCCTACCTAACACCCCTAAATCACTCCGGGAATTGTGGATCAAAAGCATCGGGCAAATGGAGGATGTGTGTTGACTTCACCAACCTTAACAAGGCTACTCTGACAAACTATTATCCTCTACCGAGCATCGACCAACTAGTCAATTCAACTTCGGGCAACGAGATTCTTAGCTTCCTTGACGCTTATTCTAGCTATCACCAAATTCGGATGCATCCTAAGGATGCCGAGAAGATAGCATTCCCTTCTGACTTCGGCGTGTATTGCTATACCCAAATGCCTTTCAGGTTAAAAAATGTCAAAGTGACTTATCAAAGGCTAGTCAATCAGATCTTTTAGGACCAGATTAGTTGAAAGGTCGAGGTCTAGATCAATGACATATTTGTCAAGTCGTCGAAGGCCAAGGACCATTTCTCCGACCTTGTCGAGACTTTTAAAGCCCTCTAGAGGTACAACATGAAGCTCAACCCATCAAAGTATGCCTTTGGAGTTAAGTCTGGAAAGTTTTGGGGGTTCTTAGTGACCCACTAAGGGATTGAGGTGAATCTCGAGAAGATCCAAGCCATCCTAGATATGTGATAGCTGGCAAGCATCAAGGACGTCTAACGCCTGATGGGGAGGATCATCACATTAAACTACTTCATGTCTCGAGCGGCAGGGCATTGCCTGCCTTTCTTCAAGATGTTAAGGGGGCCAAAGATGGCTGCCCTGACCTTCAGTTCGGATGAGGTGTCTGAGAAGGCCTTCATCGAGCTAAAGCAGTTTCTAATGGCTCCCCCGATGCTCTTGAGGCCTGTGCCGGGAGACACCCTATACTTATATCTCTCGGTGACATCTTCCACTATTAGCTTGATGCTAGTTTGAGATGACAAGGGGACCTAGAGGTCAATCTATTATGTAAGTAATCTGCTCCTCCATGCTGAAAAGAGATACCCCGCAATCGAGAAGCTCATGTTAGCATTGGTGACCTCAGCCAAACTTCTTTGGCCTTATATCCCAGGACACAACATCATGGTGCTACTATGGACACTTGAAATTCACCAGCAAAACCCTGAGCCTCGATGAACATCACACGTTTTGAGGACTGTACAACTGACAATACTACATACTCGACAAAATTTTATCACAAGATTTTGTATGCGAACACAACGGCGATCATCACGGGGTCTAGATTGACACAAGTCATGCGGGAAGAACATGACATTCCTGATCTCCTTCCGGCTCCGCAATTCATCGAACTCCTCATTTTCATTGCACTTAACCTGTCTGAATGCTTAGAATTCAAAAGCAAGACCAACTACTACTTTCTCCCTCTTTTAAATATCAGTCATAAGACACCCATCCAGTTGTATTTCTTCACAATAAACATAGAGGAAGAAATACCTAGAAGCAGCATGTTGAAGTTCCAGGCTTCTCAGCAGGTCTATCCGAGAGAACCATCCCTTTTGGATTTTGAGCCGGTTGAGCACGGGGTAGCCTTCTTGCTGCATGCAACCATAAAGTACTCCGGGCCATTAAGCAAGAAGGCGAAAAGAATGAACCATCAATGGAATAGACATGTTAGAAAAGGAATTTGAATGAAATTTGCAATTACAAAGAGCTACCATCATTCAGACAACGCCATATCCAGATGTCATAACTAGAGGTATGTGTGTAACCCAGATATTGCATCCTCATCAATACCATCCACCCATGGTTAGATTATGACTTAAATGACCAAATTTGAATTATTTGAACAGCCAACGGTCCCTACCCATTAGAAAGGAGGCAAAAGCACTTGGAATTTGTTGTGCCGAAAGGCCAACAAATAATGGGCAAAGGACTACTTTGATGATGGTAAGATTAATAAATCAATGATGACTACAGTGTCAGCAAATAAAAGAAAACAGAACTGCACCTATTTCAAAAAACATGTCATTGACATTGATTGCTGTTTTAGCAGAAGTTTCCATGAAGAAAAGGCCATTCTCCTCAGCATATGCACGTGCTTCCTGCAACATCAAAGATTAAACAAACTAAAATCAATGAGTGAACTTCTTATCTTGTTCTTTTATTTTCTCCGTTTAGGGAAATACAAATAGTCAGATATGCAAAATTTTGATTTATGTAGGACTCAAAAACAATGCCCTTCCATATGCTGGTCATCTCACAAAAAATTTTGAGTTAGCAAAAATTAACCTCTCTCAAGAAAAATGCGAACGAATTCCCAACCGAAATGTCTACTCTCTTCACTATGTTAGTACCTTCATGCAATTTTGCAAGGGAGGTAGTGTGGTCTCAAGAAAACTCCCTTCCTCAAAACCCAAACAACCTCTTCTGCCACAAGATACCCCTGACAACAGATCTTATCCACCTCCTTCTCTTGCCATTACAGTGTCTTACAGCAGAGTGTCAACAAGTAGGACCCCTCTCCCATGAGTGTTTAAGGTTGGAATTTTGATCTCTTGGGGAAAACCTGCTGGAAGGAGGAGCTAAGGAGGAAGGAGGAGCCTCCCTTAAGCTCAAAGCCACATCTATTGGAGCTCCATCTCTTTGAAGAACATTGAAGATCTTTGAAGCCCCTCTTTTGGAGAAAAACCAATAAGCCTTCTTATTTCTCCTTCAACTTATATTTCATTTACTTTGGCATTGCATGCATCATATTTCTCCTTTCTTTATTCTTATCTCAATCATATTGAGATCTGCATTGTGCAACACTTGCACCCTCTTTCATGTCATCATATTTTTATCCACCCTTTGCATAGGGGTTTTAAGGCTAACACCAACAAGGTGTGTCCTTACTCATGTTTCATTGTTTATTTTTATTAAGAATTTGATGCTACATATCTCATCTTTCTAATCCATATTCTCTTTGTTGGTTGTTCGTTGTTTCTTTACAAGGGTAATATAAGAGAAGCTCTCTTCATCGGCCGGAAGATTAGAAGAGAAGATAGCACTCACAATCTCCTCCCTACTTCTAAAGGTATTTATATCATGATCACCGCTTTTTCTTTATCGTTATATTCCTTCGAGGCCCGCGTGTCTCTGACGATCACACTCCTATTTAGCATCTACATGCTCTCCTTCCCCTCCTTCTTTTCCCCTTTCTTATCATTGTCTTTCATTATTTGTTATTATTCCAAGGAAAGAGAATTTTGGAAGATCAGGTTTATAGAAAGAAATTCTGTAATTGCGACAATTGATCTCAGCATAGTGCTCGACAAGCTAATCTACACCTAGAATAGCATCATAACCTTCCATATTGAGGCATACTAAGTTTACAGGGAGATTATCATCCTCTGTTGTTACCTCACTATCTGGGCAATAAGTTGTCAATTTCATTCCTGGACCTAAGGGTGTAGTAATGGCTAGGTCCGAAGGTAGAGGAATAGGTGCAATTGGTAAGATTTTTACAAAAGTAGTGGATATAAAAGAATGAGAGACACCACACCAGTATCAAATAACACAAATGTAGGATGTGAATGAACGTAAATGGTACCTTCCATCAACTGATCATCCTTGGGCACTTCTTCATCAAGAACAGCATTAAGATGCGCTTACCGCTTGCGTCCACCACTAGAAGATTGATCCCTCATGAGAGGACAATCTGGCATGCGATACTCTCGACTATCGCAACGTAAGCAGGCGCATCGTCACTTCCAGCATTCCTCAGACAAATGACTGAATTTCTCACAGAATGAGCAAGCCGCCATGACTTGCTTGTCTTCCTCCTTCTCCTTCTTGTTCTTGTGGTTGTCGCTCCCATTCTGGAACCTCTTCTTATTATCACGAGATTTGAAAGACCTAGTGATGTTGAACTTCTCTTCCCTCTTTCCTCGCCGGTCCGATTTTCAGCTAGACTCTGCACCCTTACTTTTGTACTTTTCGACCTTCTCTAAGGTCCTCTTACATAAATACGCTTGTTGGACCATTTCCGTGTAGGTGCGGGTATTTTGAGGTCCTAGCTGTTTAATAAAATTGGGCCTTAAACCATCCTGGAACTGGTTTGCCTTTAAGATGTCCATGCTTACTAGATGTTCACTATAAGGGGCCAGATAGGAGAATTATAATTCATATTTCACCACCAACAGCATGCCTTGGCGTAGAGAAGCAAATTCTGCGGCCTTTCGCTCCTTAACATGCTCGAAAAAGTACTTTACGCGTAGATTCTGGAATTTTAATGATCACGAATATAACATGTGGGAACTCATGAACAAATAGCGTCCACATGTTTGGGGGCTATTTCAAATAGCGGCCATTCTTATGGACGCGATTTATTTTTAAAATAAGAACTGAAAATGATGGTTCCAAGGGTTAACGATATGATAAAGATGCATGCAATAATCAGTTTTAACTTGTTTTAATCTTAGTTGGCTCCTGGGGTAGAGAAAACCTACCTTTTGATGAAGATCGGGTGATGGACAAGTTGAAGCTTTACCAGGGAACGATGCTCTATTTCTTCCTGCATGAAACAGGGTATCAGTTTGAGAAAAAAGATGGTCGTTAAAAGGATAAGGAGGGGCAAACCTTACCCTTGCAGGATGACCAAGGAAAGGGAGAAGAAGAGATGCTGCTCCTTTACGCCACAGCAACCAGGAAGATGCAGGGGAAGGAGAGGATGCAGATGGATGCAGAACAGCAACGGCCGCAACACGACGATAACGTTCAATGGAGAGAAGAGAATGGGGCTCATCGGGGCAAGGTGTTTTATAGTGATGGGAAATTCTAGAGGGTTCCAATGTTCGAAAGCGGAAGGGTTTCAAAACCTTCCGTGCGTTGCTCAATCCTCTTACTATAATGACAGTCGCCTGCCATTTCTTCATCTCAAAACCCTAAGTTAACACCATGCACCGCTCGATCATGCTAATGGGTTGATTTGTGAGAGACTTACATGGGTTTTAGGTTGGCCTTTGGCCTTTAAATGGTTAACAGGTTTGGTTGTGTACGGGACTTGGGTTAGAAGGGTTTGTTCGGTTTGCTTTTAGGTGAAGGCCCACCTTCGTGGGTTGGGTTATATGGCATGCACGTGGGTTTTGGTTTAAGGAAAGGCCACTTGTGTATTTGGGTTGGGTGGTGTCAATGGGTTTTAGGTTACTTATAGGAAGGTTCACGTACATATACTAGTTGGGTGGTTAATTGGGTTGGGCTTGGCCCATTGGTGAGCATCTCACGTGGGTAAAGGAGCCCACACTTATGGCACCGTTTTAACTCTTTACCTACGTGTACCTCGCCGATTCCATTCTGATTCATGTCATCGCGTCATTTCAGTCCTCTCCCCACCTCTGGGGTGATTTTCAAATAATAAAATCAAATAAACTTTATAATCAATGAATTGAATGAACTGGTTTGTCTAAACCTGAATTAGCTAATCCCATAGCTTCATTATCATGTTTTAGTCCAAGTATTCATGCCGCATCAATGTATGCTTGAGTGTGCGGGCCCTTCGTATATCAAATGACATTAGCAGAAGGTCAGGCAACGCCCGATGGCAAGCTCTTGTTATGTATGATGGTGGTCTCCGGACCTATGTTCTCCACCGCATATTGAGGGCTCCGCCCTAATAAACCATGCATGGTAGATTATAACATTGCATGATCATTTGCACCCTTTGCATTCTATTCCGGCCTCGACAACCCATCATCTCGGTAATTAATCAAGGTTTTTCCTCCTCGCAGGGGATGTAATTAACGCCATATCCTTTATGGTGTGGCGGACTATTGGTCTCGACCGAACCTCACTCTCGCCTGACACGGGTCAGAATGAGGGCACAATAAACTCGTCACTTATGTGACTGGCACGCCTGCGTAGTTAATTAGTAAGTTAATTACCGGTTAATTAATTGGTTGATCGACGTGTAAATAAACCAAATAAACCCTCAAATCTTTAATTAATCCATTAATTAGAGAGAGGGAGAAAAAAATGAGTCCCACAGTTCTGGCACGCCCGGTGGGACCAGTGTCACCTTTCATCTCTTTGTCGAGATACGTGGGCTTCGAGGCCCTCCCAAAGGACGCTGATCGTCGGCTTGCTTGTCTTTGTAGGCATATGAAGACTACCTTTGGATTGACTAGCATCGGCTTCAGCCCATCAATTGTTGCTGATCATGCGCGAGGGTACCTGGCGGTGCCCACGTGATGTGACACAACCTAGGACGTAAGCAAGCAAGCACTCACGCAACCCGAATGGGCCGAAGACGGCGGCCAACTCATGACGAATGTCGAGAGGCATTGCTAGTCCAGCTGTAACTCTTAGACGAAAAGAGGCTTAACGCGGCCAATCACGCCTCCATTTATCAAAAGTGTGTCTCGCGTCATTTTCAAAAGAAGGTTATCAAAAGAAAATTTCAAGTGGGTAACATGATTATGAAACGTAAATTTATTCGAACAGGAGGTCCTAGGTCTAAGCTGCAACCCAATTGGGAGGGTCTATTTGTAATCAAAGAAGTGTATCCTGGGAACGCCTATCGTTTAGTCAACGCTGAGAGAGAAGAGTTGTCTCATGCATGGAACGGGCTATACCTCAAGCGTTTTTATCCTTAAAAAAAAGAGTCTGGCTAACAACAGCCCAGTAACAAGACAACCGTGCCCTAATCATTAGGGGAAATTCCTTAACATAGCGCCCACACACTACACGACACCCTTTGGCCAGGGTTTTCTTTTTACATAACACCGATTCTCCTTCGGCCATGCTCGGGGGAGGTGATAGTCTTTTACTTTTTTCTCTTCGGTCGAGCATAGGGGCAAGAGGTTGATGGATTGCACAAGTAATCTAGGCACTCCCCAATATGGGAGAGGTCTCAAATAGGGGTAGCCTTGACCCTCAAAAGAATGAGCTTTCATGCTATATCTAGCCGATAAAGGTCCTCAAAATCACAGAAAATGAAAAATCAAGTAGCAAAATTATGAAAAGAAAGGCATGGCAAGAGTGGCGAAGCCCCGCGAGACGTCATGAGCCCGGTCATATGCGTGCCTAAGGATCTAAAAATTAAAAGACATAAAGTCCCGGCGTAACAGACCTACTCTTTGAGGGGTAGTGCCCTGTGAGGGAGTCGAATCCTGATATCACGCGTCCCTACATTAGGCTTGTCTCCATTTTCTTCAATTCCCCCCTTTAGGGCTAGATCCTGCCCTAGGTATGGCCCTGAGAGAAGCAACGTCCTGCGAATTAGACCCCTGGCCAGGGGGTTGTCACTTTAAGCACATGCTGTGCTCTGGAAGGCCCTATGACATAGGTGTGTACGTTGCATAAGTGCACAGTGGAAGCATGTGGGCTAATTACCCACTGGTCGAGGATCTTTTCATAGGGTTCTAGCCGATCGAGAGAATTAATTTTCTCGATGTAACTTTGTCTTGGCTTCCTGTGCCTTGATTTCGTCTGTTGCTGGTAATTTTTTGGTGTTGGTATTGATGTTGCGAGTATGGGGGATTTGTCAGCTTCCCTGCAGATTGAATACCCTCTACTCTGCATTTCTTCTCGTGGGTGTTGTGCTCTTGAGCCATGTTCGCAGTCCTTGAGATGTGTTCCCCGAGATTATTGCTTTTCTTGTCGATTCTTATCATCGAGGATCTTTCTCGATGAGCTGTTTGATGCATGACCAGTTCCCTGTGGTCGCGTGTTCGACTACTGCTGTGCCTTGATGTGACCCTGCTTGTTGTTATATTTCATGGCCCTGTGTCTTGTATGGAGTCGGAATCCTGCGAAGGCTACTGTTGTGTCATTTTTTTGAGTGTTGTGTCTATATGATTTTGTGTCTCTGTCTTGGACCGTTATTCTGTTAGTAGCTTGCTGTACTCTTCTTTCCTAGTAGAGTAGCTTACGACTAGATCCGATGTAATATCTGAGTGCGGACTGACTTGATTCTGTATGGGGTCCAACAGTGTTGTTGTTGTTGGCGTCCTATGTGCCTGGTGTTCCTATTACCTCTGGCACTAGAGCCAATGATGTGGTCGAGCTGTCAGATGCGAGGACGGTGTCTCCTTGTGTAAGCTGCTGCTTGCCGTATTGTCGTTTTATTTAATTGATATCTATTGTTGTGGCAGTCGTGTCTCCTATCCTAAGACGTAAGCGACATTGCCCTGCTTCGGAGGTGTTGGACTTATGTTCACTCACGTTGTGCTTAGCCTAGAGCGTATGCTTGTGATTGTGGTCTAATTGTGTTCCTCTGAGCTATGTTCCTGTCAGCTTTTCCTTGCAGTTTTCTCCTGTCCTTCCGTCTAAATTTTGGGGATGAAATTTCTTTTAGGAGGGATGGACTGTAAAATTCTTAAAATTTTAGAAAAATTTCAGGGATGTTACACCATTCCCCACTTAAGAGAATTTGGTCCCTAAATTCAATGCATGATTTTACGGAGAGTGTATTACACTTACAATTGAATAGTTCGGGGAATCGTTTGCACATGGCTTCTTCCATTTCCCATGTGGCTTCTTGATCCAGGCACTTATTCCATCAGACCTTTACCATCGGAATAGTCTTGTTGCATAGCTGACGTACCTCTCGATCAAGTATTTTGATTGGTCTTTGCTTGTATGTCAGATCCTTCTGTATCACCAGATCCTTATAACTTATAATATGAAAAGGGTCATAGACGTAGCTCTTGAGCATGGATACATGAAATATGTCATGGATGCTAGACAATTGTGGAGGCAACGCTAGCCGATATGCAACCTCGCCAACCCTTTCAAGAATCTCAAAAGGGCCTATGTATCGTGGGGTAAGCATGTCTTTAATACCAAATCTTTGAATTCCTCAACCTAAGAAAACTTTAAGAAATACATGATCTCCCACTTGAAATTTCAGGTCTCTCCTCCTGACATCAGCATATGTCTTTTATCTATCCTGAGCCATCTGAAGTCTTTCTCTAATCAGCTTCACTTTTTCGATTGTGTCCCGAACATGATCAAGGACTAGAAGTTGTCGTTCTCCAACCTCATCCCAGCATATAGGTGAATGGCAACTCCTACCATACAGTGTCTCGAATGGTGCCATTTGAAGGCTAGATTGATAGGTATTATTATAGGCAAACTCCACTAGATCGAGGCAAGTGGTCATGCCAACTTCCACCAAAATCAATTGCACATGCCTTGAGCATATCTTCCACCACCAGATTAGTTTTTTTAGTTTGACCATCGATTTGTGGATGGAATGCATTACTGAAATTCAATCGGGTCCCTAATGAATGTTGTAGTCCCTTCCAGAATTGAGACGTGAATCGAGGGTCTCGATCAGATATAATAGTGATAGGGACTCCATGTAGTCTCACAATTTCCTTTATATACAAGGTTCTCGCCCCACGAGCATCGCCACCTCACCCTCGCCGTCTCTGTCGATCACCCAGAGTGAGAGGGGGAGAGGAGAGAACGTGTGTAACGACCCAAGATCCGGATACTAAGAATAACCCGATACCATTTGAACTCTGGACCGCCGCCCACGAGCCGGAGGGCTCAGAAGGACTTAAAGAATAGGTGTGGTGTACACATAAATATGAAATAAAGTAGGACAATTCAATAATTAACAGAAATAACAACTAAGTACAACAGAGTCTAGTCCAACAGAAGTACAATCTAAGACATGAAAGCGTACCCAATGCCGATTGAACACTCGGCCCAACGAGCTGGCAGCTAAGGACCTCCAAGCAACACTCTCGAACCTCGAGGAAGATCCACAACACCTGAAAACTAGGGGTGAGCCTCTTATCACTGGTTCAGTAGGAGTCCCGCAGAATCCCAACCAAAAACAACGGCGATACGGAAGGCAGCAACGGTAAGAACAACAGCAACGTACAATAGGAGTGGCTACAATAACAATGGCAGAAAGTGCGATCGTACACGAATCCCCAAGTCACGGCAGCCGATAAAATCACGGCTCTACAACTATTCCTATCGGAAAGGAAACCAACACCCCGATCCCACAATCGGGGGACCACCAAACTACGAACCGCCCTAACCACGCTATTAGGAAAATGCCACGACATCTATGTCGTGGAGGCCTGTGTTCACACACGAAGGCCCACTCTGAGATCACGCGGTCTGAAAACACAGTCACGACCTCGCCGTCATGAACTCTACGCCGTTTAGGGAGAAACTCTCGGTGACGCACACCAGAAACCCTAGAACTTGGCTTCGAAAAAACACCTGAAAACTACACTCAAAATCACGTCTCGTAGACGAGAAACGGGACCTCGAGTCACGACAAACTCGCGTCACGTGTGTAGACACACCAAATTTGATGCTAAGTTGGCTAAATCTCATATTACTTTGTGACAACCAAATTGGACATCAATATTTGCATAATATGGAGTTTTTGTAGCGAAGTACGCAGTCTAATGCCAGACCGTCCAGTGTTGTCGGTGAAAAATAAATAAATCACTAAACTATCTAATTATCTACCAAACTGATCGACTATCACAGCCCTGGACTCTTCTAGATAGAACGGTCACTTATGAACCACTTAAATAATAGCACGGTCCAACGAAGGCCGTGTAGAACCTATCAGTGATAAATCATTAAAATAGGATAAATAGATAATTATCTGGAAAAGTAACCGACTTAGGACTCTGGAAATAGAATGGTCTAATGACAGGTCGTGCAATAGAGGTGAACGGTTCATAATGGACGGTGCAGTCAATGGATGGCCTCGCGATAGACCGCGTAATGGCTGGGCGTATGAAATTGGTAAAATGGGCTAAACAAGCCCGCTTTTACTTAAAATCTAAGAGAAATCAAGGCCCATTAAGCCTGAATTCAAGAGCACACCTTGCCAGGGAGGGAGATACCCATAAAATGAGTCCAAGGATATGCCTGGAAATGGCTCAATGAGTAATGGACAACTCGAGGTATCAAAAATAATGGTAAGAGGAAATGACTCAACTCATAGGCAAAAACGGGTGTCAACAGCTACCTCAAAAAACAAAAAGCTGTCATTGTTCTACTGGCCACTCTCTCCTCTATATACTGGGCCCACATGTATTCTTCATTCATTAACTTCAGCCTCCAGTTTGTTCTTCTTTTCTTTTCGTTGTGGTATGCATCCTCTTCACCCTTGTGTTTGTGCAGTTTGGCATAGCTCGGAGAAGACCAAGCACAATAGAGAGTTAATTATAAGGGCTCAAAAGCCATCATATTTAAAACTCCAGAGGCAGCTCCAACCACTATGATGCGGGACGAAGACGCAGACTCGACGCCAATTCGAGACGCAAACCTGAGACTCTAGCAAGCTCACACTTGTCCCTAACGAGGGATGCGTTCGGACCTGCACGGTTGATAAACCGACAGCGAGTCAAGGGTGGTCTACTCACTCTCTCGTGCCTGGGTCGGGTCACGGGACGGTCTATCTAGACCATCCATAACAAATATCCCTATGCTCAATGTCCCAATATTATTTTATCATTATAATTATTCATCCTCATGCATTATCCAACTCTCCTTCCCTCTACTCCCCATACATGATAACCCCTTCCACCCTAAAGTACCATACTATTATTACACCTCGAAGAGGGGAAGATTTACGGCCCAATATTTACATGGTCCAACGGTCCACCAAGATTTGCATGATCTAATGAGTGACAATCTTAGTAGGGCCCACTTGCTATGGGACTTCGGTTAAGCGCACCAACATGGCCCACCGAGCCTTGGCTCGGTCGCCAGAACGAAGGACTCCCCAATGCTCGAGAAAAGTCTAGCAGGCGACCAAATCGAGATATTAGAAAGTGGATGACTGCTCCCTCAAGGGGTGCCCAAGCCTCGGACTTCTTGTGTAGACAAGAGATATTCCCTATTCCTTATGGATCAGCCCGTCATCAAGATTCTTCAATAAGTCAGGGGCGAATTTCTCATAGTTGGACACTTAACCCTCACTATCTCAACGGATGTTACACTGTCCCCATGGAGTTGGAAGCGTAAGAGGATAAGGAAAGGGCAAGAGTTCCTAAAATGGTGAGAGTTCTTACTATGAACATAATGTCCCTCCCAATCTCTCACACTTCCCCTACTGAAGAAAGGGAGTTGCGAGCTATATAAACTCAAGAAATTTCTCTGTAAAGGTAAGCCAAATTATAGCCACTTCATGACGTCTGCTGACTTAAGCATCGGAGAGTTTTTCTTGAGATCATAATTTTGGGCCCTCTAATCGCTCTTTCTTCTTTTGCAGAACTCTGTTATGAGGTGGCTATGTCCCACGATTGCCCTAAATCTGATGGTTTGCGACTTTGCATGAGATCTCACCTCTTCACACCCCTCTTTCTCATATTACTTGCGTAAAGTTCCTATTATACAAAAATAATATTATATTTTTAGTGTAGTTCATCTATCAAAAAAGAAATATTCCTTCAATCAGATGATACCAGAACTAGAGTTTCCACGCCATTTTTGGTGGGGAACTTCATTTTTTGGTGATAGGTAGAGGGCACCGCCTTCGTTCGGCTGAGGAGGCCTTGACCGAAGATGGTGTTATAAGCCGACATCCCTTTAATCACTATGAAGTCCACCATAACCGTAAAGATTTTGGGCGGGGTGTCGATGGTGACCGGCAGGCTTAGGGCTCCCCAGGGATAAGTTGCCTGGCCGTTGAACCCACAGAGGGGGGTTCGAATCGGGCGGAGCCTAGACGAATTCTCACCCATCTTAAGGAAACACTTGTAAGAAAGTACATCATGGGCACTACCATTGTCAACTAAGATCCTTTCTACGTTACAATGATTTATTGTAGCTGATACAACTAGGGCATCATCGTGCGGGGTTGTTAACCCTTCCAGGTCTTGGTCGGAGAACACCAAGGCCTGCTGTTCGCTGTCCTGCGGGGCTTTGGGGGGCTCGGAGGCCTGACTCGCCCGCTCGGCGTGACGTTTCATTCTTCGACTGCTGTCTCCACCTAATGCTGCGCCACCAGCAATGACGTTGATGTGTACTCCGTAGGGAATATTGTTGATCTCCTCGGGTGCCGCGCATCCTTCTTGTGCTCGGACACGTACTGGGATAAGTGCCCCTAGCGGATGAGGTGCTCAATCTCATCCTAGAACTGATGACAATCGCCGGTGTGGTGTCCATGGTCACTGTGGAATAGACAATGCTTGCGACGGTTGCGGTGTTTTGCCTTCATAGGCTCGGTTTGGCGGAGAAGGCCCGAGCCCTTAATATCTTCGTAAATTTTATAGACGGGGGCGGTCAGGGGAGTATACAGCTCGTACCTCCGAGAGGGCTCTTTATGGTCCCCGTCCCGGTTCTGCCTCTTTCCTTGTCCAGAGCCTTGCTCGGACCGTCGCTGTCACGCCCCGAGCCTTTAATTACAGCGAAAGACTAGCTCAAGGAACGTGAACATCCAATATGGTAGGCCTCTTGCAAGCAAGAAATAATCAGAGCGCAAGCCAATCACACATTAAGATGTCATTTAACTAAGGAAAATTATTGAAGTGATTAGGTGACAAGTTAATTAAGAATATAATTATTTTATCATTTATTAATTGACTGGAGTGTTACAAGTGAAATGTCCCAAAGTTTCACAATTGTAGCACTTAGCTTTCATCTTATCTCTCTTCCCACCATGCTTGCCCCTGTGGCACTTCGGTGTCTGCCTTGCCTTGGAACTAGATGCACTGTGAGATCCCGTTCGTTTGAAACCTTTCCCTAGACCATTCCTGCCCTAGCGTCTACCTCCTCTAGCTACTAGAGCAATGGCATGTGCAGCCACCTCGCGCTCTCCCTCCAAGTTCTACATGACAAGAAATATTAGAAAAATTCTTAATACTCTCATTGTGAGTCAAAATTTACTTCATATGAGTCTAGGAATCTGGGATGGATCTGATCATGGCCTGCACTTGTTGTTCGTCTGTGAGATCATTTCCTGCTCCTTTCAAGTCACGGATCATGCTAGCCATCACCCTAAGGTGCTCAGTCATGGTCTGATGCGGGTCTTTTCAGTAGGTCTCAAACTTTAAAACAAGAGCTCTCAACCTAGTGGTTGAGGTTCCACCGAAATTAAACTTTAATTGATCCCACATTTCCTTAGTAGTCTGGCACTTCTGAAATTCACCGATAAGATCATCCTGCATACTGCTAAGCATAGTGAAGCGTGCACTACGATCTTTATTAAACTATTGTCTATAAGCTTCTTAGTCTCGGCGATGTTGGGTGGTGTTTCCCTCCTCGGGAGGGGACATGGTTGTAGTTAAGTGGTCAAGCAACTCTTGCTCATTCAGTAAGTACTGAATTTTCCTATGTCACATATCATAATTGGTCCCATCTAGCATATCCTCTTTAGTCAAATCAGCAATCACGTTTTTCATTGCCATTGGTTAATCACAGCATTGAATATACAATATATAGGCTTAAGTTGACATCGTTTGCACATCATCATATTTGACTCAAAAAGTCAAACTAAAAATATTAAACTTTCTCGTATAATGAGATTGGTTGATATTTATAGAAAATCTCATAATTTAAAAAAAAATCAAAAAATAGAAAATTATATTTCTGTGATTCTCGGAACGCACCGATTGCAATGATACCACTCACGCCCAGGTAAACGACCACGTTCGCCCATAGCGGCGTGCCGAAGGATTTGCCGGAAACTGGGTCGAAAATCAAAAAAACGCGTGAGAAAAGTCGTGGAATGCCTCCGGGCCTCCGAAACAACCCCAGATCGCGCCGATCTAAACACGAAAGATGTCCGAAATGAAATTCTGAGCATGACAGAGCCAGACGTTCCGAGAAAGCGGGTCCGAAACCTAAAAATAAGGATCCAAAAGGGTCCAGGACATCATAGAGGTTGTTGGGTGGTCGGGCGCCACGGGCTCTGACGTGATTGGAGTAGCTGGCAGTCGGGTGCCGGAGGCACCGTTGTGACTGAAGGAGCTGAGTGATTGGGTATCGCGGGCCCTGATGTGACTGGAGTAGTTGGCAGTTAGGTGTCGGAGGCACCGTTGTGACTGAGGTTGTTAGGTGATCGGGCATCGTGGGCTCCGACGTGGCTGGAGTAGCTGGCAGTCGGGTGCCGGAGGCACCGTTGTGACTGAAGGAGCATGGATTTGTAGCAAGGCGGTATAAATTGAATGTCCCTTAAGAGGTCCATTTAGTCCATGGGACGGTTAATCGTAGGACCGCCTAGGGGACCCTCCTTTCCATTGAGCGGCCAATCGACGGACCGCCTATACCATTGAACGGCCGGACCTTGACCGTGTGTACCTTAGAACTCTATATGGCGGTGGAGCTGAATGGCTTCAGGGTGACCGTGTATATCCATTGAGCGGCCAGTCGTGCGACCGCGTACGACTGGAGGGGCCATTTCTTGACCGTTTAATTCCTGTAGAGTCCTAATTGATGCATGTTCATTTCTTTATGCAGTTCATGTTGTACATTCGCCATGTTTAAATTATTTTACAAATTGTGGCATATTTTTAGATCCCAATAGAGTTACTTTCTCTTTTCTTGTGATGTACAACATGAAGCTTAACCCTGTCAAATGTGCCTTTGGAGTCAAATCCGGGAAATTCCTGGGTTTTCTGGTGACCCAGCGAGGGATCGAGGCCAACCCCGAGAAGATCCAGGCCATTCTGGATATGCGGCCACTGGCGTACATCAAGGATGTTCAATGCCTGACGGGAAGGATAGCTGTGCTCAACTGCTTCCTGTCTCGAGTGGCAGAGCGATACCTACCTTTCTTCAAATTTTTGAGAAGATCAAAATTTATATCCTCTGCATTCGCTTGGGACGGTGAGTGCGAGAAGGCTTTTATCGAGTTAAAGGAATTTCTTGCATCACCCCCGGTGTTGTCGAAGCCTGTGTCAGGAGAAACTCTATATCTCTACCTCTCAGCGACACCTTCCATAGCAAGCTCGGTCTTAGGCCGGTGTATTACATCAGCACGGTGCTCCTTGAGGTCAAGAGGAGGTACCCCACAACCGAGAAGCTCGTGCTAGCATTCGTGACCTCGGCTAAGCGCCTTCGGCCTTACTTCCAAGGGCACACCATCGTAGTGCTGACTGGCGAACCCTAAGAAGATTTTAGCCCATCTCGAGACTTTTGATTGTCTCGTCAAATGGGCAATCTTGCTCAGAGCCTATGACATTTCTTACTGACCCCGTACAGCTATGGAGGGACACGCTCTCACAGATTTCATTACGAAGAATGCTGTCCCGCCTGGAGAGATACCCCAGCCGATGGTTGGCCCGACCTGGGAACTTTTCATGGATAGATCTTCAAGCTCTATCGGCAGCAGTGCTGGTATCTTCCTCACGTCCCTAGAAGGAGTGGAGCTGCAATACGCTTTGAAGTTTAAATTTTTGACATCCAACAACGCCTCCAAATACGAGGCCCTCATTTCTGGGGCTAAGATGGCAAGATGCCTGGGAGCAGAGCGGGTTGGAATCTACACCGACTGTCAGTTAGTCGCCAGTAAGATCAATGGGGACTACGAAGCTCGGAAGCCACTAATGATTAAATACATTCAGCTGGTAAAACTCTTTTTGAGTCACATGCTAGGGGGCGAACGGCCCCAACTATCCCTACTACCGAAGGAGTCACGATCATTAAGCAAGCCAATGCCATCGGCCCATCCTTCAGGCCTAATAATCGCCAGGCTCCACATCCTAATCCACCTATCTCCAACCAGGGCCAAGGCAATCCCAGGCAGTACGCCAATGTTCCCCCTCCCCAAAACTATAACCACAAAGGATCGAAGAGGGCTTCCTGTCCTCCCTTACCCGAGACACTGGGTGACATCTTCTTCGCCCTCATGTCCTTGCAAGTTATCCAGCTTCCCCCTCAAAGGGTTTGGGTCCACCCTAATGCCGATACATCTAAGTATTGTCCATATCACCGAGCCCCCGGCCATGATATTTTCAACTACTTCCAATTCTGAGACTGGGTGTACGACATGAACGATAAGGGGAGAATCAATTGGTCCGATGTTAAACTAGTGATTGCCAACCTTAAGAAGCCCAACCGGGACCTCGGCATTGTGTAGAACCCGTTGCCCACTCACCCGTCAAATCAAGACCCTTCTAGTTCAAAGCAAAATGAGCAGGTCAACACCGTGATTGGCATGGAACCCCGCGTGATCAGAAGGATGCAAATGTGGAGCGTCAAAGGTTTTCCCGGGTGGTACGGGAAATTAGAAGTAGAAGCCCACAAGCCATGGGCTAACATCAACATGTTCTCCCAGGAGCTTAGGTCCTTGACCTTAATCTTACCTCCTAATCATCCTTCAACTGCTGACCAAGAGCCTCTCACCCTGATCAATCTGCCTCAGTCACCTTCACAGGGATCTCATGTCCCTTTAAATGTTCAATCAGGACGAGATTGCCCCTTGGTCCTCTTGAGACCTCCTTAGCCAAAGCCCACACCTTCTCCTGCTCCTATTACTCCTAATGAGGGATCGGCCTCCCTCTCATTCATCTCTGGGTCTCCCACCCCCTTGCAATTGATCCATCCAAAACCTTTAGAATCGGGAGAACCAAATGAAGCTTCAATGAACATCACACTGTGGGGGCTCCTGCTGGACCTACTGGACTTTTGTAAATAAACCCAAAGATCCTTAAGGACTAACAAATTGGCTTATAAAGCCTTACATTTGCAAACCCATTTTTCTAAGGATATAAAAGTAAACAAAAAGACACAAATACAAATAAAAAAATATTAGTGCTTCGATGTCTCATCAGGACGTGAATATGAGATTGAAGTGTAATGCAAACTATTAAGGGGTTGGCTCTGGGGAGAGAAAACCTATATGTACTATCATCTAGCATGTTTTACTGGTGATTTTGCTTGTGAGATTGCCTACCTTGATGATGCTTTAATCGAGATAAAGAAGAGGAACAAGTGGCAGAGGAAGAAGAAGAGGAAGCCTTGTGCATTAACAACAGCAACGGCACACACGCGACAGGAGGAAGACGTAAGATGAAGAGGACAGCAGCGGCACAGCAACTGCAACATATAGCGGTAGTAGGAGCAAACTCTTCGTGCAGGAGGAAGAAGCATTGCGCTCTTAGGCAATAGTAGGGGATGCAGAGGAAACAAGAGCAGCACGTTGACATTGCCAGGAGGGAGCAGGTAGCAATGGAAAAAGAAGCAGCATGGACTCTTCGATTGTAACAGCGTCAACAAGCTTTTGCTAGTTCGACGAGGCTGGGTTTTATAAAGGTAGGGTGCCATTGCAGGGGTCAAACGCTGAGTGCTACAAGGTGAAAAGCTTGCCATTCCTTGATCCGCTGGTTACTCCTCCCTTTTATAAAGCTAGCCGCCTACCATTCATTAATGTAGAAAACCTAAAGATCATTCGCATGGCTGGCTTGATCGAATGGGCATGTGGCCATCCTGTAGTGGGTTGGGTTGAGTTAACATTGGTGTTTGAAAAGGGGTACTTGGGCTTTGTCATGGCCCATGTCATATACATGGGTTACTAGGGCTATGGTTTCTGATAATTGGGCCTCCTGTGTATGGGGGAAAGAAAGAGAGACAAACTGTGAGGAGAATAGAAAGAAGAATAGAGAGCTTTGCCTGAAGATCTCCATCCACCCCCTCACTCTCGAAACCTACTCTCTTTCTCTCTCTCTCACTCACCCTCTCTCCCAAACGTCTCTCTCTCTCCCTCTCGCTCGGTTCTAGACCAGACGAGGCCGGAACGGGACGTGGGAGGGGACGACGAAATCGGTGCATCGCGAGGAACACGTTGACGCCCACCATTCCTTAGTTCATGGGACGTGGGAGTGAGGCGGGGGGAGAGGAGTGCGGCGCCTCCAGGCGTTGCATGCAGCATTTTCCACTTGTCCGGCTTAAACTAGGTAGGGGGATGGATTCCCGCTCACCCTAGGCACGTTTCCCTCACACATGCATGCTGATCCCCATCTGATTAGCATGCCTAGTGTTCATTTTAGATTTTTCTCTAAAAATATTGAAATACATGTTTTAATCCTCCATGGGCATTGTAATTGCATTTTCTACTTGTTAAATCATGTTATGGATGCTCGGAATGGCAGGTAAGTAGGTTTAGGTGCGAACCCCGTCAATTTTGATCGACCGGGGGGTGTTTCGATTTCAAACTGAACCCGTTCGCAACCCAGCTCATATAGCGGTCATTCCAGTGACTGTTATGTGCATAATGCCCCTCATAGGGTGCGTTATATCCCCTTAATAGACCATTCCCAATCCGTTATGATCGTGTAGGTTTTAATTAGGACTATGGTCATAGCGGTATATCGTGCGACCATTAAATCCCTTCAGCGTGTCATAGTGGATGCGTTATAGTTTTTGAAAACTATAGATTTTTCCATGTTCGGGTAACTGTGGAGGACCAACTGTGATCCGTTATAGTCTGTCGGGTCTAAATTTTTATGAAAATAGCTCAGGTGACCATAGCGGACCTGAGGGGCGTGTTATATCACTTTAGTGTACCATGTCTGATCCGTTATATAATATAACGGGGTAGAACCAGTCCATTAAATCCTCTGCTATTTCAAATGTCATAATTTCATGTTCTAATGCATTCCATTATGCATACTCGCCATGTTTAAAGTATTTTAAGAATCAAAAGCTTTTTTCATTTCTACCTCTCTCTTCTTCTTTCCCCCTCCTGTGAGAACCGGTCGCCCCCTCTTTTCCTCTTCTTCCTCCGACGACAACCGTGACAGCGCTCCCCTCCAACTGCAGACGGTGGTGCGGTGACGGCGGCAGTGACGTGATAGTGGCGACGTGCGGCTCATGAAGGCTCATGGGAGTTCAAGGGCTTTGAGAGGATTTTCAAAGATCGACGGCTATCCGCCACATTTCGGGCGAGCTTGAGGTAGGGTGATGGATCCTTAGCTTGCCATTTACCTTCCCCGTGATTTCTAGGCTGAAGGGAGGTCGAGTGGGGATTATTTTGTGCCGGGAAGGAAAATTCTTATTTTGGAGATCGAGCGCCCGATCTAGAGTTTTACTTCGTTATTTGATGGTTTGAGGGCACCATTGGATGCCTAAGGGCATGGGGAAGGGTTCCCTTTCATTTCCCCATCACCTAGCGGTGATCGGGGTGTGCAATGGTGAATTCTGCCATGATTCATCGTTCTCAATTTTTCAGGGCAGAAACGGTCCTAACAGGAACCATTTCTGAGGTAGGCGGCCCACATGGAGATCGCTAGCTAACCAACGAGTGTCGGTAGGGTACGCAGTCGCCCGATAGATCGTTACCCTCTGCGGCGGCTAGTTGGTCGACCATTTTCCTCATGGTGCCAGCACGACTCCTGAGATATTTTTGACCGTTGAGTTTTGATCACTGAATAGTTTTGGTCTTAGCGGTCATGAGATGGCTGTTCAACCCGATCTGGCAGTCCCAAGGGAGACTGTTTCAGTCTTTAGCAGCCACAAGGTGACCATTTGATCTTCCGTGCAGTTCGGTGGCTTGGCGGCCCCAAGGGGGACCGCTTAGCTCCTGATGTGGCCCCGCAGTTGACCGCTCTAGTCTTGAATGGTCTGACAGAGATTGTTTATATCCTTTAAGCGACGGACGATAGGCGACCGCCCATCCTCCTCATGCGGTCTAGTGTGGACCGTCTCTCTCCCTGAGGTAGCCCAACACCACCTCTCCTCTCCAACCTGGTCAACAATATGATCTATCAGGTTGCAAAAAAAATCAGCATTTTTATAGTTATCTGAAACATCAGATGATTTTGTAAATATTGTCTCATGTGGACAATTAATAGGAAAATTGATCAATTATTTTCTAGTTGTCTCTGTCCATCTATCACACATTAAAGTGCATCCTCTCTCATCCCGCATCATTTCAAATGATTTTATCCATTCTTGTAGCTCATGAACCTCCTAATCAAGTAAAGGGCTATAGATGTCTCTTGGCTTAGGTGCAGGAATGCCTAAGTCATTTCGTGCAATAGAGTCAACCATTGTTTGGAGATAGGGATTTCAACAGCATTGGCAGAAACATTTGCATAGAAAAACCATTTGGGGATGTGTTTCTATTGTTGAGATACAACCTTCTTGGCATGTTTCCATCCTGTTAAACTACTCTTGATATTTTGTCGCTGAGCATCATCTTTCCTGTGCACATAATAATCAATTGGACCAACAGATGGATTTAAAGGAGAAGTTAGATTATCCCCAATGCCAAGTAAGGATGATTTCTGAGCAGCATACACGGTATTTGTTTTACTAAATGCTGGCTGCCTTTCTCCTTTTGTACTCCTGGAATGTTGCAATTCAGAAGCGGATGTGTCATGCCCAAATCTGCGTGCTTTATGTATTTGTCTTAAACTCTCAAAGACTCCATCTCTAAATTTTGGATCATAATCCTCATCACTGTCATCATCTCCTCTATGAAGATGGCTCCCAGGTGCTCTAATTATGGGACCTTATCGAGCTTGAGATAAATCTCTTCTCCTAATTGTTCATCCTGACTTGCTTTTTGTTCCTTCTCTTTTTGCTTCCCTTTAAGAAGATCTTTAAACATTTGTCTGATCTCTGGAGATGTTTTAGTGCATGGTGTGACATCTCTTTTTCCTGTTAGGTGCTTCTTGATTCTTGTTATCCCTCCTCCTATTTTCTTCCCACAGAGATTACATTTCACCCTCTTTGTCTTTGCATTAATTAGGCTTCCATGTACTTCACACACTCCTTTATATCCCTTCAGAGCTTTTATCGCTCTTGGGAGGCTTCACTGATTCCAAGTGGTATCGAGCCTCCTCAGTATTCCTATCGAGTTTATCCGGTATCCAGAGTCTGGGTCGTCATAATCAAGATCTATCACATATGATAACTAATTATACTAGATATGAAGGATACAATGTGGAAGAGGCAATATATACGTACAATCACATAGAATGGCGGTAGAAGAGATGGACCAAACCACACAGCTCAATTCACAAGGCACAGGGATTTTTAAGGTGGTTCGGATGCACCAACGGCAACATACGTTCACCCCTCACCAAAACCTGGTGAGGCTTCACTGTTGGAAACCACCACAAGGATAAATCCCCAATACGGAGACAAGCTCCAACACGCACACGGAGATGAGCTCGAACACACACATGGAGACGAGCTCCAACACACACATAGAGACGAAGTCTTCAACACGATCCAACCGGATCAACGATGCATACACAAGCTACAACGGATGCAACACACTACACATAAGAACACTCGGATTTGGATATATCTACACACACATACAAGCAGATCTAAGGAGATCCATGTACACACATGGACCTGAACAAGACAACAAACACAACTACGGATCTGAGTCCATCCACACTCACATGAATGTTTGAAGATTACAAAGAACAAACACTTGAAGCTCAAGAATTTGGAAAAAGAAACACAAAATAAAAACTCTGATTTAGGCTTCCCCTGAGTAGATGATGCAGATTTTGGATGAAGCTTAAATCTCCACTTGATTTGGGTTGATTGGCTTCAGATTGATCTTCAAAAGCTTTGAGTTGGAAGAAGAGTTGCTGGACGAAGCACTGTTCACGGAGTTACAGTAGTAGCCTTTTCTCCCTTTGATAGCCTCCTTGATCTTCCTTGAGTTGATTAGGGTTTCTTGGCCCTAAGAGATGTTTTTATAAGCCTTAAATGGTCAAGGACAAGCCAAGACACAGATCCACAATTTCAAGGATCACCGCTCTCCTGCAGAGTATTAAAGAGAATGGAAGTCTCAGATGATGCGCATATATAGGTTTACAAGCATCACACGGCGAGAAGAAAAATAATCCAGGACCGAACTGCGGGGTTAAAAGAGAAGAAAAAGTAGGGGTGGCCAAGGAGGCAACGACAGATGCCAAACCTTACACCCAGCCACTGATCGCTCGATACACTTCCATCCTAGGTTCGCCGACTGGGTGATCCGGATCGGATCTTCCTTGATCCGGTACGATACACCCGAGTCGCAACCGACTCGGTCCAACTCGACGTGTATCATCTCCTCTCTCTCCCTCTCTCACTGTGACTCAGCCCGACTTAGCCGATCCTAGAGGTGATCCACACTGTATCGGATTTTTCCAGATACGGTACAATACGCCCGAGTCGGACCGAGTCGGCAAACCGTACTTCCATCAAAGATTTTAAAAAAAAAAACAGAGAAAGACAAACAAAAGTGAGGACTAACCTTGGGCTTGCCTGCTTCTTTGCCATCATCCTCATCGTCATCCTCCTCATCTTCTTCTTCTTCCTCCTCGTCTTCATCCTCGTCTTCATCTCCATCTTCACCCATGTCTTCAAAGTCATCCCCCTGAACAGCCTCCCCAGTGAACCATGAAACAGCGTGGGGTATTATTTTGTCGCGAATAGTAGACCTGCAGAATTGCACCACACGCATGATCATTCTGAACCTTGATGAAAAACGAAAGCCTCCAGCCCCGATCCTTTTTTCATGAAGGTGGGCAAAGCACAGGTTATTCCGGATAAAACCATTTTCACAGGAGAAAAAATTCCTGAAGTTAATTGAACGAAAATTAGCTCTAGCAGTCAAGCTTCAGCAACCAAAATAGTCTATTGTCCCTCATTGACACGTCCAAAAAGAAGATAGTCAAGAAAAAGGTCACGTCAAAGAACTTACCCAATATCATAGTCTTGTTCCATTTGATTTTGAAGCTCTTCAGCATGTTAAAATAAAACACAATCACTCTTCTAATGCACATGTTATTCAGAATGCTTGAAGAATTTGGAGAGGAAACTTCACCTATTCTCCAATAATGGAGTCCAAGTTGATTTTCCAAAACCATATGTTAGAGAAGATGTTCTGCCTGTTCCTGTACTTGGAAATGGTCATTTGCATGAAAAAGGCACTTCAGAGCTAAATAATTTAGAGCAAGGCCATTGGCAGGAGATGGCCCAAGACGGCAGTCAATTAAGAGATGATTCTTTGTTAAATCAGAAGGAGCCATCCTTTGATGGGGAAGATTCACATCTGAATGGTGAACTTACCATCAAAGGGAATCATAATAGTGTTTCAAGATTGCCTAAATTCGACGGTGAAAGTCCGCAATCCACGATGATCAGCAGAACACCTGACTTAGTTGACATAGGGAACGAGGTTCTGCACCTGAATTATAGGTTGGAGGCTCTTGAAGCTGATAGAAGTTTTCTTGAACACACTATGAATTCGCTTAGGAGTGGGAATGGTGGCATACAACTTGTTCAAGAGATAGCTGGTCATCTCCGGGAGTTGCGTAGAATTGGGGTGAGAAGAAAAGAGCAGGCATTTACTTGAGCTATCTGGTGGACAGTTTAAAGGTAATTGCTTTCAGTTGACTTATGCCGTCATTCCCCTTCCCTATACATTTCCTTCTAAATTCTGAATGCCCTCAGACTTGCTTGTCATTAACATAACAATTGTTGGGGTAAATTTGCTCTGGATATCATTCCCTTGATAAAACAGAGGAATTATCTTTTCATTTCCTTGCTCCCCTTTTTGGGCCACGGACAGACGGGCTGGTGCCTTGGCCACCTAAGAGTTCCTGGTTGCCTAGGTGCTGCCTAGGCGACTGCCTTGATAGAGGAAGCACTGGGAGAGGAGAACTGAAAGAGAAGGTCAGTAGAGAAGGAAAGAAAACATATGGGAGGGAGAAATTAAAATGTTGTGTGAGACGGTGAGAGAGAAAATGATTTCAATGAATTGGGTTCTCACCCATTGACAGAATTTTATGGGTAGCATTGGTCCCACTTCAGAAACCCCCAGAGACACTGGTAATCCAGACTCCCAGAATGTGCATACTGCTGTGGAGCCATCGTCGGAAGCACGACAGCGAAGAAGAATCAACCCCCGGGAAGCTCACCACCCATGGGCCCCGAAGAAAATCAAATGAACCGCAGTTCAAGCTCACAACAGGCTCGAATATGCCCCAGCGGCATGCCCTTGTGCTGCCCCAAATGGCACACCCTTAGTGCGTCTAGCGGCACGCTTCTTAAAGCCTCTCAGCGGCACACTGCCAGTTGCCCCTAGCGGCACACCCCAGGTGTGATGTCCTGGATCCTTCCGGATCCTTATTTTCAGGTCTCGAATTTGCTTTCTTGGAGCGTCTGGCTCTATCAAGTCTGAAATTTCGTTTCGGACATCTTTCATGTTCGGATCGACAAGATCTGGGGTCGTTTCGGGGGCCCGGAGGCGTTCCGTGGCTTTTCCCGTGTGATTTTCTGATTTCAACCCGATTTCTGGCGAAACCTTCGGCACGCCGTTACAGGTGAACGTGATCGTTCACCCTGGCGTAAGTGGTACCGTTGCAATCGGTGCGTTTTGAGGATCGTGAAAACGTTATTTTCTATTTTTTTAATATTTTTTAAATTATTAAATTTTTTATAAATATCAAATCTTTTCTCTCTCTCCCCACCCTCTTCTTCTTCTTCCTCTTCCTTTCCCCCCACCGTGAGCGCCATTCCCCCCTCTCTCTCTCTCGCTCGATCACGCGGTGCGTTCCTTCCGGCTGCAGACGGCGCGAGGCGACGGTGTGGCGATGACGGCGACGGCGACGCGATCATGGCGGTGTGGAACTCGTGAGATTTCGTGGAGGATCGAGGGTTTCTAAAAGCTTTCATTGTGATTTCGACATCTATTCGGCGGAGCATTCGCTCCATTGAGGTAGGGTGATGTTCCCTTACTCCCAGCGTTTCATTTCCGTGGTTTCTAGCCCGTCGTGAGGCCGAGAGGGGCGTTTTAGAGCGGGTTAGGGTAAAACTATGATTTGGGGAGTGATCTTGCTAGCCATTCATGACATCATTCATTTCACTAATTTGGGGGAACCACTGAAGCTTGCTTTTAAGAAATTGATGCATAATAGTGTTTAGTTAATTTTGGGGTCCAATGAGTGGATACCATAGAGAGTCAAATGAATGGACTTGCTAGCCATTCATGACATCATTCATTTCACTAATTTGGGGGAACCACTGAAGTTTGCTTTTAAGCAATTGATACATAATAGTGTTTAGTTAATTTTGGAGTCCAATGATTTGTCGACTTTCTTGAAAATAAATGGTGCAGGTCCTCGGCACTTTGATGTCTAACCCTGTATCATCTATATGGCCAGACATGAAGGCATGCTCTTTTAACCCTGTATCATCTATATGGCCAGACATGAAGGCATGCTCTTTTAACTAGTTTCGTCAAACATAGTGAGATATCGATATATCTAAAGTTGTCATTACATAGATTGAGCTTGGTCTTTTTTGTATAGTTTTTGGCTCATGAGATCCATTTTCTATTCTGTCATAAGGAGTTTTGGACTTTTAACATTCCCCCATATATAGACAGCTGTTTTTTTTGCAGTTCACTTCTTGCTTTTCTCTGGTCCAAATCTTGAAAGCGAATGGAGAAATATAAAATGAATTACTGGTCCCTTATGATGATTTTTTTTTCTGCAATGTGCAGAGGCTTAATATCTTGGAAGCGTTGGAAGTAGCACACAGTAGTGATAGTGATCTCAGAAGTGACATTCTTCATGTTCAGCGTGATTTCAATGAGTAAGTTTCCATGGTGACTTTTTATCCTATTTGATCTGTGCATACTTGCCTGTTACTAGTACATTCGTCTAGGTTCTAGAAATATTGTATAGCTGATCTACATTTCGGTTACTTGTACCATGACGAAGGTGAAAGGTAAGGTTGGAAAGGAGAAAAACTAGAATTTTGCAATGTTGGAGATGTTGCTTGATGATCCCTGGGTGGCCTGCAACTGTTTTGTCTTTGTTGGTGGGTATCGTGGGGCAGCAGCAAATGCCATGGTTAGCCATCCTCCTTTGACATTCTATCTGGGAAAGCTGGGTTTTTTCTGAACAGGTGGTCTTGGCAGGAGGTCTCACCTTTCCTGCCGGTGGTTGGCGGGTACCATCCTACCTTCTGGTGGGACTAACAGGAGCTGCGATTGTTAGTCTGCCTTCTTCTGGCCAGGGTCCCTCTGGAGTTGCTGGTGAGGGAAACGGGGCGCAGGGGAGGTCGGATCTGTTGTTGCAGCTGGATCAGAGACGGACCGTTGACCCTCCGGTGGCCGAGGCAGATGGAGGTGTGGGGCTTTCGGTGGAAGTGGCTGTGGGGGTTCAACTGGGAGTCTGGAGGTTCGCACAGTGGACTGGAGCTGCAGTTAGTGGCTGAGGGGCACGGAGGGGAAGCAGGGCTGATTTCAGTGGGTGATGGGCTGAGAGATGGGTTTCTTGAGGATGGAGGTAGTGAGGGAGACGTTGAGGATGGTGGAGAATATAGTAGGGGAACAAGTGAGGGAGGTGGCGAATAAGGTGGGCATCTCGTATGCGGCTGCGGAGAAAGATGTGAGTGGGGCTTTCTCTAAAATCCGAAAGAGATGGGAATGAGTATCCGAGCCCAGGCAAAGGCGGAAATGGGATTGGAGGAGAGGGACATCTCAAGTTTTTAATGAGGATTGTCTCATAGAATATGAGGGGGGTTTGTGGGGGTGGAGAAGAAGAGGGCGGCGAGGAAGCTGATCCGAAGATGCAAAATTGATATTCTTTTCATCCAAGAAACCGAGTGTAAAGAGGATGGTGATGTTCTTGTGAGGGAGCTTGGTGGTACTAGGCTCTTTATGGGAGTTGCTTCTTCGGCGGTGGGCAGATCTGGGGGGATTATGATACTCTGGAACCCATTCGAAGTGAAGGAGGTGGGGATGGACAGGTAGGTTAGCAAGTGGGCCATTTTCTTACACTTCAGTCAGTTGAGAGATGACTTCTCCTGGGACTTTATCGGGGTGTATGGCTCTCGGTCTAGGGAGGAGAAGCGTCTTCTGTGGGATGATTTGCTTCGCCACCATATCTCCTCTGATCGACTCTGGTGTGTTGGTGGAGACTTCAATGTATTGGCTGCTCCTTAGGAGAGGACGGGGGGCAGTTTTTACTCAGGTGATATAGAAGACTTCTCAGATTTCATCCAGGAGGCAACTTTGGTGGATGTTGGTATGGCTCATGGTCGGTTTACTTGGTGCAAGTTATGTGCAAATGCTTCTTGCTTGAAGCTGGACAAATTCCTGGTGTCTGTAGATTAGGAGGACCACTGCCTTGATGTGTAGGTGCTTCCTTTGGCGAAGTCTACTTTGGATTACAAGCCTATCCTTCTAAAGACCAGTTGGCTACATGACATGTGTCACAAGTTTAGGCTTGAGAAGTTCTGGTTCAGAGAGGCTGATTTTATGGAGACTGTTTGTGGTGCTTGCAATGCTCAAGTTATGGTTACCTCTGCTATGGCTACTCTTGTTAGGAACTTGCAACATACTGCTCAAGTGCTCAAGACTTGGGGGGCAAATAAAACTCTTCTAGGGAGGGCAGCGAATGACAGAATCCTACAATATATTGAGGGCCTGGACTGTCTGGAGGGGGCATGTCTTGTGGATGAGGAGGATACGAGTCTTAAAAATTCCCTGAGGGTCCAGCTTGAGGAGATCCTCTCTAGGGAGGAGATCTACTGGAGGCAGAGATCGAGGGACAAATTAAAGAAGGTGACAGGAACACTGCTTACTTCCAACATAATGTTTCAGGTAAGGAAGGCAGTTTTGGATTTGGTGTTGGTTTCGACTGCGTTCGAAATTGAAATCGTTTCGGTCGGGTCTGAAATCGAAACCATTTCGGCCCGAAACCAAATAAAATAATATTTTTTTGCCAACTGAAGGAGTTTCGGTTTCGTCCGATTTCGGTCGGTAGGTTCCAGATCGTTCTGGTCCGGAACCGATACGTTTCGGGCGAAACGTTTCGGTTTCGGTCGAAACTGCCATCCATAGTTTTAGAGAGGAGGGTCAACACCATCACTTGTATTAGGGTGGGTGACCACTCCTTCTCTTCTAAGGAGGATATTAAGGGGCATGCGAGAGTATTTTGCTCTATGCTATTCACACAGGATGAGGACTGCAGGCCGAGGATTACAGATGACCATTTGGTCTGCTTCTATGCTCGGTCGCTCCAGCTCTTCGAGGAAGACCGATCGAGTACCTTCTAGGCCAACAGAGGAGGCCAGTCGAGAGAGGGCATCTGCCCGGGAGTTCTCCTCCCGAGCTATTCAAATGACCTAAAAACTCTCGAATAGTGGGGCTATTCCTCTTACCAATTGAAGGTATTTGATCTTCAGTGCTTCCCAAGCTTCATAGTCACCGTTGACCTGGCTGGCGACCAGCTAGGAGTCAGTGTGAATCCTAACGCGTTCGGCCCCCAATCGCTGTGCCATCCTGGCTCCCGAGATGAGAGCCTCATACTCGGAGACGTTGTTGGATGCCTAGAAGTTGAACTTTAAGACGTACTGCAACTCTGCTCCTTCTGGAGACCTGACGAGGACACCGGCGCTGCTGCCGACCGAGTTGGAGGACCCGTCAACAAAAGGGTCCCAAGTGGGCCCGGGTGTCAGTGGAATGACCTCCCCGGTTGGAACGGTGCTCTCCGCAATGAAGTCCACAAGTGCCTGTCCCTTGATGGCCGAATGGGGGCGATAAGAGATGTCATAAGCCCCGAGCATTATGGCCCACTTGACCAGGCGACCTGCAGCTTCAGGGTGAGCGAGAATCTTCTTCAGGGGCTCGTTGGTCAATACGATGATGGAGTGCCCTTGGAAGTAAGGCCGGAGGCGCTTGGTCGAGGTCACCAACACTAGCACAAGTTTCTCGGTTGTGGGGTACCTTCTTTCGGCCTCGTTGAGCACCGTGCTGGTGTAGTATACCGACCTCTGCACTCCTACATCGTCTCGGACCAGGACCGAACTCACTGTTGAAAGAGTTGATGAGAGGTAAAGGTGCAGGGTTTCACCTGGGATCAGTTTCGACAGCACCGGGGGCGAAGCCAGAAACTCCTTTAGCTCTGCAAAACCCTTCTGACATTTCTCATCCCAGGCGAACGTAACGGATGCCAATTTGGGCCCCCCTCAACAATTTGAAGAAGGGTAGGCATTGTTCGGTCGCTCGGGACAATTCTAATTTTAATGTACCTCCACACACCTTACTAACCCTTCGGAGCTTTCCAGCTCTTGGGTGGTGTCTCAGGATCCAAGTGGTATCGGGTTCGCCTAGTATCCGGATTCTGGGTCGTTGCACTAAAACACAAGAAGACATGGATTTAATCAAAGCCCTTATCTTTTTAGTTAATATGTTATGACAAACATGAACTAAAAAGACCCAATGCGTAATCATAGGAAAATATGAAATTCTCAACGTAGAAAGCATGAAAATGATCAAGACTAGAGGTCATTTAATCCTAACTTGATGTTTTAGCCAATCATGAGATAACCTACCTCTGAAGTTGCTCTTAGGCTATGAATTTGCCACTGGAAGAGGGCTCTGGTTCCTGCGCATCCTACGTAGAAACAACGACTTCCGTCTGTCCTAGCTCCTTGACCTCTTGATCTCCTAATATGAAATTGGGCAGAGGGTTAGAAGATACTAAAGGGAATAATAAACCCTAAAGGAAGAACTCGAAACAACATCGTCTTACCTCTGCTTCACGTGATCCAAAAACTAGGGTTCGCGCAGAATAGACCTGGGTCCTCTTTATAGGAATTAACCTAGGAATGAGGGATTAGAGCAAATTAGGAGTCTAGAGGCATCAATTCGATCCCCTAAGAGTCCTGGGTAAGTTTCCCTATTGGATAGCATCGATCTATGGCAATTAGACGATGTAAAGAGTCCTAGAGACTGATCTAGGGGGGGGTGAATAGATCGATCACCCAATTAAAAAACTACGGCAGTAGCAACATTTGCGGAATAAAATCAAACTACTGTAGGACGATCAGAAAACACTCAAACGCAACCAAACTGAAACGGATCTATATACTCGGCACTCAAGTGGTCCTAAGCATTCTTCTACTAAACGATGAAACGAAACCAGACAAGAACGAACCACAGATCAATCGCACAGTAGACAGGAGATTTTAAGGTGGTTCAACCTCAATCCAGAGGTCTACGTCCACCCCACACTCAACTGAGTGTGGCTTAACTGAATTAAGCTGACAACAAACAATCTCATGTAGAATATGTTAAACTTGTGGAGCATATTGAAATCGGGGTGGATAATTCGAATAATTTGAAATTTTTGTTTGAGTCAAATACGGATAAATGATATAGTAATCTGTTGGATAGCGGAGCAAAATCGGATAATTTGAATTTTAAAATGGAGCGAATACGGATAGCCATGTATTCGCTCCGTTGACAGGCCTACTTCCATAACAGAGCCCAGCAGGACGAGCCTAATTAGGACTCTTCCCTATTTTGTTTTCGTTTATATCCTCTCTCTCCTTTTTTCTTCTATTTTCTGGCCCAGCAAACTCACAGCCCTTGCTTTCCTTGGCGCAGCAAGATAACTCCAAGGAAACCACTGTGGGCTGTTAGAATCTTAACAGGACTCCCCTTTCGTTTCTTTAAATCCATCGGCCCTCTCCCTCTTTCTTTTTTCCGGCACAGCAGGATATCTCCAAGGAGCCGTGACCTTGTGCAGCAGTAGCAGCTAGAGAACTCTCCTTCTGTCGCAGCAGCAATGAGAGTAACTTGCTCTCCTCTCCCTGGTGCAGCAGCGACAGGGTCATCCCCTTCCTGGCACAGCAGCAACCTCTCTTCTCTTGCTGGTGCTGTAGAGGAGTCAAGGTTAATTTTCCTTGACTGGATTTAAGGTATGCTCATGTCTGTGCATATTCCGTGCATCCCATGCACATTAGGTGTTTGATAGTACACTCGTATGTCTGTGCCTCTTCTTTGCACACTAGGTGTTTGATAGAGTGCTCAAACATGGGTCCGACAATTTTTAGCCCCCAACATCTACCTGGGGACATGACTTTTCCTGAAATGGTTTGATAGATCAGTAAGAGAATAGTAGGTTCTTTTTAGAACTGACGGGTCATTGCCTTCTTGTTGGCAGCTACATATAAATTTGTACTCCTTCCTTTTGCCCTGTCTTTTCTTTCCCTTCTTCTCTTCCTTGTGCTCTTCTCCCAATGTCCCCTACTTTTCTATTTTTCCATTTTTTCCCTCATGAGAGTCTAAGAGAGAAAAAAAAGAGTGCAGTCCTGAGAGAAGAAGAAAAAGAACAGAGTGTCCATCCAGCCAACCAGCTAGCCACGATGATTCTGGAGGAGTGATTCTCATTGATGTTCATGTTGAGCTTTTCATCCCGCAGTAGTGTATTGTTCCTCCACGTAATTGTGTTTTCGCATTGACTTTCTCTTTTTACCTCTATCCTTTTGTGTGTGGGGCACCGTCCCCATTGTGAAGCTATGAATTAGCGAAGCAAGCTGTGAGACTCAACAGAGCAAGCTGTGGGGCTTAGTAGTAGCAAGTTGTGAGTCTCAACTGTTTTAAGGGATTTGTTCCCTTCAAGCTGTGGATCAGTAGTTAAGTTGTGTGTCAGCAGGAAGCCTCACCTGGTTGGTAAGGGGTGGACGTAGGCATGCTAGGTAGCAGCCGAACCACCTTAAAAATCTCTGGTGTTATGATTTGAGTGGACTCTATCTCTCCTGTCTCCTTCACAGGTGATTTTGTTTTGATTGGGCTTCTTCACTACATTGTGTTTCTTATGGATTTCTACTCTAGAATAAAACCATGCTAGAATCTTGATTACACTGTCTTAATGTTTCTTGCTGGTTTTCTCTTGCATCAAAAAATTAGGTGCCAGATCTATTCATCCCACTCTAGATCCTCTCGTACCATCCAATAGAAATGCTGTTGACTCAAACACTAATGGTTGAAATGCTATCAGCTTGAACGCCAATGGTTGAAATACTGTCGGCTCAGACACCAGTGGTTAAAATGTTATTAGCTCGGGCGCCAATGGTTGAATAGCTTGAAAGTCTTCGAACATCTTTGAATAACTTTTAGCCTGGATGCCAATGGTTGAAGAGTTGTCAGCCTAGATGCCGATGGTTGAAGAGCTGTCGGCTTGGATGCCGATGGTTGAAATGTTGTCGGCTTGAGCGACAAAGGTAGAAGAGATAGCAGCTTGGATGATGATGGTTATAGAGCTTGAATATCTTTGAACAACTATTGGCCTGGACGCCGGTGCCGTCTGGGGTTGTCCTTTGTTGGACTTTGACCTCCGAAAGGCTGGAATGGGCCCGTGGGGGCCGTCGTTCTTCGGGTTGTTGTAGTCGCTCGCAAGGTGTTCGGGTAAATGCCCGGTACACCCCGGATTGCCGAACGGCTTGGGTAGGTGGCTGAGGGGCCACACAGAGGGCCTTGGGTTGACAGTGGGAGCTCGTGGGAGCTAAGGGGAGGCACTTTGTGACTGTGAGCCATGCCTCGGGCTATGTGCCACCTTTGTTCGATCGGTTGGCAGGGTAGCCTCTGGTTGGCCCGAATGCAAGGATTAGATGGCTCATCGCCACGTGTCTGAGTGTTGGGGTCGACCTTGACTTGTCGAGGGGTCATTGTAGGACCCAACTGAGGGGCTGGAACCATAGGGTGGCCCGTGGTTTGGTGTAGATGGGCTGGAACATATGTGCCCACAAGGTGTTCGACGGAATGCTGACTATACCAGTGTGAGCTGTATATGCGTGCGGCGGGCCTCTGAAGCCTATGGTTGACTTAGTTAGGTCTTCCTTTGACATTGGAGGATTGAAAGATGTGCTTCTAAGAGGGCCCTTTGCCCTTTTTACTGAGTGCCACATGGCGTGGCTCGACGTCGGGGTGCCCCCAGGTTGGCCAGGGCGGCAATGCAGGATACAGTCAAGGCCCGTCTGTGAGTGGCCGGAGTTGACTCCATGGAGTTGCTTGTGTTGTCGTTCATCATGACAGGCTGGCCAGGGCCCTTGTAGGGAACCATGGGATTGTAGAGAGGGCTAGATAGCCCATTCCTAGAAGGTGTTTGGTGAAGTGCCCGAACCCTTATTTCTTGTGATTTTGTCAGAAAATAGTTCAGGTAAATGCCCTCCATGGGTCGTGCGTCAGAGGCGGCGACGAGGGCATACGGCCCGTGAGACTCCTGTCCAGGGCTATTGTAGTTTTATTTTGGCACTTCAAGTGCTTTATTTTTTCTGTATTGCATGTGTTGATTTTGCTAGTATTCTAACCAATTTTCCATGCTTCAAGACAGTTTCATTCAGAATCATGAAAGGTTCCATGGCTTAATGTCAGAGGCGTGTCACATCACACCTTGGCATCTACTTTTCAGTTCATTCTCCTTCATGCCGCTTATCGCATCTTGCACTTTCGCTCCATTTCGTCTCACTCCCCTACAAAGCAGACGCCAAGGCGGGGCAGCTGTAGACACGCCAAATTTAATGTTAAGTTGGCTAAATCTCATGTTACTTTGTGACAGTCAGATTGGACTTCAATATTTGCATAATATGAAGTTTTCCTACTTTTTTTTTAATTAACGCCTTCGTCAAGGGCGTCGTTTGTTAAATAACGCCTCTCTCAGGGTCGTCATTTCATTAAGTAGCGCCTTTCAAAAGTGATGTTATTTCCTGATAATTTCTGATTTTATGAAAATCATTTAGATAATTGCTTGAATTCACGCCTTTCATAGAGGCGTTGTTTAATGAATAGCGCCTGTATGAGAGTCATTATTTTATATCAAAAGTTAGAAAGTTTATGAAAAATCATGAATGACGGCTCTATGAGTGGCGTCATTTATTAAATAGCGACCCTTGGAGTGGCGTCATTTCAGTTTGTGCTCATCCTTCCCCGGAAGAGTCCTGCTTTGTTTTGATCCCCCGGGTCAATTAAGGAAGGAACTCTAACAGGGTAAGGGCTCTTTTGTGTTAATCCCATTAGAATTATAATTTTTGGAGTCCATAAATACCACCCCATGTCATTCGGTAGAAGCTAGTGATAATCGCAATCGTAATTGCGACGTGCATTGCTGTTGAGAAGGGATTTCCTGTTACCTACTTCCTGCCATCGTTCCTAGCACGCTGTCCTACGTTCTGCCTCACCTTTTCCTTCTTCCTTTACTGCTACACAGGAGCAGCAGGAAGGCCGCACCATCCCTTCGCATTTAGTTCATTGCTTGCATTATTTTTCTTTATTATTTGCATACCATATTCTCCCTCCGTAGCTCCTCTTTAGGGGTTTAAAAACCAAAAAAAAGGTGTGTTTATGCTATAACATCGAGGGGTTACCCAATTTTGCCTGAGGTGTTCTTTCAAGCTTTTATCTCAACCGGGTTGTTGGCCTTTTTACCCCTAGCCGTCTCCTTGCGATGGGAGATGACTGGGTCCACCGGGGTATCTCTATTTTTAACCCCATTTTTGTGGTTCCTTTTTTTTTTACTTACCTAAGAGACTAACGGTTGGGCTGTGGTTGGTGCAGAGACATCTCTGCTCCCGTTGTTGCCAGGACTAAGGTGAGAGGCTAGCTCCCCAAAGTGCCTGGCGGTGGTTTCGAGAGGGCTTAGTTGGCCCTATTGCTTGACTGTGGAGAGAAGCTGGAAGCGGTGGCTGGTTCGGCCTTCTGCGAGAGAAAATCAGTTTCGCTAGTCGTAGCTGGGGTGTGCACCTTAGTCTGGGTGGCGCGTAAATTCGTGTTCTGGTGCATAATACAACTTTAAGTGCTTGCCGTTGAGAGGTGGGAAGGGTTTGTGACCCTTGTGGTCAATGACCATGTAAGCCCCACCCTCATAGGCATCGCGGATGATGTATGGGCCTCACTAATTTGGCTGAAGCTTGTCACTGGAGTGACTGGCCATGACTTCCCTTTCCTTAATCAGGATGAGGTTGCCTTACTTGAAGGCTCGTTGCTTGACGAGCTTGTCATAGGCTCGTGCCATGCGGGCCTGGTATACTTGTAAGTGCTTATAGGCTTCGAGTCATTTGCCTTCCAGACCGGTGAGCTCTTCCAGCCTTCTCTGGTATTCGTCTTCATCAGGACCGGCCAAACCGATGTGCACCGTCACGTGGTACGATGCTAACTAGATTTCAATGGGGATGACAGCTTCTGCCCCATAGATGAGGGAGAAGGGCGAACATCCCGTAGGGTTTTTGTAGATTGTCCGGTAGGCCCATATTGCCTCAAAGACCTTTTCACCCCAATCATATTTCCGGTGGCTAACAATCTTAGCCAGGAGCTTGTAGAGGGTCTTGTTGAAGGCTTCGGCTAAACCGTTGGCCTGCGGGTTGTACACCGAAGAGGATGGGATCATGTTACGATAGATTTTGTTGTGGGTTTACTCCGGACTTCACAAAGTTATATGAAATTTGGTTGTTAATTGATTACCTGACAAAGACAGCAAGATTGTTGCAGATCAAAGTTGCTTGGAGTGTTCAGAAATTGGCCGAGTTTTATGTTGAAAAGATTGTGCCATTGCATGGAATTCCAGTATCTATTGTGTCAGATCGCGACCCACGGCTTACTTCTGGTTTTTGGCGCAGCTTTCAAAAGGCATTGGGCACAAAATTAGCTTTCAGTTCAGCGTACCATCCATAATCAGATGGTCAGTCAGAGAGGACTATTTAGACTTTAAAAGATATGTTGTGATCGTGTTGCCTGGATTGGCAGGGTTCGTGGAGTCAGCATTTGCCATTAGTGAAATTTACTTATAATAATAGCTATCACTCCAGCATCAATATGGCACCTTATGAAGCTTTATATGGGCGTCCTTGTCATACACCATTAAACTGGTTTGAGGCCGGTGATCGATTGTTGACAGGACCGGATATGGTTCGGCAATGTGCTGATGTGGTTCACTTGATTAGAAAGAAAATGTTAACAGCTCAGAGTTCACAGAAAAGCTATGCAGATCAGCGCAAGCGACCATTGTAATTTGAGCCTAGAGATATGGTGTTTGTAAAAATATCTCCGATGAATGGTGTTATGAGGTTTGGGAAGTGTGGAAAGCTCAGTCCCTGTTACATTGGTCCGTTTCCTATTCTGGAATGTGTGGGCCAAGTGGCTTATCGACTTTAGTTGCCAGCGGTGATGCAAGCAATCCACGATGTGTTTCATATTTTCCAACTGAGAAAGTATGTTCCTGATGCATCTCACGTGCTAGATGATTCAGTTTAGCCTGAAGTGACTGTAAATTTGTCTACGCCAGAGTATCCAATTAGATTTGAAGATCATCGTGAGCAACGATTGAGAAATAAGGTAATCCCTCTGGTAAAGGTAGTATGGCAGCGTCACTTTGGTAATGAAGCTACATGGGAACGTGAGGATGAATTAAATTTAATTTTAAATTAAATCAAATCAAATAGAACGATTCAATTTAATTTTTTAATTTAAATCGAATTATGAGCCGTCCTAACGGCATCCCCCGGTGCGTACACCTTGTAAACAGAATACAGGATTCCGGTGTGACGCGTTCATTTAACAGAGCATCCCTAAAAGTGATGTTGATGTTTGAGGAGACCACCGGGTGTACCTCCCGGATGACCAGGGATTCATTTGTGAAAGTGCTATTTGTAGATTGATCTATTTTAAATTAGTAATTGCCTAAGAACTCATCCTACATATATATTTGTTACCACGCCCTTGCCATATGTTACATGAATATGCGAGGAGGGTAATGTCATCGGCTCGCTACGACATGCCAGGGTGGCCACCTTGCAAGTGTAGCCCGTTGGGCTCACGCCAAGCGCGTCGGCCCAACACACATCCTGTCTTGATGTAGGTCTAGACTCAGGCATCATACTCATGTGTGCCTCCTTTGCCAACAGCCACGACATATGTCCACGACAACGTATTAATGGCGAGAGATCCACCAGCCTGATGAAGGGAAAAGGGAGGATGTCGCCCATATCGCTCTACCTGACAAGTCAGCCCCATGTCTCCAACGAGTCTTACCGTATTAACGATGTAATTGTCCCCTCCGCTAGAGAAACGACAAGTCAACGCTCTTGTCTCCCTGTCTCGTCAGACATACTAGCATGGTGTCTCATGCCTCCTCTGACCACAGCAACTCAGCGAAAGTAACAGTCAACTCCACGGTGACAGTATAAATAGGACCCTGGTCGTATAACGTCCAAGGAGTTATGTGACCTAACTCCCTCAAGCTTTCAATCTCCCACTTTGGTCTCTCTCTCCCTCTCTTCTCAAGTGTTTACTTTTGTCATATCAGTTGTCTAACTTGACCGTCGGAGAGTTATCTCCTAAAATAATTATCATGACTCTTTTTGATCATTTGCTCACGATTGTAGGTCTCTTTCCAACGAACGTTTCTTTCTTCTCTCGTTGAACAAATTGCACGCACGCAGGGGAGATGGGCACGCGATCGGCAGGCGGGGTCCCATGCAGGCGGTCTCGACGGGCCACAGCAAGGAAAGTTGGGCGCTGAGGAAAGTTGGCCTAGGATCACCCCCACTTCCGAAATTGACTTCTATTAGACCATCTACAGTGGCTTGGCCTCTATTTTCAATTTTCGGGGGCATCGACTGGAGGTCAATGAAGTCTGGAATATCATCTTTGAGTTCGAGCACCTCGACCCTTTCATTTTGTTGCCACCAGGCCTCCTTGAGAGTGTCTGATTCAACTGGTGACGGTAGTGTAAGCTGTTCTGTCAGTGGGTCTTCTGTAGCTTTAGCTTTAGCTGATGTGCTAGCAGCTTGGAGAGGCTGGCATTTGTTTATTGCTGGTTCAGAGGGATGGTATTCTGGCTCTACAATGCATGGGGATGATTCTTCTTTCATGCTACCTTGAATCGCCATGTCTTCAGTGGAGGTGGCTTGTTCTTTCTTGGTCATAACTTCAATAATGGGTATTTCCAGATCGGTCTCAACAGAAACTTCTTCGATCGGTCTGAGGGGTGTTGATATCACTGCCATGGGAGAGCTGCAGGAGAGGGAAGCCCCTCCTTCTGTAGTGTCTTCAGTTTCACTATTGCTTGTCGTGTCAAATTTGGCTTGTAAAGCCGTCTCTTCATAGTAAACTTGTTCCCAGCATCTGTAGGAGGTCACTGTTTCTGATCCCTGGCCTTTTGGTTGAGGTGACCGGGCATATTCAGCTTCTGCTGGGTCCTCATCATAAGTTGCCCCCAGAGGACTGTCTTCGACTGAGAAGAAAGTGGAGATGGTGTCCACTTTATAGCGCCCACTGTAATAGTATTTTTCGAGGGTGAAGCCCAATCCTGGATGTTAGGAAACACGCCTTAGTTCCTTGTTCAGGCTGGCAAGATACCACAACTTATTGAATGCTTCATTTTCTTTGTGAGGTTGGCCAGAGGGGATGTGCTACTTCATGAACATTCTAGCCACCCTGTCCATTGTGAATTATGGCCGTTTAATTTCTGTCATTTCATTTCTGTAATATTTGCTATCTCTTCGAGGCCCACGGCGAGTCACTTCTCTCTATGGCCGTTTAATTTCTGTCATTTAATTTCTGCATCACCTCTATCTCTCGAGGCCCACGTTGAGTCACGTCCTATTATGGCCATTTAATTTCGGCAATTTCCTTTCTGCACCATCCCCATCCCTTCGAGGCCCATGACGAGTCACTTCCCGCCTTGGTCGTTTAAATTTTGTAATTTAATTCCAGTTAATCCCCTCTCCCCATTTAATTTTTGCATAATTTCCATTCTGTGTGCTTTTGCTCCGTGTATTTCCAATCAATACCCCGCAGAGGAGCAATCTCCCGCGGCGGTCCGCGTTGTCCCCTTACCCTATTCATCCTCGATCTATCACGCCGTAATACGCAATCAATCAATCTCTTCTCCACCCTAAACTACCTCATGACGTCGTTCACATCTTGGCGATCACGGTGGGACATCTTTTGCTTTCTCTGGTTACCCTTCCAGTTGGCACCCACGTGTGCCCCTCCTCTTTGCACCCACGTGTGCCCCTCCTCTTGGCACCCGCGTGTGTCCCTCCTCTTATGTGCCCGTGTATGCTACAATTGTGCTCCCAGCAGCACTGTTGTGACTTTAAATTTCCTCCTCCGTGCACCACGTGCACCCTCCCTCAGTCCCTTGTGATTTTTCGAGAGATTTATGGCTTAGCAAAAGTTCATTCAGTTGATTGAAATATCTGATGTGGCGAATTATTGTCCCTCTTTGTTATCCTTGTTCTGTTTGTCTATTTATACACTTCTATCACACGATCATCGCATTGCATAGGATTCCCCCCCTTTTTTATACTTTCTAGGGCATTACCCTCTCTCGGTGAAGGAAGGACTTTCCATTCGGGAATTCCTCTCGACGGACTAGGATCTCCTCCACCGAGACCTCTGTAAGTCCCCGACAGTGAAAAATTCCCTCTTCGTTCACTGGGTTAGTTGTACCATTGAAGTTCACCAGAGCCATGAAAAGCACATGAGCAAGGAGCATATAAACAGTTTGAAAGCTTGTTTATCCACAACTTAGGATCAACATCACATAGCTATGCAATTTATGCAAAACATGTGAACAAGTAGAAGCCGAGATCCATATTTAATCATCAAGATCAACCAACCATGCCCTTTAGGCCAATTCACACTTAATCATTTGCTAGCATGAAAGCACTTAGAAGAATTTGCATGACATGCCTAACATGAGCAGTATATGACCATGAAGTAGAGACATCAAAGCTCATTGAAAATCACAACAAGCAAGCTTTTGAAGAAACCAATTAGGTAAGTATTTTCATGTACATTCTCAATCCAAAGTACAAGAATGAATTGGCCAAACACTCAACCAAAGTATGACCTTGAAAGGCCAAACACACATGAGGCCAAGTACAATTATACAGAAAGTTTGGTTATCAATAAAACCATATACACAAAGTTTAGTTATCATCAAAACAAACCGTATGCAAGACACACAACATAGCGGCTTAGGCGCGAAGCCGTTCATCGAAAAGTGTGAGTTTTATTGTTGATGTGAGATTATCATCAATGCAAAGAAAGATAAGGCTTCATCATCTATCAAGACGGAAGGTCCGGATTGATGTTAATGTGTAGCGGCTTAGGCGCGAAGTCGTTCACCGAAAGGTGTGAGTTTTATCATTAATGTGGAGATTATCATCAATGCAAAGAAAGATAAGGCTTCATCATCTATCTAGACGGAAGGTTCGGATTGATGTTAGTGTGTAGCGACTTAGGCGCGAAGTCGTTCACCAAAAAGTGTAAGTTTTATCGTTGATGTGGGATTATCATCAACGCAAAGAAAGATAAGGCTTCATCATCTATCCAGACGGAAGGTCCGAATTGATGTTAGTGTGTAGCAGCTTAGGCGCAAAGTCGTTCACCAAAAAGTGTGAGTTTTATCGTTGATGTGGGATTATTATCAACGCAAAGAAAGATAAGTCTTTATCATCTATCCACACGGAAGATCCGGATTGATGTTAGTTCGGACCTGCACGGTTGAGAAATCGGCGGCGAGTCAAGGGTGGTCAAGCTCTCTCTCGTGCCCGGGTCGGGTCACGGGACGGTCTCTCTCTCTCACTCCCAACGGTGAGTTGAATTATACGAGCTAGAAAGTAACTACTCACATGCACCGGCAGTAACAGCGTACACTAAGAAAGTAAATAACTATGACTAAGAGGGGTGCTGAGTGTACCTCCACGCTCCGGGTGTGGGGAAGACAATCCCGGCCAAGATGATAACTCCCGGTTAACACAACAATCATAATAATTTATAGCAATAAATCTTTGTCCACTCCATACAGGGAGGTAAAGGGCTACAGCGGGCCCGGGAGGACTATTCTTGGGTTGGCGGGCAGCACTTTGGTACGCTCCGTCGGTACCGTCTGGAAGACGCTTGCTGCTGGTTGTGGGGACCACGTGCTGCTCAGTGGGGCCGAGTGGGCCCGGAGTGACACCACTATGATAGGGGGGACTGGAGGGATGCTCCCTTGGATGGCGACGTGCTGGTTCACCTCGTGGGAGGCGAGGCGGCTCCAGTCTCCAAGCTTTGGATTTGGTGTCCACGAGCTGTCACTTGCTATTTTGTAGCGCGTAACCCGGCGAGAATGGTTGTTGCGATCAGTACTGATGTCAGATCGACACGAGACTAGCGGCGTTGGAAAGCTCTCTTGAAGAGCTATGATCCCAGCCTGGAACAAAAATTTAAAACTCCTTGTGCTGGCCGTAGCTGATTTTAAAAGCTGCTGATTCCCAGATCTAGATCTGACTAGAGAGAAAAGGGGGTTTCCAGAGAACATGGTTTGACCGAGAAGTTTATGATGGATCTGGGTGATAAGGCCTTCACAAAAGTTGTAGATCCAGAAGTCAGGAGAACGGGGATACCTTTTATGTGAGCGTTTATAGAGGTATCAATTTTTGGTGGATTTTCAAGTGGATAGGGGTCAGGTCAGGATAACTATGGACAGACTGCAAATGGCAGTTTACAAGAATTTTTTGGGGAGACAAGAGACGTAGACGCGGGTTCCATATGATTACCATCGTCATTTTTTGACGTCCACACTTCCCCTATTCAGATTATACAAGCATTACTCCCCACACAGGGGGGTTGGACTAAGGGAGGGGAAATTAAGGATTACACCAAAACTACCTCCGCACAGGGAGGGGCACTGAGCCGGCCAGGCGGGGAGGGGAGATTAGCTAAGTCGATGCCGGAAGGGCACTTCTCCAGTTCTATCCAGGTCTGGGACTACAGGACAATGAGTCACTATAGTCACTGTTGTACACTCCCCTGAGCTCAGAAGTCACCGAAACTGGTGCCGAATCATCACTGACAGACCCTAGAATGTGGGAGAATTTTCATGGATGGACCCGTCGTCGCCACCGGCCGGGGTGGCTCCCAGAACAGGCTCTCTGCGCTCTGGCTCAGGCTGATCCTAGGGTGTAGCAGTAGCTGGTTGTAGTCGCCATGTCCAATCGTGGCAGGACCAAGTCGAGGACGACCGTGGATGAGTCTTCTTCGAGCAGAAACTAGGGGGAGCATCAGACGATGTTGGAGCAGCGAGGAATAGCCCGATGAGTGAGGGGGGGTTAGGTCAGGTCCGGAGTGACCTATTCTGCGCACCTGGGGGAAAAAATTAGAAGATGCTCCTCCGGATGTGGAACTGGATGCCACTTTTTTCTGATGGACACCGACTGGTTGTAGAAGTCCTCGACCAAGCGGCACCTTCAAAAGTTGTGGGATGCGACCGTGGGAGCTCCAGGAAGTCGTCTCAGGTTGCTGGCTGGTCCTGATTAGCGCAGTCAGGGGAGAACGAGTCCTCCGGGCAGCAGGGATGTCGGATGTAGGCGAGACCACCACAGCTGCGAAGCTTTCTCGATGAGCTTTTCGTCGATATATGGTGCACCTCTGGTTGATGCCGAATGACTCTGAGACAGCTTCTGCAAGTTGAGCTTCTTCTGTTACCCGCGAACTGAGTAGAGCAAAGAAGGATCTTGATGGATGTAGGGGTGGTTTGAAGTGGAGGGAATGGACGAAAAAGCCCCTCAGGGGCATACAGAAGTCATCATCCAATGAAGGTACACAATGAATTTTTGCACAAGTGAAAGAATTTTATTTCTTTAGTCAAAATACAAGCTGCCAAAGATCCTTTGGGTCATTACATGAATATGTGAAAAGTAAAAACTGCACAACCACGACATCAACGCCTGGTTCCTAGGCACCACTACTGCTGGCCCATCTGTCGAGAATCTCCGGTGACCCCAGAAGTGGACACCTCGCACACCAGGTGTTCCGCAGAAGTGGACCAACGGTGGGCCTCCACCTATGTTAGAGAAGAGGACGAGAGAGCAATGAACCCCATCTATTGCGGAAGTCAACCTAGTGCACTGGCCATCCCCGGGTGGAAGGCCTCACCCACTGAGTGGAAGAATGGAAAATAGCTTCCCCGCCATCGGACATCCTTAGGAAGATGCTCCAGCAACAGAAGGCACCCCGTCGCTCGCCGGTCATGTTGCAAACAGGATGGCAGGGTCCACCTTAGAGAAGAGGCCTCCACCACGAAGCCACCAGTTGAAGGACAGAAGAGGGAGGAAGCCTGAAGAGCTGCCCCTCGAAGAAGTAAGAAGGGCAGCGGAAAGAAAGGAGGAACAAGGCGGGAGAGATATGGAAGCAACTAAATCGGGCCATGAGACCTGATGTACCCTTCCATCCTCGCCTTCCCTCACTTCTACCTCCCTCCAAGGGAAGGGTCAACAGTCCAAGGTAGGGAAATAGCACACGGTCGCGTACTGAATGTTCCCGCGCGCCGACCTCTGACTACTGAATGTTCTCCCACACCGGAATCGCTAACGCCCCGGTGACTAGCCGCATCTCAGCCTCCGAGTCGCCTTCCATGTCACTCCCAAGAATAGTTGCCGCGGCCAGGCACCTTGCAAGAAGGGAGAGGGAAGGAGTCATGGAGAAAGCTGTGAACGAGAAGGATACTTGACTGAGCGAAGATCGCACGTCGTTAATACGCCCGCTTATCAAATTTACAATTTACCGACTCACACACTATTTAACATGAAACGCCATTAAGCATAAAACACACAATATATTGGAATCATCAAAACCATTGTCTAAGACAATGAGGGAGTGCACTAAACCCAACACGCCCGTTACGGGATCAGGGCTGAAGTCGTGGGAGTAATGATCAGTCCTCGGAGAATACCCCAACAGCAACTGTGCGTGGAGAGCAGATAGGGAGAGAGAGAGAGAGGTCACTGTGGCCGGCGGTGGGCCCTTAGATGGCTTCTGGACGAGTGCTCGCCGCTCCCGGTGGATGCTCGGTGAGTGTTCGTCGGGTGGTAAGGTCGTCGGAAGGGGACTTGTAGAGCGTGGGCCAGAATCTTCCTTCTTCTCTCTGTGTCGCTGGACTAGTAGCTCTCTTCTCTGGAGTAGGGTTTTAGCGGAATGAACCACCCTCCCTCTCTCTATCCTCTTCCTCTCCTTTTATATGGGGTTGTCTAGGAGTGGTGGCCTCATCCCTTAGTAGGTAAGGTCCCCCATAGTAGAGTAATGTTCCTCCGCTACGATGGCGGGAATTTTTCGTTGGAGGGCGGGTTCTCCAGTGTAGGCCGGTCCCGGGGATAGTCTTACGGTACTCATGGGGCGTGCTCGCTCGTTATGGGATCAGGGCCGAAGTCGTGGAAGTGTAGCGATAGGAAAATAGATCCTAGGCCACGTACCACCTTCTCTATTTGTTTATTGGGGAAATCGTCTCGCGTCCGTGGAGGCCTGCGAACACTAGAAACCAAAGGAGCCCCGGGTGGTACCCCAGGGGACAATCGTCCGATGCTGAAGCCAGTAACTAGAAGCAGAGTGCAGAGGAGAGTAGAGAGGGAGAGCGAGAGAGGTCGTCGTGGCCGACGGTGGGCCCTTAGATGGCTTTCAGATGAGTGCTCGTCGCTCCCGGTGGACGCTCGATGAGTGTTTGCTGGGTGGTAAGGTCATCGGAAGGGGACTTGCAGAGCGTGGGCCAGAATCTTCCTTCTTCTCTCTGTGTCACTGGACTAGTAGCTCTCTTCTCTGGCATAGGGTTTTAGTGGAATGAACCACCCTCCCTCTCTCTGTCCTCTTCCTCTCTTTTTATATGGGGTTGTCCTGGAGTGGAGGCCTCGTGCATTAGCAGGGAAGGTCCCCCATACTAGAGTAACGTTCCTCCGCTATGATGGTGGGAATTGCCTGTTGGAGGGCGGGTTCTCCGGCACAGGCCAGTCCCGGGGCGAGTCTTACGGTGCTCATGGGGCGTGCTCGCCCATTACGGGATCAGGGTCGAAGTCGTAGGGAGTAATGGTCGGTCGTCAGAGAATACCCCGGCGATGACTACGCGTGGGCTGTGCTGTAGAATCCGAGGCCCTTCCTGGGCTGGGCCTTCTCTTAATGGGTCGAGTGTGCGTGACCGCTCCCTTTGGAGGACTTGTTGTGCTCATTCCTCTGTGGGCCTATTTGTTATTGGGCCGCTCTTGGGCCAAGCCAATTTTACCCTGCTCACTTCCCCCCGGATGTGACACCACTAGGGAGAAATGCAGCACTTAGACAGGGGTCCTCGGACCTATCACGCAAACACGTTCAACCAAAGAGCGAGGTCCTTGAAAGTGGCCGATCCACCGTCGCTCACACACGAACCCGGGTGACTCGGTGATGCCGAGTGGAGGTAGTGGATCAAGACCCTAGCTGGTAGAGTGCCAGCAGGGCTAAGGTGGCCCTCCCAAGGGTACGAAGCCCACACTTCAAGGGCTGGCCGGGTGCCAATTGGGGCACTAGGTCCCTCTCTCTCACAACCCACGGTGACCACTCGGAAGTGGAACACTCCGGGGTCGGGCGCTCTCTCTCTCGCTCAACGGAGCAATTCCACGGATATTAGATGAACAAAAACTAGAAAATGAGCAAGGTTTAGAGCTTACCTGGTTGGCTTGAAGAAACCAACCCCGTTCGGAGACGAGGGCGGGCGGGGATGTGTGGGTTCCCCGCACACTGCGCCGATGAAGCTTCCCCTGTTTAATAGTACATGCACTACTCCCTACACAGGGGGGTTCGACTAGGGGAGGAGAGATTGATATTACAACCAAATACTACCTCCACATAGGGAGGGGCGCTAAGCCGGCCAGGCGGGGAGGGGAGGTTAGCTAAACTCGCGCCGGGAGGGTGATTCCCCAGTTCTGTCCCGGTCTAGACTGCAAGATAGTGTGTCGCTGTTGATGTCGCCACGGGCTGTACCAGACTTGAAGGACGCTGAATCCAGTGCCAATCATTTTCTGACTGACCTAGGAGGGCTCCTGAATTTTCTTGGGATCATCCGGTGTCGTCGCTGGTCATGGCTGGCTCAGGAATCGGGTTATTTTGTTCAGACTGAGACTGTTCTCAGGTCACAGTAGCAGGTAGATGATGCCGTCACGAACACTCCCGTAGTCAAAATGGTGCAGGACCAAGACGGATGCATTCGTGGATGAATCATCTTTGATCTCCAACCAGGGAGGCCACCAGGGGAGGTCAGAGTAGGGAGATAGAGGACATAGAGTGGAGGGGTGTTTGTACTGACTCTGAGTGGACTGACCAGCCCACCTGGGGGAGAAAAATTAGAACAGACAACTCCAAACTCCAAACGATGCTCCACTGGCTGTGTTGGAAAGAGGACTGGTAGGGGATCGTCCCAGCCAAATGGCGCATCAAGGGGAGCTGGGGTGTGGACGTAGCAGCTTCTGCACCGGTGCTCTGGTCTTCTCTCAGATGTCAGATGCGCGCTCTGACGAGAATAGATCTCCCGGACAGCCCCGAACTCGGATGAAGGCGGGATCACCTCGACGACGAAGACGACTGGGAGAGTTTTCCAGCAATATAAGGTGGTCCACCTGGAACTTCGGGATGCAGTGCAGGCTGGCACTGCAGCTGGTGGGGGCTCCGCAGGGCTTCAGTAGTGCATAGTTAGTAGTTAAGGGGTGAAGAAGAGGGGGTGTTTCTTTGGTGGAGGGCTATTGGATCTGGGGCGGTGACGGAAGGGGGTGGGATTAGGATGTAGGAAGTGGAGGTGGAGAGGAGGAGATGGGGTGGACGAGGTCTGGTGCAACGGAGGGGCGATGGTGGTGATGGGCTAGCAGCCAAGAGGGAAAGGAGGGGAGGATGAGGGGGTTGGAATGAGCAATGGGAGGGGGAAATGGGGAGTGGGGTGGGCAGCCTTGGCTGATATCATTAAAAATGAGGTTAGTTACCCCAATCAACCGAAGAACTAGGGGGAGGGGGTCCATTGTGCCTAGTACAAACCATCAGACAAGTGAACAATGCTGCTAACACTATTATACCAATTACAACAGTCAAATTACACCCTTTTTTCTGACTATCAAAGATTATTTTACAGGTAAGGCAGTGGAAACAATGAAAATCCACTTCAAAATCTTACCCTCAAGGGTCCTATGGAGGGAGGAAAGGAGAAGAAATTTTAAAAAGAAGCTAAAAAGAAACAAAGCTTTCCAGTTTCCACCACCCATGCTAGTTTAAACTTTTGAAGGCCAGGTAGAAGAAACTAAACGGCAAGGGCAAAGAGACCAGCAGGTGAAGACAAAAGATCTACACATACCTCCTCTTAGCTAACTTAAAAATAGTGAATATCAGTAACAATCGAACACCTGCACTGTCGAAAATTCTTGAATTGTGAGCCTTTGCCAGCAATTTCGGGCCACGCTAATGTATATTTACACTCGGTTAAGGCCAATTCATGCCGCAGTTCTTTGATGAACTCCAGTCCTCACCCGCAGCAGCCTCCAATATGTGATGAGGTATAGCCGAAGACATCCTAGCACAGTGAAAATAGCTTCCAAAAATGCCTTTTCAGTAATTACTAGCCCAGTTTATTTGTGCACGTTGAGGCTGCTGATAAACACCCGGACGCCCCACCATCTCAAGAGCACCAGCCATGGCCTGTGATGGTTGAAGCAGTGGATGGACGGTGGCAGCAGCCACAGATTGAGTGGGGTGGTAAATTCCATTGAAGGCACCATGCCCTGCTTGAAGGGGTGTGAATGCCATGTGCTGCCCTTGAGGAGGGAGATTATATAAAGAGCTAGTCTGCATGCTAGGAATGTCCCGACCAGGGGCTGGAACCCAGACAGCTGAACCTTCACTCTGGAAAATAAACTCAGGTTATTCACATAAAGTTAGAAATTAAAAAAGGACTAAAAGAGTAGGAAATATAAGAAAATAAAATCTGAAAATATTCAATAATGTGTGTGCATATCAATTCATGGTCAATGCATATGAGTGGTGGGGTCGGTGCAAGATGAACATAGGTCTGTGCGATGCAGAACGAGGTCCGTGCAATGGGCAGCAAGGTCGGTGCAACAAGTGTAAAACCCATAGCTAAGGTCGGTGCAAAGACTAACAAGGTCTATGCAAGATTGTGAAACACCAAAGATTCGGTCTGTGCCCACTAGAATGATGTTGGTGCATATATGTGTAATGACAAGATGATGCATTGGATGAAGTAGTCATCTTCCCTGAATAGGTGTGCTCAATTGTTTGAAAGTTAAGGTGGACTCCTCATAGTAATCAGAGTAATATATCAGCACATGATTGACTTGTCCACTATGTCTTAGTTCCTGCAACACACCATGATAAGAAAATGAACACATCATTAGCATTCTTCAAAGCACTTTTGAAAGACACACACACACGAGACTTGTCATCATTAAAGCTAATCTACCAAAATCCACTAGGGGATCCAACAATTCTAATGCATCGTTGACCCCTAAAATTTGAGGTTAGGTGCCTACCTTTGAAATGTTAAATGAATGATCCGGGGATGATATCCACACCCCATACCCTCCTAAGCTTCACCTTTCGATCCAGAGATGAGATCCACACCCCAGATCCTCCCAAGACTTCACCCGTCATCCTAGGAACTGTAGGTCCGCCCTCCTACGCGGGGCCAAGGTCCCTCACCTCTCTTTCTTACACAAGAGGAACCGTAGATGGTAGAAAATTAAAAATAGGTGTTGCTAAAGGGTTACTACCCATGAAACCTACCTCCTTATATAGATTTCTAGCCTCCCAATAGCTTTTCCCACGTCCTACAAGGCTCAGCCCAACCCCCAAGGTCGCTGGCTTGAAGAGGAGTTAATGCCAAGCACCCCTTCGGGTTTGAACAAGTGTGACTCTTCGACCACTGGTCATAAGTGCTAATGGGCATGCTATTTTGTTGGGAGTTAGGTTGGGACGTGTTCATATGAAATCAAGAGGAGACTTCACCTCAAGAAGATCGAGATGATTTCACAAAATAACCGGCAATGCGACCAAGCCTGCCCAATGATCTAGCATCGACCCCATCGTGCCACTACCCTACACACGTCGCCCGACCAAGGACGACGGCCTACCTGGTGGCTCGCCACCTGATTATAGACTCTCCTAAGGAAGAAGAACGCTATCGGCCCTTCATAACGGAAGCCGAAGGCTCTGTCAGCAGAAGGTCCCGATCACCCGACGCGGGTTCGGCTTCTTGCTATAGTGGGTCCGTTAGTGGCCGAATGATCGCCAGTCAAGGTAGAATTATTCCGGATGTCAAATCATCCCGCAAGGAAGCACCTAGCGCGAGTCGGGCCGAGCCAAAAACACAAATCATAGTGCCGAAGGCCGTGTCAGCAAAAACCAGCATGCTCAATCCAAGCACATACGGGGCTCCGACTAAGGCCATACGGCATATCGAAGGCTTCGTTAACACCTCGTCAAGGTTTTTCGAGGACTGCGGCGAGAAGAATCGTGAAACGACAACTTTCGGAATCATCCCCGAACTCATCGACCAGCTTTCAGCAAGTGAATGGAGCTAACACGGTGCCCTGTTCACCGGCGCACCCCTAAAGCGGCGTGGTACTTCCTGACGCGCAAAGGGCCTTCTTGGCGCGGTCCTCCCCGGCGCTCCCCTTCATGGTGCCGAGAAACTGTAGCCTATAAATGCCTTTGATCGAAGAAGAAAGAAAGGAGGGAAGACCATCAGGAAACACATAGAAGAGGGGCCAATTAGAAGGGAGTTTTCTGAGGGTTTCTTGTTGAGCAAGTTCTCCCGAGCGTCCCGGCCGCCGTTGTTCCTCTGCTGTGCACGAGTTCTCCGGCGCCAGAGAAGAAGGGTGCTTCTATTGTTTCTGTAGGTGGGTCACTGCCGCGTTCCCCTACCGACTCTCCCCCTTTTTTTCTGTTCATCAATGTAAATGAGAGAGGGTCCGGGAGGCGATGATAAGAGCCATGTCCCCCCCCTCTTCTCATCTTATTTCTATTTGAATGATGATATTCGAGGGAGTGCCTCCTCAACAGTCGAAGCCGCAAATGCTGCCTACTCAGTTGTAACCTTATGAGCTTTTTTAGCCCATGCCATAGCAGCCTTCACTGGGGATGCTGCTCTCTTTCGAGTTCCCTGAGGTAAGGGAGTAGTAGTGGGAGCTGGGGCAGGGATGTCAAAATAAGAGCTTTTGAGCCTGCATAATCAGCTTGTAGTAGTCTCCTTGCTGCCGCACGTCGGGTCTATCTGAAAGAAGAAGAGCAAAGAAGATATAAATAAGCTAAGGCATGAAAGCAGCACAAAAGCATATAACATGTCAAAGCATGAAGACACACCTGCTGGCCCCTTGTATAGAGGAGAGAGAGGCCAGTAATATAAAGCCACTTCTTTATCCCAGGAAGCAGCTTCGTGGACTAACCAACATACGTCCCCAATCTTCTCACACCGATCAGTTAGCTAATAAGCTAGATTCGGGTGCCCTCGGGAAGCAAGACAATGATATAAGCCTAGATTTTCTAGGCCCTAGCCATTCGCATACTTGAAAGAGATGAATAGTGTGTGAGCCAGAATGGCTTCGGCTGCAATGTTGAGATCTAGGCCATGAATCTTTAACAGAACAAACAACCAATAAGTATGGCGATAATACATGGCAGTTCTGTCTTCCCTCTAGACAAAGGTCCGATAAGGACAGTGTTGGTCTTGCTCTGAATGCTAAGAAGCTACCAGCGGTATTGGCTCTTCCACCGGAAAGGAGAATTGTTGTAGCTTGAGTCGGGTACTATTTACTTGGCTCAGCTCTCTCAAAGATTTTAGAAAATCATCCTCCTTCACCTCTAGCAGCAATAGGGACAGTTGATGAGATTCTTTCTTCACGGCATTACGTGCCTCAAGATATTCACCCACCGCCTTAGGGTGCTGCGACCAAAGTCTCTACAGATGAGACTCTTCAATGTCAAATGTTGTATAAGGGGTTTTGATGATGTCTAAACTATACAACTGGCTCGATGCCTGATGCTAGTGATGAACATGATGACGGGGACTTGCTGGAAAAGTTTACATTTCATCTACCCACCCCATTATTGAAAATTTTGATTGATAATCTTCAGTTGAGTGATGAGTGTGATGAAGGGCCCTTATTAGAAAATTTTACATTTGATCTGACCCTTAAGCCCTATCCCATAATTTTTGAATCATTGGATGAGTTAGATCCTTGGCTAACACTTCCTTCTAATTTGATTCCCCTAAAAGGAAAGTCTCTCCAATATGACATTCTAGAACCTAAGGGACATACGCCAACAATATTCAACTTTGATCTGACTTCCCCTCAGGAAGACTAATTGATTAATGCTCTTAATACTCATGAGGCTGTTACTGAGGGGGATGTGGCTAATAATGTCAATCTTATTCATAAGCCACCAGTGCCTGACCAAGTTACCGTGGAGGAAGTAGTCACTAAAGGGTAGTTAGGTGGGTAGATACTGAACAAGGGGACCAGTGGATAGATTCTGGGCTAAAGTTCCACCCCGACCTTGAAAGATTAATGTCCATTGATCATTTCATGATCCCCAAAGAAGAGAACGGGCACACACATATTGTTAAAGTTAAAATCTATAATGTGCGAGACCAGCATATTTCTAGCTCTAGTGCATATATGCTTACTCTTGTCCTCCAATGATATAAAGGCTAGAACTTGAGGGAGGACGAGATCTTATGGTGGCTAGTCATGAAATCAACACGTTGGTTAGTGAGGCACATTGCGTTTAGCTGAAGATATTAAACTTAGCACTTCTTAGGAGGTAACCCAAAGTTTTTAGAAGTGTCGTGACAATAAATGGCTTGTTGGGAGGCAACCCAACATTTCATCTTTGATAAATCATTTCCCTTTTTGTGTATGTAGGAGTTAGCTGTAACACCTGGAGGATGTTTGGCAAGAATCACTTTTACACACCCCAGGTTGTACCTTTCCTTCGCAAAATTTCATGTCTACATTGTTCTATTATTATATATTGCCTTCATCCGACGTCGGAGCAGACCGTGGGAGCGGTGAGGCCTCCACTCTTCCTCCTCTTTGAATAATTCTTCATAGTATTTAAGTATGGCTTGTTGAATTTCTCTTTCATTATGAAGGACATCATCTCCCACTTTCAACCTCTAAATGCTCAAAGAGCTTCGCTTGACACTTGCCATTGGCACCATTGCATGGAAATATGTTGTGTTTCTGTCACTTTCTTTGAGCCATTGCTCCTTGGCTCTTTGTTTCCATTTAATTTTCTCTCAAAAAGATCATTCCTCGTATGCCTTCCTATGTACTGCCAATTGTTCTCTTTCTTCTTCGGATAGAGCTCCTTTGTCATTTTTGATATCAAATTCTTCAATATCACGCAAGAACCTTTGCCTCGTTTCAGATGCTTCACCAAATGTTTCCTCGCTCCACACTTGCATCTTTTCCTTAAGCCACTTCAGCTTGCTGTTGAGTGTAAGACAAGTATATTTGGCCCTGGGAGCTTCACCCCACCAAGCTTTGACAAGGTCCTTAAATTTTTCATGTCTCTGCCATGCCCTTTCATATCTGATGAATCTAGCTTGTTTCTTGTTTTTTATTGTACTGCGAATGAGAAGAATATGATCAGACAGCACTCTCGGAAGGCCTGTAGCCTAGCATTACAGAATTCTGATGCCATTCTGTATTAATAAAGATTCTATCAATCTTGGGCTGGGATCTCCTCACCCCGTCCCCTATCCAAGTAAAAAACTAAGTTGATCTGCATCTCCATCATCATAGCATCCCCTGTCCAGTTTTCAAACATCTCCATTTCCTCTGTCCACATGTGTTGGTTCGCCCTCTCACCCGGTTGCCTGACCGCATTAAAGTCCCCGGCCACACACCATGGTGCAGAATCCCTACTGCCAAAGCATTTAATTCTAAGAAGAACTCCCTTTTTAGGTCATACTGCACAGACCATAGACACAAGTAAGGAACCAGGTAAACCAAGGATGTCAAACTCTGTTTCGGACTCAGATTCGGCCGAGTCCGAAACCGATACCACTCGGTATCAGTTTCGGTTTCTATCAGCCAACGACACAAGAGCGACTGATGCCTCAAGCTGATCCCCAGAGGCATAGTCGAGAAGAGATGAACAAGGTATTCCAAGACTATTTCCACTGCCTGGGGAATTCATCCCTAGGGCATCAAAGGTTGCTCCGTGCCATGGGTGTCGAAGAAGAAGAGAAAGATAATAAGGAAGAGATAATGTCAGGACTCTCATGTTCGAGCTCCAACGTGTTTGAAGATGGCCGAAGGGCCGAATATTTGGAAGGTACCCTGCAAGAGAAAGAGAAGGGAAAAAGAGTGTCTGTATTCGACCAGTTGACCTTCCCTGGTCATGCTCGAAGAAAAGTTTGGAGGCAAAAGGGAAAATTGCAGATCTTTGCTTGCAACATGATAGGAATGATTGGTGGATACGATGCTCTACCCGACCAATCTGAAGATGTAATCAGGCTAGCTCAAAGGCCCAGACCCATAACAAGGCAAGGCTAGGCAGCAAAAGAAAGGCTTGCAACAATTAATGAGTTACCAGAGATCACCACCTTGACTGCAAATGTGGTGACCTTAGAAGAAGAAGATGTGCCGCTAATGATCCTAGCTTAAGGGACATCTAGTCAGATGACAGAAGAAATGCCTATGGCTGTAGCCCTGGGCCCACCTATTCTGATGATGTTCAGGAAATACCAGGAAGAGATTGAATCTCTTAAAAGGCAGTTGAATGAGAAGAATGAACAAACCCTTGTCTCCAAGTAGGCTGAACCGGCAAAAGTGATTTCTAGATCGGCGGGGGTTATAATGCCCACCGTTTCCCACCAAGAAAATCACGGGAAAGCTCCATGTCAGTCCTTCCCGCAACAGCCGACAGCACAGCCTGTGGCATTCCAAGTGAAACCCTCTCTGTCAGGAGTGAAACCAAGCTTACATGCAACGGTCATGGCGACACCCTTTACATAGCCGCAGGCACACTTCTACCTAGAGCCTGTGGATCCCACTATAGTGAACAAGTTGATGATAGAAAAGATGATAGAAATGAAGCTATCCGAAAGAGTTGGAGGTCATCTCATGGTAGATGCTAGAACTCTCTCTCGCTTCAGTAGTATAGGTTGTGTAGAGTTACATGGTGAAAGCATGGTGGGCCCATGACCCACATGCTCTAGGGTTGGAACAATAGTAAATATTAGAGAATGTTCTGGAAGTGAGTAAAGTTTTGTAGGTTTTTGTTCAATTATGGAGAATGGCCACTCGATAAAAGATTGTGTCGGCCATGCGAGTGGCATCGGTTGTCATGCCATCATCTGAGCTATTGTGTTGTATGGCATACATAGCACCGAGGCTTCGATGGCACATCTACTAGTGCTATTGGATAAGGATTATGTTCATGCTAGTCTCCTTCATGAGGCGCTCAATGTAGCTCACAATGGAGTATGTTGGCAGCTGAAGTGTGTGCAGATCGTGGGTAGTTGGATCAATCATGATGTAGAGTGTGGATATGTTGCCCTAGATAGGAGAGCTGTTTGACCGGCTCTGATCAAGGTTGTTGTTCTCAAGGCTGATTTGAGATTGGTGGATGTTGAGGAAGTGGCATTTGGGTTCTGGCATGGACACTTAGAGTAGTTGGTTAAGCTAGTTGGGTTAAGTAGCATTATGACTCTTTTATAGATTGGTGCACTGAATGTACGATGGTGAAGGCATTGAGGGGCCCTATTGAGGTGAGATAGCGGTGAATAGAAGAAGGACTGGGTTGTAATAGAGATCAGGAAAGTTGAGGTTCAATGTAGATTGCAGCACCATTGACCAGAGTATCATAGAGGAAGGAAAGCACTCTCCTGCTAGGAAGAGCATGTGCCAAGGGTTATGAGATTGAGAGTCACTTTCTGGTGCCAGTGGTTCTGCGATGTGTGTGTGGGCGCCAGGAGTTGGTATATGTTGGTTGGTTAGTTAGGAATAAAGTTGAGAAGTTGTAAAGTTGGCGATTCCTTGACATGGAACTCCAGACGTAATGGTGTTTGGTGAATGCCCCGATCAGTTTTTGGTTTGGTAGGAATCCCCTAAAGCATTGAATTCAGAGTGGTGGATCGACGATTCTCTTGAAGGATCCTAATCTCCTCCTCCAGCTCCGAGGGGGTCACTGGTTGCTTCAGTGGGAATACAGGATGAAAGTTTGGTTGAACAGGGAAACCCCAGTTGGGATTTCCCTTACTAGCCCCGACCCAGAAAAATTGAGTCTTCCACCCTTTGTATGAGGAATCCTGAGGAGAGAGAGTCACACAGCTCCTCTTCCTCCTCGCTTGAAGATAGAAGAAGCCCTTCCCGGTGTGGGTTTGCTCCTTCAGCTCGAAGAAGGCATGAAAAAGGTCTAAAGACGGGTCGAAACTGCACAAGCGACATAGAAAAAATGAAAGAGAAGATGAAGGAATACGAATTGGACACCAGCTGGACAAGAGTCAACTGGTAGAATTACAGCAGCTGCGTTGTAAACGAGTGAAGAGGGAGGCGAAAGCTGCACTTCCAAGCCAAAACGAAGGTGTAGAAGAGGCCCGAACGAGTATCCAGACTAGACTCATGTGGCTTGGGTGGAGAAAAGAAATACCGCCATGACAGTTCATAGTAGGTCTCAATCCCCTTCACCTCGGCCTCACCTAATTCACTACGCAAAGTATGGCTAGGCACCAAACCTCCCACACTTTGTTCGGGCATTTGAAGCTCAACCATCGGATCATGCTCTGCCATGGAGGGACAAGAAGAACAAGAGGAAGAAGAGGGAACTACAGAATCAGAAGATTCAGGAGGAGGAGGAGGAAATTGACAGATCACCGCCGCCGTGATCTCTGCTAATTCTGTGAAAGCCTCCACGATCCTCCGCTCCCTTAAGTCACTCTCACGGCGCATAGACTCTCTCAGAATACCGGTGTAATGAAGGGGAACGGCCCTAGATAGGGGAAACGTAAGATGCAAGCATACGTGATATTTACATATCTATCCCGACAACCCTGGCAGGATGCGTCGCGACGTTTCAAACTCCCAGAAGGGCCTCCCCACGCCAACTCGAGGAAAGCGTCATCATCATACTCACGCCCCTATGACAGCGTCATTTAATGGCTCCTGCGGGCAACGGCATTCCCCACTTGAGCCACCAATGGTACCCCATCCTATGCCACTCTCCGAGCCTAAGTTTGGGCTCGGGAGTAGGGGGCCAAGCGGAGAGGGGTAAATTAGTAGCCCAGATATACACGTGGATCGAGACTACCAAATCAGGTCCAGACTGGCTCAACCAGGCCCATTTCGACCCAACCAAGCCAAGCACCCCAAGTGACAGCCCCATGAACGGGCCCACTTATTTCAAAGCCCGGACACGCTCGGATCAAATCTTCCTAGGTGGCCCCTCAGCCCCGATGTCCAAGTGACGATCGCTCAGAAAAGCCTAATCAGCGTCTAAGCATAACTATCGCAGTACTACCCTCCACGCTTGGGAGAAGGCCAAGCGCCTCACCTGGGAGCATCCTTTGCTCGGACCCCCAACGGACAGGGCATATCTCCCAATGAGAATCTCGCTATCGCTCAAAGAATGGAAACTCGAAGGGATGGTGTGGACACACTTTTGGGACTCTTCTTTGTTTCTTTCATTTATTCATCTTTTTGTTCGTTTATTCAGTTTGTTAGTGCGAGGGCGTGCCAGTCACGTAGGTGACGATTTATGCAGGCTTAAAGAAGCTCGTGGTGCACTCGTTCTTACTAATCAGATGATTGTGTGTATCGTGTCAAGACTGAGAACTCGCCGTACCATAAAGGCTACGACATTAATTACATCCCCTCGGAGAGGGGAAAACCCTTGATTGATTGTCAGGAAAAGGGGCCCAATGGCCTGAAGTCCATATTGATGAAAACGAGAGAAAATCTCAAATTGCGTTTAAACAAATCCCATGTTAGGGCGTAAACGTTGCAAGCATGTCGGTCACTAACAGACCATTTCGTTATTTGGACGGAGGTCCGTATTTACAGCATGGAAGACGGCGGTAAAACTATACGAATGTCTGCCGTGAGTACGGCAAGTTTAATGCAATTGCGGGATTAAATCCCAATGTATGTTGGTCACCGACGGACCGTTTATTGTTCGAATGAGAGTCCACATTTGAAGCATCGAAAATGACGATAAAATCGTGGGAATATTTGCCATAGGTGTGGCAAGTTTAATGTGGGGTTGCGGGATTAGATCACGGGAGAATCGGGTCGAGTTAGCAAACTATTGGCCCGAGATGTGTTCGGATCATGACCATATCGGGGGTTCCGAGGTCCACGTCCAATGCCACAAGGCATCATTACTTTTCTCTTTGCACCCAGCCCGAGGGAGTGAATGAATTATTAAGTGTGTAGCGTGAGCTCGCCATCGTGCGCCCTCACATCCGACCGAAGGTCGCCACGCGGATCGACCTGTGCATATTTTTTTTTATTGGCCTATCTTGCTTTGGAATTTTCTATTCTTTTGTCGGTTATTCATTCTCTTTTTTTTCTAATCTTAAGGAGACACAAGATTTGAAGTGGGCAGAGGTGGGAGGTTTGAAACGGCGCGCCCAAGGGGGGGGCGCGCCGGGTAAGGGATGATGGCGAGAGAGGCGATGAGGGAGGAAGAGAGAGACGCAGGGGAGAGACGCAGGAGGAGATGGGTGAGACGGAGGCTGAAACGGCGCGCCTAAGGGGGGCGCGCCAGTTTAAGTGGAAGGTAAGGGATGATGGCGAGAGACGGTGAGGGAGGAAGAGGGAGACGGTGAGGGAAGAAGAGAAAGACGCAGGAAGGTGAAACGGCGCGCCTAAGGGGGGGGCGCACCGGGTAAGTGGAAGGCAAGGGTCGCGCCGGGTAAGGGATGATGGCGCGGCCAAGAGGGGTGGTTTCTAATGAAGGGGGCTGAAACGGCGCACCTAGGAAGGGGGGGTGCGCCGTTTTGGTGAGCATGAAGGGAGATGGGGTTTTAACAAGCTGATTGAAACGGTGCGGTCGAATAGTGACCGCGCCGTATCAATTCCTCCCGAGGGTTCCAAGGGGTTTACTGTGTTCTTCTTTTTTTCTTCACCGACGGGTGGGCTTTAGTGGTTTGTTCGTTCATCTAGTTGATAGGTTACGTGGAGGAATAGGGAGATTAAGTGTTTTAAGTGGTTTATTAAGATGGGTAAGTGTTATCATTAGGTGTTTTATTCAAGTGGTTTGTTCACAGAGGTGGAGATTAGTCATTTGTTCTTCAACAATGGTTCGGAATATTATTAAATTCTTGCTCGCATGCCCCTAACCGTACGTCCCGAGATTCCGCATCGGGGCGTGACAAGACATGTTATCCAAGCCAAACATTATGCAAAAATTAATTAAAGTTCAATCAAAGCACAATTGCAAAGATGCCCAGCAAGTGGATGTTTATGCTTGAATTTTTTTATTGAACCTTGGTGAATTAAAATGATTTTATCAAAATTTGATATGATTCACTCAAGGTCATGAACCTAGTTTCAATAAGATTTTCTTCAATGCCAACTAGGTGCATTCTTACCATGTTTTAAGCCAACTAAACCCGGAGACTTCAAGGGTACAACCTGTCTGGCATCCGTGAGGGAATCCACGATTGCAGGGACTTATGGAGGCCTTGGTTTAGGAGATTCTGGTCCAAAGAGACGGCGTGCTCAATGGAGGGTCCTTCCTTAACCAAGAGAGGGGTAAAGACTCCTAGAAGTGTAGGGAGAGGAGATCTCCCAAACCAAGATGCCTTGTATGCAAATGCTAATGCAAAAGAATAAGGGAAAATAGAATGGTACAGGTGATGAATGGAAACAAAACAATGGGAAAGGAGAATCACTATGAACACAATCTGACGATGCTTTAACAGAAATGGTGAAATGTAAATTAATGTGCAATGGTAGGAAACAAGGGCATGATATGCAGTAGAGACAAAATGTAATAGGAGGGGAGGAATGTGATAAGTAATAAACATAACAGAGAAATGATATGTGGTAGACAACAGATAAAAAATTGAGAAAATGGGATGATGCAGGGAATTAGCGCCTGTTATAGTGGGCACCCATTCCAGAATGGGCGTCCACAGTAATGAACTCTATTTTTTTTATTTTTTATTTGAAATCTGCCAAAAAAAAATTTTGTTTTGAAAGATGCACAAAACTGATGGAGAATCAGACACTTACAACCCCCAGGCAATCAACAAGATAACATAATTTTGGGAATGGGCGTCTGATGCACTAGGAGCCAATTCAGAATGGGCGTCCAGTGTTATTTTTGCTCCATTTCAAACCTCCCTCTAGGGTTTCCCCAGACTCCAGTCTCAGGTTTTGGCACGGTGGAGAAAGAGGGAGGTGGTGAAATTCAAAAGGGTACGGAGGAGCGGATCAGGGGGACTCGGGTTCATCCCCGACTTCTCCCAATCCGACGTTCGATGTCGTGTATGGTGTGATCTCCTGCGTCGCCCTCTACAGCTGCACTGAATGACTGTAGAAACCTTGTTTTTCTTTTCTTTTTTTCCCCTCTTGTCCCTCTCACCCAGTTCCATGTGGTCCGACTTGACGCACGTATATGAGTTCGGGGTTTGTTAGTCTTGTCAGATTGGTAACCTTGTTAGATTCCTCGTTATCCAAAAAAAAAACTTGATCCACATATATGTTCACCGACGTTTCTGGAGTTGTGAATTCTCCACATTGTTGCTCTGGAAATTCAAGATTGTTGCCCTGGAAATTCAATATGTCACCTACAGTAACCTGTAGCCTACAATGCTTGTCCAAGCGATCGTTGTGAATGATGGGTTAATGCTACATCGTACATTGGGGGGTGTAGGGGGGACTTCTTCCGGGAGATCCCTTTCTTCCTCTCTTGATCACAAGGCCTGCCGCCGGGACTCTTCCCGTTGGCAAGGTAGGACTACCTCGGCCTGTCAAGCCCCAACCTTTCTAGAATCCTAGACAATTCCTAGTGAATAGAGACTTAAAGCAGGGAACTTGCTAGAACCAACTCAGCACCTCCACTTTAATTTTGAACATGCTTCTGCTGTTTATTTAGTCTCTATGACTGGCATGTAAGTTGACAGCAAAACCAATCTTTAGTCATGGCCTTGATGCTAAGAACTTCCTGGAATTGCAGGATGTCAGGAAATATCTACTGTTTGCACATTTAATCATGAATGCCTTCTTGCTTTTTGGATCAAATTTTATTTATTGCTTTGTTGGTTGTGTCGTATCAGGATAAGCTTTTAGCTATTGCTTTTGAGGAGACATTCGTTGAGGTTCGCTATTTTCGTCTCACCGTTACAGTGTAGGAGGAAATCATATCGATTTCTTGATAGTCTTCAATGGAGAAACCCAGCCCCGGGTGTTAAGTGATTTGTAGCAGTCTTCTATCCAGGTTCGGTGGATCCCATAATCCTTTGAACATCTTGTTTTGACTGGAAGGTTAACAAAAGGGAATTTGCTGCTTCCTGGCCAACTTGACCGCATGGCCAGTTATATATGGAAGTACCATGATTGGGACGAGTGGGTCTTGCATCTCTTCGGGCAATCTGCAATCATCGTCCCCTTTTGCCGACTGCTCCTTGGCCACATAAAACATGGTAGGCTGGCCATCAAGATTAAGAACCTCCATGGTTTTCAACACTTTGACTGTCTGACAGTCTATATCGGTTGATGATTCCTGGCAGGACGCTGACATCCCCTAATAATTCTTCAAGTTTTAATGCCCCTGGTTTAGGGTGGATGTTGAGCTGAATTGTCCTGAGATCTCCTTCTTCCTCGGATACATGTGACACCTCTGAGGGAGCCACATAGCCCGGTAGTGGTGGAGGGAACTAGTCACCAGCTTCCTATTTCTTCTTCCCTTTGTCTTGAGTTGGAGGGTCGGGCTTCTTCGGCTTTTCTAGATACAGAGAAGGATCTAGCAAGTGACATTCAAACACCTCAAAAGGGTACAGATCAGTGAACACTCTCTCTTCTTTTCCATTCCGAGGGTATTTTATGCATTGGTGGAGGGTAGAAGCCACTACCTGATTCTGATCCTGCCACGACCGGCCCAATAGCGCCTTGTATGATGTGTCAGAGTTTATTACATGAAACTACACTTTAATAGTGAAGTCGTCGAGCGAGAGTTCAAACTCCGTCGTACCCATGGGGACTTCAAATTTCTGGTTGAAGCCCGCAATTCTCATGTCCCTGACCTCGATCAGGTGTACATTGAAGTAGTATTTTTGGTATACCCGATAGGGGAGTATATTGACGGCTGCTCCCGAGTCAATCAATATTCTGTTTATTGGTTGTTTGTTTAGTTTCCCCCTTATAGGTGAACATCTTCGTATCCTTGCCGCTGCTGCCCTCTGCTGCAGTTGCTACTTCCACTGCTACCGCAGCTACCTTGGCTGCAGCTACAACCTCAAAAGTTATGATCCTTCATTAAACAACCAGAGAAAAGAATTCTCTCACACTTAACAAAACTCACACGTATTAACAAAAAGTGACAAATAAGTAATAGGCCTATAACTAATGACAAGGAAGGATTGCTTTATGTGCGTTATTGGGCACAGACTAGCCTGAACAATCATACCATTGACAAGAGCGGGGCATGTGTCAACCCTCGTAGTTCATACCCATGCAACATATATGCTCCTAGGAACCTCCACATTTGTATAATGATATTCACCATGTTGCAATGGCACATATGCATTCACTCCCCAGTGGTAATTATCAAACATCAGTTTTTGCATCATTGCCCATCCCCCTACTAATATGGGTGAAACAACTGCCATGTTGAAAGTATGAAGGGCCTACAAATAGAAATCCAGATATTACACAGGTGACTAATATGCAGACACAATATACAAACTAGGCATTGAGAATCAGATATATACAATTTTTCTAGCTAACAAGCCTAACTGTTATCTCACCTACTTGCAAACAACTTATTACAGATACAAGACTATATGGCATGTAGCAAATCAATACAAACAGAGTATTTTTTAGACGAACAAAATTTTCAGATGAATAGGAGCATGTTTTAGATAAGCAAACTGAAAAACAGGCTCTCCCTTAGCCCACTATTTGTCACCCTTAATCCGTAGCTATAGCTCCTTCAGCTAGCGGGTGACCTTTGCATTTTTGCCTTGCGAACTTGACCAAAAGTCGACTCCAAGGGTCTACTTTTCTTCTCTAAAGCCTTCTTCTTTCCACATTCCAGTCTTACCATCTATTATTATGCTTGATCTATTCTTCACACTTCTGCCCAGTTCTTTGGCCAAATGCAATCCTATCTTCACAAGAACTCACGTAGATATATGTATATATGAAAAACATGAACAACATTAAAGGAGGTTGTTACAGATGGTATCAGAGCGAGTGTTTGTGGATGTACATGAGAATTCAAGATACTGTAGTGATCAGAGTCCATATGGTCCAGTATATTCGGCAGTTGGCACTGGATTTTGTGTTTGGTTTTCGCTTGGTTTCTCATGTGAGAGTTTGAGTGCACGACGCGGTGCTGTGAAGGCGGTTGCTATTTTTGTCGAGGTGCCGGCGTGGGGACTAAGGCATGGGACAGAGAGTGATCTTTCCAATTGATGGTGGCCCTGGTAGTGCTGAGTTGAGCAAAGGTTGCCGACAGGTGTGGTGCTACGGTGTGATGTTCAAGGAATCTACAGTGAGGTCAGGTGGCTGGCATGGATTGTTCATGGTTAAGTCGTCGTAAGTGTGCTCTGAGGTGTTCATGTTGAGTTTGGCCACCCCAGTTCGAGATTTAGCCAGCCCCTGAGGCGTCAAGGTCATGGTTTGAGGTGGCAGAGCGGATGCTCCGATCAAGAGGTGTGCTCGGGCAAGTGGAGGATCTTCTTGGTGAGCTGCTAATTGTCGAGCCGGGTGCTCTCATCATGCTCTGTGGCATCAAAAATGACAAGTTGGTCCTAATTATTTTTATGAATTTTGAGGCAGGATTGGGTAGAGTTATCCCAGTGAGCTCTAAGTCCTACGCTTCTGTGTGTAAATGAGTTATGTCAGCCCTAGGTTTGGTTCGAGATTGTGTGGCAGTGGCCAGGTTTGTGTCCCAGATTGTGAAAATTGTGGCCATTGTGCACTGCCTTGGATGTGCCGTGCGAGGCAGCAGATGAGATGTGAAGGTTCCGCGGCAAATTCGGGACTCGAGGATGAGCGTCAGTAAGTGCCGATTGTGGTTCATGTTGTGGCTCTTGGCATGGTGGTCTACGCGGTACCAGCTCAGGAGATGGATATTTTGAGGATCTGAGAATCAAGAATGGATTGGTGTGAGCATGGACAAATTCGAGGGAATGATGTCTGATGGCCAGAGGTGTGGCGACCTTCGAGCCTGGCATCTTTTGTGGTTCTTTAGCACTAGATGCTTGTGTAGGATCATTCTTAATCATCATTTGCACATCTAGCTCACCAACTTGCGACTGTTCGCGCATTACAGCTCCTTAGTTTTTATCTTGTTGTTATTTCCACAAAAAAAGGGGCTGATCAATTCACCCCTCCCCTCTAGATCTGCCTCTCCCTATACATCACTGTCCCGCCCTCACCCGAGCTCTGATAGAACTGTAACTACTCCAACACATCCCTGGGCCAACCCAGATCATTTCGTCGCCGGTCCCACCGTCGGCAGCGTTCGGAGTAGCCTGTGGTGACCCCGACACTGGCGTATTGTCCTGTAGGACCAATCAGGCCAGAATCGGACCAGTTCGTGATCACGGATCTGCCACAGCACCGATAGGACTCTGGATGACCAGCCACTCCTGCAGGGGACTCCTACCTCACCTCCGGATGTTTCGACTCCAGTGCCACCTCCAGCAGCACCCGTGGAGTCCGTAGCTTCTCTAGCACCAGCTCGCTGTCCTACAAATCCAGTACCGGGCAGAATCAACTACTGGTTCCTTTCCTGACCCCCACACCTAGCTGGCTGACCGTCCCTCCCTGCATGGAGGTAAATTTAGGTTTTAATAATTAATTTCCCCACCCCACGATCACCCTCTTGCGAGAGGTGTAGTGTTGTACTTTCTAATTTTAGGTTAGAGCTACACCGACGCAGTGTGCGAGGTATCCCCATGCTTCCCCGCTCGCCTCGTCTCCTGTCAGGATCGGTGTCATCACACTAATCAGGTGAGCATCTGGTCACATCCCTTGCTGGCTTATCTCTTGCTTATTTAGTATTACTCCTAGCTACGTTGAATGGTGAGTGAGCACCCGATCTCAAATCTTATCAAATTTTGTCCACCGTGGAAGTAAGGCGAGAGTGACCCTACAACCCACACCCTTGGCGTGCTGGCCGCCCATGAAATCAAGCATCCCAGGCCCTTAGGGGTTCATCCTTCAAGCTAGCCAAACCCCTGGAGCGTCAAGGTCCAATCTCAGACGAGCTCATAAGGAGTTTTCTTCAAAATGGGCCTTACCATTGCCCTATTGATGATGTAGCATACTGTACTTACCATCTCAGCCCAAAAATATTTTGGTAGAGAGTTTTCACTTAGCATGGTCCGTGCCATATCTATCAAGATTTTATTTTTCCTTTCCACCACACCATTTTGTTGAGACGTCCTTGGTGATGAGAAATTGTGCATATATATCCCTGCTCTTCACAGAACTTGCTGAATTCATGATTCTCAAACTCACCACCGTGATCACTTTGGATGGTGGTGATAAGGTAGCCTCTATCATTTCAGATTTTCCTGCAAAACACTTGAAACTCTGTCAAGACATCACTTTTATTGGCTAAAAATAACACCCATGTAAATCTGGAGTAATCATCAACAATAACAAATCCAAAAGACTTACCTCCTAGACTGGATGTCCTAGTAGGGCCAAATAGATCAAGGTGTAGCAATTCTAGAGGCCGGGAGGTAGAGACAATACTTTTATTTTTGAAAGAGACATATGTTTGCTTGCCTTTTATGCAAGCCTCACAGATTTGGTCACTTTCAAATTTTAATTTAGGCAATCCGTTCACCAAGTCATGTCTAGATAATTTGGAGATTACTCCAAAACTAACGTGACCTAATCTTCGGTGCCATAGCCATCCATTCTCATGATTGTTTGCTATCATGCACATATCATCATCGAAAACATCATCAAGATCAATAGTATACACATTGTTGTTCCTTTCACCGATGAATCTGATTTCATTAGAGATTTTATTCATGACAAAGTAGTGAGTTTCATCAAAATTAATTTTAAAGCCTTTGTCGCGCAATTGACTTATGCTTAGTAGGTTGTGATTTAAGCCTTTCACTAAAAGAATATTTTCAATCAAAGTTTTAGAATTTTTACCTATGTTCCCAATTCTGATTATTTTGCATTTGTCCTTTCCACCAAAGGCAACTGAGCCTCCATCCTTATCTTGCAGCATAGAGAGCGTATTCTTGTCCCTTGTCATATGCCTTGAAATATATTGATATATATAGATATATGTGTGTTTGTGTTTCCAACTTAACCAGTTTCTGAAGTTCGGGACAGAAAAGAAGGTCCTATTGAGTTCCCGAGTGTTCGTGTACACGGGAAGGCCATTCCGTCGCGCCACATGCTCGCGTAACTGAAGCTTGTTCTGAAGCCCGTCATCGGCTTCTTAATAAGCTTTCTCACCCCTTTCATTTTGTGGTGTTTTCATCCTTTTAAGTTGCATCGCATGCATTATTCATCATCCATATTATGCCTCTCTCCTTGAGAAGGCTTTGTTTCATTATCATCTCATTCCCCCACCCTTTGCATCCAAAAGGGGTTTTAAACAGCACCAACCAGGTGCATGTCAGTTCATACTTCCATTATTTTTTCCAATGGATTGATACTACACCGTCGTCGTTCTGATTCAGTGGTTGTGTCTTTGTTTGTTCTTTTGCAAGGGTAACCAATCAGAAGGCCCTCTTCTTCGGCCTGTCGAAAGAAGAGGAAGAAGGAGCCCACATCATGTCCTGCATTTAAGGTGAAGGCGATCCTTCATTTTGGGGCCTCCAGCCCCTGGCCATCACACCACCACCACGCCCGTGCCTTTTGGCTTCTTTATTCCTGTCCTCACCGCACGGAGGATCATTCCCCGCGGCGACTTTCCCCCATCTAATTTCAGTACATTATTCCTGTCCTCACCTGCGCGGAGGATCATTCCCCATGGTGGTTCCCCTCCTCTATTTAATTTCAGCACTTTCCCCTTCCTCCAAGGTCGCGGTGAGTCACTTCCCGCTATGGCCATTTAGTTTCAGCAATTTAATTTCTGTACATTAACTCTAACCCTAACTCTAACCCTAACTCTAACTCTAACTCTAACTCTAACCCTAACGCTAACCCAATAAGGTCCGCGGTGAGTCACTTCCCGCTATGGCCATTTCAATTCAGCATTTTTAATTTCAGCACTTTTAATTTCAGTACACCCCTATCCTCGCTTTAGAATCCCACGGAGAGTCACATCTCGCGGCGGTTGACATAAATAATCTGCCGAGATAAACCCAAGGGAATAATCTGTATCTCATGATCTTGTCGTTTGTCATAATAATCCATAGAGATCAAACTGGAAAATGAAAAACTCTAATATCCCCTCATGCGTGGTAACTACCCTTATAAACCAGCAAAAGAGCACATTCACACACCGCTAAACTAAGCACAAATAGAGGAAGATCCATTCCGTTAACTAAACCACTTGCCCACTGCAAAGAAAAAGTAGATGAACCATAGATGGTTCAGAAGCACACAATCAGCCCCAGGCCACAGTTCAACGTAACACCATAGATCTTGAACAAATTTCTGTCATCTGCCAAAAAGTTCAAGTCTTCTAAAAACGGAGAAAGAAAGAACCTTGCGCAGGGCGTAGGCGAGCTCGCCGCGGGTGAAGTTAGCAGCGGCGGCCGTGGTGAGGGGGATGCCGTTGCGGAACTGGTAAAGGTGCACATTCTTTTGTATGTACTCGGTGAACTGGACCCTGCCAAAGCAGAACCCCAGGTGAATGCTGCCCCCACGCACAAGAAGAAGAAAGCAGGCGATTCGGGCAAGATGGGTGAGAAGGGATCGGCGGCAAGGACCTGTCTCCCGGCTCGCCAGAGGCGCCAAGGAGCTTGTGGGAGTCGAGGACCATGACCTTGTCCTCGTTGGTTTTGTGGACGAGGATGCTGCTGGTGGCCGAGGTGTCCGCCGCCACCACCGCGAAGCCGTCGCCCACCAGGCCGAAGACACTCTCCATGACGAACGCTTCAACTCTTTCCCTCCCTCTCAGGCCCCTCTGCCTCTGCTCCGATCTCTCTCCCTCTTCTCTTCTTCCCCGGTGAGTTGGGGGAAGCAGTGATCGATCCCAAAGGCCAAATGTCCGAGATTTCTGCAGGAGCAGCACCTTGGGGAACAAGAAGGCAAGGGTTGAACCGGGCGGTTCACCTTCTCACAGATTTGTTGGATCGGTTGGGTGGGTTGGTGTGAGTGTTTTTTTTTCGGCCCGGTAGATGGGCATGTTAGGGTCCTGCGCCCGTGTACAATGTCGTTATTTCATGTTAAAAGAAACGAGGTAAAATAATTGATGGCCATGACTGTGTCGTGACTTATAAACCTGCGCCCTTACAAGCAGGCGTTATTTCCTTAAAATTGGATATATAAAAGAAATTATTTATATAATTAGCACCCTATCTAAAGTCGAATATTGAAGATACTATGCCCCTTAGAAGAGTCACCATTTTTCTGGTAATTAAAATATAAAATTTTAGAAATTATACGAATCAACGTCCAAATAGTGGGCGCAAATTCTAATTAGTGGCCACTGATAGGACGTAGTTTTATGTGACTGGTTCCTTCGCTTGTTTTCGATCCTACACTGCCGGATCTCGTTGGCACCACTGTTCACGTCCGAGACTTGGTCCCTATTTTGTTTTGACGCTTACACTCAACTCTTGATGATGATTGGACCCTCCGCGGGATATTCCTTCGTTCGGACTGGTACTTTCTTCATCGAGGCCTCCGTAAATCTCCGCTAGCCTTGGATTCCCTCAAGGTAGCCGAGTTGGTTGTACCCTAAAAATCTTAGAACCCTTATTATCAAGTCACTCTGAAGAAATCTGATGCCTAGCCACCATAGAGCACTGTTCATAGTTTACTATGGGAGTTCTGTCTGTATCTGGAATTGACGACCAGACAATGGATGCCAATTTGAATTAGCGACCACTTGAAGAGTCGCTATTTCTTCATGCCTGTGTTGTCCCCACAATGTGCGACCACCCAGGTGGGCGCCAATTCTAAAATTGGTGGCAGTCTGAGTGGATGCCAATTACCCAGTTTCATGAATTGTCACGGATTTTTCGAGAGACTTGTCGCTATGTCATCTTAATTCTGTCCTTGAACTTTTTCACATCGTGAATTATCACATGCTATTTGACATTTCGGGAATATGTCCCCTTGATTCTACATTGGCCATATCTGATTCTAAAATATTTAAGGACTGTGGGTCTGCGACCATCAATGTCAGGTAGGACAGAAGTCTATTCTGTAAACACCATCGACGTCTGAGCTGACAGATACTCAACCATCAGCATCTGAGCCGACAGATATTCAACCATCAGTGTTTGGGCTGATAGATATTCAATCATCAGTGTTTGGGCTGACAGATATTCAAGCATCGACGTATGGGTCGACAGAGATTCAACCATCGGCATCTGAGCTGACAGATATTCAAGCATCATTGTCTGGGCCGACAGATATTCAACCATCGACATCTGAGCCAATAGAAATTCAACCATCGACATCTAGGCTGACAGATATTCAACCATCGGCATCCAAGCTGATAGATATTCAACCATCAGTGTCTGAACTGACAGATATTCAACCATCGACGTCTGAGCTGATAGATATTCAACCATTGGCGTCTGAGCTGACAGATATTCAACCATCGACATTTGAGCCGATAGATATTCAATCACCACTGACTGAGCTGACAGATATTCAACCATCGATGTCGGAGCTGATGGATATTCAACCATCGACATTCAAACAGACAGATATTCAACCATCGGCATTTGAGCCAATAGATATTCAACCATCAGTGTCTGGGTCGACAGACATTCAACCATCGGCATCCAAGTTGACATATATTCAACCATCGACGTCTAAGCCGACAAATATTTAACCATCAGTGTTTGGGTCGATAGATATTCAACCATCGGTGTATGGGCCGATAGATATTCAACCATCGACGTTTGGACTGATAGATATTCAACCATCGACGTTTGGACTGATAGATATTCAACCATCGGCATCTGGGCCGATGGATATTCAACCATCAACGACAAGCTGACAGATATTCAACCATCAGTGTTTGAGCTGATAGATATTCAACCATCGGCATCTCGATAGTTCATCTGGACCGACAGATATCCTACCTTTGGTCTAGACTTCTTGTCTAAATCAATGAACAAATTGACTCTCTTTTGGCTAACGCCAACTCCTGGTCCCATTGGGATTCACCCTAATTCATAAAACCCTTCCTTCCTTACTTCGGCCGTAATCTTATAGCTTTAAAACGATCCAGCTTGCATCCAGCGTAGTCCGCATCAGAATAAGAAATAAGAGATAAATCACATGATGACGGATACCATACCATTATGAATTCGTAGTCATGCCGTTTGGGTTAACCAATGCCCCTACAACTTTCATGTAGTTAATGAACAACGTCTTCAGACCATATATTGACCAATTTGTGGTCGTCTTTATAGATGACATTCTTATCTACTCCAAGACACAAGAAGAACATCTAAAAATAGCTTTGCGGATATTAAGAGAACACCAACTCTATGCAAAGCTTAATAAATGTGAATTCTGGCTAAAGGAAGTTTCATTCCTTGGTCGCATTATCTCAAAAGAGGGTATTTCTGTGGATCCTTCTAAGGTTGAAGCAGTCAAAAAATAGAGCAAACCAACAATCGTGACTGAAGTCAGGAGCTTTCTTGGTCTGTCTGGATACTATAGGTTGTTCATAAAAGATTTAACAAAAATCATCATTCCTCTGACTAGACTAAGGAGGAAGGAGAATCCTTTTGTATGATCGAAAGATTGTGAAGAGAGTTTCTTGACTCTCAAGGAACATCTCACTACTGCACCCATGCTAGCACTGCCAATTGAAGGTGGTGATTTTGAGGTCTACACCGATGCATCAGGCATAGGCCTCGGTTGTGTTCTAATATAGCATGGAAGGGTAATATGTTATGCTTTGAGACAGTTGAAGCGACATGAGGAGAATTACTCAATGCATGATCAAGAACTTGCCATAGTTGTCTTCGCCCTGAGGATATGGAGACATTACCTCTACAGAGAGGAATTCGTAGTATTCTCAAGCCACAAAAGTCTGGAATATCTTTTCTCCCAGAAAGAATTAAATATGAGGCAAAGAAGGTGGCAAGAGTATCCTAAAGACTTTGACTTCTCCATTTAATACAACCTAGGAAAGGCTAATGCTGCAGTAGATGCACTCAATAGAAAACCATTGGCAATTTTATCTAGCCTCAGGATGGGTATGACAAATCTCTTAGAAGATTTTGCCAAGTTAAGGGTCTTACAGTCCCCCCCTCCTAATAGAAATTTTGACCTCAAAAATTAAAAGGAAGAGCAAGGAGGAAACTGAGAAGGAAATTATACCTTACTAGAATAAGAAAGGAAAAAGCTGACGCATTTCAGCCTCACGCTCCCAAGTGGCTTCATTGCCTGAGTGACGCTGCCAGACAACCTTTACCAGAGGGATCACCTTATTTCTCAACCGCTTCTTACGACGGTCTTCAATTCTGACAGGAAACTCTGGAGTAGACAAATCAGCAGTCACTTTGGGCCAAACTGAATCATCCAGGACGTAGGACGCATCGGGCACATATTTCCTCCATTGAGACACGTGGAACACATCATGAATAGCTTGCATAGCCATCGGCAACTGGAGATGATATGTCACTTGGCCCACACACTCCAAAATAGGAAACAGACCAATATATCGTGGACTAAGCTTTCCACGCTTCCCAAACCTTAAAACACCCTTCATCAGAGATATTTTAACAAACACCATATCTCCAGGCTCGAACTGCAGTGGTCGCCTGTGCTGATCTGCATAACTTTTCTACTGACTCTGAGCTGTCAACATTTTCTATCTATTGTTGTACCATATCAAGTCCTGTCAATAAACGGTCACCAGCTTCAAACCAGTTCAAAGGAGTACGATAGGGATGACCATACAAAGCTTCATAAGGTGCCATGCCAATGCTAGAGTGACAACTGTTATTATAGGCAAATTCAACAAGTGACAAATGCTAACTCCACGAACCCTGCCAATCAAAGCAACAAGATCACATTATATCTTCTAAAGTCTGAATTGTCGTTTCTAACTGACCATCAGACTGCAGATGATACGCTGAACTAAACGCTAACTCCGTGCCCAATACTTTCTAAAAACTACGCTAGAAGCCAGAGGTAAAATGCGGGTCACGATCAGACACAAGTGAAACAGGAATTCCATGCAATGGCATAATCTTTTCAGGGCCAATTTCTGTACACTCCAGGCAACCTTAATCAGCAACAATCTAACTATCTGATGAGAGATGATTATGGCATCAACGCAAGTAAGCAAGAGCCGGTAGGTTTCAATGATCAAGTGGACGTCGTCCGCCCTCTACCTATTCACCACGTTCATCAATATGGCCTTCTGCTTCTGCAACCATATCCACAAAATCCTCCACAACATTACACACCTCCATCATCCATTAACACGCTTCCACCACGGCGTTCGCTTGAGCCCGATAATGAAGAGCCGACAGATGAAGAATTGAAGACGGCGCATCAAGATGAAGTTCTGCAAGCACCCATTCTGAGCTTCCTCCGCTTTCCTCTTCCTCCACCACCCGAAGAACTCCCTGCTCAGGACGATGCCACCGTCCCCAATCCAACCCTCATTTTTGAGACCTACTAGTGTTACGATGATGGGTCGATACTCCAATCACCTACACCGATGCATCACGAACTGTCTCCTATCCTTCAAACCTCCCGCACCCCTAAAATTTGACGCTTTCTCCACACCAAACCTCCTTCATTTACACTTCCAACTCCTACACCCTCCACAACACCGGCCCTCGCCGAACCTCCCGCTAAACCTCTTCCCATTATACCTCTATCAACCTCCACACCATCGGCCCCCGCCGAGCCCATCACTAAATCATCTCCAATTAACCTCCCATTGTCGCCACCTCGGCCCTCCATTATCCCTTTAACCCCGAACCTGGCTTTGCCTATCCCTCCACCTACCCCTTTACCCAAACCCGTGGCAGATCTTGAGCAGGGTTCACTCCTTGTTGCACTCGAGCCAACCCCGTCTGCTTCAGAGCAAGGGGAGAAGCTCGACGTGTTTCCTCCAACACCTTCCATTATATCTCCACCATCTACTAAGCCTTCTACCTCCACTTCACTTTCCTCTACCACTCGGAATGGGGGTCCTTCTACAAGTATTTGTGCCAAAGATGATCGAGAACCATGCAAGAAGGAGTTAGCCACAGCTATGTTGTTCAAGATGCAAGACTTCATTTATCGGATGCCAATCCGTGTTCTTGTGCTGAGCATGGTTCAGATCTGTATTCTAGCAACCCATCACTTCTTATTTTCCAATCCCTTAACAATTTCAGATCGATTTGAAATTTGGACTGGGATTTTTGACCACCAAATGCCATCTCCACAAATTTTTTCATGAATTTTAGAGCCTGTTTGCTGCTCTGTAAAATTCATTTCTCATAGCAGATTTGGTTCTACCCCTACAGTCGAGATCCGACCCTTCCCTGCCATAAAATTCTTCCCCCATTCAAACCACCTGTAAAAATTACAAGAAAAATTGTGCCCGTCCCTCACATCCCCCTCTCTCACCCATAAAATCCCTAGCTCCCAGATCCACCATCTTCCCTCCGGTCAAACCTAGTTCTCAGTTAGATCTCAATCTGCCCAATCTAGTCTGAACCAGAGAAGTGCACCTGTTCTAAATTCAGCCACGATAAATACAGAGATAGGAAAATTCCTGGAACAATAGGTGTTCGTAGATCTTCAAAGGAGATTCGCAACGGCGCCAGTCTCGCGTCGATCCGACATCGGGTCTGATCGCAGCATTTCTTTTATCCGGGTCGTGCAATTCTGAAACTATGGAACAGGTTCGGGGATAGAAAGCAACAACGTCCAACGATCGGTCTGCCTCGCCTTCCACGAGGCGATCTAGTGCATTTCCCTCCTAGAGATTATCCCTCCAGGAGTCCCCTTCGCAGTGGTACCACTACCAGCCCGATCGGCCCTCCGACCGGGGAGTGGTCCCCATGTTCGTCGGCACGCGCTACCGCTGGAGCTATCCAAAACACTGCCCGTCAACCCGAGCCCGCTACTCCCAAGTCCCATGTGTAGCCCCTTACCTCCCTGTGTGGAGTGGGCATAAAATTTACTATTGTAACTATTGTTTAATTACTGTTCTGGGAGTACGAGTCTCGACCGGGGTCGTCTTCCCCACGCCCAGAGCATGGAGGTACATTCGCCTCCCTTTGTCTCATTTGCTTAGTCCGTATGTGTTCTTTTATGCTGCGATTTGAGTGATAGGTTAACTAGCTCGTCCAATTACTGGTGGAATATTTTTTTATTTTTTTATTTATAGGTTTATTTACGTAGGCATGTCAGTCATTGAGTGACAAGTTTATTATGCGTACCGTCTGACCAATCAGACGATAGTGAGTGATCGTGTCGGGACCCAGAACCCGCCGTACCATAAAGGCTACGACGTTAATTACGCCCCTCCGAAAGAGGGACAACCCTTGATTAATTGTCAAAATAAAGAGACCATGGGGCCCATAGAATATATGAAAGATGTGATTGCATGTAAGCACATAATATGAAAGCATTTGTTTTATTAAATCGCCTCTCGGTGCAAGGCGGAGAACTTAGGTTCGGGGACCACCTGATGCATAGTGAAAGCCTCCGGTCGGGCATAACCCGACTTTTCGCTAATCACCATTTAATATACCGGAGAATCGGATCATGCAAGCATATGGGGTAGCAATATTGTTTATTATTTATTTTATTATTCGATCATTTATTTGTAATTTCAAGAGAGGTTTCGGCCACACCTCTCCTGTTCCGAGGGGTATCGGGGCCTCTTTATTTTTGAGGCTGCGCACGGCATCACAGTGCACATATATGGACCCATGAGGTGGGCCAAGCGTGACTATATTTAGGCAGACTCGTGTGTTGTCGGGACAATGTATGCCGAGGTACAACAAATTTGGTATTTGAGAAATGAGGGAATGCGGTTAAAACTCGATCAGAACAAATTAAATTCAGAAGATTATCGGCTCAGGACTAGGTCATGCTTTGACCATAATGAGATTAATCTCGAGATCTAAGCACGACCTGTTAGGGGGTCATCAATATTTTCATACTCGGGGTCTAGAGGAGGCGAGAGTTCTGGAGTGGACACCGCCATATCCACCGTTCTTTATTTATTATTCTTTTCTTTATTGTTATCATTTGAGTGCATGACTGTGTTTCTTTCCATTGATTCTTATTTTGTTGATGGTGTATCCCTTTCTATCGTTCATTTATTTTTTTATTTTTATTTTACATTACATGCATACACATTTTTGTATTGAAAAACAGGATATTCTGTCCATATGAATCAGTTTTGAACTTGTTTGCTCTTTGCACATTGACATCTAGAATTTGAGCGTGTAATCTATTTATTGGCGTCTCATTTATTGAAGAACCAAATTAGAGTGCATCTTATCATATCTAAGTGACCGAGAACCGTGCATATGAAGTTGGTCACTACAGAAGTATGTGTGGTATTGTAAAAGTGAAGACACACGAACTTGGCGGGAACCACCATCTAGATTGAGTTTATCCTCCTCTCTCTGGCCAAACAAAATCCTCTCGGATCCCACGTATGAGGAACGTACGTACATAGATCTGGTTTGGGATTTCCGGTTCACCCAGACCTTAGAAGCTATCTAGCCCACGGAAGTTGGCCCATTATCTGGAGCCCAATATCATGCTAGCACGTAAATGGCCCCAACACCTAAGAACAGTCCCATTTGCTACACCAAGATGCAGTCACTTTTTTTTTTCAAAAAAAAAAAAATCAAACCTCAATCCGATCTATAAGAAAAGGAGTAATTAGCCCACAGATAAGTCCACTGATGAAACACAGACCCAGGAGATGTAATATTTCGCTCATGTCACGTGACTCTAACCTCACTGCGGGGCTATGGTCATGATTTATCGACTCAGTGTGAACTCGGCTGTCTCAATCCTGCCCACGGCCGCGTTGGTACGAGTCACACCCGAGTCGCTTTGATCACGCCAATTTTTTTAAAGTTAGATCGTACCGTACATCTGAGTTGGATCAAACAAATATGGATCACCCAGTTAACTAACCGGGCCATGATATATAGAGTGAGGTTACATGGATAAACGGGTTCACTTTTAGTTCACTTAGGACTACTTTAATAAAAAGGTAAGTCGGGTTAGGGTGAATTATCCGAGATGAGATGACTTAATTTTGATTTGACTCTTTTTGTCTTAACCGATCAAGGTGAATTAGAGATAGGTTTAGATTTTTTTACTCCAACTAAAAGAGTGGAATAAGTCACCTGAGGTGAGTTAGGGATGGGCTGAAATTACATCTTTTGCAATAATGTCCCAACAGGATGTAAAAAAGGTGCCAGTGAATCCATCGGGGCCAGGTGCTCCATTCCCATTAAGGTCCCAGACTACCTTTTTAATCTCAGATTCAGTAGGAGTATTGCAGAGACAGTCATTTTGGGTGTCAGTAACAAGGGATGGGATGACTTGAAGCAGCTCCTCTTCAATCTGGTGGGGTTCAGAGGAGAGGAGAGAGGAGAAGAAGTGAACAGCCTCCTCACGTAAAGTGAGCTGGTCCTTACACCAACCGTCATTTATCCTCAATCTGTGAATGAAGCTTCATCTTCTGTTTCCCTGAACAACGGCATGGTAGAAGGAGGTGTTTTTATCTCCATTGTCCATCCATTCCAGTCTATCTTTTTGAGCCCAGAACACCTCCTCATAGTGGTATGCTCTACGCAGATGAGCTGTTGATTCATTAAGCCTCATACGGTTGTCCACAGTTGGGTCATTATCAAAAGTAAATTGAGCAGCTACAGTGGCGACCTCAACATCGGTGATGTTCCTCTTTAAGTCCCCAAAATGGTCTTGTTCCATATTCTGAGAGCACACTTAGTTGCCTGCAATTTGGATTGCAAGATAACCAAGGGGTTGGGGTGGATAGCGATATCCTTGTTCCATGCTTCAGTGACAGTCGCAAGAAAAGAATTGTGGGTACACCACATAGCTTGAAAAATAAAGCGAGCCAAAGGCCTTTGGATCACTTTATAATGAATAAGCAGAGGGGCATGGTCGGAGGGACCCCTAGCAAGGTGTCTGATGATAAGACCCTATGCAAGATCAAGCCATTAGGTGTTAACTAAAACACGATCAAGCCTGGCTTTGATAGCTGCTTGACCAGTGAGGTTGTTCGACCAAGTAAAAGGAGGGCCAGAAAACCCAGCATCAATCATCCCAGTCGCAGAAATAAAAGAGTTGAAATCAATCATAGAATTGGAGTTAGGGATACGGCCACCCAATTTTTCTGTCGGAGCGGCAATGCAGTTAAAATCCACCCAATCTTTCTCCATTTTGGTAATTTCATTCATGAATGAGTGCAGGGGATTGACTTGAAGAGGAGGAGGAGGCAGCGGACTTGTGACCCTCTTTAGTTGTTCCTCCATTGAAGTAATTTTATCAAGAAGAGCTTGTTGGAGGGGCGTGACATGTGAAGCAGAGGGTTGGCATGGTGGCCGTGGAGGGGCTATTTGATATGAAGCATGGAGGGGTTGACCCTTTAAAGGACCCAGTCAGGCCGGGTTGTAAAAGACATAAGGGCCTTGGGGCAGTGAATGAGGATGGTTGGAAGGAGGCGGGTGATGGACCCCCCGAGAGAGAGGATGAATAGAAAGAGGAGGCGGCAGGTGATGGACCACCCGAGAAGGAGGATGAGTAGATGAAGGAGGCGGGTGATGGGCAACCTGAGAAGGAGTGGAAGGATGATGAGATGAAGAAGCTAGGCCCTCAATAATAGCCTTAAGGGCTTGGGTTTGTTGAGGGGTGAGATGCATATCTTGGGAGACCTCATTATGTGGAGGAGATAGTTCCAAGGGAGTATTGGCTCGTGGTTGGTGCGAGGGATTGTAAAATTGAGAATTGCCCATAGGGTGAACAAAACCATGAGAATTGGAATGAAATCCTATATGAGTGTTATGGTGAGAATTATAAACTTGAGGATTATAAGATGTGTTTGGTTGGTCATCCTCATAGTTATACGTGTAATTAGGCATTTTAACTTGATTACCAAGATGAAACATTATGCAAATCAAACAATATTAAATCAAGACAATTTGCAAGGATAGCAAACAAGTGAATGTTTACGCTTAGTTTTAAGTTAGATCTTGATGTGAATTAAATGATTTTAACAAAGTTTGGATAATTCACTCAAGGTAAGAATCTAGTTTCAATATAGTTTAACTCCGGTGCCAACTAGGTTTATTTCTCACCACGTATAGGCCAACTAAACTCTGGAACTTCAAAAGGTACAACTTTTTCAGTGATCGAAGAGGGAATCCTTCGATGTCGGAGACTTACGGAGGCGATTCTCTTTCCTCAACTCTGTCAAGTGGTCCTTATTCTCCTTCCCCGACCCTGTCAGGTGATTCTCGTTCTTCTTCCGCGACCCTTTCGGGTGGTCCTCATTCTCTTTCCCCGACCCTATCGGGTGTCTATGGTTCTTCTTCCCCAACCCTGTCTGGTGATTCTAATTCTCCTTCCCCAACCCCGTCCGGTGATTATCATTCCTCTTCTTCGACTACGTCGGATGATTCTTCTTCTCCTCTTTTTACTCACTCCTCTTCACCCTTTCAGGGTCGTTACCCTTTCTCTTGCTGCTTTTGAGGCTTTAGTCCACCTTGATCTCAGTTGATTCTTATTTATTCTGTATTTGGTTCCTTTTTATTAGGGCCTCTGTGCCTTAACGAGGGAGTTCTAGCCCTCGCCTCTCTTCCTTTTATCCTTCTTGGTCCAGTTTGGTGTCTGTCACTCCTCTGTGTAGAGGAATCTTTGATCCTTTGCTATCCTTTCCTCTTTGTCCTGTCAAGCAAGGAATATGTAGCTCAATGATCAAGGTCGCTTTAGGATGCTAATTTCATGTCATGTATGTGCGAGGTATCTTTATTTTGTGATCATTGCTATTACTCTTATTATTCATGCGCGTAGATATGATGTTGATTTCCTAAACATGTTTATGTGGCTTAGTTAGGCCTTATTCAATTTAGATCAAAATAGGTTTGCTTCTACAGCATCTCAGGCTGGTGATAGCTCCGCGCTGGGAATCTGAGTTTCTTCCCCGATCGTTGAGGGTGTCCTTTTAGCATGAGTTTTTCACACACTTCACGGCAAGTCATAGCTGATTTCCTCTTAGCAACACCGTTGCTGCTTTGGCCATACCATGGGTATGCGCAAAGGCCTTTTTCTTCTCTCTGCTCGGTCGAATGCAGGGGCAAGAGATTGATGGATAAGACGACTAACCTAGACATTCTCCAATACGAGAGAAGTCTCAAATAGGGGCAGTCTTGACCCTCAAAAGTGTGCTTTATTATAATATCTGGCCAAAAAGGGCAAACTTACATAATAGATTTCAATTAATCCAAAGACTATGCAAGTCAATTCCAAAACATTATTAATTGAAGGAAAGTTAGAGATTATAACTCATTGGAGCCAAATGTTGCACCCCAGACTTGGATAGACTGGTTGAGAACAGGTTTTTCTCCTTTTTCCTCTCCCTTTCCTTCCTTTTCTCCTTTCTTTTAGTCTTTCTCTTCACTTCACTTCAAAAGAACTAAGTCCAAGAAGCATGGAAGTAGTTTCCAGTAGTGGTGGCAACCATGAGAGGGAGGGTGACATTGAAGGGTTGGTTTTGGGAAAGGCAGCCAGCTCTGGCCAGTTTCAAGCCATTCTGGCTGGTCCCGTTATTCTATTTCTTTTAAGAAAACCCAGCAGATCCAACTTAGATACTCTGTGGACAAGATCCAGCCATGCCAGTTTTGATCCAAATCGCCCAGTTATGGTCTAGATGAGCCGCTTTTTTAAACTATGCTCCTCAGTAACTACTTCCATAGCAAGTTCTATCTATCTCCAAGTGACACAGTCATACACTACACACCAGTTGAAGTCCTAATGTCCCCTAAAGTCCCTTCAGCAAGTAAATAGACCCCCAAGTAGTCTACTGCCTCCCACCTCCCTGACTCAAGCCCCTTCGCCTTCTCCACACTTACCTTCCAACAGAAAAAAGAACACCCACCTTGCACTTCTTTGTGGGTTCCCTAACAGCCCTCTTCTCTGTACAATCTTCACATTCCATAAGATGATGTGCATTCCACAACATTAAGACCCATCCCTTATAAGCTCCTCTCTTTCCCCTTCCTACACCCTATCCCTCCTTACCTTTACCTCCTGCCTTAATCCCAGACTTCCTGCACCTGATGATACCAGTACCACCAATCTGTAGCTGCTAATTCCTTCTAGTCCTCTTGAACTACAAACTTTAAAATTAATTAGCTATCATTTTGCAGAAACACAATTTTTTATTATTAAGGGATTTGCTTTTGACTAGCTCACTCGATCCTATTTAAAATTTTTAAGAGGGGGATAGAAAGAGGGAGATCGAGAAGAGAGATCTTGTGAGAAAAATAATAATAAAATAAGAGAGAGATAGAGAAGAGATGGAGGGCGAGGGGGTTCGCACGGACGACCGATGTGGGTGAGAGAGAGAGTAGAGAGAGAGACGGCTAGGGAGGGGAAGATGGTGGTGGTGAGCCCGACGAGAGCAAGGTGTGCATGGCCATGGAGAAGGCAGGCATGTGTGTTTAGAAGGGAGAAATAGAGCGAGGGAGAGAACAACATGGAGGGCTGCTTGTGGGCATGGCCATGGGCCGACAGGATGCGAGTGTGGCTACGGTGTGGAGAGAGGTGACGTATGCGGTGTGGGCTAGAGAGAGAAGAGTGGGCTCACGTGCGATGTAACAGTGGTTGCAAAGAGAAGAGGGAGATGAGAGTGGTTAGTAGAGGGGGATAAGCAGAGCATGGAGAAGGGCATGCAGGGAGAGGTGCGGACGATGGGGGAGCTGGGTTAGAAAGAGAGCGTGTGCAGGAGGTAGCAGGGGGGCGCGGTGCTATGTGTGTGGGAGAGAGAGGGGGTAGAGAAGAGAAGAGGGAGAGGCGTGAGACGGAGAAGAGAAGGGGGAGCAAGCTCAGAGCGGTCACGGAGAACAGAGAGAGAGGGTGCAGGAGGTAGTAGGGGGGCGAGGTGGTGGTTGGCAGTGTGGGCTAGAGAGAGAGACGGGACAAGGGAGGTGAAGGTGGTGGTCGCGGTGTAGGAGGGACGGTGAGTAGGGAGAGGAAGGGGGAGATGCAGGCGACAGGGAGACTAGAACTAGCAAGTGTGCGTGCGTGCAAAGGAGTTTGCATGGGAGAAGCCGATGGAGAAGGGGGGAGAAAGAGAAGAGAGAGAGAGTGCGATGGGCCAGGGCGAGCGGAGATGAGAAGGGAGAGAGTGTAATGCTCCAGATTTTTTGGATATTTTTCGGATCAGGATTTGTGAGTTTCGGTTCGCTTTCAGGAGTCCTAGAGAGTGTTTTGTGATTTACGCGTATTTTTTCCTAATGAGTCGACTTACACTGCAAAATAAGATAACTTTAATATCATCTCACAAAAAAATTAACTAAAAATAAAAAAATAAACCTAATACTTCAGTGTGTCTAATAACTTCGGATATGCACTAACTCCGTGTGTCCACTAAACATCACTCTTCGGACAAACATAGAGCGAGTGCCAACCGACATATAGTGAGCAAAGATTAACAGATAATCTATATAATTATGCAAGAAACTTCCAATAACATGAACAATTGGTTGTAAAAACCCAGTATGAGTACGCATTAAACACTGTCAAGGAATGGGCCACCGTTTCTCTCTCCTCTGCAGGTGGCGAAGGGAGGAAAACGCAGACAGAGGAGGAGTACGGGAACAAGGTGGGTCCTCGTTGTTACTACGCAACAAATGAGTATATTACATCCAATTCTGTGTGGAGAGAGAGAGATTGCGACGATGGGGGAGGTGGCCACGGCAAAAATCCTCCGCCTGTCGGGTTTCATGCTCCAAATTCTCGTCCTTGTTCAGTTCATGAAAGAAGCAAGTGAGTTTTTAGCGGTTTAGGATTCTGGGCTCGGCTGCAATGGCCGGGGAGGAAGAAGAAAGGTTATGAGGTTAGACAAGAAAAAGAGGGAAGAAGCGGAGGCCAAAGAGAGAGAGGCATTAATTAATTAATTAATTGGTTGGCTCTGTGTCGAAAGCTGAGCGGAGAACTTTTAAACGGCAGCGGCAGAAGCCGCAGTGGCAGTGGAAGAGAAGCCTGCAGCGGCCATGAAAGATTGACAGAAAGAGATCTAGAGAGAGAGAGAGAGAGAGAAAGGGAGGGAACAAAGAGGGATAGAGAGAGAGAGAGAGGGGTGGTGGGTCTATGTGTGTGCGTGACGAGTGACCAAGGGAAGGGATCCAGAAGATCTCACTCAGAAGGAATTTCAGAGACACCACCCAACCCCTCCAAACATCCCCCCGCTGGGGGGGGGGGGGCGGGGGGGGGGGGCGGGCGGGGGGGGGGGGGGGGGGGGGGGGGGGGGGGGGGGGGGGGGGGGTTAATTATATGTTTCTAAAGTGGCGGTGAGGAAATTATTTTGAAAATTAAGCATCCTCCTCCTTCCGTAAGGTTAGAATTCGTAGGCACAGCTTGACGATGTCAAAGTGGGGGAGTGGCGTTGTCCCGCTCTGTCACTGATCCTTTTCGATCGTGGTGCTCATCGGCTTTTGGAGCATGTTTGGGGAAGAGTTTTGGAGCATCTGTGTTGGTGCATCTCTAGAGAGGAATCGACCAGTGATGGTGTAGGATTGCTTATCGATTGTGTTCTTTCTCACACAGTGAATTCTCTCTCAATGCTCTTCGTGAGAGGTTCGCCTCCGAACCACGTAAACTATGGTGCCCCCATCCAGCTTTGTGTGCTTATCCTTCTCCTCTATTTTGAGTGCACTGGGTGAGGTTTAGATCGGTTCTGCTGCATGAAGAAGAAGCGTGATTGTTCAGACATGATTCACCGGAGAAATCGGTCAACCTTTCCCAAGGAATCGATAGACCGGTCCTTAGTCTATTCAGGACCGATTTCTATTCTGCGAAAATTGGTCCCATCAAAATCCCAAACAGGTCGAGTGATTTGGCTGTCTGATCAATCTCTTTTGGTTCTTTGAAATTAGATCGACGACCCTCGGACCCGAAAGTCAGCGACCATGTCTTGTCCTCAATCTATGATCCTATTCTACTTTTACAGTAGAAGGGTGTCTTTTTGGTTTCTCTTTGGACAGAGGTGATACGTCGAAAGGTTCTTAATTTTAGACTACTTCATTCTGTATAGGTGAATATGTTGAAAGTTGACTTAAACATGTTTCTCCCAATTCTTTGAATAACTGATGCCAAGAAGCTGCTGATGTCCGGATAATCCACCCCGCACTTCACATCTAAACACTGGCGTGAGCACAATTCACACGGATGCTGCTCGAACTCAATCGTTTGTATTCTCGCAAACATAAAAAATAATCATTTGAAAATCGACTTCGTGAAAATATGTGGTCATTCAAACAAGGGTAATATTTTGTGCACCGCATCCGGTGATCCTTCATCTCTTTACCGAAATTAGGGGCTTTGCGGCCCCCTTTTTATAATACTGATTGCTTCATCTCTCCTAATGCAAGAAAATCACATTCCAGCTGCAAGAATGGTGGTCTCCTTTTGTCCCCAAGTCGTTGAAAGCCACATTAGGGATAGCTACCTTGTCATCCCCCTCTACATCAAGAGTTTCCCTCCTATGGTGGGCTTCCCCAACTTCATTGGGGTAGCTTTTGTTAACACACTGGACATGGAAGCCTCCGACAGGCCCGAGATCAACACTCCCATCCAGGGCGCCATTGAAGCTGTTGCTAGCCGAACCCCGGCCAAGAATAACAATTGCAGCCCGCCCGAGACGCTCAGCTGCGATGTGCACCATGTGCACCCGACCATTGGCTCGCCTCAGCGGGGATCGACATCCCACCGGAGGATGTTCCGAAGGAGCCGTGCAGTCGCCACGCCAAGAAGCTGACTCTCCAGCTCTGACAAGTCTGTCATTGTTGGAGGCATTAGAGTCCATCTTAATGGACAAAGGTTTGAGGCAATCCCGGACCGAATAATACCAGCCATGCCAGCCCGCAACTCCTTTCAAGGACTGGAGAAGATGAAAGAAAGGATGGCGCCCGCCGATGTGCCATCTCACAAGTCAGCAAAGCTGAAACAGGCTTGGGTTCCCAAGGGAGCCCAACCCACGGCACCAGCCTAGGTAGGGCCTAGCCGCGCTTGCCGTACAAGGGGGTGAAGAGATGAAAGGGTCGAGGTGACAACCACGACCCACCAGCTAGCAGTCACTGTACCAGCACTGCCCGAAAATGCCCGCCGCCGACGTCATAGGCACCGTCACCATGTTGACCACCCGGCGTACGCAAATTACACGCATCATGATGTCACCACTGACACACAACTACCGGTCGCTCTCCCCGACCAGGAGTGGGAAGGGATCGAGCAGGCAATGAGAAACTACCTCCGGGGCCCAGGCAGTACCCCCTTGGGCCGCCAGAGATTGCTGGGGGCAGTGGCTTCTGCCTTAATAGTTTCCAAATCATGTATTTAATACAAACTATAGAGTTTTGGCATGAAATTAACATATGTTTCAAAAATAACTCCAAGTACCATGAAACATGCAATTCTAATCATGATTCAATATTGAAACGTAAAATCATGAAAAACAGGTTAAATCTAATTAACTAGGCATACATATAAGTTAAATAGACTATTTTCAATCCTGTCTCGTGTTGACAGAACTCAGTGTACATAACCGACTGGTCTAAGGGCGTCATAGTAGCATGACGGACTAGTCTGGGTCCATTATGGTTCACAGAACTCTTAAAGTACATACAGAGAGCATAACGGACATTCCCTGTGCGTTAAGCAACATAACGGACTGACTCTGGTCCGTTAAGTCCTCTGCTACCAAAAAAATAGGAAATATAGAAATTTATGATATGTAAAATTACTCTAAGCATGTTAATCAAGGAAAAATGATATCTAGATGTATAGGGTACAGTGAATTAATAAGAGAACATCTTTTAGTTTAGATTAAGGTTAGGAATCATGCATGAATGTCTAGAACTATCTAAACATGGAATCCACAAGCAACGAAATCAAATAAAATCAAGGGGCTTTTATCCTTAACATGTCGTTTTTGGCCGTTCATGAGATAACCTACTTCTTAACGAAGCTTTTAACTCTTCCTTTGATCTTCTAAGACTTGCCCTAGCTCCTCTTCTCCTTGTGGTTTTGCAGCAACTTCAAGCTACTCTAACTCCTCAACCACTTGACCTATGGATGTGAAACTAAGAGGAATAAAAACTTCTAAAGGCTTAGACCCTAATTACCTTGTTTTGGTTCTCTAACTCCTTGATCTTCAATACCCTTCTATTCTGAATTCTAGGTTGCTGTGATGAAATCAGTGACTTTAGGGGCTTCTATCTCCTTGGATACTTGTCCTCCTAGCATGAAAATTGGAGGGTAGTAAGTCCTTAATATTAGAAACAAATAACTATAAAGAACTTACCCAAAATTCAGACTCCTTACTTTGATTCTTCACGGGCCCCCCCCCCCCCCCCCCCCCCCCCCCCCCCCCCCCCCCCCCCCCCCCCCCTGGCCACGACTAGGCCCCCGCCTTCGTCAGCCCGTGCTCGGCGTAGGTGGCGAACGAGACGAACCCCGGCTCGGTGGCGCGGCAGACGTCGGGGGTGTGGGTGATCGCGTCCTGCTCGACGGCGAGCATTCCCGCGTGGAGGTTGACGGCCTCGCAGGCGCAGGGGGTGGGGGTGGTCACGACTTCGCCTCCCGTCGCGCCCGCATCCGCGCCCGGCAGGCGTCGGCGTCGACACACAGCCAGCAGTCAGGGGCGGTGAGGAGGCGGACGAACCGCAGCTCGGCCACGTCGGGGGTGGCGTGGCAGTCGGCGCACTCGCGGGTCATGCGGCGCTCCGGCGCGCTCGGTACGCGGCGACGCGTGCCCGGATGCAGGTACGACAGTCGCGTTGGCCGTTGGGACGGATATAGGTGTTCAGTTCGTCAAACTGATGTCCGTTGACACACTCGCCGTCGGGCACCAGTTGACGACGGGCCGAGGTGTTCCGACCGTTCTGAGCGCGGGTCAGCAGGCGAAGATGCGTAGGCTCGACACATCGCGGGTTGAAGCAGATGTGGTCGACCGTCATGCCGTTCGGAATCTCGCCAACGAAGTGGCGATACGCGATCCGATAGGCGCCTCGGCCGCTGTACTTGGCGTAGCCGTACCGATCGAAGTATCCGACCCACTCTCGGCAGCCGCTCTCGGTCTGGGGCGATTGATCGAACAGTTCTAGGAAGCGCTCCACGATCATTAGGCCGACCGCCTCGCACTCCGCGCCGTCTGCCCGGTGTCCTCGGCAGGCTTCGCGACCCCGGCGACGGTCATGTCACGGACGATCTGCGCTACCTGGGCGTCGGATGCCCTCGCAGACCGGATCGCGACAGCGCGACGGGGGTCGCGGGCGGTGAGCATGATGTTCCCGGTGGGCTGGAGACGCTCGATCTCCGCGCGCTCCTCGCGCACAGCGTCGTCCCATGTGAGCGGGCCGAACATCGATACCGACCGCACGTCCATGAACCAGAGCGCCTTGCGGGCCGTCAGGCCGTTGTCCCACTGGCTGCACGCCTCGGTGTGGTGCGACTTGATCCGTGCGGCGACGTTGCAGGAGCGGCCGACGTAGAGGACGGCTCCGCTCTCGTCATGCAGCCGGTAGATGAAGTAGCGGGCGATCGTCCGGTCGATGTCTGGACGGCCCGCGTAGTTACGGCTGCGCGCCGTCTGGCCGCTCATGCCGCCGCCTTGGCGCGCTCGACTTCGGCGCGGGTGATGACGTAGGAGGCGGTGCCGGGACCGAGCTTGATTGCGGTGATCTTCCCCGACTTGATCCGGTGTCGGACGGCTCGCGGGGTGATGCTCAGTTCGGCTGCCGCCTGCTCGACGCTCAGAAGGTCTGCAAGTTCGGACATGTCCTAACTTCTACGCTGATCCGAGGGTTAGGCGCAACCCGAAACGCCGATTTTCCTTGCCAAGTTGGGTAGAACGTCCTAACTTGGACGCATGACTACCGCACAAGGGGAACGCTTCATCCCCGAGCTGACTCTCGGGTGGCGCTTGCGCATGGCCCGCGAAGCGACCGGACTCGGGCTCCGCGAGTTCGCTGCTGAGATCGGTGTCGCTCCCGACACCTGCACCAGCGCCGAGAAGGACCGCCGCAAGGTGCGGCCCATCACGATCAACGCCTACGCGCTGCGGACCGGCGTCGACCGCCGCTGGCTGGAGACTGGAGAATCACCGACCGATGACGGGCCGGTCGGCGCGAAGGGCGGTACCCTTGGAAGTGGGAATACCGACAGGTATTCCAACGTCCGGCGGTTGGTCATTTCTGCCTACCCTGAAGGTCCGAACGGCCAATTGAGGGACGTTTCGTGAACAACGTCCTTTACTTCCGGGTTAGGTCCGGGCCCATGACCCCCAATGAACAACTGGACCGCTACGAGCGGAGCCTCCGCTCGCGCGGGCTCTCGGAACGCACCCTCATGCAACGGGTGCGCAGGATGCGGCGCCTTCAGGACGACCTAGGCGACCTGTCTATCACAACGGCGGAAGAAGTGTCCGTCTGGCTCGCACAGTTCTCTGGCTGGACCCGCATCACCTACCACAACGACCTCTGCTCGATCTTCGACTGGATGGTCTCGATGGACCTTCGTCTCGACCACCCCGTGCGCGGACGCGACAAGCAGACGGCTATCAAGAAGCCGCCCCAGCCTCGACCCAAGCCGCACCCCTTCACGACCGTTGAGGAGACCCGCATCTTCTCGGCGGCGGTCGGTGACGTGCGGGCCTGGCTCCTACTCGCTCGCTGGGCCGGGCTTCGGGCCCACGAGATCGCCGAAATCGAGGGCGAAAGAGTCACGGAGGGCTGGATTCGCGTCCTGGGCAAGGGTGGCGAGGTCTCCGAACTGCCGACACACCCGCTGCTGTGGGAACTGGCGCAGACGTACCCGCGCCGGGGACCGTGGTTCCGCCTCTCGCCCAAGGAGGTGTCCCGACAGGGAGCGGTGTTCCTGCATGGCCTTGGATTCCACGGCGGCCTACACCGGATGCGGGCGACGTTCGGCACGCGGATGATCCAGGCGGGGGTGCCGCTGTCAGAGGTGCAGACGCTTATGCGGCACCGATCGCTAGCGAGCACCGAGCACTACCTCGGGACCGATGAATCACGCCTAAGAGCGGCGATCCTCGCCGCATGACCTAACCAACACCCCGGAAGGACCCACCATGAAGCACCTCCGCGCCACCCTCGCCCTCGCCACCTCGGCCGCTCTCCTCGCGCTCACCCCGCCGGCCCACGCAGGTCGCGGCACCCCTCCGCCCCCGCCGCCCGCTTGCCCGTCGTCGTGGATGTCCCCCGCAGAGTTCGCGCAGATCCACGAGGGCATGTCCTACGCGCAGGTGTCGCAGCTCGTCGGCAGCGGTGGTCAGCTCGTGCGCGCGGAGAGCAGCACGACGTTCCAGGTGTTCGTGTGGGACTACTGCACGGACGGCTCGTACTACGCGAACCAGCCGCTCGGGTTCTCGGTGTCGCGGTCGGGTGTGGTGTTGACGGAGATCCGCTGAGGGTTCCTCGGCGTGACGCGATGTCTCTCTGAAAACGACTAACCGCCCCCGCCTCCTTGGCTCATACCCAAGGCGGCGCAACCCACGGATAATAAGAAGTATAAGAAGTCATGCTAAAGATTAACAAGGACGTGAATATGAGATTAAAGTCTAATGCATACTATTAAGGGGTTAGGTCTTGAGAGAGAAAAGTTACATGTACTATCATCTAGCATGCTATTTAGTGGTGATTTTGCTTGGGAGATTGCCTACCTCTTGATGCGTTAACGGAAGAAGACGTGAGACGGGGCATAAGAAACAATGGGAGATTAGCAACTATAGTAGCAGCCTTGTTCGTTCTCGATAGCAAAAGAAGAAGACCGCAGAAGAAGCTCCTTCGCTTCTTCACTGGTTCAACAACAGTCACAGTATGCAACGGCAACTGTAACCGACGATGGAGGAGGAAAATGATGAAGAGGCCGACGCACCAAGCTGCAGCGGCAGTAGCCTCTGCATGTTGGCCGAACGTGTAGGTTTATAGGAAAAGGGGTGACTTCCTAAAGTGTTCAAATGTTAACCAAGCAGGTTTTTAAAACTTGCC